>OY783191.1:5371887-5971887 GCA_963678675.1 Xiphydria camelus | reverse complement strand
CTGGGAATAATTATTTCTTCGGACTGTTTTTCTTTCGTTCCTTATTGGAGATATATACCGTAGAACGGGGTAGTTAGAAACTTAAGGGTCAATAGAAACAAAAACTCGGAACGTAATTCAATAAATCCTCTGGGGAGCATCAATTTGAATTTGGCGATCTTCGAGATGTTCCTCATTGATAGGTTCTTAATACATGACCAGCGACATTTTGCGGTTTAGGTTGTCAATTCTGCTGTAATATGGCCGATATCCACCAGCTGGTAAAATGCGACAAATTAAAGTAGCGCAAAACTTTATATTTTTTGGTGTGAAAAAGACAGGTAAGTTGATTCACATTTGGCTGAGAAGAACCTTAGTATACCGTGTTAGCACAGTCGCTCACCAAAATTCTAAATTCTAAACAGGTTTTCAAGACATAATTTTCTTGTTTGACATTTTCAGAAAAGGTGACTAAAAAATTCACCAGTCACTGAAAGGTCACCAAAGTCACTAAAAAGTAACTAAAAAGTTCACCACAGTCACTAAAATGTCACAAAAAATTTCCCTTCCTAGGTAGCTCGTCCAGATGTCCCTTGTTTCCACCATTACTCTGAAAAGTGTGGCCTAAATATTTAAACTCGGTAACCTCTTCTACTATTTTCCATTCCCACCGGAAAAGGTGGGAAAGAATTCCTTTATTCTTCCTCTTCCACTTTTCCATAAGGGACATAAGGATAAGGCTTTAAGGGACATTTCCAACGGAATGTCTTACAGAGCAGCTAGTAAAAAATATCAAATACATTATTCCGTTCTATATCGCCATATCAAAAATCCGCATCTAAAGGAACAAGGTGGTCAAACACCCCTAAATGAGGAAAACAAACCAGTGTTTCTGCTCATCCCACATTATGGGGTGAAAAGAAACAGCAAGTTTTTATGCTTTTGTTCTGTCAAAATGGTCGATTTTTGCAAAAACGATATATGCATCGTCATCTATTAGTGTCGACCGGACTCGTCCCTATTTTTAACTTAAAGAAACCTTAACCGTTTTCTTGCACCAGAGTCGCAAACTACCAAAAGTGTTTCTATTGACCCAGTTCTACGGTACGGATTACAAATTAAATTAAAAAACATGAATATTTACGTAATGTTGAGACCGAATTTCTTCTTATTTCGAATCTCGATCTTTATCCGTTACACCCCGTACTACACGAAGAATACCCAAGTGCACCTATCCAACACACCATGTTAGGATATTAACCGAATTCGATCTTCCAAATTCATGGAAACTGAACTTCTGTCGCATCATTTTTGCACGCATCGCGATCCACGAAACGGATCGCCGTACAGCGTCAACGGACGACGATCACCGATCGCGAGGGGAGCGCCAGAAGCGACCAATGCGAGTTGCATCTATGATAGTCGCCAACGGCGTACATTATCAACCGTGGCTATAGGTAACTGTGCCATCTCTCGCAGTCCCCACATGTACGTAGGTATACGTATAGAGTCGTTCCGCACGGCAACGTTGTCACGTGACCGACAGGAAGCTACCAATCGTCTTCTGCGATTATCCCGGTGGCCGTCAGTGTGTATCGGTGTGCATCAGGGACGGTGTTAAGTAGATTCACCGCGACGTGTATCGCGCCGCATCGCACACGCTGCCGCCAGTTCTGCGTGTGCGTAAGAGAGCGGTCCACACATGGAGGACAACTTCGCGTCCAGTAAACTACACTACATATTATCATAAATGCCCGCGATCCGGCCCACGCGTAAATCTGTTTCGCAAATTGCACGAGCGAGGTTATATCATCCTCCTCCTCCTCCTCCCCCTCCTCCTCTGACTCCAATTCTGACTCCTCTTCCTCTTTCCTCGTTTGCTCGGCTATTCGACGATTCTTCGAAATCGTTTCATCGCTCCCTGATTTTCGTCGTGGATTTATTCTTCGGAAATAAATCGTGAATACTTATATATTTGCAGTCGATTTAGTACATTTTGTGAAGAAAATTTCATCAAATGTCCGCGACGAGAATAAGTATATGTTTCATCCGATTCCCGTGCGACAGAGAGATCCTGATTTTTAACCTCGCCTGTTTGCGCACCTATGACACGATGATAGGAGCTAGGAGCGACGGCACGTGGGATATATGTATGTACATATAAGTGTGTAAAGCCGTGCCGCGATATCGAAACTCGGCTGGGGGGCTCTCGTCTCACCTGACTTCTCGTATTTCTCCAGAGACGAGATAGTCAATTTCTAAATTTAGTCCGTCTAGAAGAAGAACGTCGTACTTTTCTTTCTCGTAAACCGGTAAAATTTAATCAATGAGTGACTCGTGCACGTATCGATATCTATTCCAATTTTTTATACTGCCGAGAATAGTCTATCGTGTGAGAAGAACAGCCCAGCCCGTTGAAGACTAATCGGTATTGGCTGATATATTTGGAAAACACTTCAGGCTGCAACCGTATGCACATGAATACATGAGATATGCACACGTTTATGTGCGGCTATGCAAATAAACTTCGCATGAATATCGCGCAACGCGGTTAATGAAATACGATGCCCACGAGAAAAAGAACGATCGCAGTCTATTTAGTTAGCTCTAGATTTTGCGCGTCCGCATGCATCGTGCACGTCGAACCTGCCGTCGTAAAAACCGAGGGAGCGAGGGGGAGGCGAAAGCGAACGTGGCGCAGAGTGGGACGAAGACGCGCGCGAACAAACGTAAGTCCGTGGTATGATAAGTGGTACGCGGGACACTTATCTCCGACAAAACATCATTATACAAACAACAATGAACTGAGATAAGAGTGTAACGCAAAAGTAAAGCGGATGGCAGGCTTTTTTATTTCGAGAATCCTCACGAACGACTGTCTCGTAAATTAGCGTTGGGTGGAGAATCGAAGAGAAAATTAATCGAAAGCGTTGTGAGACTCTGAATATACACATGCAGTAGCAATAATACGACTGTTCTAACCTAACTTTTTGTCTAAAATATGTAACGAAGTTCACTGGAAAATTTTAATAATTACAATCGTGCATTGAATTTGATGCGGGCGTATACAGAAATATAGTTCAAAAATAGAAAAATGTGTATTAACGCCTGCATCGTCACTTGTAACAAATACTTGAACTTTTCATTTTTGAATCCACATGTAAACTTTTTGCGACGATAGAAAGATTTGGCCCGTTAAAAGTTAATTTTGCAGGCGAAGATCTCTGACTTTTAACTGGCCAGGTGGAAGAATTCTATATATGTTCTATATAATTCATATGTGGTTTTGGTCACATATGGATTCTACAGGGTGTTCGGAAAAAACACCGACACAGAAATAGGGGTGATAGGTTACGTCATTACAAGTATTTTGATATAAGGGACCTATACCCGCAAGCGCGCCCCCCCTTCTGGAGATATGAACTTTTCAAGTTTATAACGACCGAGATTGATCAAAGTAGAATAATAAGAAACGTATCAAGATGGTAACGAATATTTAATTTTGCGAGATAAAAAAACAATGTACTACAGCAAATGCTCAAAATGACGGCCACCCATGTCCATGCAACATCGGAAACGATTCTGGATAGATGTGCCACTGCGCAAACTGCTTGCGGAAAGGATAACCGCTTGGCTCAAGTCCTTGTACTTTTCGAAGATGATGCGGATACAAGGAGTTTTCATTTGTTTTTCAATTGTACAGGTAGACAAAAAACTCAATATTATTCTACTTTGATCAACCTCGGTCGTTATAAACTTGAAAAGTTGATATCTCCAGAAGGGGGCGCGCTTGCGGGTATAGGTCCCTTATATCAAAATACTTGTAATGACGTAACCTATCACCCCTATTTCTGTGTCGGTGTTTTTTCCGAACACCCTGTATATGATTTCTACATTAATAATATAAGGACTATATACGAATGATACAAACATTCGAAAATTTGTATATAGCTCTTATATGGTTAATGTGGAGAAATCATATACAATTCCATACATGACCGAAACCACATATGGATTTTATACAAAATATGTACAACTTCTCCGCCTGGGTGAGTGGGAGGGGAGCACTCCAGAGAGAAGTGTCGTGTAGCTCCGGGCCCTCGATCGCGTCCCACGATCATCTCATTGAAGAAAAGCCCGATACCACCTCCAATCAGACGCGTTACACCCAGACATTTTTTCCGCTTACTTCAAAATTAAATATCACAGGTTTCTCGTCTCGCCCCCCCCCCCCCCAAAAAAAAAAAATATGTACCTGCTTCGACTTCATCATCTCCAAGCGGCGAGTCACGCAACAGCTATCCTCGCGTAGCCTTCGCTCCAGCGGACGAGGAATCGCATTCCCAGTAAGCGATTCTCGCATACACGCGTTCGCCGCGTCGAGGAATAACAGAGAGAGAGAGAGAGAGAGAGAGAGAGAGACAATCGGCTGTTCACAATAGGCCTCCACCCGGTCCTATATCCTCCGACACCTCACAAATTAGGTATTTTTATGCCGCCTTCTCGCCAGCCGATGAAGAAACACATTTCCAACTCGTACAGGATCAGAACGTGATACACGATCACCCGCACGCGGGGCCCGACATCGAGGCCGTCGGAATCCCAATGAATAACGAACCGACCCGCGCACCGTCGACGACTCCGCAACGCCTCCGCTCTCGCGGCTCCCCGGGCTTCGAATTTCCCGGTAATTTTCCAAGCGTTTTCCGCAAAGCGAAGCGACGAACGATCCCGCACCCCACGCGACGCTCTGTGACTCCACGAGGCGTTCGAACTCGCGGCCCGCGGTGGGTCCCACGGATTTATAGGGGAACCAGACGAGCGTTATCGGGCCGGGCCGGTGGGTCTGAACTGGTTCACTTCCGGTATTCACTGGAAACGATCGGCGAATTATTTCGCGCGGTGATTTTTTCGCGAAACGAGAAGAATGCGAGAGCGAGGCTCCAGCGTGGTGGATGCTGCAGTCGCGGGGACCCCTTTCTCGACACGCGGGCGTCGCGCACTACGTCGAACGCGATCTGTGACGCGCGAGAGCTTTCTTCCGCGACGCGCCGGCCGGGAAACACGTGAGCGAGAAGGTGAGACGATCTCGTACGAATTACGAATGATCGCGCGGGAGATGTATATATATACGTGCGCTCTCCAACGAGACGCGATATTCCTCGCCGACGACGGGCTACGTCGGAGACGGTCGCGACTCTGATAAGGATCTTGCAGCGCGGGGCAGTTTAACCGCGGTAAGACATTCGGAGGAGTAACGCGTGCGATCGACGCGCGGGGAGATGGAAATGGGGCGCGTGGGAAAAAAAAAGCGTCGCCGTTGATCGTTACGCATCACGTGGATGTTACTATTTTTCGCGCGTTTCTGTACATTTCTCCAGCGAAGCTTTCCTCATTTCCCTGCCAACGGGAGAGCGCGATAAGGTTGTTTAGGCGACCGCGATTTTCGCAGAATCCCTATTTATTTGCGCCTCTATTTAACGCCCGCTTATCAGCGCGCTGATATGTCGTCATTCCGAGCGTCTGGATCGTTCACGCGATTACGCGTGCCTGTACGTAACACGTCGTGCGTTTTGCACGGGCGCGTTACGGGTTGGTCTCTATGCGCGTATGGAAGCGCGCGAGCTCCTAGGCGAGATAATTGAGATGTCGTAAAAGTGCTTTCAAAGTTTAAAAAAAATGATTTGGCAGATTCCAAATAATCATTTCGACGACTTCGTTCCGAGAACGATTTAAGTCCCACAGAATTCCAAGATTTTTTGTGATTAATTCAATCGCAAAATTAATTTTGACTATCCTCATTTACGCATGTATTGATCATGAAATTTATCGAATCGTAATCAGCGGTCGCCCATAGAAAAGAATTCTTATTCCAGGAAAATAATTAAATTCCAACGAACACCAAACACGTAATAAATAATTAGAAGCGGTTCGAACTAGATCATGCTATGTACGCAAGATTATTTGTTTGTTAACGTGGGCGAGACCGAGCTCTCTGACGTTGCCTCATCCACGCCAAGGGATTTCCTACGTCTGTGGCGAATACATACACCCGTAACAGAGTAAAGACTACGCGCTCCTTCCCCGAGGAAATTTACAATCGCGCTCGTCGTTTGCTCGTTCCTCGCAATTATTTGTGGCCCCGACTAAAAAGCGAGCGGGAATTTTCACCGCGGGAAAACGTCGCTATTCCGACTCGTACGTGGAAATACTTTCGAAAGCGTAGATTACGCAAATCGCCGAAGGAATTCTCTATGGAGTCAGCCATCGAGGGCGATCGATCGCTGATCAATGGCCCAGCTACAAAAATCGCAACTGATGCAAATAGTAAGTCTCTGTTCGTTTTGCTCTCGCGCGTGGATGCGGCATGGAGGGCGACGTAGCATTGTGCCTAGGCGTGGATATGGGAGAAATTAATTAATTCGAGTGTTCAAGACGATGTACCGCGTGGAATATGCAGTCTCGAGTCGGGCGAAAAAATCGACTATCGAATTTCTGATGACGAATTGATTCGGTGTATTTTAGCGAGTTTTTTTTTAACTCTGTCGTAACGATTTTTGTGATTATGACGATCTCGAGATTTTGTAGTTCGAGTAGACTAATTTACGCATTGAAAGAGATAATTGCTGGTACCAAAAAAATGCTTTCTTTAATCAAAAACATTATATAATTCTAGGATCAAGTCGTGGTTTTCTTCGTGCAAGAAAATATTTGATGGGCTCGAGTAATTGTTTTTTTTTTGCGCAGAAACAATTTCTCGTTCCAACAAAGTAATCTAGAATATATATTCTTCGATCAAAAATCTGTATTCTTAAAAATGTGTAAGACCATATCTAGGATGCCCGAGAAAAAGAGTATAAGTCAAAATCGCCTACCAAAACACTTCTACAATTTTCTTCTACTTTTCTAGAGATATTTGTGTGCTACATGCATTTAACGGTTCTTATGAGAAGTGTTATTTTAATTTTATAAATTTTTTCAACAGTTTGTGTCTCAATATAAACAAATACAGGTGTTTTCTGAGCAATACCATTTTTTGACTTGTACTCTTTTTCCCGAGCATCCTAGATATATTGTTGATTCAAGACATTTTTTTAACATGCAATTATTTCTCTCAGTGTAGGCTGATCGTATTACAATTTGGAAAGGAAATTAACGGCCAAACACACTAGTACCATGCATCAAATAATTCCCATATCCATGAACCATCGACAGTAATCGGATCGGAGGAAAGCGTAGGGCTGAAATGAAATACTTTCGATGGCCCTTAATGACCATTACCTGCCACAATAATTAAGGGCCAATTCCGGGGCTCCATTTAACTCCACTTTTCTCTACACGTCCAATGCATTTTTTTCATGCGAGGATTTACTTCCCAGGGCGTATGATGACTCGCAATGAGCAGAAAAGAGTACAGTAACAACTAAACGATCGCGGTGCATCGCGCGCGCGCGCGCGCACACGTTCGTCCACAAATCCAGCGATTCCCTCGCGGAGAGTATTCCTCGTCTGCGCCAGATTCCGATGCAATGCCGGTTGTGTACGAATCCGCATTGTAATTGATTCATGATGGAACCGCGAATTCAAACACGACGGGTACATTTTGATACACCGTCCTTCTCATCGTACAGCATCTCTATTATGTCGCGTCGCGCCGCATCGAGACGCATTCGATCCTACGCGGGACGCGAGTAGATTTTGTTTGCGCAATTTTAGCGGATAAATCATATTGTTGGGTGAACCTGGTGTGTATGTATTTCTGGTTAACGAGTCGCTTCGTCGAGAAGCGGGGAGACTGTCGGGTTGGATATTTTTGTATTTCGCGCAAATACTGCCGACGGTCACTGCAGCTCGGAATATTTTGTTTTTCCGGCGTTTGGTTTACGTTAATACTCTTTCATCGTTGAACACTAGGTACTTGTGCAAGAAAATTAATAACGCCGTAAATAAAATAGAGAATGACTGTGTGCAAAATAAACGCATATGTTAAAAGAGATATTTCGTTCGTAACGAAGAACGATTTATCTGATATGTCACTTAAAAGTCATTGATAAGAGGGATGCATCGTAACATCACCGTACCTGCGTAATAACAGAATTATCTTAAGTACCCCGCAATGCTATGTACATCCATAAATAGATATAGCCGTGTCACGACGTTGCACATTCCGCCAGACAGCCGACACCCTGGACCAGACTTTTCAATCCTCCCTAGTCCCTGTCACGAGAGCAGCCAGCACCGGAGAGTCCCATGCTTTTTGCTGACGTAACATATTTCTATCCCTCCACACCTTCTGCAGTCTAGAGCTATTATGTGCCCCCTGCTCTTTGCCGTTATTTAAAACATATAAGTATGGAATGAAATAGCCATCGAATATCTCAAAGCTTTTCTTTATTCCATCTATCACTTTTAGCGTACCCAAAATCTATCGAATTTCTGCCAAAATAAGCGGTGAATTCCTTCGTGATATTACCATTATTGGCCAGTACAGTCACCCCGATTTCTATCACCAGCCACCCTCTAAAAAAATTATGTAACATACACTGAGAAAAATAATTAGGTTAAAATGACAAAACGCATCTTTGACGCGTTTAATTATTATTCTAACCAAAATACTGGTCGACTGAACCAAATATAATACTTAGTTATCCTAACCAAATGATTAGTCATTCCAACCAAACGTTTAGTTATTCCAATCAAAAAGTGGTAAGAGTTTAACCAAACAAATGGAGGATAAATATTTAGTTATTCTAACCAAAAATTGGTCAGTCTAGCCAAACACAGATGGAGGATCCATATTTCACTAACCGACTTGGTCACTGTCTTTTGGATTTTGGTTAAATTGACCAAGTTATTTTTCTCAGTATATCTAAGCTCTTTAAAATACCTATATGTGCACAAATAAAAGCTCCCCAAAGATCGATCGTGTCAACGTCCCCTCTGCACGTATTATCGCAATACCTCGATCCCGATGCATCGGACGCGCGCGAACGCCCCAATAGTCGAACCCGAGTAACAACCGCGACGCCAATCGTGGACAGTGATTCAATGCGACGCCTCGCCGCGCGTTGTATTCGTCCGCTCGTACAACTGGTCCCGTTCCCGTGTCCGATCGCGAACACATTTGACGCGGAATCACCGTACATCGGCAAATCATCGAATCGGCGCGGATCGACACAGGCGAGGAGGCGACAGACGACGGGTCATATGTACCCATCAACCTGTTTCGATGCTGCGCGTCGTGCGCGCCGCTACGCGAAACGTCGGTGAGGTCTGTTCCTATCGACAAGTAGTGTTTTACTTGATGCATCGCTGTCCAGTGGAAACGGAACGCGTTACGTATGACACGAGCGCGAGTACATGGCACTTCTCCGAGGAAACATTTTAATCCTCACGCGTGCGGGCAAAGGATCGAGTGTTTCACTACACCCCGTATTGACCCTGATCTCCCTCCCTCTGCGAGATACAACGCTCACCCCTTTTTCGAGGATCGCCACCCTTCCCTGTTAAATTTGCACCCACAACGCAGTCACTCGGCAACGTATCCCACACCTACCCCCCCCCCCCCCCATCCATATTTCACCCGCCGAAGAGACACGCGAAATCCTCAAACAATCCCTTCCACCTCGACGAGCGAAACTTCGCCTACCCGCGGAAGATATTCACGAATTTTCCCGCAACTTCGCAATCTCACGGCATTGCAGCAGCAGCGTGCAACCCTCCCTCATTCGTCCCACCGTCGAAACGTCACGCGTCGCGCTCTAGACGGCGAGGTAGGGGTACCGAACTCCAGAAAGAGAGAGAGAGAGAGAGGGTGAAAGTACTAGTGAGAGGGGAGGGGGGGGAGATAGAGACGGAGACAATGATGCAGGGGTAAGGGATACGAAACGAGGGAAAGACTTTCGCAACGGGACATGAATAAGCCAACGGCGAAGGTGCGGTTCCCAGGCGTCTGCGGGAGGAAATCGCTCACCGGGGAAGGAAGATGGGGAACAGAAAGCAGCAGCGAGCCAAGACGTGATTAATATAAAAGTGGGTGGAGCTTGGTCTGGCCGGAAGTGGCCGACGGAGCGTAAGAGAGAGAAAAAGGGATAGGTGGAAGGATGGAGACGAAATGCGCGAAGAGGATGGAGAGATGCCGTACCGTGTGCCAAGCGAGCTCGAAAACTGGGGGGTTGCGACGACGAGTGCACGCGCGAGTGTGTGCATGCCTTCGTAGGCGAACTCGAGAGCGCGCGCAGTCACGTGCGAGCGCGCGTGTAGGTGTCCCTCCGAGAGATAGAAGCGCCGGAGGAGGTGAGAAGATGGGCGAAGCCAAGGTGGCGGGGATGATACGAGCCGTACACCATAACCGACGTCCCGCCACCTTCTCCCCTCCCCCTCTATCCGAGTCAACGTCAGGTCCCGGGACGTTCCTCTCCTAGGTCGACGTCTAATCCGGCCGGGAACGTTTAACGACGACATCGAATCGTTGACGGGGATGTCGGGGAAATAAATGAAGAGGGACCTTCGGGGGGGAAGTCGTTACCTGACTCTCCGGCTTTGAAATGAACGACACGCATCGATAAAATGTAAGGTGCTGATAAAAATTGTAATACACTAGAGTGCAAAAGTGAAGACAAAATTCTTTCCAATGCCAATTCACTATGTATTTTCCGCGAATAATAGCGATTTTGTATTTTATTTCATCCCCCGTTCGAGGGGTGAGCCTCGCCCGGCGCAACGGAATTCGCCGCAGATTCGAAGAAGCGGAACTGACGGGGGACGATATCGGAGGAGCCGAAGGGAGTGGGTCGAAGGGGTCCACGGAGGTTCCGGGGGGCGAGGGGCGCAAGGGTTGACGCGGGGGTGGAGGCCCCCCACCCACTTCTTTAACGCCCCCGAGCAGGGTAGCACCGCCTCCGTCTCTGCGACGTACCACCTACTCTATACCTATACCCCGAGAATCCCGCAGCTTCACAAGCTACCCCCTCATCTATACTCCTACTCCCTGCCTACGCCGACCCCCAGATTTGCGTCCGAAAAGCCACCCCCTCAGACGCCCGGGTTACCTGCAAACGTCTCTCGAGCCGTTGTATAACTGAGATACGGTCGTTTCTTATTTCTGCGCCTTCTACATTTCTTTTCTCATTTTTCGTAGGACATATTGTGGGTAACCAGTTATGAGTGTCAATCTTTCTTTTTTTTATTCAAGTTCTACTACTTCCGTAGAGTTTTACATTTATGTTAACGGCAATAAAGAATCATTTATAATGATTTTTAGTTCAACCGAATTTTTGGCAAAATCGTAAGGGGTAAAATAACCCCGGTGTAAAATAACAAATTTTTCCCAACACATACGGATGCCGGTACTGAAATAAATCAAATTCTATAATATTTCTCTGACTTCTCTACGACATACAACATTCCCTGATAATTCCAGGTTTTGCAGAATTGCATATCGCACTGGACACCTGGTTATCGAAGTCAGATATGCTGTTTGTTCAAAACATTCATCACGTGTTTTTCTGCATGACTTAAAAATCATCTCTGACAGATGACAACCATTTTTTAATGTGAATTTTATACAACCATGCCAAATTTTATGAAAGAGAAATATACACTAAGATTATAAAAAAGTTGCGTATAAGATACCAAAGCTTTTCCAATCGATAGGAAAATTTAATTGGAAAGTTTTCATCAACATATCCATTTCTTATAGGGACCTATATCGTTATCCAACATTCATAGTGATTCGCATTCATGATTTACTTAGTTGTGCAAACAATAGCCACACGAAAAGCGCGCGAATCACCGAAAAAAGACGTATCGTACGAATAAACGGTACGAATAAGTCGTTGATTCATATATTTGTACAAGACCCATAACGATCCTCGTCTATGTCGAATCAACGAGTCAACAGCCACGAGAAAAAAGCGATCTGCCGCGAAACAACGTGCGAATTATCCGTGCAGTGAGAATTGCATCGAGCGCCCCGAGCGACGCGACGCCAGCTCGCGTGCAGCTTGACATTCCTGTCGCTTCCTATCAGATTTTCCGATCGAGATGCACTCGTGGACTAAAACGATTGCAGTACTTTCCGTGCTAAGAGTAATACTGCTGTTAGATTTTCAAAATATTCACTGCTTGATTTTTTAAATTATGCGAAAAAGAAGAGGATTGATGGAACACCCTCGTGAGGGGAAGATTCGAAGGGTGTCGCGAAAAGAGTCAAATAGCGCAATCCTAATACCTAGTCACCCAAAAGTTATCTACAGGAAAAATTATCGTTCTATTTTTTGCATTTAAACTTATAGTTAATTGAAAGATTTATCGTGGATATCAAAGGGATTGTTTAAATAAAAAAATAATGATTATAATATATACGACAGATGGCCACGAAAAAAGGCCATAATCTCAACGATTGGCCTAGATATATTATTTCATCTTGAAAATGAACACGAACTATTTTAAAAGGAGACACTGATTGATAAAATAAGACAAGTCATCATTGGTATATTTTTTGCCACGATTAATATCGATTCCATTTCGCCCCGAAAATTATAGTTGCTCGCGGAGAATTACAGATGATCAAGAAGAGAGAGAAAGACCTAATAACTAATTAGCTACAGAATACATGCCATCCAACCTAACGCATCGGCCTTCCGAGGTGGTTACGTATCACGGCAACCGCGTAATCAGATATGTCTACCTATCAACGACAGGGGCCACTGCATAATTCAAAGAGACGCCAGCAGATCGTACGACGAAACTATTTCGGAAACACTGTACGTGAATGCGGTTGAAAGTGAGCGAACCGACGACGAGGCTAACCACGAAGCGATCGGTGCATTCGAAGTAGATGTGCAGGGGTGCAGTTATTTGAGCACAATGGAGCAGGCAGGCAGGCAGACAGGCAGGCAGGCAGGCGGGTAGGCATCGGGTGGTATAGCGCGAACAAGTGTTGCAGGACGGTAGTACTGAAGTAGCTACCTGGACGGGTCTCCAGCGTGGCTCCAGCATATCCCGCTTCCTCGTTGACTCGCTCGTGGCTGTCGCTTGGTTGCTCGTCCTTCCCACGCAAAGGATTATTTTTTCTCTCTCTTTCTCTTCTTTACCGATTATTATAAACGGAAGAAGTCACGTCGATAGGTCCTGCGTCCCGGCTCTACCTGTCTGCCTCTCTCCTGCGATCCTTTCACCCCCCTTCTTCCACCTCACTGTCTCTCTCCCTCCCCCTTTGCTCTCTCTCTCTCTCTCTCTCTCTCTTTCTATCTATATCTCTTTCTCTCCCTGTCTCTCACCCTCCCCGCCCCCTTTTCACCCGACCTTCGCGATGCCCCTCGCTTGTTGCCTCGTCGCCCAAACGTTTCACGCGCCACGCGTGGTGCCAGAGAGGATGGGTGCCGTAACGAAAAAAACGTGCGACGAGATCGAGGCCGCGAGGAATCGTCGGTGGCGTGTACGTGGATCTCGTGGCGACGTGCGAATAGGTCGTGCGATTCGAAGGGGTTCGCGCGCCGGTGGCTGCCGTCGCGACTGTGCAGCCCGCCAGTCGCTCGAGCCGCTCCAGTTGTAAACCCTCCGGGTCCCGCGGCCACGCGGCTACTGAGTCGGCGCAGTGCATGTCGCACGTCGGTCGCTTGCTCTCCTTTCGCGGGCCTCGCTCGCGTACACTCTCCTTCTCTGTCGTTCGCTCTTGGTTTCGCGCGCGCGCGTGCGACGATTTTCCTGCCGCGACGCGTGGAGTACGCGCGTGGATTCCGTCGTGGGGTCTTTGTTTTTATTTAAGGGAGGAGGGTTTGCAATTTTTTTTAAATTTCTCTTCTATCTTTGACTCCTTTCATCCTTATTCATATCGCTTATCGTGGTATCACTCTATTGCTAAAAATGCCACATACTTGTTTATTATCAAAAGAGTAAATTCTCGTCGTGACGTACGAGACGAGTCGTTCGTGACGCAAAGAGAGGGAGAGAGGAGGTAAGAGTATGGATTTACATGTAGTTATTGTTATCGATTTGCCCTACTGCCAAGGAAGCGCGCAAAAGCGTACCGGTTCTTGAGAAGTCATTGCGTGTGCCTAGAATTCTACTGGTTAACCAGTTCTGACACTATCTCTACCTCGTTGGCCGAACGATTTTTCTCGACTTCCTTCTTTACGTCCTTCTTTCGTAGATGGAAAGTTTTCTTTTCGAACTCTTCGAGAGGGAGAGAGAGAGAAATGTCTTTGGAGATGGGTTTTATAGACTTTCACAAGGTGAAGAAATTCAGTGATTAAAAAAAATCACCAACCTCCTAATCGAATTAAATTAATTCAGATTAGCTAAAAATCACAGATAACTGTAGAAAACGGTAGAAAATGATATACGATGATGAAAGGTAATTTTACAATACCATTAAATGTGATAAAATCTCATTCGCAATGGTATTTTTAATCGTTCATAAAATTTTCTATTACTTTTTAGCTCATGTTTCTCAGCAGAAAGATTAAAGTAAGTGAGGCATTGGGAGATAAGACCACACTCCCTTGTAGAACTTCCTTCCTTTTCACGTCACCGTGAGAAACGGGACTGTCAAAGTCCTCTCCCCTGCTATTTGTTCTTAATGTTGTGTATATTGTTGTTGTTGTTGCTATTATAGCTATTTCTGTTAGTCCTCAGCGCGATATTGAACGTCGTACGAGAGGAAGGGAGGAAAGGGGAGATCTTTAAAGCGCAATGACGAGATTGATAACGATGTCACTTGTACGTCGTGGAAACAGTTTCAATACCGAGAGAACGTTCGACCAACTTGCAACCCGATATTCAGCCCCTGTAACGTTGATATGTACTAGACTTACTGATTGTCAGGGTATAGAGACGCGAGGACCTGTCTTTACATTTGAATAATTCTTGATGCAAAAACTGTTCGATCGATCGTCCTAAAATTATACCAATTAACGTTTTCGATCGCTAAATTTAATTCGATCTTCTCCAAAGATTTTTCAGTAATACCTCGAATATATTTGAAATAAAATCAAATTCTACCATATTGTGTGACGAATTGCCCGCATTACAATATCGATACCATCATCTCGTCGATGCATTTACACGTATATTCACACGTGCGCGTTTCACACCCGTCATACATACATCACCTATATGCAGCACAGCGAAAATATTATGATTACCCGAAACGGCTGTATATACGACTTTCGACACCTGTTGCGCGACTTAGGAAGGAATTTTATAGATATTTTTTCGCGCATGCCCCTCGATTCTATCAAGTGCGGTCAACGTTAATGCGCGAGCGAGTTATATGAGCGGCTCTTAATTAAATTGGACAAAGATCCCAAATCGGATTATCAGCTCACCCAGATCAATACAAAATAGTTCACCCCTTATGAAAATTTGTCTAAATAAGCCTTTGAATATTTCTTGTTAGTGTAAAATATTTCAATCTGAAACGTCAATGAAATTGTCACTCAATTATTCTGCCACTGAATCATCAGCAAACCTATTTTTCCCCATGCAATGAAGCTTCAGATATGGCACTCACGCAAAACTTCCTAAGGTCGACAATCGACGTAACAGCGAGAGAATTGAAATTATACACCGTGGGGGTTGAGCGTACGCGAACTAGGGCCTTGTTGACGAAGGCAAAACACGATCGATATCAGCAACAGCGCATATATCGATACTCCAACGAAGCGATGACACGTCAGTAATCAGTCGAGCACTGCGCGAAACAGCCCTGCGCGTCGCGGCTGCTTTGCGGCGCTGGGGGGGGGGGGGTTGTATATTGTTGTATTGTTGATTTTTGCATAATTTATCAAGGTTGTTTGGTTAAGCCAACCATCGGGGAAGAGACGAAGGGGAGCGAGCGCGAT
The DNA here is from genome assembly GCA_963678675.1 of Xiphydria camelus. NCBI lineage: Eukaryota > Metazoa > Arthropoda > Insecta > Hymenoptera > Xiphydriidae > Xiphydria > Xiphydria camelus. The sequence continues at coordinate 5,956,060 of OY783191.1, read as the reverse complement.
GGTCGTGCCATAGAGGGCGACAATTTCAGATACCCCGCCCTTCCTCCCTTACTTCGTCGAGATGATTAGCATCCCCGTCAGGGACGAACTTATGTTCCTCATATAAACTTAATTTTTTTTCTTGTGGTAAACTGTTTGAAATTATTTTTCATGCTCTCTATTATTGGTGTCTTCGGTTGTTATAAACAGTAATAATTCATTAACGAAATATCCCTAGGCAGAGGAAATTGCGGTAAATGGGAACGCTTGGTTTTTCCCCGGATTACTTATGCATAGAAATGAGTAGGGACTAAGCAACCACACAATCAAAGGAATTCTATTTTACACCCATTACCTTCTACATACATTCGAATACATTTTTTTTTTCATAATATTACAAAAATATTAATTTTGTACCTTCTAAAAGGTGTGCCCATATTTTCATCCCACGCGGAGTACGAATCGTAAAAAAGTTTCTCGTCAAATAAACCGATGTCGGTGAACCGTGGGGGTGAAAAAAAGCACGACTGCAGCGGCCCTGCGATACGCAAGCAGGCATATCGCGAATACACGATAGGGTTGCTGCGAGTAGGGGTACGGCCGCGATGGAACGGGGCAGAAGGGGTGTTGCGGATAGGACGTAGGAAGAGGAAGACGAACGGAAGGGATGGAACCCACTCTATACTGTACTACTCTACAATAGTTGTTTACCAGAGTCATACTGATCGATACTCAGTGTTTGCTATCAGAGGGAACCATGCATGCCGTGCGCTACTTGCCCAACACCAAAAGTAAACAGCCCCCTTCTACCTCGCTTCACCCCCAACCCCGACAATTTCTCCTACAGCTCCTCCTCGATCGACCCTTTGAATTCTCACTCTCTTCGGACCCTCTTACTGCCCTCTTGCACCCTCCCACTCCGTGCGAGCGTTCACCTCCTCTCCCTTCTTCGTGTATAACTATAGGTTTATATTCGACTATATACGTATATAGGTATGTTCGTATCAGCATAGAAGGTGCGAGCACACCTCCTTCTTGTGTACCTCACCCCCTGTAAACTATCCCCATAGGAGGAGGGTCGTCTAAACGGTCATACCACGGTCCAGGCCGTTTCACCTCATATATTTGCATAATGGGGGTTGCTTACGTCCACGAGCGCCGCTGGGAAAATAAGGGTGTCGGTGGTGTATCGGGGTAATCGGCCATAGCGCGGAAATTTTCATCGGACACGACGCTCGTTTTGGTTGGAAGTCGCTGAGATTCGACAATTTTACCAATTCCAGTAGTAATTGTGGGATTGTGGTCAGACGTTTTACCGATGAGACACGGGAACGGATATACGGGAAAAGATAACAAATAACTTGAGAATTAATTTAAATTGGATTTCCAAAATGCAGTGATAGATTCATATAAATCGAGATGGTACGGTAAAGTATGCATGAACACGGAAAAAACTAATTTTGGCTTAGTAACAACGTCGAAAATCAATTATTATAGCAGCATTTTTTGTTAAGGTAACAAAAACAGTTTGTTGTTGGGATGAAAATGTTTGGACAGGTTCCCTCGGTTACAATGAAAATCATTGTTTTTCTTTCTTTTTTTTTCATTACCATAACAAATCGATTTGTTGTGATAATAAATTGATCTGTTGTCACTATTTTAACTCAAATGTTTATTACGGTAACATAAATAATGTTACACTAACAAATTGTTTTTTTCCGTGAACGTAAATGCATTCGTCAGACGGCATCTCCTATCGAGAGAAAAAAATCCAAAGATGTCCTCACATATATGTGACTTGTGTTTATAGATACGAATTGTCAAAAGTAACGAGATGAAGAAACCAGAAGAAGCTCTTAAATTTCAGGTCAGGATGCGGAGAGGGAGGCCGTTAAATCGTCGAGGTACGCAACTGCAGTGCTTTCAGGATGAACGGAGGGTCGAGGGATGCAAATATTAAGATGATGACGAAGAGCATCGCGGTTCTCTCCCTCTGTTCACTTCCACCGCGTGGTAGAAAAATACGACACCCCCCGAGAGTCATACAAATTCAGAGCACTCCGACGAGTCGCAAAACTGTCATTAAACCGAATTACAGTTCCTCTTGTCCGCTATAAGTGAGTACCCGCTATAAAGCGAAATATCCTCGTAAGAAAAACGGGGTGACGAAGCGAGGAGACTAGTGCGTAAATGTCTTCGCGATCCACCGAAGCCACCTGGTAATTTCGAGCGGTAAAATACGGCGGGATCATTTCGAATGCCGTGAAATGATTTCAATTCGAGAACCGCGTTCGTACATGGTTAGGTCTAGAGACACGGGTAAAGCCGAAAAGTCGCCACAAATCCTGCGTAGACTGAAGCGGACTAGGGAGTCCGGTAAATAAACAGTGAAAATAATATAATTTACAGAGGATTAGAGTGTGGACGGGGGTGCACAAGGGCGTGGAAAGGGTTTTCGGTGCACGGAATAACTGTTTCTGGTTATAATTGATATCCTGGCAAAGCTCTATAATCCCACCCACCCCGGCCGCCCAACCCCTTAAAATTCGAGACCCACCCAGAAGTCAGAAAGCGGAGAACGCAGAAGTCACGGGGGCTCGATTATTGTCGCGTGGAAACACGTAAAATCGGTCGACTGCTGGCCCGCCTTTATCGAGAAAATATTATTAACCATACTTTCTATGGACATTGCTCATTAATTGAGTTAACGTAATTTAGACACCGACAAAACAGATATTTTTATTGTGTGCTTTCAGATCGCCACTGTATATATATATTTCAATACACCGATTTTCAATCTATATGATTTCGTTTCAAAATATAAAATATACTAATAAACGTTTCGTTCTTCAAAGAGCAGCAACTTGAATCAAAACTTCGGGATGGCATATAGTAGTATATATGGTAAACGAACTGAGAGATAGAGGAGAGGTCCGAGAGAATCGTCGTCTACTCGATAATTTGCATATTATTTCAGCCCCTGTTTACCATCTCTCTTGCGCCCGTTTCGGGCTGCTATGGCGAGCCAGGGGTGGTATTACGTTTATCTCGCAGATTTATATAGTCGAAGAACTCGCCGGCTCGCGAGCCAACGCAATCGCCGGGGATAAGCCGTTTGATTTAATATCTTCCCGTCCGACAGGAACGTTCAAGAAGCGGATTCACGCTGTTTGTGTTTATTGAAAGGACGAGGGCGTCGAGTTAAACACCTATTCGTCGAATTTATCAATTATATGCGCCGTTAGGTGGAAGTATCGTACCTCTGCACGAAGCGAGATCTTCTGTGCAGTTATTTCGAAGATACAATTGAAAAATGAGCTTATAATGATTCGTTAATTTCATTTTTCATTCCTCTTTTGAATTAAGGTATATAAATTTTGCTTTATCAATTACATTTAATAGGTAGGTAGATTAGAGATTAAATATTATATATGCACATTTAGAGAAAGGTGGGGTAAAACCGGGTACTTTAAATGACCCCTCGTCACTATGATTTATAATGGAAAGCAGGAGCCTAATTAAGTACCTGATCTTATCCCAGTTTCCCTACATGAATTGAAATGACTTTAATAAAATTGTTACAATACGATTTGTTCAAATATTCCCTGCGAGTTTGCAGCATTACTTATATTAGAACGGTGTCTCGTAAAATTTGAATATAATTACGATTGTACAAATTTCAAAATTAATTACATCGAATTAATTACTTTTAAATTAATAAAAAAAATATTTAATTCATAGGGAATAAGATAATACGCATTAATATGATTGAAAAAATGTTTTTCCTTTCTTTTCTCGCTGTAGCATTATCTCATTGTCATCTGGTCTTACGGGAAGCTGCCACGGCATGGTCAACGGCGGCTGCAGTTATACGCCGATATTTTTCGGCCCGCCGTCAACTTCCGTACTCACCGCGTATCTCGCCGACTGACGCTGACAACGACGGGGAGAAATGGAAACAGAGAAAACACAGTAGACACACGTAATTACTCGTATGATTCCATTGAAAAGTTCCGCCGGAAGCCGACCATCCGCGGATCGTGGGTTGGCTGTCCACGTGAATACGACCGACCGACCATCACTCTATCTTTCCCTAAATATTATATAAAAGTCTTCCAATAGTAGACTGAAAATGTCAGTAGAGCTTTTTCGCGAGATACTACTGCCTCTTAATTAATATTAATTGAAATTTTATATAATGAAAATATATTTCAAATATGCGGAATCTCGTATTATTTATGGTACTACATATTAGCCCTCGCGAAAATGATTATTTGCAATAAATGCACCTTTACGCCGCACGATCAATTTCCATTGTAAACACGCCTCGCTACTAATACGAACCAAGCGTAAAACAGAGCAAGAACCCCCCCCGAAAATCCACACCAGGGAAAAGCTCCTAGCGTCTTCCTCTCGTCGACTTCGTATGTCTATACCTACATACACATCGGCGCGCGCGCGCGAGCGGGGATTTAAGATGACAAATTAACGAGTCCCGCGGTTTTCTCGCGCGATGCTCGACGGAGACTCGAGAGTTCCGAGTAAATCCCTCCACCCTCCACCCACTACCCCTCCTAATCCGCGACAAAAGTGTGACGAGACCCTAAAAAGAGATTGATCGCCGTTTCGTCACTCGCCCGAGTCCCCAATCTCCAAGAGAAAGGAGGACCGCGGGAAACCCGAGGAGGACGACACGGAAACGCGAGGAGGGTTGAAGGGGCGAACGTGCCGCGGTGCTGTGCTAGTCTCGTAAATACCTGCGCTAAGTTGGCAGACATTAGTCACGTATTTAAATGTAGCTCAGCGGGGTGTCTCTAGGAGGGAATTAGGGAGGTGTCCCGGCCGACTTTGGGAGGAATAAGCGAGTGGCTGTTGCATGAGGGTTCGAAGCGTAGACTGGCAGCGACGTGTCGAACGACAGGACGTATCTTTCCCGCATTATTAATGGTCCGTGAGCGGGGGGTAATGAGTTAATGGTCGCCGTACACTCTCTGGAAATCGAGAGGGATTCGCCACTGCTGTGCTGCGCTGTTGCCCGAGCGGGAGATGAGAGGAGACTGGAGATTCGGAGGTGGTGGTATCGATGAAGGGGGTTGACGCGCCGCAATGCCACTGACACCGCGGGCTACGACGAGTGAGGGCAGTGAGTGTCTGACGAAACTGTCGCTTTCGCTACTGTGTCGATTTCTCTATCCGATATTTGTGCAAGTACTGGAAATACACTTTTATGTAAAATGACTTTTCTTTCGTGCTAATTTAGAAAATTACGGATAATTTAAAGAAATTGCAAAAGAATACTGAAACGTTATCAATTTTTTCGTCCATTCATAAGCTTATTTACGCTTACGTCTGTACACACATTGGTTGGGTATATTGATTTTATTCAAGATATTCGAGAAAGTAACGAGGAAAAAACTGGTGGAAGACCATTCTTTTTCGTACGAAAAATACAAGGGGAGAAGCAGGACTAATTAACCGTTAGAAGGGGATAAATAAAACAAGTCGAATACTTTCGGCCGAACCTCGAAAGTCCGATTTGTCACCAGTCCCGTCCCTCCACGTCCGACGCTTTAATTTCAGCCGCTTATTCTTAATGTTTTATACATCGGCGGAGCCTCTCGCCGGGACGGCGAGGAGTCAGGAATGTTCCTGGAACGATTCGGGATGAATTGCGACCACGAGGGTGATGCCATTAGGGATCCAAGGAGGGGTTGCCGCTGGCCTTCTCACGAAGTCTCAACCCTGCCAGCCTACACACCCTGCGTATCGCCCCATCCTACTCCTTATCCAAGGGGGATTCGTAACTGATTTACGGGAAAACAAGGCTGTTTAACATTTCTCCTCGTTCCCTCGGCGCCAATGGCGATTTTTGTCTCCTAATCTATTCGATCGATAATCAAGAAATTCTTTCTCCGGTAATCATCACATTCGAACTGTCCATCGAAACGAAATGGAAAAATATGAAAAATCAAAATATCAAATAGCGGTTCGGCATTTAGTGATTAAAGATCATAGTAGTTAATTGGGATCATTTATTCCATTTTATTCGTACGTATTTATTACAGGCGTAAATATATTTTGTGCACCTTGAAAGGTTGCATCTTAAGAATAACCAATGATTTAAAAAATCTGAAGACCCTGATGGCGTAAAATATAAGAAAGTTGAATGACGAATGTAATTTCAATAAAATCATAGAACGGAATTATCCGGAGAAATCTTGCCATGAGTTTTAAGGGGAAAAGTAGAAAAGAACAAAACTGGTTTACCTAAACGACTTATATCGAATGAATTTTTTGAAAACGTGTCGATGGTAAAAAGGGAAGGCGACTAAACTACATAAACGAAGCTGAACTTAAATTCCCCCACCCGCGATTTATATCGGGTCGCGTCGCGTCGCGTCGCTGGAAACTGTTTCGCTCGTTCATATAAATCCTCCACTTGAAATCTACTTAGAGGTCCCTCCCCCTTCCGGCCTCCGGTGGTCCTCATCCCTTCGCGATTTCCTCACGGCTAAACAAGCCGCTTTACTTCCATGCCTCTCCCACTCGATCTTATAGGACCGGTGGAGTATTCCCAAAGAATGAGTAAACGAAAATTCCGAAATAGCATAAGAGGATCAAATTGTTATTGGCGTCCGTTTTTCAGAAATATCTTTCATAATTGTTTCCAGAAAATACTCTCTTAATTATTTTATTTCTATATTATAATTTTCAAATACCGTACTTTCGTTACTTAATTATGTTTCTGTACTTAGAAATCATGTTTCCAAAATCCGCTTATCACGCGTAATAAACATAAATGCGAAAAAATGTTTTCATGAAAATTCAGCACTATTTTTCATTTCTCTGTTATTTTCAATTGAAGTTTAATGGATAGAAAATTCGTGTTCTCTCAATTGAACGGGGACATTAAAATTCGATTATAAATAAATTAGATTATAGAATAAAAATGGTAAAATATATCCTTGCATAACAATATGTCTGGTAAAACTTACCCTACATAGCGAAAAGGACGAAACACATCGAATTCGCATAATGGTCAGGTTTTTTCGTTACGCCGTCCGGCACGTGCTCTCGTCGAGTCGGGCACTCGGGTAACCTGTTGGATAAAACGTGCAAAACATTTAGAAAAGTTCCAGAAAATAGACGTGCTTACGCGCAATCCTAAACCGTTTAAGGGCGCGATAAAACACTTCCCCGAGCTCTCGTTTCGTGAGACCCCTGCAGCAACTACCCGACGACCGGCGCTCCCCCCGGATATATCCCGGTTTCCTCGTGGCTCAGTACGGCGAACGAGATCAAACGTCGTCTGAAAGTCGAATCGCGCAAACGAGAGCAAGGGGTTGGCGGGAAAAAGGGTGCGGAAGCGACGCGACAAGTTGATTCCACGGAATTTTTAGTACCTACGTTTCCGTAGAGTCATTTAAACTCGCTTTAGAATTCATAAATTAAACTTTTTACCATAGATAATATTATACATATATATATATATATATATATATATATATATATATATATATATATATATATATAAAGGGTGTCCTAAAATTAACGCAAAATTTAAATTTAATGAAAAACACAGTTTTTTTTATTATAATGTTTTTTTTTTATTGAATCTTAAAGTACACCAGATAGGGTTATGTATGTAATAACATATAGGGCAAATGGCCTTCACGGCTTTCCTGGCACACGCACTCTTTTGTCGAAATTTCCCATGACCATTGTGCATAAATGTGGCTGAATTTCGTTGATGCAGCGTTGAATTTCCTCTTTCAATGCACGTGCGCTTGCCATTTGTCCTATATGTTATTCCATACATAACCCTATCCTGTGTATTTTACGATTCAATAAAAAAATAACATTGTAATAAAAAAAACTGTGTTTTATGTAAGTATATTATCCATGGTGAAAAGTTTAATTATATTATATACGAGTAGTTTATATAGTTAAAGATATTATATATATCACACATGAAACATCGTACTCTTTTTATAATACATTCGAGTTTGCGGGAGGTGTGCCACTATGAGAGGTAACGCATTACAACTTTATCGCCGAATATGTGAAGAGGTATGCTGCAGCGAGAGGTAACGCATACCATTACGATTAATAGGCAGAAGATATCTTAATTTAAGCCTGCTTAATTACGCCTTGACTTCTCGTTACCTCGAGCGTGTTATCGTAAAAAGCTTGCATATATAATAATCCATTAACTACACGCCGCCTGTGTTGGAAACGAGATAGAGGATGTGGTGGAAGAGAAGTGGAAAGGATATTTACAGACGTCTCAGGGTACATGTAGATATGTATAAAATACACACTGTAATGCTATTTCCACCCAACTATCTGAAATTTAGCATAAAAATAGAATGATCAGTTTGAGAACTCGAAATAATCCCTAAAAAAGTATATAATAACTTGTGCTAGTCAATAGGAAATGTGGAGGTGTTAACCATAAATAAGATATTATTATTTCAATTCTAAATCTTTATCGGATTGAGTTTATGGAACATTGCGAGTTATTTATTTTTGACCCGATCGAATTCTACAGTTCTTGGACTTAATTTTGTTGTGCTGATTCCAAGTTGGTGGTGGATCCGGAACAGTTATACCGGAAACGACATCAGGGGAAAGAAGTTGACGAGCGGCAACTACTTTTTTCAACCAATAACTCGAAAGCTTCGGCGTTCTCCGTCTGTGAGGATCGGTGAAGTCTACATAATTGATTCCGAAGCGCTCCCTGAAAAAAGAGGCAATATTGATAATGAATTGTGGCTAATTCCGGCTTAAAATATTCAGATACATTGTTTCCATAATAAAGCACTGATTAACGGTAAAAATCGGATAGCCTTACGAGTATCCCCTCAGCCATTCAAAGTTGTCCAACAAACTCCATGCAGTGTATGACTTCACGTTGCATCCATTTTGTATAGAGGTCAGTACTTGTTCCAAGTGCTCATAATAATACTTGATACGTACAGTATCACGTAGAGTCGTTCCATTCTCGGATATTCCATTTTCCAAAATATATACAGGCGGATTACCGTATGACCTCTTAATTTTACGAAGGACCCAGCCAAGCCCCTCTGCATATGGCTATAACCAGATAGATAGCGATCAGAAAGTCTTAAAACTTATCATATAGCTCGCGACACTTACCCTCAGCCAACTGGAAGCCGTCGTTGGCCAATTAGGATCTTTGCTAGAAATTGTACCTGATTCGTTATCAAGTATATTGGCAGCCGGTTCTACGAGGGAGGAAGTATAGTAATTCAGGCCGTAATAGTCAGCGGTACCTCTGTAAGTCAAAAGAATATAGTTTACATAAAGATACGAATAGAATAATGACAAATCGAATATTACGTCATCGAGTTTTCATATCACTAACGTTAAACGTACTTGATTTTTTCGATCCACTCGTCAGTAAATTCTGGTAGATAAGAAGTGTGGTAACCCTGGTGCTTGCTATAATCGCGAATCCTCGTTTTCATAATGTCGGGATAGTCACCGAGATAAATAGGGTGAGCGATCCAGCCACACTCAAACTGATACTGAATTTCTGCTGCATAAACGTCTCTCTCTTTACTTGAGTTCTTCGGAAAAGACCCTCCACACGGTATGATTATACCAATTTGACCTTTTTGCTCGCTTCTAAATTCTTTGTCATACAGGTGATAAACCGATGCGTGTGCTTTTAAAACATTATGGCCACACAAGTATCTTGAAGTACGGTTTAATGCTGGATCTGGAGATATGATAATTATTATGAACATTTTTGCCCAACCTTTAAGACATATTATAATTTCTAATATTTTTACAATTTTAGATACCCCGAGTGAGAGATACAGTTTCACGAAGAGGTAAAGTTTATCATACCTATTATTCCTGCGTTTGTATCCATATCGCAGAAAGAAGCAGGTTCATTGATAGTGGTAATGAATTTAAACTTAGATCCCAATTCTTTAAAAATGACCCTGGCATAATCGGTGAACCAGTCGACAATTAATTCATTGGACCAACCACCCAAATCAGCAATACTTTGTGGGTGATCCCAGTGATACAAAGTGACGTAAGGTTCGATATCATTGGCTTTGAGCTCATCGAGAAGATTTTTATAATATTGAATTCCTTCATAATTGATGTTGTTTGTAAAACCGGTAGGTAGAATACGTGACCAACTAAACGAAAAGCGATAGTGGTCCAACTGGCAAAAGAGAACAAAATATTTTCATAATTTTTATAATATACCTACCGTTCGTCCCTGACAAGTCGGGTTGTTTTAACGCGGCTTTATCATTTGCATAGTCCGAAAATGAGACAGAGCACACTTATGTATACTCACTCCTAATTCCTTCACTAATCGAATGTCTTCCTTGTACTTATGATATGAATCACAAGCGATATCACCATTACTTCCATCCACTATAACGTTTGGAAAGGTATGGGTCATCCAATCCCAATGATTTACTCCTTTGCCTTTAAAGAATAAAATTAGATGACTTTAAATCAGCTGACATATCGAAGGAAGTCTATTAATGGTACAAATATGCAAATAGAACTACCGCTGGCGTTCCATCCTCCTTCTATTTGATACGACGCACCCGCAGCCCCTATTGAGAGGCCAGTTGGAAATTTCAAATCCGCCTCATCACCATAAGTGGTCCTGAAATGTATTAAAATTACGCACTTGTTTTACTATCGTGAAAGGCTTTGAAGGAGATCGAAATAGTCTTACCTTGACAACACTAAAACACAAGCTGTTACTTTCAGAAGAAGGATGGCAATCATTTCGACGTTGTCGAGACCTCAGGGGTCTCTGAAGTAAACTTGAAAGACGATACTAATTTCACCTTCTTATATAATTACTCGTAGATACAGGTGATTAAACACGTTCGCTGCCGGGTTAATTAAGTGGCGACATGACGCGACAGTTGCGCCATCGGCAGCGAACGTGTTAAATATAGATACACAGGGTGTCCCGTCATATAATGTCCATACTGAATTTACGTGTTCCTGTGGTCAATCTGAACCGAAAAGTCTTAATACGCAAGGGGTCTACAAGTCACCGTGTGTAAGTAAAAAAATGAATACTAATAAGTAAAGCAGCTTTATTTTTCATTAGACAATAATTGAAGTAAAATCCAATTATCTCACATATTGTTCGAAATGACCACCTTGATGATCAATACATAACTGTGCTCTTTGAGAAATCGTTGTTGTGGAGAGTAAAAGGATTTCATGGTCGTTATATATATACGGAACACACGCATAGTGGCTTTTGGGACCCTTGTATATTAAGACTTTTCGGTCCAGATTGACCCCAGGAACACGTAAATTCAGTATGGACATTACATGACGGGACACCCCGTATATCTTATCTGTTCCTTTAATATCAGCAATCTTAATATGAACGTATACTACCGATCAAAACTATTGAAACACTCCTAGAAGTGTTTCAATCTCAAGAATCAGCATTTACGTTAATCAAACTCGAAAAATTGAAAGTCTATTGAAAAACCTTTTGTATGAAAGAATTTATCGCAACCTCGTTATGTTTTTACGTATTTTTTAATAAACCTTGAATCTGCCGACTTGCATTAACATAAAAAATGGAAGGGAGTCCTTTTTAAAGTGTTCAAATATTTTTGGCCGGCAGTATACGTTTGTACAAATAGTGCATATCATAATATACATATGTATACTTACTTATATTAAATTTTGTACATCATGAAAAATGTTGAAATACGATAATTAGAGTCAACATTGAAGCATAATCCGAATGTGTTTATACAATTATTGAACATCACTGAAAATTCACAAAAATTCAGGACACGTAGAATAGTCTGTAAATCTGAAATTTTAATTTTGACAGTTTAATTGAATGAAATATTTTAGGACTCGCTATGTAATGAAAAAGTAGAATATTTTTTAAAATTAAAAAAATAATTCCCCTATGGCTAAAAACTAAGGCCCTATACACATATGGGTCTGGTGCAAGCGCATTGTAAGCTTCTTTATTTTGACACGGAGTATGTGAGGAAATGGAGACAAACAATATCAACGTCCGATGAAGATTCATGATAATACTATAGAATTTGTGACACCTCCATGATTGACTGTAATCTACATGGATAAACCCAAATCAGATTTCTATTCACTTAACAAATGTACTTTGTTGTCACGGACAGTGATTCTTATCATTCAAGAAACGTAAATCATTTGCAAGGTTATCCACTTTGTTTACGGAAGTCGTTGATACTTTACAATGCAAAGAGTAAAAAAACAAAATTTATCAATAACTTTTATCGCAACATTCTTTCAAATAGGAAAAAAAATGGAACGCCTGTTTCAAAAATCTAACAATACTAATATCTCCATTTATAAATGTTGCCTGCTCCGGTAGATACATCTACATAAACTTACATTTACAAATGTACACACCAATATATCTGTCTCCAGAAATCCCGTAAAGTCTTCTACTCGGCTGATCGAATTATAGCGACGGCACTTGCTCTGTTTCAAGAAGGGGCGACTTCTACAGCGAAAATCCTTCCCCTGGCGAATCGTTGCAAGGGGTAAGACTCGCATGTCGTATTTAATCTATATTTAAGTAATTGCCTGTATCCAAGACGCCGGGACATTAGTATGGCGCCTCGCGAGCAATATCTTCTCCTAACTGCTAAGAAACCCGAGGGTTCGGATCGGGCGCAGGGGGTTGAAAGGGGGTTAAAGGGGCGGGGATGTGCGGGGTTGCATTACGAGACAGCCGTCCGCTCGGCACTAATGATAATTAGAACGTTGAGAGAGACTGAGAGAAGTAGAGAAAGATAGGAGATATTATGATAGAGCCAAGGCGAAATGTATACAGACAGTTGCGTAACTTACATCGAAGGACGACTTGGAAAACTGTATTTTTCAAGAACTCTGAAACTTTTAATGCGTTTGTCACTTTTACGTGACATACTTTCTCTGAATTTTCTATAATTCCGAAGTATTTTTTTTTAATTTTTTAAAGCTTCTTTTCAATTTCTGTCCTTTTGCCCTTCAATCCTCTTAAGTCTTGTCAACGAAATCGTAACACTATTGTCAAAGACCGATGTACTTCAAATTCTATCCATCCGAAGAAATGTAGATAGGTAAGTAATAATGTAAGATTTTTATCCAATAATCATCGAATAGTATGAGAGTATCGAAGGTGAAGTAGGATGGCGGCCGACCAAAAAGAACTTCTCAAAATTCTGCACGGGCGGCGGCGAAGGGAGGCGATGAGGAAGAGAAGAGAGGGGGAATGCGAAAGGGCCATTAAGCATTTTTCCGCGAAAGGAAAAAAACGCGATCCCTTTTGTGAAAACCTGACCTCGCAACCTTCCCCAGCGGTTACGTTGAGCGCGAGAGTGGGATGGTAGCGAGGGGGTCCAGAGGGTCGTTTGTTTTATAGATGAAGAGCCGGTATTTATTATATGGACGATAAAAGGTGTCACATTTATCTCGAAGTTTACCCGCTCGAGGCTTGGAGCTCGAACCTCGCGGCCTGAGACGGAGACGTTTCTTTAAAAGCTCGCGGGACTTTTTATGATGCTGCATTGTGAGTCAGAGGACACGCGCGCGTACGCTCCTAGTGGAAATCGCCCTTGAAAGAAAGAACTGGGATACTTTTCGGGAGGAGTCCCGCTCCATATATACATATATAATTTTTTATTCTACAAGAAATTGTTCAATTTTGTATTGAATTTGTTTTTATTATTATTTGATATATGAAATACGACAAATGTGGAAGAACGCGATTTAAAAATATTTAATAGGTACTCAAAGTGACAAGAAAAATTATAAACAGAGGAAACTCTATACGAACTTTTAAAAATGTAGAGAACTAAACTTTTTTTTTCGAGAATTATAGTGTGTGGTTTAGGATATAGAAATGTGCATTACATATATCCTAAAACTATAATTCTCGAGAAAAAAAGTTTAATTCTCCTCTACATTTTTAAAAGTTTGTATAGAGTTTCCTCTGTTTATAATTTTTCTTGTCACTTTGAGTACCTATTAAATATTTTTTCGTCACTCAATGCGTAAAACTCGGTTTCACAGGCGTCCTCAACCCCGTCAAAATCGTATTTCACACTTAGTGACAAAAAATATAATTCGTTATAAGGGCGTTTCGCGTCGTTTTAACTCGTGTGATTACCGCAATCGCTTCGCTCGTGCGGAAAACTTCACACTCGTTAAAAACGGCGCTTCACGCCCTTATAACGAAAATATCTATTAAATCGCGTTCTTCCATTTGTCGTATTTCAAATATTAATAAAAAAATTCAATAGAAAATTAAAGAACAATTTCTTGTAGAATAAAAAAATTATACATGTTTAACACACACAAAACCTCATAATAATAATATTTGAATTGTAATAGGCATCCGCATTCATTCAAAAAAGAATCACTCATAGACCTACCCAGAGGTGTGCATTCAAGAGCATCTACTTACAACGGTGTACCAATGCACATGATACGTTGACGAAAATTCGAATAAATCGAGCCGGTCGCCGCAACAAGCGGCGAAGTACCCGCCGTCTAACCGCATCCTGAGCATATTTCCTGAAAAACTCTTCCGAGTACGAGAGCCAGAACATTAATACACGTACTCCAGTAGCCAGGCTACTGGATGTTACGGTATTGCTCACTACATAACGCATATATACGTGCTTCATTTTATTGTGTTCTTCTGGCAGCTGCCGGCCATAAATAGCCGGCTTATAAATAGAGGCACGCGGCGATATTACCCTCTGCAACATTCGCGAACGCCAATACTTTGGCAACCCGCGAGTAACTACGCTACCGTGGCGCGCGGTGACTGTGACTCCCCATCGATGATAACGACTGTGCTGCCAAACGAGGTCCAGTGACTCTCTTAACAATCCCCGAGCCCCTGCTGTAGTGCCAATTTCACCACCCCTTCGTTCAGCCATTGTCGACGGTGTTTCGTCTCCGGATTTTCTCCCCTTAATTAACGAATATCATAAATAATTTCGCGTCTTGCTTCGTCGTCGACTCCTACAAAACAGAGGATGATACCTTCGAAAGAAATTGCAGGTACAGGATGAAGCTTTAGCAGTAAAGCGAATTTTGTGAGGATAAATGTCGCGTATCGAATATTGGGCCGGAACAGTATGAGCCGAGTTTATAGAGATACGTTCTATTCGTGAAAGAGATGCGGAGAGAGGATACAGAGAGGGAGGGAGGGATGAAAATAAGAGAAACGAACGATTTAGCGGAGAGTAAGCGAGAGGAGGGAAATTAGCCTAGAGGGACTTCTTAACAACTGGAAGAGGGTAGGGGGTCCTAACCACCCTTGCGAGACACAATCCTCCTCCCACCCTCCTACCTCAGAAACTCTGTCGAATTTGTAGTTAAGGTTGTAAACGTAAACCTGGGAATTCAACCCCTTTCTTAACTCTCACCCCTTCCACCCCTACTCGCACTCGTGTGTGCTGCTACACGGTTGCGCGAGCGTTAATGTTTACAGACCGTTTTATCCTTCCGCCATCCGAATCGTGTCGCCCTCACTGCAGTGTCTCTCGTTTCATAGCCTGCGCGGCAGATCTAACGAGAAGAGGAATGGAGATGGGTCTAATAATTCGCGCGGTGTTCTTCCCTCCCTGCCTCTGTGTGCGTTATCCTTCACACTTCTCTAACTCCCTTTCTGTTCTTCATCCGCCTATTTATCTATTTCTTCCCAAAACAGTCTCCAAATCTGATAAATGTATTATATTTATGCGATACATTTCTCTTCATTTATACCTACCAAATAATCTCGATCTCACGCGATTAATAACATCTATATACTTATTTTCGACGGTTATAGACGACTTAACATTTTTATAATTTGTTACTACGCGTGATATATATTCGGGAGTAATCGAGACACACTTGATCCAACTATCTCCGAATCGTTCAGCCCCTCCTTCGACGTCACGCTGAACTCTTCTTCCGCGCACACATTTCATACACGGGAGAGTCGCAGCCATATGTATTTCCTATGGCAAGTGTATTAGGTCCGCAGTGGGAATGTATCCGGCAAATGGTTGCGGATATTGGCCATATATACAGATATATACTTTTTTCTAAGAGAGCAAAAGGGAACGCGTTGAAACATAAAAAGATCGCTCGCCTTATAGCAATAGCGGCCACCCCGGACCACCCTCCGATTTATGGAGCATTCTGTACATTCGATATTTTCTATTGTCGATCGCCCTATTTGTCTTATTTATGTTACTTTCGGGGTTCTCCGCCTTGGCCAGCGTCCATCGCGCACTTTCCGCCACCCTCCAGCGTCCAATCCACCCCCGAGCGACTGGCGCGGCCACTGGATCCTCCGAGGGATTTATACAAACACCCTAACACAGTTCAGGTATATTAAAACGATATATTCTGATGTGTATTCTGGAGCCTCCGTATTATTGTATAGTATTGTTTCTGTATTTATAATTGATGAAGCTATATACACCTCAACATATATTTTGTAGTTCGTGATGCCATTTCATCTATTAAAATAATTTTAACATATCTTGCATTTTTCTAACTTTCTGCACGGTAAAATCGGTGCCATATTTCACATGTTTATCTTGCGCACGATTCGATGGTGATCCCCTCGAATGACCCCTTTCAACGTGTAATGTATCGTACACTGCAACGCGAGTCATTGTTCCACGTCCCTCGTCAAAATAACCGAACCCACCTCCAGTTCGAGGAAACGTTTAAGACTAAGAGGCTATTTTCTGCATAAACGCGTCAAACTTACTTCCCTCGTCGAATTCTTGGGGGTTGTGCCGTGAGGGTGGAAACCACCTCTTGCCGGTTACTATAAATTGAATGCCGAAGAAGATGAGAAACTGTGAGAGAGGAGTAGGGACGCGCGAAGGGAGGAAAGGGTTTACGACCATATATTCTCGATCTCGTAATAAATCGCATCTCTTTTTCCTTCTCATATTCCAAACTCAATGTTGTTACTCCTATAAATATCCTGGTAAGTATGGCTATACGTATTATTTCTGTTACTCCACATATCATTATAATGTTAGTCATAGCGAATCTTATGACTAATATTAATTTGGTCCCTGTTTATTAAAATCATTTCAAATATCTTGTCATTTTGTAAATATATTGAAAAGGTTTGCTGACTTTCAAATTACAACGCTTGAAAATAATTTCCAAATAGGAAGAAACAATTTTAGAGCCAAGCTCGCCTCTACCATGGTCCCTAGTTTCTTTATTTCTGATTATATTTTTAAAAAGTTTATGAGAGATTACTTCAAACTAGATTCTGTCTCGTATAAGTGTGTTACATACTCAATTTTTTACTATGCACGAGCCATAGTCAGATTTCTACTCAATCATGTAGGAATTTAATTTATGACCTATATCTCTATAGGTATCTTATTTGTCATATATGCATTATCTTTGAAATGGTAGCGTCTCAGGAACGTATTCGGCAGAGTAATGAGCGCGACAATCTCTAATTAGAATGCACACCCCTGAATATTTATATTTAAATTATGCTCGAGTGATACTCGAATCTTCCAGTACGCCGTATGCGATTTGTCTTGAACGGGTAGTTTACCGTGTTAATACGAGAATAAACAGCGAGCCAAGATCCCTCCCGGCTTAACGCGACCCTTCTCGAGTAAGCTCGGTTAAGCCAAGGAAGCGGTTCGAGGTTCGGAGTTCGAGGTTCGGACACGGGTGAGACGACATTAGTGGAGGCTTTTTAATTGAGATAATTCAAATCGGCTCTCCCAACTTCGTTTCTTCGCGCATTACCTCAGGTTCTCACACATATTTTAAGAAAAAAAAAATTTCTCTAACAGCAAAAATAGTAGAAAAAAATTATTATTAATACTTACAGTACATATTTACCTTTCGATTTTTCATGCAGTCA
The DNA here is from genome assembly GCA_963678675.1 of Xiphydria camelus. Taxonomy (NCBI): domain Eukaryota; kingdom Metazoa; phylum Arthropoda; class Insecta; order Hymenoptera; family Xiphydriidae; genus Xiphydria; species Xiphydria camelus. The sequence goes on along the minus strand of OY783191.1, from coordinate 5,938,149 downwards.
AAAAATTACTTAATATCTGTTCCACTGAACCAGTATACTCATCGATCTCAAGTTCCGATTTCAATTAAGCCAAAGGCACGGAGCCTAAGGTTAAGAAACTAATCCGACGATATTAACATAGATTGCTGGATGTAGTTTGGGAATCTGTAGAGGTTGGGGTTTCGGGGCGTCTGATAGCCGTCCCTTGTAAGTTAGCTGAACTAGCTGAGGAAGGACAAGGAAAGGGGTGGTTTAGGACAGCACGCGTCCCTTCTATTAAATTAACGTAAGGCAAGAGGGTGGAAACCACCCTAGTCACAGACACTGGGTCAACCGTTCAACCCCCGAATTATTCCCGGACTGTTCGTACGAACGGCGACGTGCCTATATACATGCGGCGTCTCTGCCAAATTCGTTCACTTTCGAAGATATATCTATGGAATAATTTTTCAAATTATCTCTATAAAGAAATAATTTGTATATAAACATTATCTATAAATTGATGAACAATGTCAGAATATTAAAACGGATTAATTTTAAATACGTCGTCCCTTTACCCACTCTTTACTCTTTATTATTTCCGTCCTCGTCCATATTAACGAAAAGAAAATGGAATACTCCCATTTTTTTAAGGACCTACTCTCGAAGCCTCCCAAGTACAAAGCATATTAAGGCGGAGACCCATTCCAGAGATTAACTAACACGGGTAAGTTTCCATTGTTAGAATTAGCCCGCACATGCGATATCTTAACGCACTTATCTGATTCAACTACAATTTGCCACACAAGCCACCCTCATATGATCCAGAGTGGGTACCCTTCGAATCCTGCTCAATGTGAAATGTCCGAATTTAAGGGTGATATCAACTCTTCTATTGAAGATATAAAACAAAATTGAGAATTTTATTCATTTTACTTATTGTTAGATTTTTATACCAATATTTTTATTTCGTTTGAATAACACACACAAATGCCTTTTTTGATCTCCAGATATAAATTTTAATCCATTTCTACGTTGCTTTGACGGTCAATGTTATTTTCAAGACGTTTACAATGAAGGTACTTATGGATACTTACGCAGCCACAGATTAGAATACACATCCGATGACCATAATACACACACACGCTCACGTGTATATATCCGTATATATGCGACACGACTCGTTCGCAGATTTTATTATTATTAATTCGAATCAGTTAGTCAGGGTTAATTTCGGCAAGAAGTCCGGCACATTTGCGAGACGATCATTAGGTGCCACAATGAGATGTTTCGCGTTAATTTTCTCAGTGTCTCAACTATAACCGACACTCGATTGGTTCACTCGTACAGATACATATTTAGAATGTTCGATAACCGCCAATAACATTAGATATATAATCTAAAGTACCATCTTATCCGAGAAATGATAATGTTTCGTGTACAAAGATAATCGTTGACTGTTCTATATCTTCTGGAATATAACTGAGCCTTGTTATTATTTATATTTTATGTACGATAAATGGTAAAGATATTTTTAATCAGTAGAGAGATTAAAGCCAGTGTTCGCGATAAGTTCTTACATTGGCTCAATTTCACGGTCTTCAGTAAAATTTGAGAGTAATATTCACTGACTGTATCGGTTTCTCAGTTAATAATTTTTTACATACCACTATTGCCTATTATCGTTACAGAGCAGTCGCGCGTTGCTTAATCTCTCATTTATATCCCACAAACCATCTTTTTACACTCCCCACTCTTTCATTAAATTCCATCGTCGTGGCGGGTTTACAACTGCTAGTGAACTACGAATATGACCTACGTTTAAAATAATTCATATCACACGCTTACTTACAATTATTTTGTGAAGGTGCCGTTTTCTGTTTACATGTGTTATTCATGATAGTACAGTCATAAAAAAAACGGCATTTCCACGGAATAATTGTAAGCAAGTGTGTGATACGAATGACTTTGATCGTGCGCCATGCTCGTGATACACTATCAGCTATCAGTGATGTAAGCTCGTCTTATCTCACCGCGCGTCAGAAATACCTATCAATGACACAGTCGATACCGACTAAACTCGAGCAACGCGTAACCCTCGGTGAAAATAACTAGAAGTTCGCGACCCTTCTGTACCCCGCAACTTCAGGCGACGCGACTCTCGTAAATCACAATTTTGATTGCCCTATTCCTACCCCCATCGCTACTTCTCACTCATCCAATTTCGTGCATTATAAAAAATTCGCTAAAATCTCACTCTCACCCTCCGCGACCCTTTCGGTACGAGGCATTAGGGTGGCTGTGTGCTATACACGGTCGGGCGGGTTACAGAATCGTCTACTTCGTCGTGCATCATGGCTTTTCTCCGTGGCAGCAGAGAGAAGACGTTATTCTCTAGTATTTTCACCACCATCTCCGAGATAGAAAAAATCATTTCAATCTATCCAAATTTATTCCATCTATTTCAAATCAAACTTTATATTCAATCACAAGTCCCCGATAAATCGTACAATTAGCGCAAATGACAAAAGCATCGAGGAGAAGAGCAGGAAAACGATTTCGAGATATAAGCACCGCCAAAAGGGATGAACGAAGGTCCTACGAGTTGGAACGAAGAAAGGGTGTGTCGGACGGCCGTGTTCTGTCGTGTCCGATAGCGATATACCTCGGGCTTTGGCTCCCTTAGAATTTGCCGGGTTCCACTCTCTAATTGCATAATAGCATGCCCGCATGTAGACGACGGACCAGGAATCGAGGGTGGAATGGAACCGATGTCGCCGGATGAGCGGCGGGGGGTGAGAATAGAAACCGCCATGGGAATCACTGCGTGGAATAGGTCTCGGCGTTGCTCTTTTCAAAACCTTCTCACCGTACTTCAATAATTTTCCATTGTCCGCAATTTCTGTGTGGCTAGCGTGGTATATATAACGCTAATGCATCAGTATTTATAATTTTCCGACCATCGCACTTCGACGGGGAGCGCAACGAGAAGATCTTGCGTAAATACGAAACGAGGAGGTAATTAAATTCTTACGTTTACTCGCGAAAAATGCTCTTACGCGATACTCTCGAACGGTGTTTGAATAATTTTTAACAAAATCTATCGGGCCGTTCGGTAAACTTACGCAGGATGGAATACGAGCACCTGTACTGCCCGCATTCTTCCATTAGCGAAAGGGGAGAAAAAGAAGAAAGGAAATGAAGTAGAGAAAGGAGGAAACGGACGGAGTAGGGCGAAGAGAGGGCAACTTGTTTACTTATCGCTTTATCGCTGGAGGGACCGTTGGATCTTCCCATTGATCCACCGGTCGCTCTAATAGCGATTTTGGTTTATTTTGGTTAACAAATTAAAGTGCTTCCCCCTCTCTGTGCTTCTTTCACTCCAGGCCCTCCTTCAACCCTCTCATTTCTGCCTTTCCTTCGCGCAAACAAACGTCCGTCGGTTGCGATTCGAAAATGAACATCCCTCGTCGGCCATTTTCGGTACAAGCATTAAATGCGAAAAAATTCGATTAAAAGGGAAAAATATAAGGTCGAATTCCCCGTAACACGTATTCTAATTTTAATTATTTACACTTTTCAAATGTGACAAGAAATGTTGTCCTATAATTAGTCGATATCTTTCGGAAACCGTACAATTACCATTTTAAACCATTTTCAGAATTCCAATGTATACACAAGCGACGACATGGATATAGAGACGCGGCACTGTTGGGACTACCTCTCCAACACCCTGTCGCCCAAGAAACGGTTTCGCGTCTGTTTGTCAAAGCAATTAGCTCCACCCCGTAGATTAGATCACCCCGACGTTCATCTCGAAATCATTCGCCATCCCTGCTACCGCAACATTATACTAATTACATTTTCTGAAAGTATACGAGAAGCGATAGTATACAAGAAGTATCTTCGTGATGTAGATGCGAAAGGGTTGATGAGCTAATTTTTTATAAATCGCCATCTACAGAATCAACGTCTGAAACAAGATAACTCCTCAGAAAGGTAGAATGACTTATGCGGTATCCAATGAAAATAAATAATCACCCCTCGAAACTTACGCGTTGCAATCGAGATTCGTTTCGTGACTGTCCATTCAATTAGGTCATAAATATCCGCACCCTCCTCCAAGATCTGACATTTTCTCGTAACTCGCATATTCACACTCAACGCTGATTATTCCGTCGCGCCGTAATACGGGCTCATATAGGGAAGGGGAGCGAAAAATATTATCTATCCCATTTAAAAAAGATCCTAAAGTTGAAACCAGTCGAGGGGGCGAGAGGCTTCACCGATAAATTGATTACACACTCCCACCTCTTAATAAGACTACGTCGCGTCGAATGGGTACTCGGTATATAATTAATTGGTCCTCTAAAAAAATGTTCCCCCGCTAAGTTATATTTTAAATTATCACACGCGCGATGAACGCTCTGAAACGAAAGGCTCTTTCGAAGGAAAGAAAGAATGATGAAGACTAGAGAATAGAGGAACAAGCGAAAGCTCGACACGGGGGAGAGGATCAGGCTTCGGAAATTTACCCTACAGACTTTTTTTCCGTCAGAGGAAAGAAAGGAGGGTGAAATTTTTCACCATTACCCAGGCGAAAAGAAGTGCTAGGAGGGAAATAAATACAAATTGCAGGATTACCAGCTCTTTTCAGGCTGATACGGGGCCCCGTGCTCGGTATGCGACAGCGCTCTCTATTTTTCTAGAGACGCCCCATATAAGTTACAGGCCACCCCTCCGATACTCCATAGCCCGATCATAAAGAATACCGTGCCGGAGACTGTCGGGAATTCATAATTTCCTCGTTTCGGCACGAATATTAATCTGAAATGGATAGTCAAAATGTCTTGACTGCCACACTATCACGCAACGATAAATGACATTTTCAAAAACGATCGAATGCGATAAATTTCCAATGTCAGCCAAGATTACATAATTCGCTGAATAATAAATAACGCTTTATAAAATATTCCCAAAAAACAAAACAAAAATTACAAATAAGTCTTGTAAATAAAAAAATTATTATTCCCGACCTATGCAGCTTTGTCGATTATTTATACGAGCTGATGGATGGTTAGACATCAACGCGTAATCATGTACCTACTCGAACGTATAATATAATGGTTGTTTTCACCATAAATTGCTTTCGCAGCATTCCCTCGTGTCACCATCGTCGTGGAGTGGCAATCGATATGGCATTAAAGCTCTTGGAAATATTGCGATCGCCAATAAAAAAAAGGGGGAGAGACTTGACTGAAACTTTTATAACGACGGAATAAAGGACAAACATAGAAGTGGCAAATTTGCATTTTGCCCGGCGACGCGTCTCTCTTTCGGTTATTATGCGGATCGATTCGCCTGCGATTGGCTGCGAGTTTCTCATAAATTCGAGCGATGTCGTCGTACCACTTTCTTTGGAGCCGCTTCGCACTCGACGATTGAGATATATCGCGCGATAACGAGAATTTACGAAGTAGCATGCAAATAAACCGGTCGAACGACGCCTCAGCTATAACGGATACCTTTTAACGAGTCGCGACTGTTTTATTTTCGATAATTTTATTGTATTCTCGCAAGACCAGGACCAGCGTCAACTGTTCGCGGTGTTAATTAAATATTCGGTTCGAGGTTTATCGCGCAAAGTATCACCGATGAAGTAACTACGGTGGAATGGTAGCGGTGCGACAAAAAATTCCACCCCTCATCCCTTGACGTTTGCGTGGAAAGCCGCAGATTTTTGGTTTTTACTTTAATGAAATATTTGCCGCCCGCCGGCTTGCGATATAGTTCAAGTATTTCATTACCAAATACTCCTATCGATCGATCGACGTCCTTCGTCCATCACGTCCGCAAATTCACAGAGGGAGAGAAAGGACATATACCACTTACACAAGGGTTAACGTCGTTATTTTATACTTAAACGTAAAAGCTAAGTGCGAGATGCTTATTTTATTAGCATTTTTTGGGGGCAAAAACAACTTAATCAGTCAATTCTAAATTTTTACTTGGTCGTCATTTCAATAGTAAGGTATTATTTAAATATTTTTAGCCATTTTTTCGAATTTTAAAACTTCATCTTAATTTTTCTGATGTTATAAATTCCTCGTTATCAATTCGCCGGCGGAAAAATAAAGCGAAAGGTCGAACGGAAAAATCAATTCCAAGGATCAGTTGGATCTCCTCGTTATTTTCCCTGAGGCGACGAGGTTTAATCCCGTCCGATTAATCAAAAAGGAAATATCGCCGCGAAAAAAGGACCGAGCTTTAATAACTTGGTTACAGGAAATTCTGAGGATTACGGTCCCGGTCATCAATCCTAATCCTGATATAATTTCAGTCGCGTGGATGTATAAAAATATAAGTACACGAAGCATCGATAACTCTCGAATAAACTTCAATCATAGGGTGAAGAACTTCTGTGCGGTGAGAGAAAGATTAGGGAACTTTAAGCCGAGGGTGTATCGGCCATCCGTGGTATAGTCGCCGCTAAAAATGTACATCTTAATAGATTAATTAATATAATCTTTCAGCCGCCTGCTGGCAGGCGACTCGTTTGGTCTCAGCCAACGGAATGAATACCATTAAGGTTAATTATAATTGGGAAGAAACCTTGGGCAAATATTTCAGCTCGCCGGGAAAACGAGAGGAGATGGAGGAACACCGTCGGCTTTTCTCTGCGTTCGGTAAGAAAAATTGACTGCTCTCGGTAGCACAATTATGTTATCCGATAGGCGCGAAAGAGACGTTTCTCCATAATTCTTCTCTCCAGTTGATCGCCACTTCCACGATCGGCAATATTATTGGCCTCGATTAAAATGAATAAAGCAAGGGTGATGCGACGTAGCGACGATTGGAAGAGACGAATAAAATGGAGCGACTGTAAACCTCCGTTAACCCGATACTATCCGCAAATTCAATCAATCAAAGAGCGATTAATTAGAAGTAAATATCAACGATGATTAACGTATGGCCAAAGGTCGCCTGGTCGAAGAACTGCGGCAATAAATTTAAAGATCATGGCAAGAAAAGCGGGCGATAACAAAGGCAAATCATTTATCGCTAAAAACAAGTGGCACTTTTTCACGGAAGATCCAAAAGGAATAAGGATAACGAGCGATATGGAAAGGAGGAACGGAGTGGGGGGAGGAAGCCGAGAATAGGGCGAGGAAAATTTGTTGTTTCATGAAAACTTCAACTAAACTTTACTTTGCTTTGCTTCATCCCCTCTCCTCGCATCCCTCCAGCGCCGTAATGTCCTAATATTAAATATGGAAATGAATATTTATGAACAATAATTGTATTTATACAATGTGTCGGTGCCTGCCAACTCGGGCGTCGCCGAAGGGTGACTCGGGAAAATCCTACGCTCTCTAATTAAATTCATGCTAATAAGAATGACGAACGACACGGTAGCGAGCGGCATTCTCGTCTCGATATCTCGACGAGCGTGATAACGATATACCTGCAGTATCAAGGGAGCAACAAAGTTCTAATTGGCATACCATTGATATAGGGTAGGTCTATCGTAATAAAATTTACCGTTTTAAAATTGTACAAAAAGAATTTCAAAGTTTCATGGTGAATTTAGGATAAAATGTACGAAAAAATCTTCGTAAATTTCATTTCTTCCCGACGAATAGCTACTAGATTACAGCGATAAGAAAAAACGCAACGCTTTGATAGGACGACGTGCATGACCTTCCGCATATACCTATATGCAGGTATGTATATAACCCCGGAGATTTTAATGCCTCTCCCGCCTGTCGAACGAAGGTCGAACGCACGCGTGGGGGTTGCTCTACTCGCTGGCAAGGGTTCAACGGGGCTGAAAAAGAAAAGCGGGTCAAGAGGGCGTGGATTCGCCGAAATCGAGCCAACCTTGTTTGTTCCACTGCCTCCGCTCGCTCGCGGGGGATGATCGCTCCCTCATCTATCACGGGAAGTGCGCGTGGGCACGGGCCGATGATATAACTATTATTGTTAAGCCCTTTTTAGTACAGGCGCTTCGTGCTTTTTCATGGAAATGCTACGTTGTTGTTGCCGCGGGATGTTTTGATGACGGGATGGATTATCGCGGGGCCGCGCGTGCCCTTACGCGGCTCCTCCCGCCCACCCCTTGGCCATTGATTCGACGGAAAACCGTCAGACCGTGACTATTATCTCCGCCGTTGAGCCGGGGAAAATATTCGGGAATATCTAGGACGTTATTTTGATGCGGGAGTTGCATAAACAGGGGTTGGCCCATTTGGCGGGAGGATCGGTGGACGGAGGGGGCGAAATAGCGGAGGTCGCACGAAAATAGAACCGAGCATTGTCGCCTCGGCTTCCCTACTATCAATGGTGATGGCCATCTTGTCGGTATAGAGGAGAAAAGTCGCTTCGTATCGCATTAGCAGTGACCGAAAAAATCAAGGGGTTGATACGCGGGTGTGGTAGTTTCCTGTAGTAAAGGAATATTTTGTTTCCTCCGTATATTTTTCAGAGACATGGATATAAGCGAAGGTTACATACTTATTCCGCAATATACTCGTATTCTTTAATCTAAATGAATAATTCTCTTTTTATTTCGTATTTATTATTAATTTTCTTATTGTGAAATGGTCCCAATCATCGATTAAAATAAAAATTTCCCAAGAAAGCCGTACAAATCCTTTGTACCATACACAAAATACCTTATTTATGAAAATACTTGTACACGAAACACCAAAATTAACGACCCACGCGAATTTAAGAGGGAAATGGGGAAAAGTAACAATTATGCAAACTGATTACGCCCGGGACGGTGATAAAGACGAAGGGGTTGAAGCGACGGACCGCGTGAATTTATGAACGGACGGGAGAGACACGGAAGCAAGGGGGTGGTTTATGGTGAAAACGTGTTACGTGAGACTACACGTAAAATCTCGAAGCTACTGAACAGTTAAAGCGAGGCGGTGCATTATTTAGATAAACTGCGAAGAGAGGGAGGGTCTGCACCCCCCTGCAATCACCGTCCGTTCAGTCACCGCAGTGGCGATGTTTACCGTATTTGTCTGAAATTGCATTCCTTTATTAAGGGAAATACACGTATGCAAAAAACTCTTCAGGTCAGATTTAATTAACCGTATAATACGTACGATGCGAAACTTTCATCTTCTCATATATTCCTCAAGTTTCCATTCACCGAAAATTTCTTCAAAGAATCTTTTATAACTGTAATATTTAATTGCATCGCTTCGTCATGTTTCCTCGTATAGTTACGATACGCCGATCCGATAATTTTACAACGAACGCTGGATGCTCTTGCGGATGATGATATCGCGTTTTAATGGCTTTGCACACCGCTACCAGTTAACCAAACCTCATGTACGTTCGCCGCTATATAATCGATTAACTGAACACCGGCTACGAAACAGCGTTACCCAATTTGTAATGTCTTGTAACGGGAATTTAATACCCTGATACAAAATGTAATTAAAAGCATTTTCAGCCGGAAACTCGGTTATTAGTTCAACATTTTCATGGCAGGTGAGTTCGTTCGATGCTTCTTTTCGTGGAAAATTCAATTCAAATTACGGTCAAATAGTCCCAAATCGTTAGCAGAAGATTTTTTTTCAAGAAGATTAATTAAATAAGATTTGTTAAATACGATTAAGTGAAAAGAAAATTCGCGAGAAGAAAATTGATAAGTATTTCTCTTCGCATTCAACTTATCGTTTCGCCTTTCCCTCACCACGCGTTATCCCCTCTGCATCTGTCAAAACTTACATCTCGTCAAGAATTCAATCCTATCACAAACGTCACGTAGCGGTAGAAGAAACCATAGTAAAAAACTTTTAATTAATATCGCCCCTCATTCCTCGACCACGATTCCTTGCAGGTTCTCCGCGGTACCAAGCACTGAACAAGGGGGTAGGTACTTCCCCGGCTAATCGACGAGTTCGACGAATTGGAAAGGAGAAACGAAGAGGAGAAAAAAGAAGAAACGTCGAAATACGTTAGTTATGCGAGGAACGCCAAAGTTAGCGAGGCACTCGAACCAAATTGACACCCGCGATCGACGCGGGAGAACGAAGAGGGGTTGAGAGGGAAACGAGGAGCGTAAGAAGGCCGACTGGTGGCTATAGGCCGCGGAGGTAAATTAAGAAGACCGAAATGGGGAAACGCAACGTCGGTGTAGGAGTCGAAAGGTGCGGAGCGACTATATCGAGGGGCGAGTCGAGGGTGGGAGGGGTGCCATTATCGGCGAGCGTGCATCCCGAGGTCTCGGGGAAAAAGACGCAAAAGAGCGGCAAGACGGCGGAGCTCGCATGTCTCATTGCAATCCGCAATATTGAGATTGTTTTTGGCATTACGGGAATCCCCGAACCAATTGCGATTATCTGTCCGAGATACCTTGCGAGAGCTCGGGCTCGCACCCCCGTGGGCGGTTTTATCCAATATATCTATGTACGTTGTGGGAATCGGGCGCCTCTCTCGCGAGTCTATTTTTCTTTCCCGCCATTTCGATTCCGACGTATACGCTCGGCTTTGCGTTTTCGCGCGAATTGAGAACGAGCGAGGGGGGATGGAATTGGGTGCAGCACGGAACGGGTTAAGATCGGATTGTTTTATATCGTGGTCAGTTAATATTTTCACTCGTGAGAGATGTGTGTGTCTACATTTTGTTTCCTTATCTATACTTCCTAAAGAAGAAAAAGTGTTACATAAAAAGGAGCAAAAAAGCGCAACCGCTCAGTCATTCTCCCCACCTCTCGAAACGTCTGCAAAGTATCATAACGAGTCAGAAATCACCACCCCCAACCCCGCGATACCCCCGCGGAATATCAGACCCAATTCCACCACGCTCCGCGAGCCCGGATAAAGAAGGACAATTAAAATATGACAATCGTCAGATTTAATTATCGCGACAAAGGCGAACAGCTCGCTCGTAGGAAGAATGCTGCGCGCAGCTGAAAACTTGAAAGACATTAAAAGAGCCCGAGAAAAGGGGTGTGGGCAGAGGCCGGCTCAAACTCCGCATCGCCCACCCTTATTCGCGACCCTTAGTCGCCGAGATATTATTAAGTACAGGACATAACAATCAAAGGAAGAATTTTCCGAATCATTTATTACGGGCGTTACGGTAATAACAATTATCGCCACTCACACAGCGAGACTCGCTTTCAGTCTTGCGGGCCGTTTTGTCCCCCACCCACCCCCGAATCTTTCGTTACAGTGTCCAACGCTCGCCTATGGCAGGTCGTCCAGGCGTCACCTCGACGATCGAAGCGGGGATCTTCCGAATCGTTTGTTACGAGCTTTAATGTCGTTCTCAGTCGGTTTCCGGGTTCTTAAAAATTGTTCGCGTGTCGACGATCTATGAGAAAGAGGAGGGACTGAATAAAAGGAACGAATGGGGAATAGGAGTCTAAGCTCGTCGCTCGTGTCGATTCTCACGATGCGACGAAGGTATCGTTCGAGCGAAGGGGGTCGAGAGTCGTTAAGACACGTTGTGTTACGTATACGAGGGTGAATATTACGTGCAATCGATAGTCGAGGTAATTATTGGTTGAATTAGTGATGCTGTTGTATCTTGATGACTTTCTTACCCCACAAAGACGGAGTCGCGATGAATGTTTTAGGGATAGTCTACGGAATACGTCGGTTGTAGTTTTACCGTGCAATGAATACGACATTCATTTCGATTGTCAAAAATAATTAATACACTCTTTTTTGTTCGTTCTAAAGCGCCGCAGACTCGTGTAGAAAAATTCCTTGTTTCAGTATCGCCTTTCGTAAATGAAGCGTACGACACGGGTAAGGAATACAATACTTGGTCAAAAATTAACCGTCATCTTTTAGAGGTGAATATGGAACAAAGGACGAGATACAGACAATTTTAAGATTTCCCCTCTCCGAGAAGCTTTCGAGTTGCAGTGTATAGTGCAAGTTGCTATATCTACCTATATTACTAGACGAGAAGGAGGTCTCGCCAATGTTATTTTCCAGCGTCGCACCGGGTTAATCATCTCCTGAAGTTACCCCGGGATAACTTGACTGACGAGCAAACAAGAACGACGAGGTGACGCTCGTTTCGTGGGATGTCGCGCGAGCTTTCCTCGTAAGAACGAGCTGGCGAGGAGGCGGACGCACTTAAAAACTTTTCAAATTTAACCCTCCAACACCTCGTTTGCCTGGCGAGGCGTTTCGGTCAAAGATACAAATGCAGTATATATGAGCCACCGTGGCAAAGCCGAGCCCAGGAGCATTCTTCAAGTTTGCCGCATAACGATGCCCCGTTTATACATATGCAGTACCTATATATACAAAGTGAACCTTAGCATACGTCTATGTATTAATGATTGCATGATCAATGGGGCGATACTTTTACAATAACTCAACAAAACAAAAACGTATTTATTTACTTGCCTCTTCAACCATACAATTAAATATCAACCCATTGGTGCTCGCTGGCAACTTTAATTGCCGATCAATTTCTCGTTTGAAACATTGGATCAAGCATTTTCATGTCGTTTATAAAATTGTTCTGGAAGCCTAACTTTATTTTTAAAAAATACAGTGTCTGAGACAAATTCTGAAACATGACGGAACCGATTAATTGGATATCTGTAAACAAAATTGTTTGACAATTGAAAATGACACTGAGCACTAATGCGTTAATACATAGACGTGTGTTAAGGTTCACGCGATATATGTTATAAACTTTCAAATACACGAACGCTTTCTTCGTACGCGTTCAAGATAAAAATAAATATCAAGTTTGTAAATAAAGTGCACACACACATCTATTGGAATATTTCACTATAACGTTTACCAAGTCGAGCTTTTGGAGAAAACAAAAGTTTCCCAGAGGTTTACTGCGAAGATCGAGTGTACGGAGGATCTACACCTGTTCCAGAGGGAAGGAAAACTATATTTCCTCCGAGCCCTCCGCGAGGGGGGAACGACGCGGTGGATGCATTCAGGCGTTCCACTTGGATTGCGCCACGGGCAGGGATGCGATTCGAGTTTTGCTCGATTCGTATCGAAAGGGAGACGGAGCGAGGGAAGTTTTCCAATTAAACGCGGATTATATCGCTTTGCCTCGATATTGAAAATACATCGATACCAAAACCAAGCCCGCGCACCGCGACCCTCGGCGTTTGAGGACGAGGGAAAGAGACGAAAAGGAGCAAAAGTGAGGTCGAATCTTTCGCGACGGTTCATCGGAACTTCGCTCTCGACGTAGTCGTGTTTTCTCCTTTTCCTCACCTTTTCTCCCTCTCTCTCTCTTTCATCCGCCGTACCACGTGTCGCATCCTAAACCGGACATAGCGAGACACGGCTGTTCGTCTGTTCCTCATTCGCTTCGTAGAGAGCCATATTCGATTTGGCATGAGGAGCACGGTACATCGACACTCCCTGGTACAAGTGCGAGGATTACCGTTGTCTTTTTCCTCCCCCACTTTTAACGCACGCTATTTGCACCGCGCGTGTCTTTTTCTCGCCGAGAATCGACTGTCGGTTTTTCCATCGGGGACGGAAGAACAAATAAACAAAAGAAGTGATAATCCGAAGCGTACGCGTCGGATACACGCCTCCTATATACACCCCCCGCCGTTCATATATCGTTCGTTCATCGCGAGGTGGGCTGATTGAAAAAAGTGAGGAGAATTTACTTCGGGCACATACGCGTCCGTCTATATCGGCAGGACTTTCGCCGCCGGCTGTTTCGGGAAAATTCATCCCGTCGATGATCCCTCTAGCTTCGAGGAGGAGACGAATTATTTCGACTGTCAGAACATTTCCAAGTTCGGATAATTTACTATTATCGAAACATCCCCCCCCCCCTTGCTTATATACAACCGCAATACACTGAGGGAAAAAAAAGACTAAAAATTATTCTGTTAGAAGGATAATCTGAGTAAGAAAGGTAAAGTGGATCGAAAATTATTCTAAGGAAGGTTAAATTTTATACCCTGGAAGGATAATTTTTGATCTGTTTTACCTTTCATACTCAGATTATCCTTCTAACAGAATAAGTTTTAATCTTTTTTTTCTCAGTGTAGAGCGCATCAAAAAAGAATAACGACGAGATTCGGATTCGATACGACAAGGCAAATTCTTATACGGAAACTCGATGGTCTGTAAGTATGTGGATATGAAAAGTTTCGCGAAAGTCTTTCCATTAAAAAGGAAAATCATTAAAGAACAATTTCTCGAATCGATAATCTCCAATGGCACGCAAATCGAGGCTTACTCGACGACTCCTGGAAAACTTGCTCCTGGTCCAGTTCGGATCATTCGGTATTACCGGAATATCCTTGTTTATGCGAGCCCCGAGGGGACGCGAGTGGATGTACTAGAAAAGTATAATGGAGCGATTCGGATTCAATATGACGAGGCAGCCTCCTACATGGATACCTAGTGATCTGTAAGTATATTGGTTCGATTGGATTGGCCCCTATTGCCCTAAGCCCCCTTCCACCGTGGAGAGTTTCGCAGTTTTCCAAACCCCCCCCCCCCCCCCCCCACGACCCCGACGCGGCAACCCTTAGTCTCCCGTAATATCCACTCGCCGAACTGTAAGTATCGCAACCCAGATCACGATGAAGCGACTCGGATTTCCTCTTCTTGTTTTTCTTCGAGGGGATGGAAAGTCTTGCTTCGACATTCGCAGCGGACTTTTACTGCTTTGTACGCCGAGCGAGACCGATATCCTCGTACAAATTCAGAATCGTTCGTCTTATTGCGGTTGTGCTATCTGTTCTGCGGGGTGAAAAGTGGAGCTCGTAAAAAATTATTCCCTCAAATCTCTCTCACCTGCTGCATACCAATAAAAAGAAAACGAGTCTTTAATTCAAATAAATTAATCTTCGAACAGTATCGAATTAGTATTTACTTAATAATCGTACGAATATTTCTTTCATTTATGCTAGGAAAGGAGGTTGAGAGAAGAGGAGGTGAACTCACCCTCTTTCTTTACCCTCCTACTTTCTCCATCTCCTTCTCTAATTCTTATAGATACACGATTTCTATGAGACTCCAAGCGTCATTCATTTTATTCGACGAAATACTCGTTCGATCGATACAATTTAAATAAACGTCAAAATATTAATTCTCGAATCAAAGAATTTGCTTTTCCATATAAAATAATGAGACTAATTCTAAATTTCCATGGAAGCCTCAATCGCTGATAAAAGACCAGCGATCGAAAGTCACCGGCAAAACTGCACCAACGCGTGCATTCCCCTTTAATGCACCCGCTCTACTGGAAACGCATCCAGCAAGGGTGACGCCGCAGTATGGATACGTATGCCGCACGTGCGGAAGTACGCCTGTTATCGATTGGTGAAATTATGGCAGTAGGTCAAAGAGGGGTGTCGCGAGGCAAACGCAAACGCGAACGCAAGCTCGGGGTGTATCGCGAACCCGAGTGTTCCCAGGGTTCCTTTCAACCCCTCGCGCCCCGACGTCGACGAGCGGGAGCCCGTATGGCGCGACGCGATATTAAAACAATCGGGCGTTGTAGGGCCCGCCGGTCCCCTTTAAATTTGCAAATACACGCGCGAGCGAAGTGCGAATTTATTCCGCGGCCGCGTCTGCGTCCGCGTCTACGTTTGCGCTTACGTTTACGCATTGGCGAAATGGAAAAACGGGTTTGCAGCGGCGTACCGCGAGGATTAGCATAGCCTCCTCATTAAAATACAAACACCATTCCCTCGTCGGACCACCGCCCCTCCCCCCTACCCCTCTTTTTCCCACTCCGTCTTCCACCCTTAAATCCCTCCCCCACCCGACCACCCGACCACCCATCCACCCGGCTCGAACAACTTTTAATCTATATTCGTTAAGTCGCCCTAAGTAACTACGGCGTCTGCGTTAATTTATTATTTCGGGGGAAACCCCGCGGTAATAATGTTTGGCCAATCAGGATCGCTTTTGTTAGGGGATTCGTTCGAGACGGCTTATATGCGGCATGGAAATTGCGGTTAAATAATGAAAAACGTGGCCAGTGTACTTCTTGATAATAATTATAGACGTTCAAAGTTGAGAAGCCAAGGGTAAGGCTGCTGGAGTGAAGGAATATATTATATTAATACGCTCGTTATAATCGAATTAAATTTCATTATCGAGTCTGTAAAGGCCTGGCGAAGTTCAAGGTCTCAAATATTGCGCTATTCTCTAATCGCGTCGAGATAATTCAGTATGTCATGTGAAAATCCCGCCTAAGCGCGGGTTTCCACACACGCCATTATTTCAGTCCCGAGAAAAAGCTCACTTCCGTGAAAGCCTTCTCGAAGGTTTCCGCTTGCGACGTGCTCCAAAAAAAAAGGCGAACGTCTACGAAACTCTAGGCGCGATGGCGGATAACGGAATATCGACGGAAATGAAATGGTCGAGGAACAGAGAGAGAAAGAGAAAGGAAGAGAGAGAGAGAGAGAGAGAGAGAGAGAGAGAGAGAGAGAAAGCAAAAAGAGAAGCCGAGGCACGGGATGAGACCGAAAAGGCATAGTTTCCGCATGAGCGATCGCCACATGCAAATGCTCTCGGCGCTATCGTACTACCAAGAGTCGAGTCTACCCGCTGTCTGTGCTCACCCCCGCGTCATTCACCCCCGTCGTTGTTTTTTCTCGACTACCGTCACCGGCGGAATTCGGCAAAGGCTACTTTATAGTCGTCCGAAATAACTAAACACATTATGCGGAACCAATGGGGATCGTTCGGGAAGCAGCTCCCAGTCGAGACGGCATATCATCCCCCGGAGATGCATCAGTTTCCCACCCCCTCGTGAAGAGAAGCCCTGACCTCGTCCGTATATGCTCTTTGTTCTTATATGGACGACATTCGCTTCTCGGAACATAAAAAACATCCCCAGCCAAAATCCTAAAAAGATATTGTAGTTTCCTCGTGAGTTTATTTATGGCCCGAATTTTTGTATCGACGAATTGCGCTGAAAGTGAAACCGTCTATTCTTCGTTCAATTTAACGCGAGCCTCTGCTTTCCACCACAACCATTGCATTCATGTATCAATAATCTCGATCGAGATTATCGAATTAATAAAACCGTCCGACCGTCCGACCGACCCCCTCCGACCAAGAATATCTATACAGGAATTGGAACGCCTTTGCGTTCAATAGTTAATAGTCAGTACGAGATTTTGGCATTTCGTGCTTTCGCCACTGGTCTGCTGGCGTCGCCACCGTCCGGCCTTCATACTCACGTACACTTCCCTTTGTGGCGACGACCCGTGACCAGTCGGTATTTGTACAAAGCCCAGCCGATTTTTACCGATTTTCCGTTTATCATTGAGTGCGCTCTAGTTGCGAAATTCGATGTTCAATTGTTTTCAAACTGTTAACACGCGATACGTCGGCTGACAACAATGAGTGTGTAGTGACGCGCCATGCCGCTCTTTTCTCCGCCTTGTCGGAAACTACGCGATAAAGCGATCAGGGGCCCCTTTCTCTAACTCACTCGCAAAGTTGCGTATACGCATCTTAGCCAATAGACCAATCAGGATCAAGTATTCCGTTGTGGAGGGAGTCCTGATTGGTCTACTCGCTAAGAAACGTATACGTTTCTCTTGCAAGTAAGACAATAATAATAACTGACCACATTCTATCATTTAAAAAAATGTTTCATATTTATCTGACAAAAGAGCACGAAAGAAAATTAACGAAAAAAGAAATTAAATCCCCCCCCCCCCCCCCCCTTCAAAACATCGACGATGTATGATAGCACGAATTAATAAAATAGCTCCCTTTCCAAAGTAATCATGTAACAACTTACAAATCACCAAAGATAATGAAAAAATTATGATGAAAAAGTAATGAAATCATTACCGCCAAATTAATGAAAGCAAGTGTGTTGTCAAAGTATGTTGCGTTAATGAGAGAAATAGTACATAATTCCATACAATGGTTAACTGAGGATATATTCTCAGTTTCAGTGGAACTTGGTTTTTTTTCCCTCTATATTATTTTTAGTCTCTGTAGCAAAGTTTACCATTGTATGGAATTATGTACTATTTCTCTCATTAACACAACATACCTTGACAACACACTTGCTTTCATTAATTTGGCGGTAATGATTTCATTACTTTTTCATCATAATTTTTTCATTATCTTTGGTGATTTGTAAGTTGTTACATGATTACTTTGGAAAGGGAGCTATTTTATTAATTCGTGCTATCATACATCGTCGATGTTTTGAAGGGGGAGGGGGTATAGATATAGAATGAAAGAGCAAGGGAAACGTTCGAATTACGGTGGAAGGGAAACCGACGAAATCTCGACGATTTTTCTTCCACGCACCTCGACGTAGACGGGGCAAAAAGCGCGATACGAATTGACGGCTACAAAACACACCGCCGCCTATCTTTAAGAGGCGCGATAGCTGTGTCGTTGCAACGTCAGCAAATAAAGAAGGCAGGATGGACAGACATCGCGAGCCTCCGGGGGAGGTTAAACCTTATTGACCGGAGAGAAAGCAGTCGTAAACAACCCTCCTAAACACCCCGAGCCCTTCCTCCCACCGGAAGTCATCAGTTTAACCGTTGCTTTAACGATCTCCGCTTGTTTACCGATTGGAGATGCCCCCCTCCCCTTATCACAGTCAAAACAACAACTACATGGCGCTTCGTGACATCTTCGACGTAGACTGACTTTATTATCGCAACGACGTGTGTAGCTGACTGTGATACTTTTTATGGATATAACAAAAATCTCATTCTAATTCCAAGTAGATTTGCTAGTTTCACTTTCTGCTTCAAATCTCTTGTATTTTATTTCTTCAATCCCATTATATAATTTAATTAATATCTCTCAGTTGCTCGTCTATCATTCACCGATTTAGTAAATTCAATTAATTAATCATTTCACATTATAAGAGGATTTTATCATTTTTCCGTTACGTTGTTCTCTGATCAAATTCTCCATTATCCTTTATATAATTCGCGTTATACAGGAGGAGGAAATGTCGCGATACGTTTCGCTAATTTCCATATATAGACACACAGGCGTATCTTATATCCTCCCCTCGTCCTGGAATTTTCAGGGCAAACACCGCGTCGTCCCCGCTGTCGCATTAATTATTCGACAACACGGCTTCGCGTGGCATACGCTTCGCGAGAGGCTTTAGATTCGTCCGCGCCCTGATCAAACACTGCAGAATCCGTTCGTACGTCGGTCCAGAAAGCTTTTATACCGGCCAGCCGCCCTTAACACACTCTCTGTTCCGCGGGAGGGTCACCCTCTTCCGGCCTCCTCTGGGTTACAAAGGGGAATATTTACAAATATTTCACAAATAAAACGCATTTACACCACAGCTGTTTCCTACACTTCCCGCGGAGCGGGCTGACTGCCGCTCTTTTCCTACTCGGCGTCCCTCCTACCCTTCCACCCGCACATTCCCCTTTTCCCTTTTTCGCCGCACTGCTTCGACCTCGGGGTTGCTCGGCAGCATCCCCCGCAAAATTTCAGAGCTTCAACAGAACGTTTACCCTGCACCGTTCGCGATTCCGCTGGAATTTTCTCCCCGCCCCGTCAACAAACACGCGCAAAGCGAAGAAAGACGAAAGGAATGAATTTAAACATTATTTCGATAATGTATTTCCATATGGTGTATTGATATTTCTATTTAGACATTTATCTTCTGGTCAATCTATAATAATAAAGGAATTCGGCATTTACTCATTAAGCGCTTATTTATTTAAAAACACTTTTCTACCCAGTTTATATCCTATCTCGTCCAACTTTTTAAAAATCCTTAGATTTTGCACGAATCCTGTCGACTTCTCACGAAAACACATTCTACGGATCTTTCGATTTCGACAAAAAGTCACCCTTTTTCCTCTCGTCACCGTCCTAAAAAAAAATTCCTCAAGCAGCGATCAGCCCTTTTCTACGGAAAGGACGAAAAGAAACAAGGAGCAATCCGAGGCACACCGTAAGGACCGGGTTCGACGGACCGGTCACTTTAACGACCTTTTGATTTAATCGCAGTTGAGAGGGGAACGAATATACCTATAACCACCCCTTCGTATTAGGTACGGCCCATTCGCGTCCACCGCGATTCGGTGGTGTGGGAAATTTCCCGCTCGCTTTCTTTCTTTTCTTTATCGCGAGCATCGCTGATACACATGCAGAGTCGATATCTTCGGGTACTTATTCTCTCGGGGCTTACCGAGGGTTGCAGATAAGACGAAAGCCGCCGGTAATTTGGTGCTAGAGCCGCGAGCGAGATAACGCGCCTTCGCGGTGTATTCACGCAACGACCGCCGAATTCTTTCCTCCACGCTGCAAGGAGTCCTGCCGGTTTACCACCTCGATCCTCGATCGACGCGCTCGACCGGGAATGCGAATCTCGTTCGACGGGAAGGAAATTCGAGGTCCCTTAGCGCGAGAAAAAAAAGCGTCGCGGAGTTTCTGCCCGTTATCTGCGAGTTGTGACACGGGGTAAGATGGATCGTTTTTGTCCCGTCGCATCTTCCCTGCCGGAAATAATATCGACTAGGGTGGTATATCGAAGCCTCCTCCATTGCAATGTTCTCTTTCGGCATCGCGTCATATCGACGATAAGAGGGCTATGATTCTCGGCGAAGTCATTTTTATTCGTCCTAGCGAATTAACGCGGATTACAAATCTCTCACGTTTTGTAAATCCAAGATTAAAGGATTCGGCTGGATCAATCTTCAGTGCAGAAAGTGGCCAAATAAGTATTTCATTTAGGATGATGCAGTAATTATTTATAATGTTTAATAAGTGAAATAATATGACAACCACTATATTTAATAATTCTGATCTATGCTCATGTTACAGATTAGTCGCCAAGATATCATAATTGAAGGTTTATAAAAAAAATGTTGAAGAAGGTGGAATCATTCAATTAATCTCCCAATATATTATACATACGTCGTAATAAAATTCGACTGGGTTCAAAAAATAAAGCTAAAATTTTGTTTCGAATGAAATTAAATTTCACGAACCAAGAGTATTCCCCTCGATGAATTCACGTCTCGATTAGCCGAAGGAGAGATCGAATGGACGGAGGGACGATGATAAGTACCTTCGGCAGAGATACGGAGAATGGCTGTGGGAAACGGTCGAGTAAATGAAGGGTCACATTACGAGTTACTGTACAGCTGTTACACGTAATTTGCTTAATTATCCAACCCGAGGGATCCGAAACTATGCGATAGTCGTTCCGTGTTATCAAGCGTGCCGAGATTGACGCTGCGGACCCGGCGCGACGTGACGAGATCTATATATTATACATATGTACGTGGTGTGATCCATTACAATAAATTCAGCATTCGCAAATTTAGAGGTATACAAATTGGTTGCATTTTTAAATATATTATTTGTGTGTTTCTTTCGCTGAGAGATGCTAGGAAAATCGGGATAATAAAAAAATTGAGAAAACACCCAGTTTGCTCGGTTACTTGCCGTACGCCATCCCGACGTGCTCGGCGAGAAAGAGCCATTAGGAGGAACATTTGATTTTAATGGCGCAAGTTTTGGCGCTAGTAACGTGGGTATCAACCGATGTATGCAGACGTGGTCCAAATTGCCCGCGGGAATTAAATCCTTAAACCGAGACTGGCTCTCGTCTCGGCTCGCATCTGTGCGGAAAGTCGGAAAAACTCGACGTGTTATACGCAGAATTTATATACACGGCTATGAACGGTACGGGTTATATAATTTTCATGATAATCCCTTCAGCTATGCTGCGCTTTTGCCGACGCGCTTCTAGAGATGAAAGCCCATCCGAGCTATGACGTTGATGCACTAAAATCGCGGGGCATCTGAGATTGGCTGACGAAGTTTTATTAATTCTTTGAGTCATAATTACACATGCGAGACCAAATGAACCGTTGAAAGGCCAGAATGGTCTAAGTCATATTTCATGTAAGCTGAGATTATTTGACTGCAAAGTTAAATACAACTTGACAAATCTGTCTAGATGAAACAAATAGATATTTTAAATCGTAAATATCTATTTTGTATCACCTAGACAGATTTTTCAAATTGTACTTAACTTTGCAGTCAAATAATCTCAGCTTAGATGAAATATGACTTACAATTAGACCATTCTGGCTTTCAACGGCCCAAATATAATTCGATTGCGTGTAAAGAAATGTATAAAAGTCTTGACGTTCCTCACTAATCATCCTCCCTCGTCATTCATTTATACATATAATTTAACAATTTTACTTCAATTCGATTTTAAAACGAATTTTCTTATTGCAAATTCGAAAAATTTGAAAAAGCTATTTACCTTGTTTATACTTTTTCATTTTTTATTTTCTACCTTATTTAAGTTGGAAAACGATATTTTGAAATGTAGCTACGTCATTGCCTGGTAAGACTATCTCCCTCGTTCGTTGCTTAGCATAAGTGCGTCTCTCTAGCTTTTCGATGATGTCACAATCTTGTAAAGAGTAACGCACTTATAACTTTGCGAATAATTATTCTTTCACCATTTATTTTTCATTTGTTGTGTTGGATATATATAACGATTACGAATTCAATTTAAAAATATAAATATTCGTTTTATACTAAGACTGAATGCTCTAATTATCACTTGAATCGTGGACGCAAAATGAAAAAAGCAATTGTCGATGCGTTTGCATAACTTCAGTTCTCTGGATTCAAATTTCTGCGGCGTTTGTACTTGAAAAATTTATGATCACCGACGCTGTCTCGTCCAGGATCGAGTATCCCTGGGCGCTTCGCGATTCTCGCCTCCCCGAAGCGCGCCAATTTTACGTGATTCTGTACCCGTATATCTGTAACGTTTCAAGCCATATTTCGTACACACGCGTTAACACACACGTTACGCATCGCGCATTGTACCGACGTTAAATTCGTTTGACCGGACAGGCTCGGCCTTGGCTGTTCGCCGCTGGCCCCTCATTACGAAGCAAAGGCTCGTCGCTGCCACGAATCTTCACAAAGTGCTCGCCCCGGGGCTGGGATGAGAGCGCGAAGCACGTTGCTAATCTCCCGCTAATTATGGAATTTATTCCCACCGACCTTGTCCTTCCTCCCCTCTCTTTCCCTTTTATAGGACTGATATGTACAAAAAAAAAAGCTAAAGTTTAATTATGAAACGTGTAAAGAGAAAATCGTACTTCGCAATCGCAAAGACAAGATACATTCCTGTAACCGAGTTGCATTTAATTTCTCTCGTGAGAACAAGTCTTAAGAAACATTGAATCGAACGTAGAAGAAAGCCACCCCTCGCCGAAAAAACGAATCTCCCCCATCGGAGAAATAAAAGTAAAAAAAATCCCCCCCCCCCCCCCCTCATTCCTTCAGCAACGAACCGAAAATTAACCAAGCGCATCCCTGCTTTCGCGCATCGACGCGATCCTCCCTCGCCTCGGCGAAGCAGGCTGCAATCGCGGGGTGGTTAGCAGAAGCTCTCGGGCAACACGCTACCCTACAAGCTTTGGGAGGCGACGAGAGATGACCGTACAGAAAACCCGCGCTGGTCAGCACAAACAGCCCGCAAAAACACGACCGACCGATCCACCCTTCAGGCCAGCCCCCTTCCAATCTTCGTCGAGCCGACTTGCGTTAAGCGATTGCTCGGCGGGGGCGTAAACTGGGAGAGAGTTCAAGGGGGGTGGGTCTCGCTCCGCTCTGTGGCAAGATTACGGCGAAGTTGCGCTCATTTAAATAATGCGCACAATAAAGTATGTAATGGAGGTGAGCGGGTTGAGGTGGTACTCGCGTTCGCGTTACTAGAAGGGGCGATAGGGGAGGGGGAGTCGGAGGGATGATGCTCCCGGGTGCAGTCACGTTGTACGTAGCACGTAGCCGAGGAAACTCCTCTGGAACTCGCGGAGGAACGCCTGACAATGGGAGCGGACCAATCCCCTACATCCTGTAGGTACTGCTCTGGTATGTCGCTCCCCACTTGCAGGTAACTCTGGGTGTGTACGTGGACACGTACGGCGTGCACCGGTGGGGGTGCAAGTGTTTAGATAGCTATATAGCTGCGGGTTATGCCTCCATACCTGCCTGTACTTCTAATTAGGTCGAAACGACCAAACGCCGTGTGACGACTTACGATCGAGTGGGGTAAGTTCGCTCACGCATATCCGCGGAAATATTGGCGATGGCTTTTCGAAATAACATGGGGAGAAATGGGAAGGAAGCTGGAGTAGGGGAAAAAATATATGGAGTACGATGGTCGAACAATCGAAAGCTCTCGAATTAATCGAAGAACCTATGTATAAAAATTCTAGACATACGACCGTTTGAAGAAAGAAAGCTACAATGGATGTAACCATTCCAATCGTAACGAACACTATTGTTGTCCGAAGATATCAGCAAGAGTAGGAAATTCCGTCCTATGAACCCTCTCGCATATCGTCAAAATCGACCGATCGATCCCAATTTCCAAGGTCGTCAAAGTTTCCCCGACTAAAGGCGAATGGTCCCTCTTCGATAGACTACCAGAGAATTCAGAGGAAATCCCTTTCTTCCAGGGAAAACTTTCTTCTCGGCAATCTTACACATCTGAGATTGCTGCGTTCCCTTCGCCACGGTGAAATCGAGTGTGCTCAAGATAATTCGACTCGCGACAGTGTCTCTCGCCTTTGCTTTCCCTGTATTTTTGTTTTCCTTCGAGTTTTCTCCTCCTCGATTGACGCTGGAGATGATTCGCGAAATACTCGTGGAAGTTGGTGACTTTTATCAAATTAGAATCGAAGGCATTGAGGAAGGATGATCAATGTGACTTTTTTAATGTTCCTTACGATTGATATCGTAAGTACCTATGATACACTTTGAGTTCCAGTAAGAAATTTTAAAGAATTTAATAACAGTTCCCACCGTAAATATTATTCTTACGTCTCAGCATTTTTCGGAATTGCTGATTGCGAAATGACGAACCTTGAATAACGATCTCGAAAATATCCCAGAACCATCTTCGTTTTCTTAAAATGGTGGCAAGTGGCGTTCAGATTTCAATGAGCAATATAATTTTAGTATTTCTGTCAGAGCTTAATTCGCGATGTACCTAAGCATTGAAATTGCAGTAAAAGTACATGATGAATCCATAATTTCACACCTTCACACGTCACATCCAGAAATAGATATACGAAAGAAAGGAAGAGGGTTACATAGTTAAGGAAAGAGGCAGTAGGAGACGATAGATTAGCGGTGAGCTTTTTGTCGGGAGTACCTCGAGAGTAGCAGAGGAGGCAAGGAGTATTAAGTGTATTTCGTAATGCACAAAGCATCCCCCGAGGGGGTAGCAATCGACTCTCTTTGAGGAGCGTCGGAAAGGAGCGGGCGCTGGAGAGGAAAGAGGAGAGACTCCTCAAAAATAAGAATAGTAAATAATGTATTCGAGTAATAGGGGCCGCGCGCTCGCGTTGCCTTACCCTACCGTGGCCTCGTGATACGCTACGGGGTGAAGAAGCTGAGGGGGTGAAAATGAACGTAATGAAAAACCGGGGCTGCTTAAATAAAATAAAGGGTGTTGGTATATTATCGGTGCAAGGGAGGCTCTTTTTCTCTTACTACCACTTCCTCGTCTTTCTTCAACCCCCACTATTTCCCTCCTACCATTCTTTCTCAGTCCTGTAGAATCCGAGAAAATAATGGAAACCTGAGAATTGGACGTTCGCCTAACCAGGACATTGATGGAAATATTTTTCTTTCAGTTTAGTCAATAAAATAAAGGCCCATTGACTTCGCTATAAATAAAACAGAAACATGCAATCACGCGCTTTCCAGAGTTTAAATAATATTATTCAATTATATCTGTTTGTCGAGTACAAACGATGTAACGAATATCCAGTCGGGTTGATATCGACGTATGCGCGATGTTCGGCTCGCATATGTACGAGTATAGTATTCATGGTGCTTGACATGATACAACACGTTTTAGCTATTACACGTATTAAAATATATTTATTATACGAGAAATCGAGTTAAGAGGAAACAAAAAAGCGACCGTATACGAAAGCACGATAAGGGAGAAAAACTCGACCCGAATACCGTGCTTCCGCATCCATCCCCAGTTTTGTAAAATATGCGTGACGTTAAAAGTTATTTCATTTACACTTTTGACTAAATTAAATCAACCTCTTGTTTTCCATCTCGTTTTCCTCCCACGCCACCGCGGTTAAACCGGCCAACAAAAATGAGAAATAGCTCCACGAAGAACTCGGTCCATTTACATATCTGCTAATCTCCGCCTCTCCCCGTGTCTCCAGCTCTAATTCGACGGTAATTCGACGCTCCGTGGGAAAACGACACGGAAAGTTCTGCAGAAATGCGTCGGCAGCTCGCACTGCGCAAATTATGTTGCGGTGTAATAATTTACTTTTATCCCTTTCTCATAACTCTAGTAAAATCAACGCATTCGAGGGGTTTGCTTCTCTTTTTTTAAATATAACGTGTGGACGTAAAAAGTCATCACATTCTATAAACAATGCAGTCGATCAATAGATTACTATCATCCGCTAGTTTCAAACTCTGTTTGTGTTTACATAAATATGGTTAATAATGAGATGAAACTCAATTTAGTCTATTTATGTACTTCGCATTCGTCGCCTACTTCATTGATGATTCATTATAATCGAATATAGTAATAGAGATTCTGCTCAAACTGACGAAGCAGGTGGTATAATTTATCATATCAAAGATATCAACCTAGTCAAGCCATCCTCCGCCTTCTAACGCTATACTGGGACAATACTTCGTCTGAAGTGGCATAATTAATTAGTTTAATCACGTAATTAAACTCGAATCAGTTTGGTACGTTATCCGGACTAATGAAGGATATAATGGCATACCCGATAAACAGACCGAGTCATGCAGGTGTTGTCGCTGATTTATGGGAGGCAATTAGAAAGCTGCCTTATTTCCCTTCGTGTCGCGCCCCAACCTCGACCCAAGAAGCGTCATGTATAGTATGTGCACGACGCATCTCAACCTCCGTTTACAACCTTAACGCCGTATTTCGGCACCACATGACACGTGAAATACTGCGAACTACTTCCATCCCTACGTCTTCGAATTTAATGGCATGATCCATATGCTGCTCTTCGAGATAAAACAGGTATCTCGTAATAACAGCAAAAAGAAGCGATAAAATGAATTTAAAAAAATAATAAATTACTGATCGTTACGATAGTAGATACATAGCGCTGTAATATCGCATCAGTAACGTCGTCCAAGACGATATATCGCTTACAATTTAATGAACCGATGTCGCAAGAGCCGCGGAGGGCGGGACTGAGGTCGAGATCGACAAGAGACAAATGGAGAGTAATGCTTTGCGGTGTTTCGTGGCTCAATATTCTCGACAAAGGACCAGGGAGTAATAGAGTCTCGTAATAAATAGATGTACATTGCTGTGGTTCCCTTCGGAAACTGGTGACCCATCACTTTCCCGGTGACTAGTATAGTACTGTAAGTAGACTGGTAACATCAAGATATAAAATGAAAGCACGAAGTATCTAATTCAATGAGACTTTAAAATCTAAAAGCACGTCCAACCGATTTCCAAAGAACGGCTGAAATAAACTTCCAATAAATTCGTTGCTGCCTACGCGAGAGAGAGAGTCTCCGGATTTAGCTAAGGACACAGAAGAGGGAATGCAAACGAAAAGGGTTTCAATGAATCTGGAAAGTGAGAGGGGGCGGAAAAGAGGATGGGTCATTCGATGTTCGTCGGACATTTATCCAATTAACCGGTTCGAGCCAAGTAACCAGGGGTTAGGAGGTCGTTATGTGATGCCCGTACGTATATGCGCTCACACAGAGAACTCGCGCTTCTATATATTCAGCGACTATATACCATGTATATTACGTAGGTATACCTAATGTTCAATGTTGATCTGTTATGTTTAATTACAGAGGCTGATATTGACGGGTGGTATGTGGGGGATGGTCCCGGTTGCTTGTTCGTAAAGTTACCCCTTTCTCCTAGCGGGGTTTGGAGTCGGGGAGGAGGGGGAGGACGACCGTGGAGGCGCCCAGTCCTGTCGAACGAAATGACTAGCAATATTGTCGTGGAGTCGAGAGAGGGGCAGTGACACGGGGAATTAATTATACTCTCCTAAAAAAGTCGCGCGACCTTCGATTCAGGGAGAGATCGGCTTTAGAACCCTTCCTCGAAATGCGCTACTCTTAATGTTGCGGGCGAGCTGTAATGCGACACCTCGTACATATATGTCTGCCTTTTTGCGATATAAAATGAAACGATATAATAAAGTAACAATTTACCTTCTAATATTGATGTCATCGTGGCAAAACAATGGGGCAGGTACAACCAATCAATCATATTATGGACGTGAAGTATTGAATCCACGATTATTGACCACAGCACACTGTAAGCAAAATTGAAGGCAAATTTTGTATTAGGTGTATAACTTTGCTTCCGCCGTTTTCCTATAGATGGCTTACGAGAAAACGGCGGATGCAAAGTTGTGCACATAATATATTTTATATGAAATGTTTTGCAATGCCGATGTTCAAATTTTAATATGAATTTTGAGATAATCAATATTAGAATTTTTATAGAAATTGTAATTCTTTAAATGAATCTATTGCATTTCTAGTTCAATTTCAATTATTAGGTGATTAAATTTTAGTTACCTTCATAACTGAAATGTGTTGTAAATTCCCAGACCCGTCTTATAGGGTATTATGCATCATGATCCATTAACATACAATCCCAAATATTGTCATCCTTGCTCAATTCATTTTCATCAATTGCCTCGATTTAAGCATCAATTATTAATTGACTTCACTGAGAATAAGGTGCTACCCTGAAACATTGTGGCAAAACTAATGAGTCGAAAGTGAAATGATAACGCAAGCCACAAACGACGTTTCTCGAGGAACTAGCATCACCGAGGAAACGTTCGTTAATGGCTCCTTCAATTTTGTATAGAAATATGCAGCCAAAGTAATATAACCAACAGAGTCGGATAGAAATCAAATACAATTTTGATTAGACATGAAAGTTAATATTTCGAATGTAAATAAATACTGCATATTTCTTAACACAGACAGAGATCTCACGCATTATAAATGATTTTTACTTTCATCAAATTGAATTAGGAAGACGCGAAAAGATTAATCAGATGAAAAGCCCGGAAATGAGAGAATCGTTAAAATTGAATCATATTATATAGATTGCTTAGAAATTGAAACATGAAATCTCTGGATATACAACATTGATATGAAATGACATATAAATGACAATATGCACGGTGACGGTAAAATAAATACAAATAAACAAGATTAATTCTCCTCTTCGGCAAATCGCCTCTTCGAGCTAAGCTCCCCCGATGACGTAGAATATATTCACAGGCTCGAAAATTCCCTATAAGAAATCCTTCCAATTCAAGCCTCACTTGGACAAACTTTATCACCTTTCCACGTTATTTAATTGAACCAACGTCAATATTAAAATAATATGGAAATTTCTGTTCATCCATGTAACGTTTTGAATTGCTTCGGATCACGTTCAATCTAGACGAATTCGCAGACATGCATCAAGATCGAAGAGTGAACTCTTTCAAGGACTTCTTCACGAACTAAATAAGTGGCTAGCTCAAACGACGACCTCCGATTCGCAGAATCGCAGTCCGTAGACGTTTGAGCACATTTACTTCGAATTTTCAAGCCATGTCACACTCTTCACACACTTCGATATCTTAAGTACTTCATTGTCGCGTGCGTCCGGGTCTAGAACCGCGGGCGCTTGTGCTCGGATTCCCGATTCGAGAGAACTTTCGCGTTATTCTGCGAAGGAACTCCCGCATCGGCCCTGCCTACTTAAAACTAGCCATACATTCACTCAGAAAAACTAACCTGCCTCCCCAATTGTATCTAAATGAATACAAACACACTCTCTCCAACACAGCCTCTCCACACGATTCTAATTTTCTCCACCCCGGTGCAAGGGCCTACACTAGAGATAACGTCCCGGGACGCATCCGACACCGGAGCTTCATCTCATACATTCCAAAACACACCAAAGTAATTTGTACTGACTGTTTAAGTGAAGCTGAAAAAATGGTACGTGTCTATTATTACCAGGTGATGGTTCTAAGCGGGCTAAAGACTCGACTGACTTTAAAACCCTAAGGCATTCTCTGCGTAGAAGCAAAAATAATTAAAATTTCGTAAACTCATATCAAACATTCACATCGACGCTGAGAATGAACTGTCGCGAAATCTCTCATTGCTCATCGATAAAATTCAATGTTCGACTCTAAAAAGACGACGGGTAAAAAATGTTGATCAGCGAAGTCGGAGGGTCATCCGACTTCAAGGCTAATTACGCGAGATCCAGAAGGGATCTATCACATGGCAAATGAAGCAATGAGAGTCTAAACCTGAAAATAAATACGAAGGGAGAATCACGAGCCAAAGCGATGAAGGCATCGACTCGTGACCACCGTGCACAATTGTCCATAAATGAAAAATACAACCAGTTCCCGTGCCGTTTTGAACCAATCGTTCTGCGGCATGATGGGAACCGGAGGGATCGAAAAACATGCAAACCCCTCTGCGTTTATCCCTCCGTCGAGGCGATGGCTGCTTACTGAATTCTTCTTGCACTGCCCCCGGAGATCCCTCCAATTACGCAGCTTGTCTAGAATGAAACGTAAACGTGAAACGAAAGATGGATCGCCATGCTATCGCAATGAATTCCCATCTTCCGTTTAACGGTCATGGATCACTTTAGATTCGCCACTAAGGAGACCGGTGGGACTTACGGCGGCCTCTTCTTAGAAGTCATCTGCTTCGCCCTACATTTAACATCTATCCATCCGTCTAAAAGTATCTCTGAATCTTCGAGGGCATTTTCAGATGAACTGTGGAGAAAAATTGAAATTAAAATGTAAGAGTTGTAAAGATTTAAGTGGCTTGGTGGAACTTAATGTCTTATTGAGGGAAAGATAAATGCCAGCAAAATTCTGTTTTCAAATATTGTAAGATCTTGTAAGTCCCTGTCTTAATTCTTTGTAAGAACAGTGTTATGTATTATATAGAAATTACAACGAGTTTTTAATTTCTTATAAAAAGGAATCATGTAAGAATTTGTAATAGGAGGGAATGAATATCAAAATTGTCTGGCTAATTTGATTTAGGTTCATTTATATTTCATGTAAATAGAACTCGTTTTGAATCGGTTGATCGATTTCACTGTAACCATTTAACAAATGTGAAACTTTATAATCTATGTTGTCTATAATAGTATAAGAGTAGGATTTGATTGTCATTTAATACGTATTTCTTAATGTAACATTACCAGTTCCAGCAGTAAAAACCGTCATTTTGCCTCTTACCGTCTCAATATTATTTGACCTTTCTTTAATATATTCGCATAAAATATACAACTGGCCCAAATTATCCGCAGTATCGCTATTACGAAATGACATTCGGCCTGATTAGTCGCTTTACACAAAATCGGAAAAACCATCAAACAAGAGCTCTTACGGTGGAAACATTTAAAGGGGTTAGGTGGCTCGAAGGGGTGGAAGAAAGCGAACAGAGTGTTCGTTTGACTAATGACGGGACTACCAGCAAACAATTAGACCACAGCTTCCAGTTAAGACTGAGTAATGACCAGTATTAAAACTAATTCTACCCTCTCTCGGGCGATAGGTCCACGATGGATTCACTTTTGGGCTTCATTCCGAACCCCCGACCTGCCACCCCCGTCCGCCTACTACTCCACGCACTTATGCATGAGAAAATATTTTAATATTCGTCTCAATCTCTCGATTTGCCGATTACGGATCAGAGAGGGGGATATATCGAAAGGGAAGTTATATGGAGCAAGGTGTAACGCAGAAACTCAAGCATCTCCGCTAATTACTGAAAATAAATATAATCAGATGTTGGATTTCTTGTTACAAAATCCTTCAAAGCATTTGTTTTTCTCTGGTCCTGAACATCCCTCTACCCTCTCCCTTTTCACTCTTTCCGACGAATGCGCGAACAAAGGAATGTATTAATGCTTCTCAAGGAGTACCGACTTACAAGCTGTAATACCTGCGACGTTGTTGATGTGAATAATTACTTCTGGCTCCATTGTGTAACCGTTGGATATCTATTGTGTCTTTTATTGATGTTTCACATTGAAAGTAGTAATGCTCCGTTGAGTCACTCAAAGACTTCATTAAACACGCGAAATTTAAGTTTTATTATCTATATGGATAAGAATAAAAAACGAGATATCTAAGATAATTTAAATGTGAATTATTCATATACATGGTGTAGCTCGGATATCATGCTTTTCTTTTTATCACCCGTCAGTATTTCCCAATTAAGAAAGACAGATTAGGCGCGCTAGTAGAACGGGGCGAGTGATGAAATTATACAAAAGTGGAGGGAAGAATCTGCATATTTTCCAGCTGTCGATGCCGCGACAAAAGAAATATTTCCTTAGCCGTGAAATCGAATTAGGAAAGTGGGGGTTGGGAGGTATGGAACTGAGGGCCGAGAGGAGTAACATAGGAGGCGCGACTGCCGTTCTATCGTTTCTTATTCTCTCTCTCCCCCCCTCTTTTCCTCTAACTATCCCCAACCACCCTCTCAGTTGCGTCGCGTTAACTAAGAAGCAGAAATCAAGGAATCGTCTCGATCCGCTCCCTCGCTTCTCCCCCCTCTTCTCAATTTTCATCGCCAAGGGTGAATGTTTAAAAATGAAATCACGTTTTTCCGTTCCTCTACCTTCGACGAATGAATTGTAATTAGACTTTCGCGACGATTCGATACCCCTACCCTTCCTGCCCCGAAGATCGAGGCAGAACCAATATTCTTCTTCTCGCTCGTATAACTTTTATCGAAAACGAATCGTTCACGGATTTCGATACAAGAGAAAACCGCCGGGCGAAGGTCTGCTTATCGCGATCGCGGAATATCTCGGACTCTCGATCTTCCGTGCAAAAAAGCATGAACACAAATCTTGACCCGTCCCGGATGGTCGGGCTCCACGAGTTTCGTAATGGATCCCCGGATACGCTCGGGGAGTGAGCGTTTCCGGGGCACTCGCTGTTCTGGTCAGCCCTTATTTCAACCGCTCACGATACACCCGCATATTTTCCGTATTCACTGCAGAACGCCGCTGTTTATTTTGACTTCAAAAACCACCGCTCTGCGGAGAGGAGAAGTTTTATATGGAGAAATGAGAGTGGGAATTCCTCTCCCCGAGGTACAGTTAATAAAAACGTGTCGGCGTTGTGCTAATTAATAAACGATAATAACCATTTATCGTATTCTTAACCCGTAGCTGGTAAAAAGTTTACGTTTATAACTATCTTTCCCTCGATAATAGAAATTATTATTGATCCAGATACTTTTGAAAACCGAGTCTCGATCCTCTTCCAAAAACCCTTATCGCTCGACAATTGTTTCCCGTTACCGGATATTATGTATTCCGTAGTATTGTATCGTTTGGTATTCCGAAAGGATGGCGATGATGCTTTTCCGATCAGGGTTTCGCCGAAGGCGGAGGGAGTTTCGCTCCTTCACTCTCTTTCGCGCCCAGTGGGGCTGTAATGGGCCGCAACATCTTGCGGAGCAGTTCACACACCCCTTGCTTCAACCTCTTTCCCCCAGCCTTTCCTCACCCGTCAGCTCGGATCAAAAATAAAAATCTCGATTTTTTTCGCAATAGCATAAACGATTCCGAGATGCAACAAATTATGCTTTCGATTGCGTATAGCCGGATTAAAAAAAAAATGCATTATTCGAAGGTCTATCAATTCTATATATCGTTCTAGGGCTTGTGTGTAGGAAACGACATTGCCCCCATCCCCGTCGTTCCTTCCTCCTTTCTCTGTCCCTTGCACGTCACCATCTACGCGTACGCTTGGGATATTTATTTTTATTACGAAGCATTGTATATTATTTTTCGCTCACGCTGCTGGCTTCGGTCGGAGAACCACCCCTGTACTCCTGAGTCGACAGATTTCTTGTCGCTTCATGGCGAATCGATGATAACACGTGCGATGGCGAAAATTAAGTTTTCAAAAAAAGGAAATCCTTACTCGTAAATCGACTTCCGTTGTCTGAGTTTCGGGAGAAAATATTTTATAAACTTTATGTGTTTATAGAGATTTTCTCATTTCTAAATAAATTTTACTATGGTAACCGTTGCACGAATGGTAGAAAGATCTTGAAACGATTCACTCATAATTTATCGAGCTCCTTATATGCATCAGGTCAGGTTATGCCTGCTCGCGTTATATCTCTTTAATGTTTTCGAGAAGACTCCCCTGCAAAGTTAGTGGCTACTAGTAGGTCCAGTAAATCTCTACCCCCAAACCACCCCCTCTTAGCCATTCTTATTCCCTCGTTACTCGCAGCTCCGCTCGAGGCGGCCCGCTTCTTATTATATCGTCTTTCCACGCCATAAAATCGGAAAAGAATTTCACCCCCAAGACAATAGAAACTAATAAATTTGATTACTGATTATACCCGAGAATTTGAGGGTATCTTAGGCTGGTGTATGACACCCCTCGCACCCCCACTCCCCTTTTTCATTCCACGCCAGAGAGCTGTTTTCCTACACGAATTTTATTTATCTGTGCCCTTGCCTTACCCACTTCACCCTCTACGATCGCGAACCTATCTTCACCGCTTTATGGCGACATCGACGGTTCGTTCGCTTTCAGTTTTTTTTATGAGAATAGGCAAGCGCCGATAGTTTTATGAAAATTGTTCCTACTTTTACAATAATTCATCGCACAATTACATTTACAATATCAGATGCCATTGTGTGGCAAAGAGCGTACAATTTTTAGAAAACTTAAGAGTAGTTGAGGTATACAATTTTTTGAAAAAGTTATCCCTAATTGATAAAGATTCTACACTAAAAATATATGCAAATATATCATTTTTAAATTTTCTCAAATACGTAATGACGGGGAATATTTCATAGATGTGGAGCAGAGAGCTCTTATATGGGATACTCGAAAAAGAATACCAGAATTAACATTACCTTTAGATGAGTTGCAAAGGAGTGGGATGGAAGATTGGAGGAGGAGGAGTTTGGGGAGTGCACAGTTTAAACTTTCTCGAGCCCTAAATCTCGGAGGCACGACTTATGCTTCGTAATATCGTAATATCGTAATATCGCGAAGGCGGTTCGGTATAATTAAAGTGGAAGTGTCTTTAAAACAGCCTGAGGTGGTTGCGGTAAGAAGCCAACCCTCGACCCCACCACCATTTTCCACCCTTCCACGTATCCACTCTCGCAATGCCAAACGAACTACTTAGGAGCTACAAAGCACATAGTACTTACCATTTTTGTTCTAATACGGTTGAACTGACGAGAAGGTAGTAAATGCATCCAGGTAAAACCATGTAACTGCACATCTCAGCGTTCCATCTCGAATTTTTCTGTGCAGGACATTAGACCCAATAAGAGTTTTGAAATGATTTCTGAAACAGAAATGCTCCTTGCTTCATGATCTTCGCATAAATATTTATATTTATAGATATACAGTGAACTGTATGTATGGTATCTTCGCGGAATTTTATCTGAACTTTTTATTAAATCGAAAATTCAACCATTGAACGTGGTCGACAATGCAAAATGCATCGGCTTTGCGTTCCATTGAATAACTGCCCTTATTAATTTTTTATGAACTCGTGAATATAAAATTTAAAAAAAAAGATAAAGAAATTAGTCGAGAAACGAGAACAAACAAAAATAAGTATAAAATAGATATGTATTGAGGTAATAAAAGGAAGGGGTTCTACAGGTAGAGCATGTACATCCTCGGAATATCCTTAAAAAAAATAGTTATGACACCATCCACGTTAAAACGGTCCACATATCTAGTACTCTTAGGAGTCGTCTGAAGAATGTGACTTTATCTAACGTATCATTTGCTATCTCTAAATTTTATACAAGAAAATAATCAGCAAATAAAAATGTATAAGTAATTAATTTTCCCTCTATATATTTTTCTAAATATCATTCTTTTTATCAATGTTGTGCACTGCTTCTGTTCACACGTTTCTTAGAATCGATATTACAGCAGATCTTAATTTTTCTTTTGCAAAGCATCATCATTAGGTAAGTACTTTAGGAAGGCGAGCTTCTGGTCGGTATTTGTTACTAAAAGTCATGTGCGGTGAGTAAAGTTGCCTACTGGCTCAATTATTATCCTGAGATCACAGTTGGTGATAGTGCAGAATGCCCAGAAATATGTAAAATATTTGTTATTTTATGAAGTCAGACTCTGAGACGAAATTGTCAAAGAATCATTGTAAGTAGTGGAAAATGAATTCGTTTCGAGCTTTGGTACCGTTGTAATACCTACGAAGAATAAATTCTACATATGTTATCAATCCCTACGTTATCGATATCATCAAGCTCCAGATACCCTTGGCGAATAATATCTCTCAGTGGCTAAGTAAGAGTTTGCTTTGCAACGATACCAGTTTCAAATACGAAAAAATCAGCACCTAATACTTATATAGGATTTGTATCCTGTAATTATTAAATAATCCAGAGCCAGACCACTTTTATACGACGTACCTATCAGGGTGAATTGGCTTGACAAAGTAATGAGACGCGCGAATGCGAGTGAGAGCGTCAACCGTAACACGGGTTCTCCGTTAGCAGCGTCCCTCTTGCACACTCTTCGTCTTTCACGGACTTCCTTCTCCGATCGAAGAGTGCGACAGAGACATTCCGAAGCATCGGCTATATCGACACGCTCACTCGCGCTCGCACGATTCACCACGCGCCGGATGTCCGCTTAGCCTACGCTTTATACAAATATATATAAAATGCTCTCTCACGAAAATCGACTTACTCTCCATGGAGATTGCAATCTCGGTGCAACGGCATTGCACAGTCATCTTATTTTTGTCCCCCTTTCACAACAAATTTGGCTAAATCAAAACAAGGGAACGAAAATATACCCACTCGTACAACCGTGGCAAATTCAGTGCAAAGAATCTCGCGCAACGAAGCCAGTCGGCATGCATGCAATTAACTCGTGTATCCTCAACGTACCTTTGGAAAAAGTACTATTCGTACTATTCATCGATGCGACGCGATCAACATTGCAAATCGTGATATGCACGTTTCTTGCCGTGCTTTTTCTTATTTTCCGTGAAAGTTTTAAGAATTTGACGCGACAACTCGCTTTGACTCTTACTCTACGATGTACTTTAAGTGGGATGGGGGGAAACAAGATGGCGTGTTTTGGCGCCAAGCGAGGTGCGCGCGCACTCTGTGTCGAATAAATATGTATGAAAGCGCGGATTCCAAACTCTATAATTTCGAACCAAATAAAAATGGAAATGAAAGTAAGAAATACAAATTTCGATTAACCAAAGATACTGTAAATTAAAATTCAATCGGCCAGAACAATTTTTTACGTTACGATATCGAATTCTTTCCATTTCATGAGGAGCTTCATCGTTGAATCCATATAGTATGTGTACACATATACTATAGAGTCAAAATGACGAAGCCCGAAAAGAATTGTGCAAGAATGAGTGAGAATATCAATTAATCTCCGACCGCTGTCGCACATTTCAACTGACAAAATCCGCGAAGGACAGGGAATATGCAATACAGAATGGCTCTTGCAATTGCTGAGGTTAATCAGCATTATTCTTATTCGTTTTGACTCTGTACGCAGTCCTCCACCTAAAGTCATGCATTTTTAATCCGAATGAATGGTACACACACTTACTTTGGCAAATGCTCGTTGCATACTCTTCTGTCCTGAAGCCCGCTCGATTGAATTTCCCTTGAAATTCCAATTACATTACAGCGAATTTACGTAGGAGTGTTGAACCTGCGCTATAGGTACATACCTAGACCGGTGCAGTGCAACCGATAACGCCTATAATTACCAACAATCTGAGAGAGAAAACACTGCGCTACACACATAGGTAGTGCACTCAAATGCCACCACACAAAAAGCCGCTATTTTCTTTTATCAAAAAATAAGAAGACCATGGCGCTGCCATCTAACTTAATCCGCTATTATTAATTCTGCACATATCGTGGCGCCCTCCCGCTCACCCTAGGTCTTCATCTCGCGTACCGATTTTGTAGTGTGGGTATAAAAACGACATTTTTACATGCGGGTCCGCGGGAAGCCGGTTTGTCAATATTATCCATGTTTATCAGTACCTATATCATAATACGAATATTTGGCGTACAATCGCAATACGTAATTAACAGAGTGAAAAACGAGTGAGACGAAGAGGAAATCCAATTGTGGAGTTTCTCGGTCAGAAAGGAATAGGCGCGAATGTAGCCGGTAGCAAATGCAATATTTTCACGTAGCTGTAAAATTATTCGCCGAAAGAGGTGAAGACGACATTATATGCGATAATTAACAGTATAGTTTCACTTTTATATCATTATCGCCGTTAATTTGGCTACAGTTACATTAGGCTTCGGTGATTTCGGCATTCCCGCCTGACGATTCGGTAGAAGTTATAAATAATTAAACAATCAATTTCTTCACAATGATACAATTAATTCTTCCATTAAACTAATAACTTCCGTGCGTAAATGAGTTCTTCCTGATGAATCTTCTGTTCAACATTTATTAAATAGACTAAAGATTACCGCGTCGCGTAAATTCGGTTTACTTCAATTGTGGGGAGTTCTGGAGGAAAGAGAAGGTAAGCGTCAAATTTACGATACGTATTACATTTCTAATTTGATATAAAAAGCATAAGAACTCGGTACATACCGATACTTTCTTCAAATTTGAATTTAACCTAAAAGTTACTCCGCGGTTATTTACGACCAAGTTTTAAGAATCTTCTAAATTCCCTGAAAATTACTAACCTTTTGCATCGTCAAAGAAATGAGACATTGTTTTAATTATTCGATTTAAACTAATTGTATTATGAAAAAAATACGTCCGAATATCTCGCTTACTTTATACCAAAAATAAATTGAGACCATATAACCTTAAACTAATGCCTTGATATACTATTTTATCGATATATTATTTTGTTATAAGTAATTTATTATTATCTGAAGCATTTTCAAAGACCTTCATTATAGTGTAACAGAATTACATTTCATACAATTAAACAAAATTATTTTCGAATCAGCGTTATAACAAAAGGCCATATCGCACACCTAGACCAAAACAGTATCAACTCAAAAAAAACTTGTTTTTCAGATATGGCAAAAAACTGATTCTCATGTTGATATTTGATAAGGGGTTTACTTTTTCTTAAAAACAATTTTTTTTTAGTTGATACTGTTTTGGTCTAGGTGTGCGATGTGCTCGCAAAGACTTAGTTTTTTTGTAAGTTCTGGTTGCTTAACGATGGCTAATTAGACATTGTCTTATTCATTTCCCGATTTTTGAAATAAACTTTAAATTCTTATTGAAACTAAGATTTCATGTTGCGCTTATTAAATGTGTGATAATGTAAAGTATCAAAACGTACTCCAAAAATCGAAAATTCAGTTCAAGCGGAAGATTAAATTCATAATATTTCTGGAATGCAGAATGGAAAAATGTTAAGTACTTTATGCTGAAATTTCTGAATACACAAGCATAAGTCGTATGCGTTGTTTTTCAGAAGGTCATTGAAAGTGCAGTAAAATGTCAGATAACGAAAAAGTTGAAGAATGTCCAACGGACACTCAAATGACCTACTACGAAAATGCTGAGACTGAGTCACAAAATGTGAGTCAGTCGAATGTCGATCCTACGTTAAACGAGTCTGAAGGCTTAAACGAAAGCCAGGACTTTCATCTTTTCGATATCGAGGACACACCAGAATTAACAACAGATAAATCTCAGCAAATGCAAGAAAAGCCTACATCTCAAAATGAAGAAGAGAAACCAAATGAAACGAATGCGATCGAATCTTTACCAGTCGTTGAGAATATACCAAAATCCAAAGTAGTTCAAAAAACTGAACAAAGTACAACCAAGGAAAAGATAGAGACAGAACAGAAAGAAACATCCATTGATGTGTGTAAACCAGACGCTAAGGAATACACTTCAGACGACGAAGATGACGTTATTCAAGGAACACCTCCTCACATTCATTCTCCATCGAAAAAGCAAGGAACTAACGTTTACGGAACGTCAACTTTGAAACGGAAAACAGTAACTCTTAACGAACCTACCCGAAAGATTTTGAGGACTTCTTTCAGAGAAGACGCTTTAACGATTGAAAGAGAAAAGTTTGATGAGACCGAAGAAAGTAGTAAAGGAGAGGATAAATGTGAGAAAACGATTGAAGATGACGACGTAATCGCAGATACGGAAACTTTGGAAATGGTCAAGGAAACCCATACTTCGACGACTATCATTATTCAAGAATCTCAGGAAATTTCCGAATTAGCGGAGGAACCTGCGACAAGTAATATGGAAGAAATTTTAAAAAAAGCGGAAAAAGATTTGAACGATCGCATGCAAGAATGCACTAAGAGACCTGGATTCTCTTTAGGCAAAACTGAGAAAGAAAGCAACGAGGATACGAAGCAAAGCTCTCCTAAAGAGATACATGAAAGTACAAGTCACTTTACGAAACGAGATCCTTCTATGGAAAGGTCTAAAGAAGGGGACGATAATATTGAAATTCCAGCTGAGTCGAATAAATCCGAGCTGAATCCAAGAGAATTAAACGATACAAAGAGTGCGGAAATTAAGTCTGACTCTTCTGAAAGTAAGGTAGAATTACTTCACACTGAAAAAGATACAAATCCAAAACCAAAGGACGGCAACGTTAAACCGATGGATAAAGACAGGAATGTCGGACAAAATATCGAAAGCAGCGAAGTTAATTTAAGCAAGAAAGAACACAGTCCAGAAAAGAGAAAAGATACACACCTTTTGGATAGAAAGTCTGATGAAAAAGACAGTGATACTGCTTCAGAAACACGAACTTCCGGGTTTGCAAAGAAATCACGTATGAGCATTGAGGTGGTCTTTGATCGGAAATCCATGAATCAAGAGAATAGGCCGAGGCCCTCAGAAATCGTTGAGATAGACGAATCTGGAGAGAAGATAGTATTGGATTCGTCACAGGAAGAATCCAACACTATATCCCTGGAGTCATCTTGCCTTAATTCTAAGAACGAAACGGTCTATAAGAGTTGCTTTGAGAACAAGAATAGCGGCAGTGATTTCAGCTACAAATCGATAGCCAATCTCAAAGAGCTATCAACTGACTCAAAATCAGACAACCAGCTTACAAATGGAAGTAATGACATGAGCAAGAACAATGCCAACAGCACGTTGAATATACAATCTGACATTTTCGTTGAAGAATCAACAACAGATCGCACCGAACAAAGCAAGCTCGCTATTACGCAGACCTCGTCTCATAGTCTGAGCAAAGAACCAAAGATTACCACCTCAACGTTCAAGGAGAATGATAACTCGGATATCCTGATCGTCAGCGATGGCGAAGGTGACCATTCGAACATCGGCGAGCAAAAGAAGTGCGCGTTTGAATCCGATTTATCCCACAATACTTCGCTCGCAAAAACTTTAACAGTTGAGAGGGAGATAGGCTTCTACGTGAAGATGAAATGTATGCTTCATTTTGACGAGGCTACCAAAGAGATCGCGCTCAAAGAGGTGACGAGCATTCAATGTGAATCTAGTGCTGAGGAAGCCTCGTCCACGCGCCATAGGGCTAACGATACCTTTGCCTCAATGGTTGACGTTTCGGGAACCGATAACAAGGATTCCTCTCCAGGCTCCGTGACCAGCAATGCACCTTATCAGTTAAACCCCTCAAGACTCTCGATATTTTCCACTGCCAGCTCTTCAAGCTCAACATCCAGCGCGGCTTCGTTAACCGCGAAGATGAACGTGAAGGAAGATTCAAATTTCTCATTGCCAAAGGTACCGGCGAAACACGCGAAGAAAAATACATTCGAACCAATACCAGAGGACAAGAGGCCAATGGATATCGCGTCGATCGATCGACTGACTAAGGAATGGAAGAACACTCATTTACTCTTCTCGGCTATATTAAACGCCGCAAATTCAATGCTCAGTTCAGGAGATTTGCTTAATGGCGGTGGAGTTGATCATTTGGAAGACTCGGAGCAAAAGATCCTGTCTTCGACACCAGATCCAATACAAGATTTGACGCAAAAGAACGTTCCAGCTACTTCGACCACCACTCCGAAAAATACGAAGAAATCCCGGGGAATCAAACGAACGAGGAGTAGAAGCGCAAAAGCATCGCGATCCAACGGATCGACGAAGACGACTTCAAATATAACACCTTCCGAAATACCGGCTGGCAGCGGAGGGAGCAATCTAAAGAAGAATGATAAGAGTAGTCAAGATGCTAACGAATCGGAAACAACGACTGTGTCGATTAGTCCTTTGACTCCGGTCAGACAAAGCATCAGAACTGTCGAAGCGTTGAGAAGTCTGACGCCTCAGAATGTGCCAAGCGACGACTTAATCGGAAAGGAAGTCTTTGCCAAATGGTCGGACAATAATTATTACCCTGGAATAGTGGTGGATAGATCGAAGATCAAGTACAAAGTGAACTTTTACGACGGGAAAAATAAATTGCTGATGGAGGAGTTCATCATTCCAATACCGACGGTACTGAGCGAGGGTCTCTCCGTATTCGCAATCACCAACGAATCCGATTATGGATCCAGCGGGATAATCATCAAGGTCGATAAATCGAAGGATGATGTGTACTACACGGTGGAAACAGACGAGGGGGAGAAGATTCGCATTCAGATCAAGGCTATATTCCTGACATCTGATCAGGCGCAGCTGTTGAGAGAAGGTATGAGTGCAACAGATATGAAAAGCCCACCGCAAACCCCGAAGCTATTCAGTCACGTCTCCTTGGACAATATGGTCGAAGGAAAGAGGCGATCCAGACGAAATGCAACACCGAGTGCCTCGACGCCTAGATCTAAGAAGAAATTAAGTAATGTCATCGGCGACGACACGGATGCGACGCAGCCGTCGGTTTCCGGCGTGGCGCCTAGGGTTTTGAACGTGGAAAAGAGATATTTGGAATATGAGAGCAGAACCAGCGATTCAAACGCCTCGATTACGGAAGAAACTGATTTGCACGGCGTCGAACCGGAAATCATTGGCACACCCAACGAACAGACGACGAAAGGACCACAGAGCCGAATAAAGGGTAAAGCACGAAGCAAGAAGAAGTCGGAGGACCAAGAGACGCTTGCACTTCTAGGTCCGATTCCGCGCGCCGGATCGAACATATTCAAAAACGTATCTTTCGTTCTAACTTGTGCCTCAAGGGAATCACTCGACAGATATCGTCAGATCAACGATGACTCAAAAGATGACTCAAACTCTGATCAGAGTACTGAAAATGAAGAGGAATGGCTGAGAACGCCATTCGTCAGGGATCGGCTGAAAAAGCAATTGATCGCGGGTGGCGGGAAGGTGTACGAAAACTTCGACGATATACCGGAAGAGGAGCACAGGAATACAATGCTTATTACGAATCTTCCTAACATCACGGCGAAGAGCTTGCTGTGTCTCTCTGTGAATATTCCAGCATATAGTCATCGATGGGTCATACGCTCTTGTCAAGAGGTAAGAAACGATACGATTGTCGAATTTGAAACGCTTAATTTCAGTTGCCTTGTTCGAAAAAAAAATTCTACCCAATTTTTTTCAAATTCTGAATTCAATCATGATGTGTATCTTATTCTCTTAAAATATTACTCTTGCATTCATAGATAATCCATATCTATTGCTGATATTAAATTTTTTTTAAATGGGGAA
The DNA here is from genome assembly GCA_963678675.1 of Xiphydria camelus. NCBI lineage: Eukaryota > Metazoa > Arthropoda > Insecta > Hymenoptera > Xiphydriidae > Xiphydria > Xiphydria camelus. The sequence continues at coordinate 5,894,464 of OY783191.1, read as the reverse complement.
GTAGTATAATAACTTATATATTTTAGAAACAAAACGGATTTTAGAAAAACGTGGAAACAGCTTCATGAATCGATCTGTATTTTTGGATAAGAGACGAGTCATTTATCTCTCCTAATAATTGAGTTCTTTACCCCACGATAAAGTCATAAATCAGATTATTATTGGGATACGTTTATCGGTTCTAGAATAAAAAAGTAAGTCTAGCTGAAGAGCTACTACCTGCTGGTTGGAGCATGGACAAGCGGTCCTACATCGACATGTTCCAAAGACCTAGCCAAAAACCGCTAGAGAACGTAGTAGTGGTGATACCCGTCCTAAAGGGTGAACAGCAATTTTCGACGTTCTGGGGTCAGGTCTGCCAAAATGCGGGCAGTGGTGTATTGACCGTTAGAAACCCAGGTAATATTGGGTCATCATTTTCACTTCAGTTCCAATTTTATACAGCAATCGCACGTACATAGTTTCGTTTTGCATTTCACAAAAGTTACAGCAGATTGAATTTTAATAGATAATCCTAAACTTTCTATTTTTTTGATCTCTGATGATATCTGTCCAGTATTTCACGACTTCACAAATTATTAATTATTATCAATGTCGGTAGAGGAATTGAATTTCTCTTATTCTAAATCTACCGCGAAAATTCACCGTTAGTTGATAAACAAGTAGGCACCGTGTAATTGCTCCTAATTGAATAATAAAGCCACCATATTGGCGACGATATGACGGATTGGACTATATTCGTAGTTTGTGTTTTACGGAACGCAAAGTAAATAACTCGCCCCTCCTCCTTTAATTCTCGGTTTCAGAAACCAGTTTCATTCATGGAACGGTAGTGCTTACAAATCATAGATGTCCTGCTTGGGTAGTAGAAAAGGCTAACGGTTGGACAATTCCATTGGTTTCGCCCACTTGGATAATACAGTGCCTCATTGAGGGTAAGATCTGTCCTTATGACACGCAACCTAACTACAAACATGATTTTATCAAAGGTTAACGCGTAGGTAATATTTAGTGGCACACATTTACATGAACTTTTCAATAGTAATCGTATCGTTTATTTTTTATTACTGTTGCTTTATTCCGTAATAATTGTATGTATCTATTGTTGTCACGATATACGTGACATTATCCGCAAAAGTAAGGATGTGAAAATAATTTTTTGTGGACTTTTTCAAGCTCGTAATTTAATTTTGTTTGTACAAAAAACGGAGTAAATGAGTAGTATTTTACGCGTTGGAATGGTATTGCGTGATTGTATATATATATAAGTACGAAATTTATCACATCCGTACATTAGATGAAACCATCTGTCACGTATTTGATGACTTATGCGCTCATTCTCGATAAACAGATGCATTAATCATTTTATCAAATTGAGAATGAAATATTTGTTTATAAATCAATACATTTTGGAGAGACTGCTATGAATAAATGTGTATAAGTTTTTTCGAAACAAAAAAATTACATTGAGATGGATGGTAGATTGAAATTAATCTTTTTACGGTTTCCTCGTGACTGTCGCGTATCATGTAATGAGATGAGTCAATGTGTCAATGATAAATGACAAATATAGAAATGTGTATCCCGTACAACCTGATTTTCAAAGTAGAAGAGATATTACCTCCGTGTGTACCTACAATTTTTTATGTAAGTTTAGCGGTTATACGAATTATTAACTAGATTCCTTGAAACCAAACAAAGTACTTTATATGTATGTACAAACACACAGATTTGCGTATTCATTTGTATGTATATATATATATATATACATTTTTTATTATGTAAACAGTAACTTCGTATGTACAATTTTCTGACGATAAAATATACTGACATATTTTGGCAAATATACGCCTATGTTTAGGGAAAAATTTCCCGAATTTCCTAATTTCCTTTTTCTCCTAATTTTCCTCTGGAGAAATATTTATATTTTATATTCCTTTATATTTTTATCTCTTTAATAATAACCACTAATATCTAACGTGTATCCACAGTTCATTATTCCATTCTTGTGTGTGTGTGACGATGATATTATAACTATACTTATCTCAAAATACAACACGCTCTACGCGCAAAAAAACATAAGGTCCTCTACAGTTCTACATAAAATGAAAGCTAACAAATGACTACTCTACGTGCTCTAAATAAATTCCTCAAGTACAGTATACTCTGATAATTTGCTTATTCCGAAACTGTTGTTAGTAGTTTACCGTTTTTTTCGTGATATTTGAGCTAGTAGCCGGAGTTATACGTAGCAGGCAGTTGATATAATCCGCGATGAGTCTAATACGGTATTGCTATAGATTGCAGACGGACGGCGGATTGTATGTACTGGCTGATAGCTCTCCGGATGCTATCAATTCAGTATCACGTGCGCGATAGTGTAGTAAGGATGTGAAGTTTATTCCTTATGAATATACGTATCAAATGATGTGGATAGTGTCGAGTGTGTAATGTATAATTTACCAAAGCATTGATTAACTGCACAAATTCTACAGCATCATATAGGATATCAATTAAATTTCAATGTATATAAAATCCCATCTTTTAATAATTATTTTTAAGGCGCTATTGTAGAATTAAACCATTGTAGTAAAATTTAAATAGATTAATTACTACATCACATCAAAGAAGCTCATACTTTATTCACAAAAGAAATATTACATCCACCTCTTTCGGTCACACGCGTACATCTTATTTGCAATGAATGCATCGGCATTTTTATTAACGTCATTAATTTAAACATTATACCAATCCAAGAACAAAAGAGAAAAAGACATCACCAATAGAAAGAATAGGATCCATACCCTCAAACCGGCGTTCCTCTGGATCGCTTGGCGTATCTGTTCGTTTGCATCCTTAACATTTTCCGTAGAGCCTACAACCGTCATTGCTACACGATCCAAGTCTTTATCCTGCTCCAAAATCTTTTCCGTAAATATTTCTTGAAGCTGCGCTATGTGCACCACTTTACTCTCGATCTGTCGGACTTCTTCGGTCAGTGAGTTCATTTCATTAAATAACTGTTCGTTCTCTGATTCGAACATTTGAATGTCTTCCGGAGATGGTTCCTCCTCGTATGGCAAATTATTAACGTCGCCATTAATTTCCTGAATTTTCATAGGACTAGAATCATTGGAATCACTGTTAATGCCCGTTTCTTCGGGTCTACAAATAACATTCAACGTAGATTTACCAGATTTGATTCCGACGTCTTCGAACTGTCTCAATTCAGGCTCTAATTTTGCAACTTTTCTAATTTCCCCAGCTCTCTTCTCGCGAATTGCTTTTAGCGCAGAAAAGCTCTTGCAGACATTTCTCAAATACTGTTCGATCAGTGATACCATAACTTCTCGATGCTCGATGTTCTGTTGAGAACCGTCCAAGTCGGCTACTTCTCGCTTTAGCTCTTTTACGAGGTGCGAACACGTGGTCATTATCTCTAGCGCTCCAGCATCCATTTGATCGCGCTCTAGATCAGTCATATGCTGTTTTCGTGCTAGATAATTTGAAAAATTCAGATATGCCGTGCGATTTTCTAGCAGAAGTTCCCGTAATTTCGATATTTGTGCAACGACATTGCGAGCTTTGAGAAGAAGAGCAGATTGCTTGGTGACTTTCAATGGTGACTTTGTTTCATAGGAAACGTCTAGAGATTTGTTACGCAAACGAACCGTCTGTACGCTAGCTTTGAATAACGTGGTGATATCCATGGTTTCGCACTTTTTAATAAAGTATGGTTTTTCTTCTTATTTATTATGCATCTAACCGAGATTTGATGATTTCAGTTAAGTATAATGCTATTGCCTGTAAATAAAAAAGCAATTTGAATGCAGAGCAGAGGTAATCTCCAGTTTTTACGAAAATTCGTACACAACGTGGGATACTCTCCATACGAAAATTAATGCGGAAAATAGTAAACAACCATTTTGGTTTTTTTCTTAACGTTTGAGAGTAACGTTTCAATTAAAAAATGTGTAACCTATTTTGACGCGAGCGTCGAGATCATTTATTTAGTAAACGAAATACATCATAACGAGATCCTTCAAATTTTGCGTCCGCGTTGACAGAATTTTGACAAAACTCACCACGTTAGTTTGTGTACATTTTAAACTCCTTTATAAATCCAACGAGGCATGTAAAAATTATTAGACTGAGGCATCAAGATGCAGAAAAACTATTTCGTTATTAAATATTCGCACTACATTTGATCTTCTACGCGCGTTAAATATAAGGAAAATTTATTACTGATTATTACTGTGTGAGATAACCTACAACACGCGAATCAACATTTTTCGTATAACCAGAGACTAAAAAGAGGTATGACAGGATCTTCTAGTCAGTACTGCTTTCGGCGGACCTTGGTGCAAGTTCTAAGATATCCTCTGTAGATAACATGTGATTCGAGATGTCGCCAATATTGCTTTCCCGTTTTTTAAATATGCTGAAGTAAAATCTCATTATTTGCACAAGTATTTATTCCGTATTAAATTTTGGCGGTTCACGAATTATTATAACAAAGTTGTTATACCTAAAAGCAGAGCGAAGGTAAATTTTCTTATATTGCATATTTATTGTGCTCGATAAAAAAATGAATCTAGCAAAAACAGCTCTAATATTCATTCCTTGAAATTATTATAATAAAAGCGGATAAATCCAAAGCGTTTAATAATTGCATATTAAATTAAGGCGAATTAAGATTATTCCAAATATCGAAATTCTGGAATCGATCGCCCAATCACTCTGCATATATCTTTTGTATTGTTTCACGTTGATTTCATTAACCAAAATTACTCAGCATTTTAAAAAAACACTTTTTAATAGCATTGATGTCCCGATTAAAATGTATACCGTAGTGCTGTAGGTGGATGTCCAACCCAGTAATTCCTGAACGTATTACAATTGCTAACAAGCAATGACCCGGTTGCATCAGGGGTGCAGATGAAACCAACCCGATGGTTTCTCGAGTTAGCTATTCGCTCCACATCGAGCTCTCTTGCGCACGCCTTTTAACACCGCGCGGATAAATTGGAAAGTCTGGCTCATGCCATTACGCTTGCATTTACTTCTGCACTTGCTCGCAATTGCTTTGCCGCAACACCCGCGCGATTTAAGTCGGCAAATTGTCCCGGTAATTATTTTCTCACCGCGCGTCCTATCTGTATATCGCGGTACGAGCTTATTAAAGCTTTGATAGCGCGATTCGGACGGAGGATTTATAAGTGTAGCGCGATTCGGTAAAATCGAGTTTTTTATTTTTAATTATCGCATGACGTTATAAATGTGGCATCGTTAGATGTAAGCAAAAAATTACAATGAAATTTATTATTTTTTTATTTGTATTTATTAATCACACTCGGTAGCGGAATTCGGACGAAGAGGTTTTATAAGTGTAACAATTCGGTAAAATTGAGTTTTTTTTATTTTCAATTATCATATAGGTATATAATGTTATAAATATGGTATCGTTAAAATTCATTAGTTTTTTAATTATATTTATTAATCACCCGTAGCTGACCCGAATCTCACGTTCGATCATCCGACAGAATGTCATACGTATTTTCCTAGAGTCTATGAATGAAACTGAATGCGTGTAAGTACCTTATACGACGCGACTGATGAGATAAGACATACGTATCTAATGCTCGATGTGTTTTCCCACGTACGATCAGCTTCCTACATTTACATCGTTCGCGCGATTTCGTACTATGCATCTTTTCGCGAGAGGTACATGTGCGCGCTTAGCATTCGCGCAACGGCATTAACGCCGAGTGAGAAAGTAGGTATAATCCTGTCATTTTGTTCTAAATATTGTATAATTACTACAGGGGAAAGTCGGATAGTCCAGGGCACATCGATGACCCCTGACCACCATTATACATATGTATATTATTGGGAAATAGGGGCCATTGAAATGTTCGGGGCTATCAGACTTTTCTTCTTATGTATAGTACGTAAATGCTTTCAATTTTGACAATTACCATGATGTAATGAATAACAAAGATAATGCAGTAGAAATTTTAAATCGGTAATGAGAACAGAAACACGAGACATTTTACGTTTTTTTGCAAATGGTCTGCACAGAATTATCGCAGCTGTAATTATGTGACTCTTACATAATTCGCTGGAACGCGTGGTTACGTGTTTCTTTCAATCCTTAAAAACGCGACAGAATGATGAACGGTTCGTTTTGTTCGGCGAGGACCGGATTAAAGTACGTGCTCCTCCCCCCTACCCCGGAAGTGTGGGCACCCTGGCTAAAAGTGATAGTAACGCGTCATTTCGGAGCGTTCGTCGTCCTCCAGTCTCTCGCGCGAACGACACGAGCGATTGTACACGGGACAACTCGTTTCCGTTATGGATGACAGAGGAGGGCGGAGAAAGGAGGATGAATTTACATTTTCGACGTTTCGATCGGCGACTCGAGATGTTTTTGGACCGCGAGGAAGAAAGTTCGATCGCTCGACGACAACGCACCGGGAACTTTCGGGCGAGCGTGCGAGTTGACGCTCAAATCGCACGATGGGATCTGTAGGATTCTTATCGCGTTCTTCGCCTTTCATCCTCCGCGGTTCTCGCCTTGAAAATGGAGAGATAAAATGACACTGTCTACGTAGAAGAAAAGGGAAAGAAGGAAAAAGAAGATGACGAGAAAAATCGAGCTGGACCGATGTTATTCATGTACCTGAAGTTTCGAACGTTCATTTGAACGAAAATTTCGACTTTAAGAAATCATGACTAATGTTGAGTTTATTGATTACTATATCTATAGAGAAATATTTACGAACTGCGTGACTATCGGAAATAAAGTCATAAATAAATAAATTCAACAGCGGTCATGATCTATTAAAAAGTCGAAATTTGTCGTTCAAATAAACGTTCAGAACTTTAGGCAGATCGTCATTCAACGACCAATGAAGAGATTATTAAAGGAACACACATCAGCTGAAAACGGGCAGCGTGAACGATATTTAGTTCAGCGACAATGACAAATCGGCAGATCGAAAAGACGTCGCAGGATGTGTCAACGTTTTCCAACGAAACGATCGTGCATGTACTTGGTCTTGTCAGCGAGATGACGACGACAAGTGAAACTGATCGAGTGCAAAGAAAAAAAAGCGTAAAAGGAGAAAGGATCGATGAAATCCGTAGTATTTACTATCCTCGTCGATCAAGAAGAAATACAGAGACCTGTCGACATCCAGATATAAGTGCGAGAAGTCTCATCGGTGAGACTCCAGATGATACACAACTCCGCGAGAGGAAGAAGGGCAGGTAACGTGGAATGAGACATCTCACGAACCGATGCAAATCTAATTCATTTCGGTAGAAGACGTCTTTTGGCATCGAAATAATTGTCTTCAGAACGGAATTTTTAGGATATCGGGGAGTAAAAATTTAATTCTGCAGAACTACAATATTATAGTCAACTCGTTCGAGCGTACCTCCGCACACTTCAAAGTACCGGGCAAATACCATATGAAGCTAAACTTACTCGCCAGAAAAGAAACTTCAGTCACTATTTTCTCGTTACCTATGAGTTTCTGACTGATATTTGTATAATACTTTTTTGAAGATTACGTTTCAATTTACAATAAAGTCTTATATCGATATGGGCCAAAAATTCATAAATAATGAGATAATAGTGATTGAAGTTTCTTTCCTGGCGAGTAAGTTTAGCTTCACATGGTTGAAGTGCTCGATGATACCGAAAGTGATCTCCAGCGTTGCGGAATAAATCTACAGAAGAGATCGACAAAAAATAAGGTTGAACGACCCACCGACGTGTAATCGCCACGGCGTACAGATGCAGGGTGCACGTCGAGTTTCCCCCGTGATAGCGAGAATGCCGCGGGTAGTGGGCGAGAGAGCACGCTCACATTCACCATCCTACCTGTCCGTCTCCCACCTGGTGGTTCGACTCTTCCCTCTTGGGAGGAGAAGTAAAACGCTTGGACGTTTTCCGATCTCCCGCAGTCACAACCCCGTCCTCTCGGTCGAAAGTAACCGGGACAAACGCCTCTCACATCAGGTGTTTCCTCCCCTTCCAACCCCGAAGAGGATCGATTCGGAATTAATCCACGAAGAGCTCGACTTGTTTCGGTATCGCGATTCTCATATCGATCGAGTGGTTTTAACGTCGGCAATCGCTCTCTTCCGGTTCTCGCGCGTCAGTTCGAAGGGTTGAAGCGACCCGACCGCGAAGCGGCGAACCGGTATCAAGTGTAGCGCGGACCACGTGCAGTTAGGATTTCCCGAAGGGGAGCCCGGTGAGAAGGAGGGGCGAGGAAACGTTTACGGCTACAGGATGAGGCGGAAGGAAGCGGGGTGTTTCCTGTGCGCGACTCTCATCTTGCAGTTTGCCGTCTTCGTCGCGGCTGAGGCCGATGCTTCTATTCTTCCCTCGGCGCAGCATGGTCGACATCATCTTCAACAAGTGAGTTTTGAATAACGATTTTTCATTTCTTTTTATCTTTTAAGAAAGATTTTTTCGTTGTGAGGGTTGGAATAGTCCGCGATGATTTATATTCGTAGCTTTTATACGATCGCGGTACTGTGAATTTTACGATCCACGGAATGGGCAATACAATTGTATCATTGAAACGATTTCACCGCGGCTGTAAACTCGTTTCAAACAACTCAAAAGTGAGTTATTTCATCAATTACAAAGTTTAACATTTATTACAATTCGTCGCAATTATTATAAGCAGACCTGTTTAAGTATTAATCGTAAACCGCAACCCCACAATTCAGTTCTTTTCCTGGCTTTTTAATCAATTTCGCTATACCTTGAGAAATGCTACCTACGATCGATTCAAAAAAGTGACCTCCGCTTAATTGAAAAATAAATTGTGGAGGATCGATTCGGATACCATCCATATTTCGGAACATGACATTCCTGATAAATAGCATCCACTTTCAATTATTGGCGCAATAAAAAACCGGATTTTTTAAGATATTTAAATCTTTAGTTATACGCGTGTTATTTGTGTACAAAGCTGCCGCCTGTACCCAGCGTATCTTCGTGCGACGATTCCCGGCGAGTCGTGCTCGCTCTCTCTTTAATTGTCGTACCGCGGACGGAATTAGAAACTGGATTTGTTGCGGGGAAGTTTGAAGAAAATAAATAGGCGTAAGAGACTTTCTTCACGCGTGCAGCTTCCGCGCTAAGGCGTTCAAGGCCGAAGAAGTGTCTCGTACTGTAATAAAATGGAGGCTTCATCGAACACCTTTTTTTTCCTTATTGGACATAAAAGAAATTACTTCGCGAGAGTGTGCTCAGTTTTTTCCTCTTTACTTCGAAAGTGTCCCAGCTTTCGGAATTAAAATTAACTCGCGACCTTGGTTTGAGTTTTGTATCGGAAAGATATTCGTTCATCATCTCTTCTAATCATGATCTCATTAGCTCTTTCCTCGTGTACGAGGTCATTACCTTATTAGTTCCCATACGTTTGCGATAGGTCAGCGTCTCCAGTCAAGTTCGAGGTTACGCGTCGCGCAATAGCGATTGAACGTACTCTATTCTCACCGCTGAAGGCTATAAGTACGTCTCGTGTAAAGATGTTTATCGCTATATGTGTGTGTGTGCTTTCGCTTGCGTCTTGTTCGAATGTAGCGCATGATTTTTCGTTTTTAGAGTATCAAAGACCTGTATGGCTCCATGATAAAAGGCGAATCCTCCGTATATAGCTTTCTCCATGATACCCGTTAATTGGTAGAATATTTTTCAGTTGCAAGAAATCTAATTAATCACTTCCTTCGTTATACCACAACTATCAAATATCTTCTTGCACGGATTTTTGCACCTGTCGCTTTAATTCGTCCCCCATTCCGGCTTCCTTCATTAGCACATTAAAAAAGAAGAAGCTGTAGATACACGAGAAAGTCTCTTTCATTTCATCGTAAATATCCTTCATCATGCCCCCCGGCGGTTATACAATTTTAAAGTGCACAATATTTGTCTAACACTCGTTTGCGTTTAACATTCTAAACTCTAATCCACCTGGCCATTAGTAAGCCTAAATGCTAAATGCTCGCCCTGCTCATTTTTTTTTTATAAACACTTTCATAAACGAATGAGCGTTTACATATATGTCTCTATACACGGAGAAAATTGAATAGTAACGATTACCAGCCGGAATAGTAAATAGGTAACAGCTTCAACAATATCGCGTGAAATAATATGTAGCATAATAATGATTACCATTCGAATTGTAACGATTACTGTTCGCATAGTGATGATTACTATTCTGCAGATTATTCCACACGATATTGTCGAAGCTGTCGCCTATTTACTATTCTGGCTGGTGATCGTTACTATTCAATGTTCTCCGTGTAGAAACAGATATATGCTTACTATATATGTATGTATACATATGTACACTCTGAGGGAAGAGTTTATTTGTAGTTAATAGATGTATACTTGATTACGGCGAAAGAAATATTTCGTTGGACCAAATAAATATATGTAAATTATTAGAATGTCCCTTTCATTCAAACAGAAATTAAGTAAAAGCTAACGAGTGAAAAATTTGCTTGGTCCAAAGAGATATTTCTTTCGCGATAATCAAATATACGTATATTAGTTATAAATAAATTGTCTTCTCAGTGTATATTTATCTTGCTATAATAAATGCACGCATTCATGTTTGATCGTATTAGACGGGCGTTGCGATATCAAACCGATGTACGTACTGACCTGTGACATACCTCTTCACTCTTCACTGCTATGTAACAGGGAAGCGTGTCGTTCCCATTTCAGCTGGACCACACAGTTGCGGTAGAATCGCTTTAAAGGCCGTCACGGATTGCGCCGATTTAAAGCATTCTAAACGCTTCGCTTTATAAGTTCTCGGTGCAGCATAGATACACGCCGAGTAGAGAAATCTAGCAATTAACGTGGGTTGGTCGGTATAGCGAAAGAGACGGAGGCAGGAATAGAGAGAGAAGCAGAAAGAGCGTTGCGGACAGAAAGAGAGAGGGTAGAAGGGGGGTCAAAAGTCAGTCTGTTAGTGGGTGAACGCGCCATGCGCCGGCTTGATTCAACTTTCAGGTACATGTATAGGAAATCCTTCATTTCCGACGGGAAACTGGCGATGGTATCCGATCGGATTAGAAAAAGGAGCCGAACTGGTGGGAATTAAAAAAAAGGTCAAAGAGGAAAAATAAGCACTGTAGATCGGGCGATTCGTGTCAGGCCGAGAAAGGGGTATTTCCATTTTATGCTAATTGCGAAATCCGAGTGAGAGATCTAACGGGCTGTAGAGAGCGACGGACACTTATTTCCGGTTGTAAAGTTTTCCTCGCTGTTCTGTCATGGTGTGAACCCGGCTATGGAGATCGGGTGTGTTCGATGTGGAATGCAGTTACTTATTAACGGCTGTAAATATGGGCCCGGTTGTAGTTACAATACGACGAAAAGTAGAGAAATTCTCATAAAAAAGGAGATAAAGAGAAACGAACGGTTATAATTCGGAGAAGTTTCGCGATAATTCAGATAGGAAAGTGTGCTATTCACCGTTATAACTATATATTATACTTCATGTCATGTGCACTTATCTATGATAAAATCTACTAGAGAGACTTTTCTCTTAGAGGTTGGTCCCTGTAGCTGCCGCTGACAATCATAACGACAAGGGACCGAGTCAAGAGCGGCATTTCTCTACACTTTACGCCGCGCATGATAAGTGCTATTTGATCGTTCTTCCGATTCATTCTAACTCTTGTAACGGAAGACAAAGGGAAACGCGAACTCATTCTTACTTTTATACTTTGGTCGTCAACCGTTTAACAGCCGTAACCGTAATACCATCGTGACCATCCGCCGGCTCCTTCCTTCCTTTTACATATTTCTTGCTTAAAAAATAAATGGATCGACTTCCGCTTCTTCGATTCATTTTGTTGTTCAATAAAAACTCGAAGAATATGGTTTTCGTGAACGATAAATTCAATTAACGTCTCGTCGATCTCGCGGTAAACGAGTTTAAAATTCGTACAGCGCGTAAACGTCGATTCCCAATGTTCCGTCATAGCGGTCACTACCGATTATGCACGCTTCACGGACTGCGGTTCTTTTAGATAACCCGATGACTATCTATAATACGTAAGTTACCCGCCCCGCTACGTTAGTTGGTAGTCCAAAACCGTTCTGTATATCTACGGCTAATTACGGGCCACTCGTCTTGGAGTAACTCGATGATCGACTTTGACGTAACGTCGGAAAAATAAATTTCCCACACTCGGTGGGCCTTTCACTCTCTTTCTACCGGGGAATATCAGGCGTTCGCGGATGGTTGGGCACGAAGAATAAGTATAACTTTTTTCTCGCATGCGTCGACAGCGACGACTATGCATCGCCCGATGAACGGAAGTGTCGAAGACCGTAATCCGCGCGACTTCCGTCGGATTCGCTACATTTCGTCCTCCTCGCTCCAGAATTCTAAAATAATCGCCATGCAGCGAAGTCGTGTTTAATCTGACGTGAATATATAATAGGATGTGCTCCCCCGCCCTGCAATTATCCTGGTAAGCAAGAAGCGCGGATATTTCGTAACGAATTCGAGAGGCAGGTAAATAAATTACTCGAATGCGGTAGCTGCTTTGCTGGGCGAGGGAATCGCGTAACCCTTTTCTTTTTCACCTTTTCTATCACGCCACTTTGCGATTCAATTTGGGAAACTTCCGCGTGTATCGTGGAAAACGATCGCGTTCGTAAAGAGTTGGCCAAATCTGTTCGACGTATCGCAAGCGGAAGAGGAAGCTTATCTTCCTTCGAACATGGGTGGAGTCGTAACGCAACGCGTTGTAAAGGATCTAGTGAAATACCGGTCTCTGCAGGGAATGCGCGCGAAATTTGACCGAGCGAGGAATAATTTTACCGGCATTCTCTCGATTTGGAAAAATGACTGCAGGCATTCATTAACGATACTCAAAGTATTCGTTACCTATTATTGCAGCATTGCAGTGTACTGGATTTTTTTTTCATATTCGTACTTAATATCTGACGGTTAACAACGACTCGGCTACCAGATACTTAAATTGCTTTGCATTTAGGGGCTTACGAGTGTTCTAATGGATGAAAAAAAAAGCGGTAGCTCCTTACAGTAGTGCGTACCCGGCCGTACCTAATAACGAGTGAACCGCGTTGGCTCGCGCGGAATTCGAACGTTCGAACGATATTTTCACCAGTACTCGACATGCGAAAGTGCATTCGTTACGATGTTATAGCTGCTCATTACCTACTATTGCGGTATTGCATTATGCCCATTAAAGGAGAACGTAGGAGTCCTTATTTATTGGTCAAAATTCACCATAAGAATCCTCGCGTGTGAGAGAGAATATCATTACGATTTTTAATTAACCGAAAATACAATTCCCCTTTTAATCAGTGACTTAATAACATTTCTTTTGTGCCTTCCGTTAAATGGCGAGCGTGCATAAGTAGGTCAGCCGTCTTCTCGCCGCTCGAGAAAGAAATTCGACCAGGAAATCCCAACTGAGTCGATCCTGAGATCTTTGACTACGGCTATCAATTCGCACGTGATAAAATGAGAGGCAAGGAGCTCTGTACACGCCTTATAGGAAGCTTCATTGTCAGCCACGTCTTCAGCTTTCTCGCGTTTCGAGCGTAGCCAGGTGTAGTGATTGTTTAATGAGGGAAAAACGACGTATTCGGCTGTTCGCGAGCGAAGATCGAATGATTCTTCCTCATTTTCTTATTGTTCTCATCTTCCGTTTCTTCTTCCATCTGATTACTTTCTTCTTCTTCGGCTTCTTCTTATAATTCACGTTACATTGTGTAGCAGCTGATCTCGCGAATAATTTATTTCTCTTTCTTCTCATCCTATGTAGTTTTCACGGATGCTGCGAAATATTCCTACGAATAATACTTCGGTAGTACGAAAGCGCATCAAATTATTATATATTCCTCCTTTTTTTACTTCTCATCCCGTGGAATTTTATCAAACATCACTGAGCAGTTCCTCTTAGCACGAAAGTGCATTTTATTCCTTCCTTCCTCCTCCTCCTCCTCCTTCTTCTTCTTCTTCTTCTTTTCTTCTTCATCTTCTTCATCTTTCTCATATTCTTCGTCGCACGAAAATACGAAAACACACCAAATTACTTTCTTCCTCTTTTCCGAGGAAAATTGTAGCCATTCATATGGGTAAATTAATCTGTTCTCCTCGTTGAGAAGACTCGACTTTAATACCGGGAAATTACCCGCAAAGTATCGGCGCGTCGAACGTGGGTAGCGGGATCAAGGCGAATACGAACAGCATGTGCCCGCTACCCAGCTGCGTCCAACAATGGGTGAAGGTGAAGGATGCCGGTCCTCGTGCTCTCCTTACTTTCCCCGGAAACTTTTGGCTCGGGCCAACAATAGAGTTCACGCGTGACGCGGCCGTTTTAACATCGGGTTCAACCCAACCGAAAGCGAGATCGAATCTGCAACCACTTCACCCGTGACAGACCTTTTGTGCGCGATACTCGCGCTTCCACAGCTATGGCTAAAGGAGAAATATACCTCGTGTTCTTCGGGCGAAGTTTTCGCTAATTAAATGAAATTAACGGCCTGGCACGGCCCGCGTGGCATGGAATATCGCGTTCATACGGGAAACATCTGGAGAACGAATGCAGTGAATGAAAAGAAAGTCTCGTACGAATTTAACGAGTCGATACGTCCTTTCTCCCAAAAGAGGCTCAATCGATCATGTGAAAGTGCGAAACCAACGAGAATTTCTGAAATAAGAACCCCGCAAAATAAAAATGCATTCGCATTTCTTGCATTCGATTAATAGAGGGATAAGGCATTCCTCGAACGTGCACCGTAAAATGCTATCGAACGACTTTGCAAGCTAACGACGCGCTCCAGTATTTCGGTCACGCACGGACGAGCGAGAATAGAGAGAGGAGCGAGGCTCGCCTTAAAAATTTTCGAAATCCCCTATGAATGTGTGCGAGCGACGTTACGGACCGTGGAATCAATTTGACGAGTTTACTTCATAGAAAACGCGAGTCTGTCTCATCGGCAAACCAGTCACATGTCTGGTGGATCCACTCTAACGCCTATGTAATCGAACGATTCTCTATTTCACTTTTTTTGTTCTTCACGCACGTGAGTTCACTCGATACGGATCGATGATCTTCAAACTCGACTCTGATCGATAAAACGTAACCGTAGTCACGTTCGGCAGAATCAATATAGTAGGTATGTTTGTCTACACGAAGGGATAATATCTAGTTGAATACGAACCTAATAGAAAAATTTATTTGAGATAAATAGGAATTTACTCACATCGAACTAAGTGTTCAAATATTTTTCACATATTTCAAGAATTCATTAAATATTTTGCACATATTTTTAATCGAGCACGAACCTAATAAAACATAAATCTAATTCAAATAGACTTTTATTCGATTTGAATAAATTCCTATTTATCTTAAATAAATTTTTTTATTAGGTTCGTGTTCAACTAGAACCTTCCATGGGTGTAGTATCGAGGATTATTATTCAATAATTCAACATTTTTAATGCATAGCTGTAATTGACCTAGTCGATGCAGTGCCTTTTCAATGAGCATCGAGAATCTCGTATAGGATGCATCGTACCAGTTTTTCTAGAATGGGCAAACCGCGGTAATTCTGGTTAGAAGATTCTGGAATTGGGCGGTTCCATATATCACTTTTCCCTTCTCGGTCACATAAATTCCCATGACGCCTGTCGATCGGCATTTCAGTAGTGCTAATTGAGTTATTCTATTTTCTAGATAAATAAGTGTTATAAAGGGGTCAACATTTCAAACCTAAATTCCCTCGACTGTAAATACAAATTCCAACGTTTAACTTTATGTCATAAAAAAATTAATATACAGCGTGATACACTGAGCATGTGATACACGGCGTGATATACCGGGCGAACCGGTCGCACGAGGTGGATCTAGTTGGCCGAGTTCGTAATCGGATGATTCCATATCTCCTCTCTATTTCTCTCTCTTTCTCTATCTCTATCGTTCTCTCTCCCTCATGCCAGTTCCCACGATCCGCGAGCCGCGACGCTCGTTAATTCTAGCGGAGCGCACAGAAATATCCCCGGCAGTTCCGACGAAAGTGAGATTACCCTCGCGGAAAAAAGGTTACGAAACGGCCGCCGCGACTTTTTGTGCACGTACGCAGCACCAGACGCGCGAAGCGCTTTTATCATTCATCTCGAACGTCGCGTGCAACGAGCCTCCGCGGCGAAGCGCTGGATGCGATTATCGACGTGCTTTCCTCCGACCGGAACGATAATACAGCCCCGACTCTTTTTTGCTCGTTGCTATAGAGGAACGATTACGCGAGAGAAAGGAGGTTGATATAGACAAGCGGGCGGGGTAGATCGGAGGTGGCGATTATTATTTGCCAATTTCGTGCAATCGCAATTTCGCGGAGCGTTTGCCAATGTAAGATTCACTGTTTCTACTTTACTATGTAAATCTACACGGAAAAAACAGGAATTTTTACTGTTTCATCCAGTAGCGCTGAGACTCGAGCTCATTTTCAAGAATTTGCACAGAAGAAACTGTACTATGTTCTGCTGACAGCGGTAAATAAAGATGTCTCCTCTGTACTAATTTTTGAAAACGAGCTCGAGTCTCAGTGCTACTGGATGAAGCAGTAAAAATTCCTCTTTTTTCCCGTGTAGCATTTTTAACTCGAATATTTTTCTCCGGGTAATGTTCACTCACTGGAGTACTTATTGAAATGCTTTTTATTTTTCGTCAAAATTAAAGTATCGTCTGCATCGTTAGGTATTGAAAGAAGTGCTTCTCTGTCGCCCCACACCTATTCGATTTTTCAACCGGAACTCCGCTGCAGCTTTTTCAATCGCCTAGTATAGACGGTAACGGAGGATCGTTTTCACTTTCTTCTGCCGTTTCGTTCTAAGTCGCTAACTCGACTGTATAACGATTAGCTGGCGCTAATCGCGGGAACCACTTGCGTCGAGTGGCTGCTTGATGAAAATGTAAACGAGAAAAAGGGAGGGAGGGATATAGAAGTTACGGCTGTGCACGATTACAGAGAAAAGTGAAAACTTGAATCGAGCATGATACTCCTTCGATACGCGTAACGATAATATCCATCGACGCGCGCGCGCGCGCGCAATAGATGGTATGCAAACGAGTTTGAACGCTTACGATCGCGCGGCCGATGATATAATTGCGATAAAAATTCTCTTCCGTTAGGAATAAATTGATTATGTATACGCGCCGAGAGAAAAATGTAGATTTTTTCAACCGAATATCAGTGGACGCATAATTTCTTTAGCGATCTTTCGAACCTTTTTTTTTCGAACCCGTTCCCGCGTAGATACCGATTTCTGTACGTTTTGCAGAATTACCGTTATACAACCAGCCGCTGCAGTGCCGGGTTATATGGTTTTCTCGCGTTATCATTTTCGTTTAATGAATTCTTTGATCGAGTAAATCCCGGAGGCGATTTCGCTCTTCCCATCGTCACCTTTCTCTACCATCGTTAAAGGAAACTTGGACTCTTGTCCGTTTTACGGCATCTTATCGGCGAGCAATGATTGCTAATTAATAATCAATTTCTCCCGAATCTCGCGAGACCTTCCCGAGGTGAATCGCTTATTTTTTCGTTTTTTACTCTTACCGCGGCATCTCGGTGAGGCATCGATTATTTATCATTTAACACAATCTCGTCGCTTCTGCAGGTATACGCGTACGCATACCCGCGTTTTTCTTCCTCTCTCTCTCTCTCTCTCTCTCTCTCTCTCTCTCTCTCTCTCTCTCTCTCTCTCTCTCTCTCTCTCTCTCTCTCTCTCTCTCTCTCTGTGTTCCTCTCTCTTTATACGAGTCGCACAAATGCGATTCGCCCGAGAAGGCAGAGCGACGTACGGACGCGCTACGTCGTCATCGCGCGGGATCGAAGATGCTGCGTGAAAGCAGGAACTCGTGCTGGATATATGCAAACGGAAGGGGTCATCAACCTGCATCGCTTTGTAGTGTGCATTTATAAGAATTCAATGATGAGCATCAATTAAAACGCTTTCAATTACGATGCAAGTGTCGTGCGGTGAAACGAGGATCAGTCCAATCGATTTTCGATTTTTCATACGTAATCGTATTTTCGAGTACCTACGTTTCATGAAGCGATCTTGGGAATTAATTAAACGCCTATACTTCAAATTATACAAGAATAAGAAGTAGGAATCGCAAATCCCATGCATGGATTTTCCGAATGAATCTACAAATAGGAGTTAATTATATCTGAAATACATACCCTATTAAAAATACCGAATAGAAAACGATCGGATAGAAAATTATATAAAAGATTCTAAAATACTATGAAATGATGAATTCTATCGTTTCTTATAATTTTCATGTTGAATACCATAAAAAACAATAAGATCAACGTAAAATCTGTATAAATTTCTATAGTATTTAATATGAAAATTATAAGAAACGATAGATTTCAAGTTCTATGGTATTTTTTAATCATTTTTGCTATGTTCTATCATTTCTTTCTCGGAAATTCTTATCAGGCAAGTCATGCGAAAAAGATTATTTCGACGAATAATCCAGGTGAAGGTTCGAGCTCGAGCTTCCGAGGTTGAGATCCACCGCTGCGAGGAAATGGGCGTGAGAATCATGCTGGTCACTTTCTTCCGACATGTGTGTAAAGAGCGCACTCTCGCGGCATATTGCGAATTCCGGTATGGGTACTCGAAACACGAGAGGTACATACTTATACGGCGTCTAATTATCGTAGCTCGCAATGATGATCAGGGGCCATCAAAAGTGTGCGTTACCACCCGACTTTCCCCTACATAATTTTCAAAGTCTCTGCACTCAAGTTGCATTTCACTATCAAGCAGCCT
This sequence comes from Xiphydria camelus, assembly GCA_963678675.1. Taxonomy (NCBI): domain Eukaryota; kingdom Metazoa; phylum Arthropoda; class Insecta; order Hymenoptera; family Xiphydriidae; genus Xiphydria; species Xiphydria camelus. Next base: position 5,875,590 of record OY783191.1, on the reverse strand, counting down.
ATTGCTTATGCGCCTACTTCGTAAGTCCAGACAAACCGGAGGAAGATATTTACACTCTGAGAAAAATAATTAGATTAAAATGACAAAACGCATCTGGTTCAACGCCGTTTAGTTATTCTATAACCAAAATACTGGTCAGTTGAACGAAATATTTAATTATTTAAACCAGATATTTAGTTATTCCAACCAAACGTTTTGTTAGTCTAATTAAAAAATGGTCAATTTAATTAAACACAGATGGAGGATCCATATTTCACCAAATGATTTGGTAATGGTCTCTAGGATTTTGATTTGATTGATCGAGTTATTTTTCTCAGTGCACGTACGAAGTGCATTGAGAAGCTATTTTGAAAGATCCCCGAGAGCGTTTGCGAAACGTCCAATTTTTAACGTGGAAAACGAATCGCTCGCGTGAATATTCGGAAGCGTCGCTCGATTGTCGTGTCCTCGACACGCTTCTTCCGCATCGATGCTGCCAAGACTGATGAAAGCGATCGATCCCTTAAACGTTCTAAAAAGATCAGTGGCTCCGCCGCGAGTGAAACTTTTATGGAGTAATATACAAATTAGGCAAATTCCAGGCTAATTGCACCATTCGCTAGTTTTTCTTTGAAAACTCGAGTAACGGATAATCGAAATACTTATTTCATTTAATCGACTCGCTTGATGGCTCTCTGTATCTCTCATTTTTATGACGCCCCCCGCGCGCAAAGTGGGCCATGAATGGTCCGCATCGAAAATACTCGAGATAAAGGACGCTTTCGCTCTAAATGGATGTACGAGCCATTGCGATCACCTTCCAAACGTGCCGACGCGACGATACAATGCGACTCTCGACGCGGGACTCTAAAGAGACGATCTCCGCCTGCTTTCGAAACGATCTCTTCTCTCTTATCGGCCCCGGGGCGATATATCCACGAGAGTCGCGGACGTTGAAGAGGCTATAGGTTGAAAACGTCGTTTACAGATCTAGCCCGTTGCCCGCGCACTTCGGATACGTCAATTCGATTCGGTCGCGAGTTACCGCAACTCGTCCTTTCACTCGAAATAAGTGAGAATTCGAATGGATGAAAGGAAAAGTAATCGCGAGGCTGCGAGATCGAGAGGTTCTCTCGTGCTTTACAAAAACGCGACAGGAGAGAGAAATGACGTTTTTCTATTTTACTTCGAGTGCTAGACGAGTAATTGCAAATTTTCGAGTAGTTTCTTTTCGGATCGATTGCTTTAGGATGTAGGAATAATGTGTGTGAAAAGGAAGATACTTCGCGGAAGATACAGAAATTCGAGAAGATAAGAAAGTCGATATATTTATAATCCATAAATAATATAAACGAATCTCATTTACTCGGATACAACATAGGTAGGCGTATAAACAGCTATGGACATCCTGCTTTCGCATTTATCGGAGAAGGGAACAGATGATCTCGAACAAAAGTGAAAACGCGTCTCGACGGTTAACGATCGAGAATCGTACATTTTGATTTATCGGCATATTTCCGGTTCGTGATCGGATTTCTATTATCGAACTTGAATTTACAGTACGACATGCATAGTTACGGTCAAGCATTGTCAGAGAGAGACGCTCTTTACATTTTTATCGATGAGAAATTAGAACCGATCTGTTGTGAGTTGTTCACGAGACCTACGGTGCAGTTTCTCTTGGTACGTATCGAGTTTCAATCGATGCTACAACGAAGATTTCTCCAATTGACGATGCCGAGGATTGATTACAGCATGTAGGAATTACAAATATCCTTAGTCATTTTCAACAGTGAAACGTGCCGTGAGGAGTAGCGAAGCAGTTTCGTCGGGCTGGTTAGACGCGAGAGCAGTGACCGAAATTCGGACTAATTACTTTTCAGAATACACGGAGAAAAATTAATCGTAGCATTTACGAAGTTTGTGGTAAGTTCTGGGACAAGTCCAATTCATTGTTACGATAACTACAATTTTGGTAAAATATACAGCAACGCTGTATCCAGCTTCCACAAGCTTTACTCTAATTTTTACTAAAATTGTAGTTATCGTACTTAACAATAAATTAGCCCTGTCCCAAAATGTATCAAAAGCTTTATTAAAATGCTACGATTTTTTTTCCGTGTAGAGTACATATCCTCCTATGTTTATTATCGTATTTTCAAATTGTTATTTACATTGATCTAGAAAAAATTTTCTATAGAATCAAAGCTTCTTCGCTTTCCTTAATTAGAAAAAAGCCCTTAATTACCCACATCTAAAATTGATCGTCATGTATCTTTCTATACGAGTATAATTATAAAACCGAAAAAATATGAGGAAGATCGTGATGCTAATCTTATCGGTGTGTATGTATACTAAAAATAAAGGCGATGAATAACCAAGAGAAACATATAAGTACTCACTAGACCAAGTAAGTACCTGACTACACAACTGAATATACTTACTCGAACGAGGAAGACGTCACAAGGAGTGACCTAATTCGTATCAACCGTTATCCAAGAGGTCGCTCGTACATTTATTTAACTCAGGAATACACACGTCCCTCACTCTTGCGTCAATTACATACGCTACAAATTCCTAAAGAAATTGAGCACGATTAGATTGGACAGGCGGAGTAATCATACAATCATCTACATAACTGGTGAGACCTCCAGCAAATACCGCAATCATATTACGTAAATGCGTGCAAGATATTTGTAATATACGCTGCACGCTGCGAATATACCATATGTATAAATCAACTTTATCGAAGTTTTAAGATCAGTTCGGTGCATCTCCCTTTTTTCCATATTCTAATTGACGTGAGATTCGGGTGCACCGAAGATTTTCTCGCAGACTTCGAAATATTTATGTGGATCGCCGCAGTTCCGTCCGACCTTACCCGGGAAACGCCGTGCGCATCGAGTCCTCTCACTTTCACATATCGGTGCAGCCGGCCGCCGCTGTTGCTGCAGGCTACAGCTGCACTGCTTTTCTAATGTATTTTTTAAAGAACCTCGGTAGAGAGAGTCTCGCTTTAAAATATACACTAAAAACGCACGTCATTCAATTTGCACGACTATGAGATAATATAGCATGATGGAATTGGTAGCGCAAAGTGGCGATTCGTTCGAAACGAGTGATTAAAATTATAATCCAATGAAAATTTGATCCCGTTCGGTGAGACGGTTTGAACGCCCCCGTGCACACATTCTATGCAGGCATGCCTTCATACACGCGCGCCGGTGTGGTAAAATGCACGCGGCGCAACGCACCTATAGAATTCTGATTATCATTACGCAGGAGCTTTTTTCTGTGAACATCAGGGAACTTTATAGCGTGTAAACGCGAGAATCTCGATTATATCGCTTGCTGAATGCAATAGTGGCACAAGTTAAAAAAAATGAATTCTCTGACATTTGGTCAACAATGAACTCTAGTGTTTACTTTACTAAATTCATTTTTTTTTGGACTTGTGCCACTATTGCATTCAGCAAGCGATATATTCCCGAGCAAGGTGCAAAAAACTTCAAATTATGGAAGCGGAACTGCTAGTCGGTTCGTTTTTTAGTAGAATTCCCTCTGTATAAACTTTTTTTTTTCAAGATTAGAGGCAAATTTGTATCACTGCACGATGCGCTTCCTCTTTGCTGTACACCTGACGCTCTCTCGCCATCCTTGACCTACGCTCTCGACACGTCGCGCGTCTTCGCGAGAGCGGCGACGACGACTCTCGGAGATGTTTTCTCCTCTCGCGGAGGTGGAGGATGTTACCGAACGATCGCTTTCACGTCGCGGTCCGTAAATTATCGCGAGTCACCTGCAATCGCGTCGACGGTACCGGCACCCCGTCACCGTCGCACGGTGCAAGTGTACGTGCGGGACAGTCGATCAAAAAGAGAGCAGATGCTAATTGGGCTTCCTCTTCTTTCTGATAATCGCCTTACATCGCTCTCTAGCGTCCGGTTCTGTGGCCGTAATCGAAGAAGATGGTTTGGTCAAGTTTTTCTGCCGAATTGAGTAAGCGCTCTGACGTAACCGCTTCGCATTAGTCGCAGCGGGTAACGCTAACGGATCAATCGCTCGTCAAATTATCCCTCGTTATAAAATAATTTGAAGCTCAACGGGAAAATCAGGACCAGGCGGTAAAATTCTATATATTTTTTATATAATCAATATGTGGTTTGGTCATATATGGATTATATATGATTTCTATATTAATCATGTAAGTATACTATATGTATATGGATTTTACAAACATTCAAAAATCTATATATAGTTCTTATATTGTTAATATAGAAATCATATATAATCCATATATGACCAGAACTACATAAGTATTATACTCAACATGCACAGAACTTTTCCGCCTGGGGAAGCAAGTTTACATTTAGACAGTCATCGATCGATGATCTCTGGCGTTACGTAACCGCGTAGATCCATAACAACGATGAATGCGAGCGAGGCGGGGAAGGGAAAGGTCGATGACTCGATTGCCGGGTCTAATTAATCGACTCGCTCCGATAAATTCTGAGATATTTTAATTTGCAAACGTCCGAAGAAACCTCCTCACCGTTCCTCGAGGGGATCGCTGAATCGATATTTTGCCGGGGTGGAAATGCTCCGATTAATGTTAGTCATGGCTTCGAAAAAAAGCGTAGCCTTTTTTTTATACGTGTATTCCAAAAATCCGTATCGTTACGGTCCATGAAGAAATGTCGATCAAACGTAAAGAGGTGAACCAACCTACTCGTACCTATACACTAATTCCGCCGTAACCAGTAAATTATCCGCAGCGGTTTCACATTGGCGACGGGGATTACGTGCGTGCAAGACCAAAATGCAACCGCGAGAAAACTTTCCCAGCGACCCAAAGAGACTTTTTCCTTCTCCGATGGACGAAGCGACGGCTTGCCCAATTATTAATATACCGCAATCGCGTGCGACCTGACTATTTTTAATTAATGTGCGAGAAATATTCAATATTCGATAGATTCGATCCTACACACAGGACAAAAAATAGTTTAATCTACTAAAAATTACTTACGGGGTCGCAAGTAATTATTTATTTACGTCGATTAAATCTTTTTTTCATATTAATTGAATATTTTTTCCTTGCAATCACATACTATTCCGCATTATTGTAAGGAAGAAATATTCAATTAATATAAAAAAAATGTAATTGATGCAAATAAATAATTACTTGCGACCCGGCGAATAATTTTTAGTAGATCCAACTATTATAATTCTTTTTCTCTGTGTAACGATTCGTTCGCATAGTCTTGGTATCTGCTGCTCCAAAGATAACTAACGATATTACAATTATGTTACTTATACCAGGTGATTCTTTAATATTGCGACAAACTTCAAGGACGGGTTCCTTGGATGAAAATAAGAAAAAAAGTTCCTATGAATATGGGTCCGGAAAAGCTGAGTTTCGGAGAAACAGGGTGTCCATTTTTATACAAATTTTCTTCTTAGATGTATTAAATATCATTTCAGAAGAAGGGATGCGTCATTGCGTTTAATTTTTTTTTTAGATAAGGTATTTAAAAATGCAATTCCGAAACTTAGCGTTTCCGGATCCATGTTCATAAGAACTTATTTTCTTGTTTTCATCCAAGGAACCCGTCCTTGAAGTTTGTCGCAATATTAAAGTATCACCCGGTATATTCTATGGTATTTAATTTCATAAAAGTCCATTTTAATTTAATGGTACTGACGTTATAACGACGGAGAAAGTTGTCCGGAAGTAACGGCGACATTGACCACGAGCAGAAAATGACGCTGTTAATTATATGAATAACTGCTAGTAGTAGCAATCAACGCGGCTTACCAAGCACTCTGGTAAGTTATTAATTGCAAGAAAATTCTCTGTAAAAATCCTCAAACGATCACTTATCCGAATGTTTACTATATTGGCCAACTGATAACTTAACTAATGGTTTAAAAATACAAAAAAAATTTACGCGTCTGGCAAATCATGCGGTATCCACTGTTCTTACATGTCATGAATTGCGAGTGCGTCTAAACACCTCTAGAGCCTCTTTAACTAGCAAGAGAGACTCGTAGATGAGCGTAACGACGTTTTGAAATAGCAAGTGAAACTGCAGAAATCGGTACTGCGATATTTATCAGTCACCGGTAGTTTTTCATCTCCCGTCTGGAAACGATCAATTCGAGGGTGACACGACCGACGACGAACTTTCTCGATATGCCTCTTCTGTAGTTCGATAATAAGACGCTATCGATCGATTGCCGGACGTAACGTGACTCGAGCGATGGACTCATCTGTTTTCGATATCTCCCTGGCAAAGTGCAGAAAAATTGCATCAATCGAACTGCCCTCGATCGTGGCCGCCTTTGTATGCAAATATGAGCACGACATGAATTTTTTCGCCCTCACATGAGTCCTGGGCGCGATATCCGTGAAACTGGGAAGAGAGAACATATCCTTCCAGGAAGTTCGCAATAAAATTGCAAGATTTTGCGGTATACCTAGGGAAAAGGTCTATTTGAATACGAACCTATAATAGAAAAATTTATTTCAGATGAATAGGAATTTATTCACATCGAACAAAAGTATATTTGAATTAGATAAATGTTGCACCAGGTTCATACTCGATTAAAAGGATGTAAAAAACATTTATCTAATTCAAATAAATTTTGTTCGTTGCGAATAAATTCGTATTTATCTAAAATAAACTTTTCTATTATATAGGTTCGTATTCAAATAGACCTTTTCCCTGAGTGTGTCTCAGAAGTCCCTTTGGGCATTATGAAAGAAATGTAACTAATCGATCACCGCATTAATCTCGTTATGTTCGTAGATGAGAAGTTTTCTATCTCATGTCACATTCGATACACAGGTAAATTCTACTACATGCGATAGATAAGCGCTGGTGCAATTAATTCGAAGTGATTACATGCGATTGATCACGTCGATACCGAATCGCTATAGATCGAAGAGATAAACATTGTCAGATCACATTATTATCGCGGCTTTTCTTCATCTCGCCACGCTTGTCAATTCCGAATGGTTTCTTTTCGCGTAACCAATTAGACATAGTTGCTGCAATTCTTTCCTTTCTATTATCGTTCATCTCATCGAAGCAAATTTCGATAACGTTCTTAGCACACGTCTGTGGTTTCATAGCTTTTCGGCAAATCAAAATTTCGTCATCGCGCTTGCCGCAGACACGCCTAACGTGGCTATTTTTAACCGAGTCGTACTTCAAGTTATACACACCCGGTAGCGTTTTTCGTCCGAGTCAGACACGGGCTTTGCCCGACCTATAACCCTTTAACTCGCGGTCGTGGACCTAGACGGGCGACATCGTGGTTATGAGAAAAATTACGTATTGCGTTTGAATTTAAACACGAGCATTTCTAACGATACAGCAATTCTCGAAATGGCTTTTCTTCTTCGAAATCTTCAACTTCAGAAAAACATCGTGTTCCCTTTTACGATCTTTCAAGTCAGACTTAATTCTGACTGAAAAGGGTCCAAAAAATATTCTGAGACCTTACAAACTGGACGATCGTCTTCATTTCAGTTCCAGAGTCGTCCCCCCGTGGACCTGCGTCAGCAGCTCTCGGTATCTCAACAGGCTCAGATCCTGAGCGACGTCCAGCAGCATCAACACCGTTTCAACATCCCTCAACAGAATGCCGTAGCGCAACAACCCCAGCAACCCACAACACCTTATCCCTCCCTGGCGAAGTATAAGGTCGATCGCAACAAACAGCAGAGCGAACAGCAACAACAGCTTCAACAACGGCAACAGAAGCTCGGACAACAGCTAGGCCAGAACTACCTGCAAACCGCTCAGACCCAACTCCAACCACAAACGTTAAAGCAACAACCGCATTATACGGCATCTCTGTCCGAACAATACAATCAGTATCATCCCGCCCCGGGCAACTATCAATCCCTTCAACACGATCTATCGCAGCCTCTCTATAACGATCAACAGTCGCTTCAACTTCAAAACTACTTCGACAAGCAACGACAGCTCGAGATCCTTCAGCGTCAGCGAGATCAGTTGCTCCTCGAGCAACAGGAGCTGCGAAGGCAGCAGGAATTACTGAGACTGCAACAACTTCGTCAACTCACGTCCACCACTACACCACAACCAACGCAAACGCTGACACCGCAGACGTCGCAGCCTTCGTCAGTTACAACACCCTTCTCCCTCCTCCTCTCCTCACCCTCCGCGAGAAGAATAACTCCACAAGAGAGCGACCTCTTCCTAAAAGCTATCTCGAGTCATCAAAAAAAATATTCGACCACTGCGAGATCTACAACCCCGAAGACCAGCAGCACGACTCCGAGACCCACCGCGGAGCCGAAAGAACAGACGCAGGAGGCCACCAACGAGCAGCGCGATATCCCGAAGGACGTTCTCTCGCTCATTCGCGCTCAGGAGTCGCAGCTCGTTCAAGCGGGAAAGTCGAAACCACAGATCAAGGTGATTTACCAGACGGAAAAGCCGACCGACAGGCAGAGGGTACCGAGCAAGGGTAAAACGAGTTCTTCGTACAACGCTTCGGAGAGGGATCTGTTGCTGAAGCAATTGAAGCTAGCACTGACCCGGTCTAACGACGGTGACGATGGCGATGGCGGTGCATCGAGAAATGTCACCACTAGAGATCTGGTGCTGCCCAATGGAAAGAGGCTCCAAGTGATTCACGCTCCAAACGGCCTGTCTTCCATACCTAACACCGGTTCTAGCACTGCCAAATCTGCCATCGAAACCCCGCCGACGACTACCACCACTATAAAACCTCCGAAAGCCATTTTGGAGGAGCTGACACAGGGTGTCTTACCTCCTGGTGCTGATTTCGAGGTGATAAGGCATAAGGACGACGGGAAGCTGGAGGACGTTGGGAAGCTACCGCTGCAGAATCTTCCCCCGAAGAGGGTGACCTTCGTGGTACTCGAAGAACAGGCCGACGGTAGTTACAAAGTCCAAGGAGTCAAGGGTAACGGGGAGAAGGATGGCGGAGGGGACGTGGAATCGATCGTTGAGAAGATCAAGACGGGTGAATTGAAGCTACCACCGTCTTCCCTGAATCCCTCACCGTCGCCTTCCAGCGTCAGCTTTGCCGCGCAGACGCACAGCTTTTCACCCACCGCTCAACCCTCCATTCTTTCCGCTGTAACGGTGAACGCCGTAACCGATACCGTTAGGACTACCACGATCAGACCCACCACCCTTCCGAATGTCACCAAGTCTAGCAAAAGGTGAGTGTGTCGAAATTTCTCATTGTTCCGCCTCGACGAGTCGTACTTGCAGTGTGCATCGCCCAACAATCAGCTAATCGATTAAAATCGCTAAATGCGCATATAATAGCCGCGGTAATTAATTTTCCACCAATTAAAATCCATGCACCAATCGCTACCACTGCGTCTCTTATTGCAGCGGATCCAATAGCGACAATATCCCCTTCGTCACGATATCGCCAAACTTCTTCTCGCCGACGGAAAATTTTGTCACGCCCCGTCCCACCAAGAACGTTCGCATAATCGATGGGACGTCGACTTCCGGTCCCTCCTCGTCCAGACCGACATACAGCAGTACTCGCGAGACGCTGACGTACAGCACAGTGACACCAAAATACACCAATCCTACCAGAAAGCAATTCTACCCGACGATGCCACCGGTCACCGATATCGTTACCACTACCCCGTCACCTATCGTCTCCCCGACTTACACTTACATCCGTAAATCGTCCACATCACCGAGTCCCAGATCGATATCCAGCACGACCAGATCGATTTCACCTTCCACCGCTAGTAATGTCATTTACGAGGAGAAGTTCGAGAGGAGCACGCCATTCCCGAAGATATCATCAACGGAGAGACCGTTGCTCAGGGCGGAGTTCGACGCGTCTCTTCCGGAGAGTCTCACCAAAGTGCTGAAGAGAGAAGGCCTCTATGCCATGGCCAAGTTCCTCAGGCAGTCGGGACTGGACGCGGTCTTGAATGAGACTGGTGAGTAATTAAAATCTGCATCATTGTTATAAACTATTGTTACATCTTTCTCTTGTTGAAAAGTGAAACTACGTGTTATGGAAATATTTAATTACAACATATTTAACAATCTTTCCCCGGTGATCTTTATCTCAAGGTAGAACTACGAATATCATGTTCGCACAATAGCTACGTAAGAGTAAATTGTACTCGGAAGTATCATTATAACTCGTCGTAATTTTACGCCGAATTCAGAAATGCGTGCGAACATTTTTCTCAGCATTCTCTTGGAAGGCGGGTGCGTAGAGCGACTAAGTCTTAATCAACCGAGACTTTCCCGCGTCTAACGAGTTCCCTGCGAAAAGTGTGGGCGCACCTGCGTTAATCTCACGTCTATACATCTGCTATTAAGTTCCCACGTTACAGTGGTGACGAGATCCCTTCGACTACGGTCCCGTTCCATTAGCCAATTCACCGCCTAATTAGCCAGCCTTTTTGTATTAACTACCGAAAGGTAATTAACCCTTTTCAAGGGAAACTGAGCGCACGTAACCGAAAGATTAACATCTTTGTGTAATATGCGTTCGTATGATGTAGGTAGTTTCCTGATCTACAGTGAAAAGTCCTATGTACCTATGCGTTTAAAAAAATTACCTCATAGAAAAGATAGGTATAGAAAATGTGTTGGAAAAAATGAAAATATTGAAAGCTTTCTGCTTAATCGAGGAATATTTATAATCGTAAATAGCGATTAGCGTACTTATAAACAAAAGTATATGGAAAAAGAACATTATTTCGAATTTAGACGTTCTTCGTGGATTAGAAATAGGATATACCTAGCCGTATGAGGCTTCAACTTTCCATTACCTGAGAAATCGGATTTGAATGTTCTTCTTTTAATTCAACGCGGCAAACAGCCAATTATTCTTCGGATCGACGATTGTATTTCATAATTCCGCCAATCAACATTTTTCACACGATCGTTAGGTCGTTATATACTATGTTCTCCAAGTTGATTGTCACCAGAGAAATCAATCGAACCGACTACGCGACTGGAGATCGCTATTACACCTTCGCGCTCTCGGTCCTCCACGTTCTATTTCTCAGAATCTACGACACAGTTATTATATCTCGCACGCGTAATTAACGTATACGTTGCGCTAGAGAGGCATGATATTATTCCCATAATCTCTTTCCTCTCACTCGTGTGGTATACGTCCATTACAGCTGTAACACCAGCGCAGTTACTTCGATAAGTCATGCGTATAGAAGAATTAAGTTCGAATCTGTGTGGAAAATAATAATGATAAAACGATAAAGTAGTTATACTTAATTCATTTTAATTACTTTATATCTGCTTATCCTTGAGATATGCAATACGGACATTTTCTATGAACATTTTATGGATTTGAATACCTTGCCATCTAAAAATTCTTCTCTATAAATAAGACAAAGAGATGACTAATTCCCTCGTCATACAATTAGAAAAGCAACCAGTGTGTATTAATTAAATGCGTAGGACCTTACACACTCTTCGTCCCAACGGATAAGGCCTTTAGAACTCTACTGGTGCAACTCGGTGGACCGGAAAAAGCCGAACAGAAGTTTCTGGATAATCCCAGGCTTCTCAGTGGGGTAGGTTGAGTTTTGAGAGAATACAGCTTTTACTAAAGTGGAAATTGTAAAAAACTATCTATCGGATCGATGGGATTTTCATTGACTCTCTGTAGCAAGGATATAGTGTAGGTAGTACAGTGTAGGTGATTAATTAATAAATAACGTGTTCCATCGTTCGCCACAGCTTCTCCTGCACCACGTCATTCCAGGAGCCTTCAGGATTGACAGTTTACAAGACGAAATGACAGGCGTAAGCCTTGCAGGGACGCAACTTCGAGTTAACGTATACGCGATGCATGATCACGAGTGGAACGACGTGAGGGTATTGTCGCCATACTTATAACTGACGTTAAAATTTAAGAGATAGCTATTGTTTTAATTACATAATGTGCCAAATTCTATGCATGCATTAAAAAAAATGTTTAACGCCTTTCTCTGGCTGAAATTGTACTCATGTATACGTCTCCCTCTTGATATGCCCCAGCAGGTGACCGCTATAAACGGAGCCAGAGTGGCTCCCGACAAGAGGAACATCGAAATACCCCAAGGTATAGCCCATGCTATAGATAGGGTGATGTTCCCACTCCCGGTCGGTGACCTGGTGCAAACGCTGCAGGCTGACCGCGAAAGGAGATTCACCACTTTCCTCAGGATCTTACACGCCTCCGGCTTGGAGGACACTCTCGCCGGTAATAATTAATCGCCTCTTCGATTCAACTTTCCCTCTGATTTACCTCACTAAATCTTTTTTTACCATTTAAATCCTCTCCAGGTACGAAAACGTTCACCATCTTCGCTCCAACGGACACGGCGTTCGTCAACGCGGCAGCGCAAACCGGAAGTGACGTGTGGACCGAAGCGGAGGGATCGGAAGGGGCAAAATCTCTCATTTCGAGACACGTGATACCTACTACCCTTTACACCGCTGGCATGAGGTATTATCAGCAAAAGGACACCCTACACTCGCAGACGCCTATTCACATACATAAGAACGGAGGTAAGTGTTTTTTGATTTCTTGTTGCGCAAAAGAGATGAAGCTATTATTAGACAACTCTTTCATGCGCTAAGTATAATAAAGTTTCCACGAGTAATAAAGAAGAATACAGCCAAGGAGATATGATGATAAAAGAGACGAGACGAATAGAATACTGAGTCACGATGAAATAGTTCCTTCATCCCCGATTTCTTTCCCTCTCCCCCTTCGTAAGAGATCGTGAATGGCGTTTTTTTTTTCAAACCGGTTTCACCTGTCATTACAGTGTGTCTCGATTGCTTTGCCGCCCCTAATCTACACTATGCTTAATGGTAATTTGATGGGTGAGCGAGATTTGAATTGAGATCTTCTTTCATCTTGACGGCTGAAGCGATGTTTGAAAAAGACAAAGGCTATTTCATTTACACGTCTTCGAAGATCCTTTCGCTTATCATCGTCAAACAATGAACCCCGTGTTCGCACGTGGCGTGAGTCAGGAGTAAATAGAAGAAGAGATTATACCTATGCCCCCTGTTTGCATGTCAGCATCTCTAACAGGTCTTCCGCAACTCGAAGTACAGATCGTTCCTCTAGTTCAACTGTACGTCCTTAGCGGACGAATGCCTTCTCCTCGTACGCTCGTTAACCAAACCAGATATGCATGCAAGAGGTCTGACTGAAAATGGGTCGGTGAATGTCCGAGAGGCTACCGCTTATAGTCTGCAGATCGTTCCGGCAGATTCTGACCGGACGATCACTCGGGTCAAATGAGTACCTTTTTTTTCACTCTCCATATTATTAGATGGTCATTCGTTAGAGTCTCTCTCTTTATCTCTATCTCGAGGAAAAACCTCCCGGGATCACTTCAGTCTTGCGCATCCAGAATCCCAGATCCTTAGACGACTATCTCCTCCGCGCAACTCTAGGCGTGCGTCACTTTAACGCTTGATGTGCATTTCGCAAGCCGCCCCGACAACGGTAAAGACCGATCGACTTCCACTACTTGAAGGACGAGGGAAACTACTTATCTCCTTTCACGGATTCTCACGTCAGCTTCGAGAACGTTTCTATCGATGAACAAATGATGCAGAAAAAAGTGGGGAAGGATGGAATCAGCCTCGTTGTCTCTGCGACCAAACGGGTTGCAACTTTTCCGGAAGAGAGTCTGTCGAATATCTTGATATTCGAGTTTACTTCCGATTATCGTTATTTCTAGTGGAAAGTAGGGACCAACTTATGTACCATATTTTATCCTGCTTTTTTCTCCGCGTACGTAGAATATGTACTGACTGGAGTTTAAATTCAGATGAACCAGTACATTTAAAGGACATCTTCTAGAGCCTGTATGGATGGACGGTATTGCGAGGGCCGAATAACGTCGTAACCGATTTTTTTATCAGAAAACTTGAGTTTCAACAGGATAGAGCTAATTGCATTAACCCACATGCTCGAGGAGTGTTAATTTCCTGTTTCTCCTCGTTATACTGCTCTTATCTTTGACTTTTTCTCTTTCTCTCTTTATTCCTTTCCACTCCATGCGCATGTAATGAATAGATATTTTGCTGCCTTTGAATAACGAGAATATCCTTCAAGTTCTTCATGAAGTTAAAAACACTGTCGCTCTCTCTCATTGTAAGACTTTCAGAAATACGAATAATTATAAAAGATCAAGGATAGAAATGATAATATTTCTGTGATAAGGAAATATAATTATCCAACAGCCCATACGATAAATTAAAAATAGTAGTCGTATAAATATGTTAATTAATATTTATATATTTAAATTGATTTTTTCCGTGTTTCAGGTCGAATCCGAGCGAACGATGCTCACGTAATAACGTATAACGTACCAGCAACGAACGGTGTGATACACGCGATTGACGCCCTTTTGTGAGACGACTCTCAGTAGTACTCAATCAATAGAAGAGATGTTTAATTGAAAAAGTATTACACATTATTGTGCGCGGCTCATGTTTTTCATTCGTGCTCGAAGAAATGAAAGAGATCACAGCACTCGCGAATGGGATGCGTCTCATGAAAGAGAAACAAAGATTCCTTAATCCCCTAAATTACATTAAGTATATAACATCCTGCATAATGCTCTCCGCTAAATGAATTCCGACATAATAGGGACCAAAATCTAATTAATGACATAAAAATTGAATTTTTATTTATTCTCTTGAATCAGAAAAGGTGATTATTTGACGTGCGACTTCTGTCAATTAAATTACTGCTAAGCGCACCTCATCTTAAATATTCTTATCAGTAAATTCATTTTTCTTATTTAACCCTTCTATTCTTTTGTAAATTGTACAGATTCTCATTGTTCGATATTTTTCTATTTCTAAATATCAAGCTTTTACGGAAGCGAATGGGAAGTATAAGGAAGAATGACAGACCTAATTTTAAAGCGATGTGAAATGCCATATATGTCGCAACCATTGCAAAGCAATGAAGTACGTACTAATTTATATTATACAAGCGATCGTGCATATATTGGCGCGTAAGAGCTAACCACTAGTGTCTAGAATGTTCACATAAAACCATATGTAGTCTTACGATAATATACATAATTTTATAAATGAAAGTACAGAATCTGACATCACACGTTTTTTTTTGAACCCTCCGTCTCTGCCACTTATATTTTGTTTTATTTATAACATAGTTCGTTACATTGCACATGAGATTCATTACAAGTCGACATAAATAAGTATCTGTAAATATATATCATATACATAAAATGAACAGAAATTTATCAGTTTTTGTGTACACATTTAGAACCCTATAAGTAATTTCACACTAAAAATTTCTTAGATATTACATTCGGAATAATATAAGTAGGGCGAGCAAATTTTAGCTCGTTCAATTAATAGTTGGTCTTGTACTTCTTAATCTCCACCTTTATGTGATGAATATTGGTAAGCTGTGTTCGCGCGTTAGCCGGTAAAATCTGATGTAATCGATGATAGTACTGGACCAACTGCGTCATTACTCTCTGAACTAACGCCGCACCTAAAACCAAATTGGGGAAGGAACGCAAGACTTCGCGGTTTATTTCCTCCAAAGCGCGCTTCCAGTTGTTCGTAAAGGATTGAACCAACGCCAGAGCCTTTCCTTCGGGACACTTCAAATCCTCGCCCTGGCCTTTCTCGATCAGTGCCTCCGATTCCTTCACCAATTGTATTATGCCACCAAAGTGCGGACTAAGAATCTCCTCGACATATTCCGAAGAGCGGGCGTTCAATTGCTCTCGGAAGCTCTCCGCTTCTTTGGAATTGTCCCGAGTCCTTTCCTGAAAGGCCGACAAAGCAAAGTTGTTACCGGCCCGCGGCGACCACTTCCAGTTAAATTAACTAATCAAAATGTGCTGCAAGTGTGCTTATAAGCAATTACCATAAGAACCCCCAGGACCAAGTCGTAATTATTAATAAGAAAGACCAGTTGCTGAGTCCTCTGGGGAAAGATTGCCGCCATCCTCAGCAAAAAGCATTGGACGGCTTCTCTCAGTTCCGCTAGCAACTGCGTTGCTCCCTCGCAAGGAAAACCTTCGCCCACACCCACCATTGCCGCGCTAAATTCGGCGTAGCGTCTAGTGATCTACAATTTGCAAACATTTCTATAGGAATAAACTTCATTGGAAACGTGTCGATTACACATTTATCAGGACTTTGACGAAGGAGAGAAAGGCAGTGGTAAGTATTCTTACATAGTGTGGACCCATTTCTTTATTAAACTTTGTTGGATCGCAGTCCTTTATGCTCCGTATATTAAGCTGAAAGGCGTACTCGAATCTGAGAACAAGAAATGAGAAAGACGAATCCGTTCGCGAACGAAATTAAAAAAATTACTCGGTCTATAATCTCAATTTAGGAAGTATCATTTTATTATAATCGGCGAAGTTACCGTGGCCAGATCACCGCAGTAAGATCGTCCCAATATTTATCTAGCGCCGGAACTGCCCTTTTGTGGCACATCAATTGATATCGCATCACTAGATGCAGACACAGAAACAGCGCGATTGTATCGTAACAATCGTCGACGAAAGACTGCAGATTTTTGAGCAACAGCTGTACTGTCTTTCCCATGACCTTAAAGGGCAACGATTGTTATATAATTAGCTGTAATAGATCGTCCTAGAGACTCATTCAATCAAGGAAGCCTCCCTATTGAAAAAGTATCATAGATTTTCATAGAGAAAACTTGTAAAATCCCCATAGAATTCCCATGGGAATTTGATGTGCTTCAGACACAGCAATTCCAGATACCTTCTGTTAAAAATCTGAGAGAGATGAATGGGAATGTATTGGATTCTATGTGTATCTGATGAAACGAATAAAATCTTGTGAGGTTCTATTAGCAATTACAAATAGAACGGCGTGTACAGGACTTTATCATCTTTATGGGATTTTACTTGTTCTTACGAATACATATACAATTCGGTAAATCCCTATTCATCATCTCAGATGCACATAGAATCCAATGCATTTCTATTCGTCCTTCTCAGACTGTTCTAATCGATATCTCGAATTGCTGTCAGAAGCACATCAGATTTCCATAGAAATTGTCTATGGGAATCTATGGGATCTCTTCAATAGGACTGGTTCTAAAAATTTAAAGAATACATTCTACTCATGTACCTGATTGAAAATATCCATAGCCTGTGGTCCGCGAACTTTAAAAAACTCAGCAAGAAACAAATATTCGCGGCAGGCATTGTCGACAAGAGCGTACTGTTCACTTCTAAATAAAGCCTCGTAGTGGTACTAGAAGATCAATCAATCGTAAATAAGAGTATTTCCATTTAAGGTGGGACCAAGATAGTTTAAAGTGTATTGAGAAGCTAATTACTCGTGTTTTAGAAGCGGTATGTGGAACAATGATAGGCGATTCTAATTGGGAGCTCAATACATCACCCCTAGTTCCTATAGAAAAGACTGTGCCTCTATGTTTTAAGGTTGTTTTATGAAAAATCCCTCTTCCAGCTGTGTCTTCCACTCCCATTAAATCGTCTTTTGTAGCCCCTTCTTCAAACTACGCAAAATTTTATACGCAAATGTTAAAACGTGATTTTTATAAAAGTCCGGCTTTAATAATCTCTAATCCGAATAGTACGATAATATTATTAAAATAAATTAGGGATATAATTTTAACGATATTAATCGCATTTTTATTAAAATAATTCCAAGTTTTAATCTTTATCGAATTTATTAATACATCTTTATTGAAATCAAACAAAGCTTTACATTTTATTAAAATAAAGTACAAGTCACAATCATATTTCAGCCCCACCTGTAACTTCTTTAGCCTTGATGAGTATGATTTAAAATACGAATAATATATCTTGCTCATCGTATCGACATATTCGCCACAGATCTCTTCAGCCACGTTTCTTTCATTGGAAAGAATGAATTCAAAGAAAAACTTATACTTGAGCATGTTATTCTGTGGGACCTGATAATTTGTCATGGGTTTTCGGAATTTGTATATCTGTTCCAATAAGTATGTTCTTATCTTTGACATTGCCTTTATTTTGAGCTTTTCTAAAATTTCTTTCACATCCTGACAGGACTTTGCTTCCTTAAAACTCTGCTCCTTTACAAAATTAATTTTATGATTCAGAGTTTGTAACTGCGTGAGAAACTCCTTCTCGGTCACTGGGCAATCCATGATACCACTGCAAAGACGATGTACATACAGTAAAATGAGAATATTGCCTGATATTTTTTTGTCTTTATGTTTTAAAAAATCTCACATGATAAGAGCTTCCGAAACCTTCATATCTTCAATAAATTGACTGAGGGGACCACGAATCGCTTGTCGATTGGATAGTTCTTGGCTCATCGCCACAGATTTTCTTTGCAAGCATAAAATTTCTGTACTTATACTTCCTAGATCCGTTTGGAAGCTCATTAGCATCGATTCCATTTTCTGCGCGAAAACAAATTCAATTTTTCTGCTCGATATGTAAATCGCTTCGTTATTTCTGTTCATCTTAATTAAGATAACGCTAAACTAACCTCTAAAATATTATCGCATGCTGCTATTTGATTATGTAGGCTCGCTATATTCTGACTTTCTTTGATATAATCTTGAATGGATTTATTCTCAACGTCTTTCAACTCTCTTTCAATTTCTCTGGAATATTGCCGAAGATCTGTTCCCGTTTTAAGAACCTCTTGCACGACATCGTCCTCAAGATCCTGAGGTAATTGGGATTCGGTGTCGTCGAAAATATCATTTTCCAATGACATTTTATTTAAAATTTGAAGAATTACTTTCCTGATAACCAGCTATCTCCTCGTTGAATGCGAAAAGCGGGAAACGAATATTTGAACACGCTTTTCTTTTGACGTTTGATGACAGCTGACAGCACCAACAACTACCTATAGGTATTATACACACTATATTCAACTACATCACAGCACAGGCTATAGTAGACTACAGTCTCTCGTAGACCTCGAGGGGTGTTTCAACGAGCTGGAGCGCTTGAATCACTCCAAAACTGACTTCTATTACGTTTTGGCGGTCGCTGAACGTTAAAGGACAATTTTTGTATCGAAATTCCTTTCAGTAAAAAGTTACGGCATATAACTTTTACATGAATAGAGTTGAAACGCTTCGTTAACGTGGCGGCATTGAATTCCGAACCCCTGAAAGTGTAGCAAACGAATACAGACTCGAACAACACTTTCCAGGCGTCTGACTATCACTCTGGACCCTCTGGACCCTCTGGACCGAAACTGGATGCTGCGGACTCTACCTAAAATACCCGTCCCCTGCCCCTTCGTATAGGCAACTTGGTCCTGTAATTACAGCGGTGCATTGGGTTGATATGCTGCAGGGACACCTGATGATCTTACATTTTGTACGAGTAGTTCCTACAGTATATTTCAATTCGTAAAAGTACGGGTCATTTGATAGTTTAAGAGATTTCAGCTTGCGGTTCGAGGGATTACGGTGACTGCGAATTATTTTAGGACCCCTTTTTTTTACATTTCGGAGGTCCCCCTTGTTTCAACATAACAGACAGAAATATAGAAACGAGCCATTTCCATAATGAATAATCATATTTTAATGACGCAATGATTGTACAAATGGACCTTTCATAAACCTGTTCATATAACGGAGGAACAATATATAATAAACACAACAATCAGTACTCATAATTACACAAGTCATAATAGATATACATCGCTATAGAGGATTGAAACGGAAATCTCCAACAAGATTAAGTACTTCAGGATTCACTCAGTTCGCAACCCTGCGATCCCGACGTCTATGCGAAACTAAGATTTTGGAAAGACATATTTTCTTTATTCTCTCCAAACTCGCGTATCACCTAGCGGCCTTTTACTTCCTTTCCTTTCTCGCTTTTTCTACTCCTCCCTCCCGGTCTAATTACGCGCACTTCCGGTCGTGGATCCCGTTGGATTTCTGGCGTCGATCTCACCTCGCCGCTTTGTTTTCTCCGTCTCGAACGCACACAGTCAACGGTATCGATAAAGTTCATATATGTATATGTCAATAAAATTTCTGGAAGAATGTCAATGTAATACTCGATATTAATCCGTTTCAAGAATCTGCTTTGTAACCGGGACGAAAACATGAAACTCGGTACTAGGCCAACTATCAGCGCACGATCGACCGACAGTGTTCGATGCAGAAGTGGCCCTTCGTTTCCCCTTCAACGCAACTTAAAAAATCGCGAAAATTCATGATAAGAAGGATACCCCGAGAAGAGGTCGAAGATCAAGAAGAAGAGATGCCAGGGACAATCGATGACTGCGACTTATGATTCGAATTTTGAGAAAAAATCTGCAGACTCGTTCGGGAAAGAGAATAATTCATCACTTCTCTACTTCCATAGTCGAAAACGCATACAGGATCGTAGCAAATATGCAACCCGTAGGATGATACGTTGCAGTATACTTTAAACTATGCCCCAATAGCGTTCGACGTACAGCCTATAGGCATGAATGTAATATTGCTCAATTTATCGCAGTTTAAAGTTTATAATGCGGTATATTTTCACGAGACTCACACATCCTCGCTCTCACCTTTGAATCAAGAAAACGTATCGTAAATGCTGCCGCTAATAACGCCAACACTGTCGATCGAAGACGCGCCTCTCGACAAAATTTATACAATAAAATTTATATAGTAGATAATATAATAATCCGAGTAACAGAAGTCTTCCGTAATATTTATCTATATCACCTATATTAATAAGTAGGTATCTTATTTCTCTTCGCTGTCAGATCTTAACCGATAATGTTAATAGATAGATTCATTAGTTAATATCATAATTTCTGTCTCCCTTTTGCTTCTCTTACCTAGCATCGTAACGAGTACCTAGGTAAGGTTTCTTAGACCTTAATTAAATGCTAAAGGCTATCGGCTCTGCCCGGTCCCGTCTAGCGTTTCGCGCGAATTGATTGTTTCTTTACGCACGCAGATGCAAGCAACCGGCGAAGCTGCGCGGAGCCGAATAATCGTCACCTAGGAAGCTGCATCGTCTGAGAAAGCGACCGCGTTGCCCACGATTCGCGGAAAAAATTCATTCCCGTTAACTGATGAACTGTTGTGCTGTTCCCATAAGTTTCACTGAATAAGAGTACGTGATGTATCGAACTCTGCATAATCTTAGGGGAAAGAGTAGGGTGGTATTGAGTCGATAGAGGCTTCTAATTATTATAATTGGTAATAATGATTAGAGGCCATCAAAGTATCCGATACTATACTCGACTTTCTCCTTCCGCGTGTTGAAAGTATTCGACAGATCAGCGGAATATCGGTTCCATCGTGATAAACACGCTCGTTCATTCACCTTGTATAAACGTCGGTCGATCTTTCAAACCTGGCAGACGACTCTCATTTTCTCTTCGTCGCACACGGCACGTTTCTCGACGCGATTAGGGCATTAACGAGATTCACGTGGAAACGCTTGATTGATCAAGCGTCACGTAACTCGTCCTAGATCTTTCGATTGCTTCGAATCGATCTATACGAATGATAAATCAAAAATGCTGAAATTTCGAGATACTCTAGTTAATTTCTTGTTATAGAATCGATGATTGAGAAAATATTAATTAATTTTCTTTTCCTATGCCTATGTATCATACATTTTTCCTTTTGTAGGAAAATGATGCTATTTTCGATAGCATAATAATTTAGATGTACCTATGTAATTACTGTAACGGAGAATTCACAAATGAGATTCTCTTATCGCTGTCGCTAAGGAAAAGTCAGAGTACGATTGCTGTTCGAGCAGAAGAATATCGAATGTGTAAAATGAAGAAATTGCGAATTAGAAGATCGGTGTTCGATCCTAAAAGTACGGATTGTACATTTTGTACAAGAAAATGTCCATTTTTGTCCCTTTTCACGCGTCTACTCCTGCGATCCGTCTCTCGACATACCCAAAGTGCCGCGTGCGATGAACAAATATTAACACCGTTACCTTGAGTATATTTATATATATATTTGTATATATATATGTATATACGTGTGTGTATTTTGGTTGTAGGTATTTTTCTATATGGATACTTTCTGTCGTCTAATTTACACGAGTTTAATCGTCTCGATATCATTAATTTACCGCAATACCCATTAACAATGTTACATGCCGGATATCGTTAATCCATATCGATTTAATTAGTATCCCCCGCGCACCCGTCGCTTAATTTAAAGTTATGCCACGCTCGTCCAGTCTCGCCGACGCAATTAAGTTGTCGTCGTTAATTACGCGCCACGTCGCACGCACCCTCGCGTCCCAGCGTGCCCGCTTCCTACGCGTACCTTAAGCAATGTTAAAAATAAAATAGCTATGTCTCGACCGAGTCCACCTGGACGCCAGGGACGATCCTTCGGGCGAACGTCCGTGTCGGGGAAACCGGACGTCGACGCAACATTCGTAAACTGTTTAATTTTCATATTCGTACGGCTTTTAATTGATTTTAATCGCTAACTTACTCGTTACGCTGTCGTCCCTCGACGACCCCGACCTCGACCTCGATCGTTCGCGGTAATAATATCGTTATTACATTATATACAAAGAGTTGATTATTTCACGTCGCTGTCCGAGTCGAAGAGGACTCGCCGATCGATCTGACGATATTCGTTAGTTTCGCGTTCATGGAAGTCCTTGCATCCCGTTCCCTCGTAAATTGCTTCGCAAGCTGAGCGATTTTATAGTGTTGGAATTAACGAGATATCAAATATTGCAGAGCCTTATTAAAACCCAATCCCGTTAGACGTCTAACATAACAAATGCCTGTTTTGGACAGCCTATAGATTTTTTTTAATGTCCATGTTGGACGTCCATTGCACGTGTCCAAAGTACAGTTCCGTTTATTTATCGGAAGTACCAAGGTAAAGCTATAAAAGTGCTTTTCTGCTTGAAAACCGGTTGACAACCATTAATCGTTACTGATTATACGCCTCGCAGTAGTGGCAGTCAGCGGTGAGTCAGATCTCGCGCGTTGCCGTCTGAGCATAATGGATTGTTACTGCCTGTACTTGCTGAAATATTCGAAACTATAATAAAAACTGCGGAAAGGCACTTTCATATTTTTACATCTAAATTCTTTTTGAAATAAATCACGAGCGTATGAGATTTGTGTAACACGAGATTACACTGCGAGAGTTTTCCAGAAAAAGGATTTGGGAACATAATATGCATTCTTCCATGCAAACGCTTACGTACAAATAACGCGAGTATTATGTTGGTGTTTCGGTTAATTCTCACGCGAAGCACTAACCGCAACTTATTACAGCATGTTTATGTTACGTTACGTTACATTAGGTAGATCAGTGCAGTGGAAGTATAGAATCAGCGAGCGCACTCTCATCGCAGTGCCGTCTTTATCGCAAGACTGCACCGCGATGAACCGAGTTCAATAAATATTCTTTACCAGCACTGTGTAGTTCATTCTCAAGTAAACGGTGAGAAGGTACTTATGAATATGGGTCAAAGAGGCGATTCTAATAAGCATTGAAAATCATATGTGGAGAGAATCTCGTAGTTGAATAATTGAACTGCTTATTTCGCTGCATAAATACAATCTTCCAAATTAAAACTATATCACGCAATTCTTGAAAGTGGTACAAAGTTATAATTTGGAAGAACGTACGTACGAGGAATAAAGAAATGTATAGTATCTTCGCTGAAAATTTTCGTAAGAAACGATAGTCTCTTCGATATTATCTAATCTTTTCAGAATTTAAAGGAAAAGAAATTTGATGGTACAGATGCAATTAGAGTAGTACACGAAAGCCGAAACGGATTGCTCCGCACGAGTGGCAGTAGCGAGTCCCGCGACATGTCAGACCATTGGCACTCGTGCGAAGTAATTCATGTGTATTTTTGTATACTACTGTCATCGTTTTTTATGAAACACTCACCGAAGACGCTCTGCATTGCACGTACATTCAATTATTTTGTACGCGTTCTTCGAAATTCTATAATCTACTTGGTATTGGTCCTTGTTTAGACAATGGTTTTAATGGAATTTCCTAGGACTCCTATAGACACAGTCCGGCAATAGGATGTCTGTAGCTGAAGTATAAATTCTTAGAGTATCAATCCGAGTATATACACTTCGACCTTCGGTGTTATAATAGAACCATCTTCAGATCTATATTTGTCGGATTCTTTCCGTTCGAAACGATCCAAGAATACGTATACACCTGAGCTGCAAATATTCTACCGAAGGATATCCGAGTAGACAAATCAATGAGGCAATCTAACAGCTCGAACTACGAGATGGCCGCGATCGATGAAAAAAGTGGAAGCTCAAAAATCGTGAAAAATTGTCTCCCCTACCAATGCGCGAGCCGTAAAGAACTATCCAGCATGACGACTCGATAAGTGGTACATTTATGGTACGTTTTCGCGTCTGCATTTTCTCGTGCAATCCGCGGACACGCGCGTATAAATAAAACGAAAGAATTTCAGACGCGACGTCTGGCCTGCACGTGAAAGTGCACGCGGGAAAACTCACCCTTACACGTATAGCAGCAGAAGAAACGTTCGACCGAAGCTTCGCGAGAGAACTCGCTCGACACGGACCACATCGAGCGACTTTCGAGCCAACGGAAAATATCGACCGATCGAGAAGTCTCCTCGCAACGGTCGCGCATCCGGTCTCGGCGGAAGTAACGAGTCGCGGCGCGCGTAGGGTACTCTCCCCGAGTCGACGTGAAAAGAACATATCTCGAGATCGCGGGTCCGCGACAATTCGCGCGTGCGTCTTTCGTCCCTACGACGTGAGAGTAAGGACTCGTGCTCTACGTATATTATCCGAGGTCGCTTCGCCTGCGTCCCTTTAAAAAATCACGATACTCACTATACCCTGCAGCGATAATCAAAAATTCTACTAAATCGTCACTTTCCCCCGCGGACGTGGAAAATGACGTCCGGGGGTCGTAGGACGACGACACGATCAGTCGACGCGGTAACCTATACATAGATACGCAACTACGTTGATTGCCCCGGCGACTCGGCGGTATTATCCGCGCCGCACGGCGCGGTGGGATCGAGCGTTGCGGGACGGGCCGATTCGAATCGAGCGGTACCCGCGCACGATCCCTACGACCCGGACAGCAACCGCGGTGAATCGAGTCGTTACGCGGTATTATCGGACAATAATTAACGCCCGACCACACGACGTTTAAACTTAACGATACCCATCATATTATAGCGAGTCGGTACGGTACAGTGATAACTTAAATGTGATTATTAAAGTTAGATTGTTGAGCACAATTATTGATTTCTATGAGTGATTTTCGGGAGGCGCTGTGTGCCGAGCTCATTTCCGTAAACTCGCCGGCCGACTTACCCTTGCGTGGTAAGGTGGTGGCCTCCCCCAATGAAGGTAGCTCGCGCGGCTTCCATATTGGCGAACCTGACAATTCAAACGAAAGAACACAGAGAGAGTGATGACGGTCTGCGCGGAGCACAGCGGACAGCGAGAACACAACGACGAGTAACGGGGAGGAGAGCGCGAGGGGTTGCGCGAAGAATCAACGTCGCGAAAGGGGGTGCGGCGAACGCGGCGCGTCGAGCGAATTCTCTCAAGGGGCACCCAGGCCACGGGTAGCCAGCGGTGCGGACGCCCGTTCGCTCGTTTTCTTCGCCCTTACGCGTGGCTTACCAAGCTCCTTGATAGTAATGGGCTGATAGTTCTCCGGCTGATGGGAGGATTGAATCAGCCTCGCTTGGCTACCGGTGCTTCCGGCGGAAATGGTAGAGGTGGTGCTCAGGGTTAAGTGGTTTGGTGTGCGACCCAGATTGCTTTTCTTTTCGCCTAAAAAAGCCTGCGAGTCCTCCTCACCCTCGGACTTGGTTCCGGAATCCATGTCGACCTTGGTCTCGCCTGAAAGTCGAGCGGTTTAGCGACGAGCGGTAGGGAAGGTGCAGTGGATACGAGAGAGAATCGGTGTATATAGGCAGCCTTTGATAATAACCGAACACTTCTCACCCGTCGTATCACTGATGGTCTTGCTTCGGGAACGAAATGGATTCTGTTGCTGATTGGTGGAGGCTGGTTCGTCAAAATCCTTATCCTCCGAGCTCTCGTGATCCTGCGCACTCTGCTTCGATTGACTGTACTTCCTCTTCGCGTTGTGTTGATGCGTCAGTAGCTGCTGCTTCGCCGCCTTCTTCGACAGGGTTCCGGTACTAGTCGCCGTACCGTTTCCGTTCTGCGATTGACCCTGACTCGAGGACTTGTCGAACTTGTCTACGTGTCCCGTCGAAAGACGAGGAGAGATCGAAATCGGTGCGTGGCTCAGACTTTGTTTCGTGGAGGGGATGCTCATGTTCCTCACTGATTCACGTATGATCTGCCGGATCGTCTTCAGGAATGCGTTCCTAAATTCCGTTGTGCTACGGGAAAAGGGAACGAGGTCCGATGTGAAGTCTCCGAATATTTTTCATCGCGTAATTCGGTTCTTCTCGACACGTACCTGTTCGACAGCACGTAGACCTTCTCGGAACGTCTCTGTAATTGACTCCTGAGATGAATGAGTTCCCATAAGAAGTGCGACTCCATGTCCTTCGCTGAACTAGCCCTGACCTGAACCTCCGTCACGGGTATCAGCACCTGATAACGAATGATCTCCACCTCGCTTGAGTTCGCCTTGGTGGATACACCCTGAAAAAAGCCATAACAAGTGTTCTCCAATTCGTTCAAAGCGTATACCACCCGATGCCGAACTTACCATCAGCTTCTTCTTCTGCCTCAGTCTTTCCTTGCACAGAAATACAACGGCGGACTTGAAGACGAAGCACATGGCGTGCAGCTCGAGTCCCTTTTTAATTTTTCCCAGGAAATCGGAGATGTTCAGCCACTCAACCCCGCCGTAGTACAGAAGATCTCCAGGGCTCAGATCGATCGGCTGAGGAAAGCAATGGCGGTCCTGTGTTCGTACTATTGTATTTTTTCGGCGATCTAAATTCATTTACGCGTTTACCTGCTTGCAAGACTTCTGATGCTGCCTGAAGAGATGATCGAAGATGGCACCGTACTCCTCGTGAATCCTTTGCATCTCGTTTATGTGCTCGGCCACTTTTTCCATTCCCTTGAGAGCTTCTATTAAATGGACAGACATTTTACCGATCGAATAAATATTTAGAGATTTAGAATATTAAAAAAACATCCGTATCGTGAAAATAGCCTTACCTATCAAATGTTGATGTTCGTCACTGTGTTCATTCGTGAGATTCCTCAGTTGTTGCAGGAGTAATGGATACTTCAGTATTCTCTGAATAGGTTTGATCAGATACGACTCCAAGGTGGAGGAGTGTTGTTGTCGCGGATTTCTCGCTGAGAGGAATTCTTGTAAAGCTTGATTTCCTTCGTCTGCATGTATAATGAATTAACCAACGATGCAACTTGAAATTTGATACTCTAAAGGATTATTATTGAGAGATACTCACTCGGGTGCAGCACCTTTTGAGCCTTCGAGTGACTAGCGCAGAAAGAGCTGTACAACTTGAAGTGGTTTACATAATGTAAGAAGGCACTTCCAATGGAAAACAGGACACCCTGTCGAATAAAATGAAATAAATAGTCGAATAATTAATATCGCACAACTAATGTGTATCTAATTTCCCGTTGAATACTCGCCTTGAATTGACTTGGATGATCAAAATTGTTAAAATCTGACTCCGTTTCGATGGCGTGATCCAGATTTTGCAAAAATTGCCGCTGGAACGTCACAATTTCCTGGATATTTCCGAAGAGCGCGTTTATCTCCGCGTTCGATAAGAACGTCTCTCTTTTGAGGGGTTCCAAATAGTTCTCCAGCAAATTATTCAAATTCTAAAAGTTCGGAGGAATGGTAAACTTCGAAAAATACAAATATGGAAGTGAGTTAATGTTCAAACGAAAAAATATTCCATTTCATCCTTACCTTTACATAAGTCCGTTCAGTTTCGATCAATTCTAAAATCACTTTCTTTAGCTTCTCGGCGTCGCTGAGCTGCCTACTTGGTGTGAGCGCTTGCGAATGAGAGCTGACCACGCTACCAGTAGGACTGGACTTCCTGGTCTCGCCGGGTGATCGACAGATCCCGGTAACCTGCTCGGCTGTCTTTAGCAAGTTCTCTATTTCGAACGAATTCGTCCTCGATGTCTGCTTGCCATTCTCCATATGGGAAACCGAGGAGCATTCCTGCAGGATGCTCTCTTTACCTGCCATATCGATCGTAAAGTGTTAAGGATTCCGATTCTATATCAATATGATAAATTTGTTTAAAACTAATTACATTTAATTCTCTATTATAATAATAATTTAAGGATTGATGATTAGTAAGAAATCACAAGTTAATTAAAAAAAAACAGGAAACTCACTCCATCCGGGAGCAGGAACAATCAGACCGGAAATCATTTCCTCGCTTATAACGGGTGGATCGGAGGGAGGAGGTGGACAGACCAGACTTTCGATGATGTCGTCGGTCACCCTCATGATCCCGGAGAGATCCGGTGGTTCCGTTCTAGACGAGCGCATCATCATGCAGAGAGCGAGTTCCTCCTGGAGAACGCTCTCGAGGTACATCATGTCCAGATCGCTCACAATAGCTCCATTGATTACCATTATCTCGTCACCTTTGATTATCCCTGAAACGTTGCTTTTTCACTTCCTTCTTTCACGTTATTTCCAGAAATTATTTGAAACTGTTCGGCACATTACGCGTCAAATGGATACACTTGATCCCCCCCTCCCCCTTAATCACGGTATCCTATTTCCATAAAAATAACTACATCGTTTACACCCTTCGGTTAAATCTATTGCGGCGCAAGCTCACGAGCAGTTAGTGAGTGGTTCAGTGGAAAATCTTCATCCCTGTTCGCTCGACCTTCAACGAGGAGTAACATCGTCCTCCAGGAAATCGATACCGAGATACCCCAGCTCCCGAGAGTCCCTCCATTCGAAATTTATTATAGGACCGATGACTAACTTATGACGGGCAAACTTTCGCGGAATCT
This sequence comes from Xiphydria camelus, assembly GCA_963678675.1. Taxonomy (NCBI): domain Eukaryota; kingdom Metazoa; phylum Arthropoda; class Insecta; order Hymenoptera; family Xiphydriidae; genus Xiphydria; species Xiphydria camelus. Next base: position 5,846,572 of record OY783191.1, on the reverse strand, counting down.
ACTAACGAAGCTTTATACGGTCATGACCAAAATAGGTAGATATGACCGTTAACGCGATAAGCTTAAATTCGGACCCTCTCTTTCCTTTCAGAGAGAATCCGACTACCGTAATTACACCATTTATGTCCGTATGATTACACCGTATGATTTCAAACAAGCCCTTCCTCCCTAAATCAATCCACATCAAATCTGTGATTTGACAGAGAAACTTCGTCTCTCTTTGACCAGCTTATATAGCGACTTCATCAAAGGCTAAATAACGAGGTTCAAGAAGTTGTTGTTCGATGATCTCCACTTGCTATGAAAAGCTTTCAGTTGATGCCAGGGCTCAAAACTTTACTTGAAAAATTCAAATGTGTGTGTGAGAAGGGATGAATAGGTATTTTTTTAGAAGCGTTTAAGAAAACCGAACCTCTTACCATTTTGCATAGCGACACTCTTATCCTCGACTCTGCTGACGTAACAACAAAGCTCGTCTTGTCTGTCCGAATTCTCTATCAATTCAGCTTCCACGGAGAAGCCCCACATTTGATCCAACGTGTTTCTCTGCAGCTCCACTTGATACAGTATTTTAGCACAGACTTCCACGATTTCGTGAGTGTGCAACTGGAAGACGAGGGAGATTGCGAGATATTTTATCACACCCGTTAAGTACAGTAAAATAAATTTCCCTGATGCGGTTTACACTCACATATGTTTCTATCAAGTCAGTTCTGTGCGGCACGAAATAATTATGATCCTCCATGTCGCGTCGTTTCTTCACACGAACAAAGTGTTCCATAGGGTTGAGTCCCTTTCTGCTACAGGCGCTCGCCAAGAATTCCTCCACCGACATGGCATCCCGCAGAAATACGGAGACGAGCTACAAAATGATATCCTCCCTTTAGGGGGTGGCCCGACGGCGGCAATGGCAATTAGAGGGATATAACTATAGCCTCGGGCTGACAATAATTAACGTCGTATCTCGGAGCATGTTAATTTAATTATACGGGAAGAGAAGTGTCGAGTTGTGGTGTAATATCATACGGCTGAAATGATGCTTATGACACGTGTTTCAAGGTAACGATAATTTATTCAACGGGCAAACCACGTATTAAGTGAAGAAGTTTCACAACGAAACGTTGAATTACTTAATTGGTGATATAAATGAAGAGTGGTTTAGTATGGAAAATTAATACTTACCCTCTGACCATGTATTTAAACATCAAATCTAGCTCCGAACTTTTCAAGCGTAATGAACCAAAAGCACTTCAGGGGCAGATATATTGGCCTTACCTGATTTTCTGGCACGGACACCTTGACGGTCTTCTCCTCGTCCCTGGATGACATTTGGAGCGACCTTCTGCTGGACCCACTATTCGACCTCGACAACAACGGAGGCCTCCTCTTTGTGGCTCCTCGACCAGCGAGTAGATTATTCAACAGGGAGGGACTCCGGGCACAGATGAACGCGTGGAAGGAGGATACGGTGAAGACCCCGAGCTTATTCAGCGTCTGCTTCGTCGCTCGTGAAACGTGGGTCAGAAGGCTCTGTAAGGGAAGCAAACGTTATCGCCAGCTATTCAATGCCTTCTCGAAACGATCCTTGGATACCACGATTCCCCAAGATAAGTACCTTTGACAGTTTTTACGTAAGCATAGCGAGGATAAGCTTTAATACATTTTTTGACCTCGGTTTCGTATTTAGAGTTCAAGGAATTTCGTCAGATTTTATCGCGTCTGTGACAGAATCTTTTGTTTCTATTTCCCAATCGATTACACTTCATCCCATTCCTATTCTAAAGGGGATGGGAAGGGGTCTTGATTGGACGACTCTATGTATTCCGAATTGAAACCCCGATTCGGCATTCTAAATGTCGCCGGTGTATTCTCCGGCTAGAAGCAAAGGGACGGGATTGTCGGAATGGAATAATAAAGAGAACCGCTTACTCACTGATTAGGTGGCTGTAGATAGGAACCATTGAATTTTAAAACGAGCTCTGGGATCGATGGGTCTTAGTACAATAGTAAGGATCCAATTCGGCGGCATGAGGCAGAAGGATGGATGTATCAGCATGGGGTAGAAGAAAAGGGACGACTCGTTCTGATTAGATTGTCTTGGATAGAAATCAATGTATGTCGGAACGATGTCCGGATTTGGCAGCTTTTGACATCGGCGAGGATCCGAGTTTGTGAATGAGACGGAAGGACGAATGTATTGGAATCGGATAAGAAAAAGGACGATCCATCTTGATCGGACGAATCTCGATAAGAATCGCTCAACGTCTGAAGCGAAGCTGAAATTTGAGTGCGATAAAGACAATACTAAAGCTTGTTAAATAAAAGAAGAGGGAAAATGATAATAAATCAACAATTTTTTTATTTACAAAATAAATATTGAGATTGAAATTCATGGAAATTATAATAACATATAATTAAAATAATAATGACATTTATGTTGGTGTTTTAAATAAAATATTAAGTGGAAAGAATAAATTAACATGGTAACATAAAAATACGACGTAACAAAAGTTCACGTGAGTTACAGGACAAATCGAAGCTTACCTTAGGATTCGGTAGTTCTCCGCTTTGAAGACTGGCCATGTAGCACCTCAAACGGAATTGCTCGCAGTGCAGCCGCTCCAAGTTCTCCTCCCACTGTACGATCTGATTGTTGATCTGCTGCTTCGTCTCAACGTCGGATACCACCGACTGCTGAAGGTCGGCCATGTGCTTCAGCTTATGATCCTACAGCAGAAAGAAATAAAAATATGTCTCGTAAATCATTGCATCCAGCTATACAAATTTAAAGAAGCTATAATTAATTCTTCCATCGATGAAGCCTCTAATTCGGTAATAAACATTTTATTAAAGACGTGGTAGCAAGTTTCAGGTCGGACGAAGCGATGAAACAAGTAGAAACGATCGTATTCCATTACTCACCGATTCGATCGCTTTCTCCAACCGGAAGATCTCCTCCTGCAACAAGTGCAGCGTTCCTGTCTTACCCCGGTGACGAGCGAATGCCGCAGCGCAGGCTGAGTGGATACTGTTCACCCAGTTCTCGAGCTCCACTTGACACGGTGCCTAAAATACAGATGTATTTTTATGGAGAAAGGGAGGAAGGCATGCTCGCATCTCGAGGAATGTTCAGCACTACAGAATGACTTCGATTCGATTCGAACCGCTATATAGTCGCTTGTACACTGAGATAAATAATTGCTAGTATCAAAAAATTGGTTCTCAAATGAATAACATATGATCTTATAAATTTTTAAGAGTAGGTACATATTCTCGATCGAAAAATATAATATTCTTAATTCAAGAATCCCGTCGTGGAAACAAAAAATTCTTCCTGTGCAAAAAAAACAATTACTCAAGTCTGATAAATATTTTCTTGCATGAAGAAAACCATGGCTCGATCCTGAAATTATATCGTTTTTTTAATTGAAAAAAATCATTTTTTTAGCACCAGCAATTACTTCTCTCGGTATGCCAAATTAACGGAACCCCCACCTGAAACAAATAAGCGTCCCCGAAAGCAGTGCTTAGACAGAATATGTAGTCCCTCTTGGGATGCTCCGGTATGGGCTGCATGATGGCACCGTCGACGATGATCAGGTGCTTAGGCGCCGTTTCTACGGCTCTACTCTCGTGGGAATCGCAAGGATAGAACAGCAGAGTAGTTCCCTTCAGGCAGACCCAGTAGCCCTTCCATCCGCGCTTCCTCGCCAACTCTATCTGGTGTTTCTTGCGCAACAGCCACTTCTTCACGCTGAGGAATCTACGGAAGCGGGAGAACGCGTGCTCATTGAAAATCCTCGTGCGCCCAGGGCGAATTTCCCGGGGAAATAGTTGGCGCGGTAAAATAAAGGGGAGAGAAAAAAGAGATTGAGAGTCGATCGAAACTTACCCGGCCTTGCGAACGGCGCCGGTGCAGTTGAAAGACGCCGCTGCCGTACCGGTCTGCTTTCCGCGATAAGGCGAGTTAATTACGCTCTCCCCGTCATCATCGTCACTCACAGCGGTCGTCAGAGACATTCGATCGTCGTCTGACATCTGAAAGGGAAGTATCGCGTGTGATCATCCAATTTGGGGTGGTTTCAGGACGTCACGCTTCTGCCTTGTCGTGTATCTAACGCATTGACTCAATCGAGTAATCAGTCGATAGCTTTCTAGGTTCGATGGTGGAGAAAAGAACGTTTGCTGTTTGGAGTAACGAAGATTTAAGAGAATATGCGAGTATTACGTTGACTTTATAGACAAAAGTATCACCTCGTGGAACGGGGAATATTTCTAAATTGACGAAAATAATAATTAGGTCGTTTAACGCTGTGAAAACGTATCCCTCGTTACAGTTATTTCGTGATATGCATAAAGACTTCTTCGTCGCCCACTCTGCGCTATCACATATGGGCTATCATAAACACACGAGGATCGTGAAGTGGGACAAAAAGCGCTGATGCGGAAAGTCGCTGCAGCATAGAGCTCCCCCTTTCGCAAACACACATCCTATACGCTGTATCGCGATGCAAAGCTATTTCCGCATAAGTACATTTACTTGATACGGCTTCCACAAGAATTCCGTTACCGCAAAATCGAGATTTCAGTAAGTCGGCTCCTAATAGTGCGAAGCTCTGCTTCGACTTCTATGCGTTTGGTGAATTTGCTTTGCGCGTTCTTCGAGGTTTCGATTTTCAGAAAAACGGCGACCGTCATTTCCGAGCTATAGAAATGCACCCCTCGAAAGCCTTCGGCAAATTTGCGGAAGTATCGAATTTACCGAAACGAGAACTTACAACCCTCTTCAGGAACTCCGCGTTGCAAGCTTCCGCCGATAAGTGCGGATGGTAGTGACAGTAGCAACCCTCCTTCAACAGCTTCATGTTCTTCTTCGCGGTGCCGTTGATCTTGAACATGATCTCCTTTCCAGCGAACCTCAATCCGTCGATGTACCTCTGCGCCCAAGTGTTCAGCGCGCCATTTATTATCTTCAGCAACTTGTAGTAATAGCCCTCGCCGAGGCCCGCGTTTACTTTCTCCTCGACGCTCTTGCAGTTGAACCAGTACAGCTTCTTCGTCTCATTGATGCAGATGACGCTGATCGTGTGACGCTTGCAGAGGCAGAAGTATTTCTTGCAGTGGCGTTTGTGAAGGGTTCGCAAGTCGGTGTAACTACTGCTAGGGTTCAGTATATCCAGGTAGCTATCGTTACGCGACGTTGACCATTTCGGTTCCACCATTATTCGTCGTCGGATTGACGGGGGTGTTCGAATTCGCGGAAAGTCAGTTGACGAGCGACGCACCGTCGTCGTCGCGGTGGTTCGTAGCGGCGATGCGCGATGATTTCGGGGATTCCCCTTGAGGTTGGCTCTTTCTTGCCTCGCTGCAAGTCATTATAGAAAAGGTTGTCCTTGAAGAATGGCCGCGACGTGACGAGGCGAATCTCATCAGTCGCCACGCTCGGTCGACTGCTTCCGGATTAAGGGAGGGCTTTTTCTAACGGCACGGTTCGTTAGCTCGAGAGGTGGAGTTGGGATCGATAGAATCGCGTGTAATTGTGCGACAAATGTGAATATAATTCGAATCTTTACTATGGTTTTGCGTGCGCAAAGAAATGCATTTCGTAGGATTTTAATCTTTGGGCGAAGAACGCCCGTGGTACCACTTTTCTATAAATTATCAACGGTGACGAGATGACGAGGACGCGGACGAAGTAGAACGGACATATTTTACTTGCTCCGTAGATCTTGCAATAAAGAGCAAATAATTTTATAATCTTACATTCAAATGTTAATATATTATAGCTGAAACTTAATTTTTCGTCGCTGACATTCGAGGATAATCCTTCGATAGTCGCGCTTTCTTTTTCTCCGCTCTTTAATTATCACTGGCCTCTTTTTGATTATCCGTTGTAAGAAGCACTTGACGACCGATAAATAAACGAGATTGACTCCGGCCGTGACGTTGCTGCTATTGATGCGTCTTCACGGCGTCGCGGTGCCGAATTTCTTTTCCCTTCTTTTCTAAAGACGAACATACATAGAATTCTCAAATATCATAGAAATCGACTCTCGATAAAAAAATAGAGCATGGATACATATATATCGTTCATTTTCTTTTCGCTGTACACGTAAATACCGTTTCGATAAATACTTTTATAAGAAATAAATATCAATTGATTTATTTATATTTCACCCCTGCGACGATCGCAGGGCTTATCACTTGGTCGTCCAACTTTCGTCGATTCGAATTAATTTTTCTCACTCTTTCTCCCTCCCTCTCTCTCTCTCTCTCTCTCTCTCTTCTTTTAATATTTCCCCTGATCTAACAATTTTTGTACAGCGAAGAAATTACAGCAGCTTGTCCATTTCACGAGAACTGATTTGGACCAAGTGCGAGCTCCTTCGTGGACGAAGTATCATGCGGGGAATACCCGTTCGCACTCTCGAAAGTCTCTTTGTGGATCCCTCAAAACACCTTCACTCTCTCGCGATCCTCCTCGAAGCGCCCTCGAAGAGAGTTTACGTCACCATTCGATTGACTGAAGGCCGTTTGGTGTTTTGATTGCTTTGGTAATCGTAAGAAAGCTCTGAAGATTTTCTATTTAAGGATCTTGAGTGCACTCTTTTTGACGATAGAACGCGCACTAATTTTTCGCAGCCGCCACTGGAAAGTCTTCTAATAATACTAAAATTTACAATGAATTCTGTGTTAACTCTCGATTGAATTTCTAGAGCGAATGTTCTTCCGGGTTTGGATATTCTAGAAATCTATTCGGAGAAGAATATGGAACGACGATAAAGATGCACTGCTGAGCATTTATTTCGTCGACACTGGAGTATATATTAAATATTCGCACTTGAAAATGAAAAGTCCCTGCAACACAGTCTTCTCTCCCGGATCGTTCTCATTACAAGCAGGTCAATTTAGTTCTTTTTTTTTCATTCTTATTGCAGTTAAAGGAATCTTCAGGGAAACACGTCGCTATAATTTATCAAAATGTTTTTTTCACTCGATCAGATCTCTTTAATATGAGGCTAATTGAAGGATCGAATCAATGCTGTTGCACTTATTGATGAAAACAACCCTCAAAATATTTAACGTCTACATTAATCGACGAATCGTATGCTCCTCCACTGTTCGTCTTAATAATCGCTGAAAGTAGTCCGTAAAATTGCATAACCTTCACCCTCGAAAGCTTCAGTTTCTACGCTATTAAAGAATCAAAAAATCTTAATTCCAGATTTCGCTGCACTAACGCACTGAACATCCTTGCTCGTTGTAGTTTTAATTCCTACGCTCTAATCAACGAATCGTGAGACTTCCCAATATCCGCTGCACTAATGCACCGAGCACACACCGTGATTTCTCGCGTGACCCTCGTCCACGAAAACTGCAGTCGATAAGCGACCCGAAAACTTTGCCAACATTCACTGCACTCGTCACCGAAAGATCCGCGAGGAATCGCACGCGATGTCAATTCGCCGAAGAAATGTCCCTTTCATCGTACGAATAACGCCTGCATGTTCAATATGCACCGCGATGCGACTTTCGATTTCTCCTTCGAAACGTCATCGTCATCCTTTCCCCTGAGCCTCGCCAGTCTCGATCGCCCCGTCTCGACACTTCAACCCTCCTGTCCCGCGACACAGGCGACGTTTAACGAGGTTTTCATCGCTTCGCTTGCCGTCAGCGACGAACGCCGGGGATACCGGCCGCGTTATGGTCCGCGGAAGGTTGTTAGGGGTCGCGCGGTCTTCACGGTACGCGCGCGCGCGGTTCTTTAGAATGCGGTAGAGGCGGTATACAGCTACGAGGTGGAGGAGAACAAGGAGGACGATGTACGACGGCGATCAAAAATCGAGGATCGAAGTTATCCCGCGCGCGCGGTCCTCCGTCGTTATTGCCATCCCCAGCCGAGAGGGGTGCGCGTCGTTCGACGATTTCTAGCGAGATATCCACGTCGGCATCGCGCTTTTTATTCACTGTGCGTGCATCGGTAGTACGTATCACTCTGATCTGGTTTTCTCGTCAAGCCATTGTTCCATGACCATGGAGAGGGGAACCTTAACGAGGGAGTTTTGTTTTCCTTCTCTTTCCCGTTCTGTGCTCCTAACCGTTCGTCGCTCGAATTCAGAGAATAAATGAGTGCTAGAGGGAAGAGGAAGTGAGAGAGTGAGAGAGAGAGAGAGAGAGAGAGAGAGAGAGAGAAGGAGAAAGAGAGAAAGAAAGAGAGGATCTAAGTGAGAAAAAGAGAGGGAGGGTAAGTGAGAGCGGGAGGGAATTCGTAACGCTTTTTCGAGTCTGCAGCTTCGAACGTGCTTTGCTCCAGACTGTTGGAGAACAGGGGGTGAGCTTTGCTTTGCGAGGGGAATCAATACCTGGTTCCCGTTGGGGTTTGAGGGAGGGTCGTTCGGGGAGCGGGGTTCGGTGGCGGCGGTTGAATGGGTGGGGAGCAAGTGCGGTGGATACAAAATGGGTTGCGGGGTGGTCGTGGAGGTGGGAAATGCAGCGACTGCGAGGGCAACGTTGCTCCTTACATGTATTCTCACTTGTTGGTTGATGGGTTCGCAACTCCGGGGAAAGTGCTCGCCGAACGACCGCGGGGGGAGGCTCCACGCGGGAGGCGAGAAATACGAGAAGAAATATGGTTTCTCCGTATTAAGAAGACATTCGAGACGGTTAAATCCGAAGCGAGATATTTTTAGTTAACGTGTGAAACGTTCGAGCCTCGTTGACGTCTTCAAATACATTTGTACGTGTATCGTATGTCGTGCGTATCGAACGATACAATATTTATTCTCTCGAGTTTTTATATAAATCCTGCAAATTTATTTACCATTTCCCGATGCTGAAATGTCATTCTTGTCCGAGGACAATTGAATCTGCCGGAAATTGATATTACGGCTTTGATCATCGCGAGGGGATGAACGAATCGATTAGCTTTCATCGGAAAATCGTATCTGTCCCGTTGACACCAAAAGTCCCAACTATTGAGGAACGTCCGACATTATTCTCTCGTCAATCGAATTGCGTTCGAAATACTGCAACCAATTTTTCGAGTGAATTAAATATTAGCACTCTTACTACAGGTGTCACATGACTGTATCGATATACGTTCGGAGTGAGTATGCATGTCCTTCGAGCATCATGGATCAGACTCGCAACGTTTCATTTCGAGGACGAGTTCCACGCTGTGTACGTGTGTGCATACATATGTATACGCAAGGAGTGGGGGTAGATTCTGCGTCGAGATCTACTCGTTACGTCACTGACAACGAGGGTCACGGAGAGAAGGGGGAAAAGGGGTAAGCCTCAAGGCAAAGGCGTGCGTTTTGCGCATGCACCTGTTGGCAACCCCTTCCCATCTTCGCAGCAAAATAGCGCGCCGGCTATATCGCATTTCCATGGCAAAATGAGAAAAACGGAATATCCTCGCGCGCATGCCTCCTCACACGGCCTTCTATGTACATATTCCGGGAAAGTCGGCGATGTGTAGTCGTCGAGTAGCGATGGGTTCGAGAAGCTCGCAAAAGTGAAAAAACGCGAGGAATTTCTTTTTGCACTCATGGGGGGGTCTCCAGATAGCTTCGATAGTTAGTGAAAATGTACTCGTCGGTCGATAAAATATAAAAAGATATTGGAGTGTATATATTAAAATCTGCACGTCTCTCTCTACTTCATTCTCGAATACTTTGCTGACGCGGTTTAGATCGATCGTAGCTGCTGGAAACCACCCTCAGGCTGACTTCGTGCTATTTTATATCGCAAACAGTCACTTAAAGAAACGAAAGCGTTTCTTTGAAAGGAAATTGAAGTGACGATGCGGCGAGATACTTCTTAAAGGGCGGCGCAGCCTGTAATTATATTATTTCTTTTAATTCATTTGAAACGCGGCTCGTTGCGCGCTGCAATAAATCCTTCCGCGAACGAAATCATACGCGATAATATTTCTAATTAGATGAAATTAGTATTCAAAACTCGGCAAATATTTCTTTGTTTTTGTATAGAGAGACGAAAAGTATTTTTTTTTCATATTCCACAGAGTCGCTTTTAGAGTTACCGCGTGATAACATCCATCCGAGGATGTCGTTATTCGTATGACAGGGTTGGAGTATTCGATGACATCGTTACTCGGATAACGACTGCTCGGATATTCTGTGGCATCATTACTCGGATAGCAATTGTCGAGATATAGAATAACGGTGCCATTCGAGTAACAACGCTTCGGATATCTAACGGGGTCACTTTTCCGATAATAGTTAGTATCCGAAATTTCATCAAATCGTATTCGAATGACCGTGAATTCTAATTCATAAATAGGCAAATTTTACGGATAATTTCAATAGCCGTATATGAGTATACGTTTTACACATATGAGTAGGTATATCGCTGACCCCATTTTTCAACTTATTGGATACGACGTAAAGCCTCCAATATACACTTTCGACAGAACGCGGTTATCCATTCAAATACCGCTAAATCCTTTGAAACTTTCAGGTCGAGACAAATTTTACTTTCTCCCCGGGGCACGTTTGATATTCTAAACGTCCTCTGTGGAAAAGTTACATTTTTATCTTCCTTCCCTTTAGGCACAACACAAATATATAGGTGTCTATTAATACTCCTCCATCTCCGTTACGCACATAATATGCTAGCTACGTGCGATTTGGAAAAAATACTGCGGCAGAAGAAAAATAGAAATGTGTATCTCATTTTATCTCCGTCATATTTCTAGCCCAACTAACTGTAATGTATAGACCTATCATGTCTCACCTCCACAATACCTACATAGAATCCTAAAATCCACGTCAAAGGCACCTTCGATTCACCTTGAAACATGACCTCGGTTCTCGAGAGGTGTTCTAAAATCGCTAAAGGCTATACAGTCCCGAGGGCATCTCGAAATAACGTTTCAACGTCTCTCATCCCTTTCAGGAATACGCTCAAAGTGAAACCGCCTCTCTCTGTTCCTACGTCCTCTGTAAACTCGTAAGTGCGACGTCCCTAACAATAAGTGAAGTCGAGATGAGCCGGCGGGAGAATTTGGGACGGCGGAAGGGGGCATGCTTGAAGGAGATCTTGAAATTGGTGAGATAAGGTCAATAGCCACTCGTAACTTACCTCGGAAGACGTCAAGTAGCAAAGCCTCGAGTCGGTGCTCTCTAGGGACGCTTGTTGCACGATCCCGTACCTTCCATCTCTGTCGGACATGTAATCCGATCTGACGCTATCCTGCCTGTCGAAGGTACCCCTGGAAAAATGACGGTAAAAATAATATAGCACACGGGACGGATATTTTTATTACGTCCTATGTATAGCTATACGTTCCGCGTCGCTTCAGTCTGCTTCGATAACGAATGAAGCGTCATGCGGAAGGTAGGTCGACGTGGAGTCTGGAAAAATGGGATGATATTAGAGATCGCGTGGTATGTGGGAAAGGGAGGGAGTTAGGGAATTAAATATGGACCACGACGGGTGTAGATACCGAGGCGGATGTTCGCGGCTAGCTGTTACTTCAATTGGCTTTTTCTAAGGGGTGTTTCGTGTTTTACTGGAAATTTTCCCTCAATTATCTATGCCTGGACAAACATTCGTGTTCTCAAAATTATGCGTACTTTTTTGAATACCGACAAGTATTCAGAGAGAGCTTGGATTTTATATTCTGATACTTTTATAAAGGAAACTTTTTTATCCACTTCCATTATTCATCCAACCCATTGACGCGATTCGTTGGGTCCAACCGTAATTTGCGTACATTATCCTTTCGAGACGGTTCTGAAAATTGAGCCGTATTTAGGCTCAGGGATGATCTTCCTATACGTATAATATAAACTTTAAAATTCAAGAACAATAATTTTCGTGCTTTACCCTGCAATAAAGAAGAAAGAGGAAAAGGGTCTTCCTTATTTTGTAGTCTGAAAAGGCGGTTGAAAATCATCCCAATGGTAATACAATACAGCTGGGTGGCTGATGTGCGATTCGCGAGCGGAACTGCTTCATTAATTTTACGGATGATAACTCCCTCTGATAAAATGGTTCTGGATACAGAAGTTTAAAAATATGCGCATAATGTCGTTCGACTTTGAAATGGATGCAATTGCTATAGGTGACCCTGGGGCGATATTGTACAGCTATAAACGGCTATTACCTTTCGGGAATTACCCTTCGGGAATTAGCTGCCCGTATAATACCGTATCCGGAATAGATTGATGTTAATGGAGACTTACTCGAGCACTAGATGTGATTTTGACGAGACAACATTACCACGCCTAAAGCCCCACGTGGATAGGTTATATTTTCATCACCGTACTGTTCTCAGTAAGACGGCTGACGAATGGCGGATCTTACTACTGGTTCCTAGCTCCTGTTGTTACGATACGATGGCGGACTTATGACGGGCCGTGACTACTGCTTGCTACAGTTCCGGCAGATCATTTCGAAGGAAATAGTCTTTTGTATTATTAACATATTTTACAATATTATGAAAAGTCTCCGAGGGAATTATCTCTGGCATGTATTCTCGTAAAATAAATATGATGAAATATTCTGAGTTGTGGTTTTTCAATTAAGCCAGTAATTGAATTATTATGGCTTCGATCAATTAGGAAACACTGTCTCGAGGAGATTTCTTATTCAAAACGTTGTGATTAATGGAAAATTGGATAGTAATTGACCTAAATAGCAAAAACTGAAATAACAAATATCATGGACATTTGGTGTGGTATTATAAAATAACACGTGTTCCGGAACAGTTGAATGCAGTGCAGTGTAATGCATCTATTCACATGCATAGGGACTATTATTCCCAGAACGCGTAAACCATTTCCACTTTTAGAAACTTCCGGCAGGTTTTGTAAAAAGAATGAGGGCGTCACAATAGAGTAACAATACTCGTTCATTTTCTCATTGTTCCTAAAGAGGTGAGGTTATTTTCACAAAAATAATGTATATTTTTAATTCGCAAATGAAATATAAATTTATAGTTAATTTAAGAGAATAATTATGTTCAGCCATCTGTAATTAAAATTATAAACGTAATAAAACCTATATTTTTTTCCACTAATATTGATTTAGACTCTGATTTAATTTCGGCGGTCTAACTTTTAATGCTAATTAGATACTGAATTTTTAGTACTCGTATAGTTTCCATTTCGCTCGGTGCAATTTTTTATACGCTCCCTCTGTCGTATGATCTCAAATGTATCGAGCTGACGTACACCTATATGTACCAGAAAAAATAAGAATTCAGGAAAGTCACAACGAGGAAAGAGCTTTTTTCTCACTGCATACGTTTTGACGTGGGGCAACGTCAGGTTTTCAGTTTTTCGACCGACGAAAATGTACGTCGAGCAGAAGAGAGACGTTTAGAGGTTTCGCGTGGAAATAATGCACGAGACCCGTTGAAAAGTGTAGTAAAAGTGAAAAGAGAGCGCGGCACAATGGGGAACGGGAAAACAATGCAGGGGTGGGGTTTGAAAGGGGGTTTTCCGAGGAGAAAGAAAGAATGCCGCGGCTTAACTATAACTATGTATTGTAAGAATAAAAAAGGTCATATTTATATCATCGCGTATGTATAACCTCGAGTCATGTACCGTTCGTATGTACCGATATCGACAAGGAGTCACGCTTGAAGTCTCAACATCTTAATCTGGAGTCAATGTCCCCGAGAATATCCTTCGAATTCCGTAGATCGACGAAATATTTTTGCAGAACGTAGTTGATGTTTATAAAGCGAAATTTAAATTGAATAATTTTCTAAATTAATTAAAATCACCAAATTGAAAACCTAAAAATATCCCATGATCTCGCGGATTGCATTGAAATCAGGATCGGCATCCTTTTTCTGTGAAAATACGAAGGTCATTTGAAAAGTTTCCGGCCTTTTTAGGAAAAACACATCTCAAGGTAAAAAAAATTTATTTTTCAACACAGTCTCCTCGTAACTCGATATATTTAATCCAGCATTTCTCCCAACCCTTCAAATTCTTTTTGTCCACCTGAAAAATACCGGTCTACAGTATTTTCCACCTTGGCATTTGTCCCAAATTTTTTTCCCCCAAGAAATTTTAGATCCCGGTTTCATCGACAGTTATCAAATGTCGTAAAAATTCAGCTGGATTTTTTTTATACAGCTCAAGATACTCTCGCAACATGTCAAGCCATACACACTTTTCAACAAACGCGGCACCCAGCGCGCGGATAATTTTTTCATATCCAAATCCTCGTGCAAAACCCGTTCACCCGTTCGTCTTGTGCACCCGGTCATCTGATATCTTACAAGCCTCAGCAACTTCCTTTATCGTCAAGTAACGATCTTCCATCAAAGTTTCTTACAAGTCCACAATTTCGTCAGTTGAAACAATTTTTGGGCGCCCAGAACGTTCATCAAAAATTCTGATACGGCCACGTTTGTACTCAGCCACCCAATATTTGACGGTTGTGTATGGAGGGGACACTTCACCGTATACTAAGTCTAACTCGTCTTTTATTTCCTGAATTTTTTTTTCCTTTCATTGTCGACAGAAAACCTCCTGTCAACTTTATGAAAGATCCATGAGCAAAGTACTGATCGGAATGACTTGAAATTTTTATGGGATACATGTATCAATACCATCTATTAGACGATAGCAAGAATTAAATTCTATCATGACTGCTTGTCAATAAGGCCGGAAACTTTTCAAATGACTCTCGTAAGTATATAATCGACACCTCGAAAGTCGATATCGAGTCATTTAAATGCACGAAGAAAAGCACTCTCTGCTGCGTTAACTCACTCGAGATCAGAGACGAAAGATTACACCACCTTCCAGTTAGTCACGCCTTGTTGCACTCGACATTTCTGCCAGTGTCAAAGACGGCATCAAAGGCTTTTGCCACGTCAGCGTGGAATAACTAATAGCTACGATCAACCCTCACAACTCACCTTTGTTCCAAAGAATCCGTTCTGTTGGACTTGTACCCGCTGTCGTTGAGGCTTCCTTCGTGTCTGAGGGAGGGTAGGGAGTCCCACGGCGAGTCCCTCTTGTGCCCTGGATAGCTGGCGTTTACAGAACTGGAAGCAGCGGAACCCAACGTGGAACTTCCCGACTGCCATCCATCAGAATGTCGAAACCATTGCACTCGAGCGGACTCTCCGATGCAGGAGGCGCATCTGCATCGAGAAAAACAAATCGAATTTCATTCAAAATATTATGACGCTCTATTTTCTGAAAATTTAATCACTTTTGAAGGTTCAAGTATGTATTCCTTATAAAATATGGTGAAATTGAAATTAATTTAATAAGATCATTATTCTCTTTGTATTATAGATTTACCTGGAATTGTAATCGCTGAGATAGCCTCGGTCTCGTTCGGCTTCTCTTTCTCTCTTCTCCCGAATGATCTCATTTCGGTCGCTGTAATAACCATCTCGATCTTTGCTGTTCTGTCGTTCCGTGCAATAGCGATAGGACAGTGGCAACGTGGATGACTTATTGGGGTTGGGACCTGCGGAGAGAAATTTGGGAATGCAATATTCACAAGGAGTATTGTATTTAAATTGACGTTTTTTGTAGTTTTTATAAGTTAGAAAGGAATCATATTTGCATCGCCTTCTATCCATATGTTATATTTCTCAGAACATGCATGGATAAGAAAGGTCGCAAGAAATATGAAAATAAGCGAAATTCCTTTTGCATAATGCTATTAAAGATTTATGCAACTTGAGAAGAATCAAGGATAAGAGAATATATTTGCCAATTTATAATGTCCTATCTTCGAGTGAGTGTAAAAAACCGAAGATAAATCTTACAAGATCCGTGCGTTCTTCAGTAGAACGAACGATCAATGGTCAGACTGAATTTCTAATAACCCGATTCTAGACAATTTACTGGCGTCTGTCGACCGCTGATTGATAAACAGCTCATATCTTCTTCTAAATTTTCACGAAATAACGACGAATAAAAATTAGCAGAACAAGTAAATTTAATATACTTACGTCTTCGCGAAGCGTGCGGAGTTCGTTGAACGTTCAGAGGTATGTTTTCAGCGAATTCTGAAATTATACAAAATCTTTTCCTCAGTTTTGCTGCGATACCACTAAATTATTTTCAAATCGAATTACTTTTTATTTATCACCAGACAGTTATCGAGCACGATTGCTCCATACATTTCGTTCACGAATACTAACAAATAAAAAAAAATATGAATGACTAAAGTGCTAGGATAAGCCGAAATCTTACCCAGATTCTCAATGCTTTGAGTGAGCAGTGCTTCGAAGGTATGCAGACTGTAGCTTTCAGCATCCATCCCCTTCTCCAGGGTGTTCCTCAGGTGCATTTCGTATTCGAGCAAGAGTCTACTCGTCGGACTTCCTGGTGTAGAAACCGACTGCATGTTTTGTTGCTGATATGTTTGACCGCCGTTGCAGCGTCGCGAGTTGCAGTGATTCGGCTGCTCCATGTCAGAATTGCCATTCGACGAGCTCGGCGTCGTCGCGTAACACTGGTTATCGAAGATGACGTTATCCGATGGCGGAGACATGTCGCCGGTACAACGATTGCGCTCGAAATCCAAGTACGTTCCATTTCTCATGCCTGAAACAAAGGCGGAAACTTGGTAATACTAAATCAAGTTTGATCAGAAGTTTACGAATTAAAAAAAATTTTTTCGTAGCAATTTCGTCAATGTTTATTCTGGATGATAATTAGTAAAAAAAAAGAATCACGAGTACAAAATACCTGCATATTGCCTCCCCATATCGTAAGCGCTTCTGGAGCTTTGGAATTTGTTATTATACGGGCTCCTGTAGGGATTTGGATTGGTGTAATTCTCGTTCTCCGCCTCGGCCATGGCGTACTTCTGATTATTGTTGCTCGTGTGGTAATGATAGTTATGATGACTGTGCCTCTTCCTGGTCATCTCGGGGGAAGTCACCGGGCTGTCTATGCTGGACATCGGCTTCAGCATCCTCTTCAGCGTGTTCGAGTCGAGGCTGATGCCGCCGTTCTGCGCGTTTTCGATTCTCATGTCATCCGTGCTCTTGCTCTTTGACCTTCGACTGCTGTGATTGTTGTTCACTATGTTGAATATGTTGCCGTTTTGCATCTCCAGCTCTGTGTAGTCGGCCGATTTCGTATGGTGTAACTGTTCCTTGCGCATGGACTTATTCTGAAGCGTCCCGCCTGCCTGAGTCCCTTCCGACTTCAGCGTCTCGCGCTCCGTGCCGTTTTGCTGGGTCGAAGTCTCTTGACTGTGCTTCTGGCTCTTCTTCGGTGACGTTGAGGAACCCTTTTCCTCGGGACTGCCGATCTGCGCGTGCGAAGCAAACGATTAGAGGTAATCGACGGTAATTAAATAATATAATTAGTTAGCTTTGAAACACATATCATAAACCGAGGCAGGAACTCAGTTTCACGTACTAAATGGCCCACATAGTTACCTGCGAACCGACGGTAGCAGTTCCAATGGCGACGGTAGCAGTCTTCGGGGTCGTCTGACACGTCTCGTTCTGCTGTTGCTTTTCCTTTTGCTTCATCGAGTCTCCAGATTTCGGGGTCTTTCCTGGTGTCGCATTTGCATTATTAACGTTGTCGTAAAGAGAGGCGCTGGACGTCGCAGCAGTGATCTTGTCTCGTCCTGGCGTCGACTCCATCTCCGTCGATCGAGCCATGCTTCTCGGCAGAGTCGAGGGAGCTGTGACGTCGAAAAGTAATCATTAGCTTGGAATTCTTCATTTTTCAGTGATCGAAATCCTATCTAATAACGTGACGATGCTATCGATGAAGGGATGTACTCGTATATCAGTACAGGTAAGTACATACATGTGTGACATGTATGTACCTATACTGTATACAAGGTAATATACTAGTGAAACCAATTTAGCCGATCGATCAATAACCTATCCGGATTATGGTATACTGAGCTCATTCGAGAGGTCAATTGAAACCGGAAAAGTCAGTTAATTTCTGGTTGGAAATACCGGTACGACCAATCTCGACTATGTTGATATAAAAGTCTGATGGCATCCAAGTCGTCGAGAGAAAAGCTTAAACATAATTTTTATGCCGTACCGCATGTGCTCCGGTATCTCGGGTCTTGACTTCGGAGCCTGGCAAATTGTTCCGGGGTCATGCAGGTACATTGAGGCTCCCTCGATCGGCTGGGCGAGGCCGGCGTCGATACTGGCTTTCTTCGAGTTTTGATTTTCTGCTTGTTCGGCGGTTCCAGTTTGAGTGAGTAGGAGGAGGAGGCCTTTCTCGAAAATTTGAACGAAGGTGACTGAAATGATGCAGAGATAAAAGATGTAACATAGCAGATAACGTATACAGTATGACTCTTCACGGTAACGCGAAGCCAGGTTTTGATTCGATCACACTTTAAGGTGAACAGACGAAGCAGCCACTGTGCCCTCAGTTTGACGCGGTACCAAGAAAGGTTTCCTTGAAAGACTCACGATACTTTCAGGAGCCGTACTGTATACAACCCGTTATAGTACGTGACTGGAATACAGTTCTGTCTATTTACCACTTGGAATCGCAATGCATGTCAAGACAAAACTGTCACCTTGTCCTACACTAGTAAAGTAAGAACTGATAGACTCACGCAACATTCTCTGAATTGTTTAGCGTCGATGGGTGACGTGAAATTTAATCCCCAGGTATCGTTAGTCATAGTGTCCTTCCAATAGATGAAGCACTCCGAGGCCTGGCCGATTCTTGTACCTTTGAAACAATGATGAAACAGTCCGGCTACTCGATTTACAATTTTTAAGAACATTCCATTTATGAAAGATTAACACCTTCTGTTGATTTCGGAAGACAACCTAATACAATTCACTTAATCAGGGCACTATGCTTATCACAGTAAGTGCCACCAATCGTTTAAGTGATCTGTATTACGTACACTTACCGCACATAAAATAAAATTTATTTTTTACCTGGTTGCACGAGTCGTACGTCCAAGATCTTGTCCACCTGACTGTTATAAGCCGTGATATGGAAGACGCACTCCGGAGCATCTTGAACGCAGGTAATATTGACGGGTACCAGATCTTCCGAAACCTGCTGCCACTTAACGGTCCCCGCACCACTTGCGCTCACGTGGAAAACTTCGGCCCACAGCCTGAAATCGCTCACCATTATGCATCGGATAGGGAGAAAGATACTTGACGACTTGATCATATCGAGGAAATTTTCAAATGGATATTAAAAATAGAAGTAAAAGCGGAAGTCGGATCGACGAAGGCTTTCACATCGATCGACATGAAATGACTCATATTGCATTGAAAGATAAAGCGATTAACATTATTATATTTTCTTTAAAAGTAGAAGGAGCGTCATTCTCAGCATCTACTTGTTTCGGCTCTTTACTCAAAGGAATTCGACTATAAGCATCTATTGTGATCTCCTGCTCAACAAGTAAGCAATTTATGTAATTTTTCTAAAGGCCACATAATTTCTCAAAATTCTCACCTCTTAGTTATTGCAAAAAAAAACCACTACGTCAAGCTTCTAAAAAGTAATGCATGCAAAGCGCTTGCATATAGTTCTGAGAAATTGAAAGTGTGTTGTGGGATTGAGAAAGTGTCTCTGATTCTCGTAATTTTGATTTGAAGAATTTTTTGTCCGACCTCTATTGTATCGTACTCGTACGGCATAAAATAAAGTAACCTCGATAAGTATAAATGTAATCGATTGATTTGATAAAATGAAATGCTTGTTAACTAATTTAAAAAAGTTGCTAAATCTGTGCCACGTCATCCTACTTCAACATGCTCTACACGATGAATAACTACGAGTGTTCGAACGCCATTCGAACTCTACTACCAGAGAAATCTAGCACCCTTTAATTCTCCGTACAAAGCGCAAATGAGAGGGTGGAATGAAAAGACGTCGTATCGGAGTGAAGTACAGTATGATGCATCTAGAAGTGCGCGAAACTTTCGTGCGACGATCAATGTTCCCGACGCGACCCATCCACCCTAAAATTGAATGTGTTTCATCGGTGTTCAAATTTCTGGAAAATATTTGTATACATTCAAATCTATTCGATCGTTATTGCGTTAATATTTTTGTAGGCGGGCGTAGAATATAAAAAATACCATCCACCGTGTGTCCGATGAACGAATTGTACGCGAATGAAAGAAACAGAGAAAGAGATCAAAAGGGACTTAGAGACACGGAGAAGATGTTACATGTTTCGGTGTGATTGAGTGAATGGGAAAAATGAGAAAAAAGAGAGATATATAAGAAAGAGGATTATAATGCATCAGAATAGATACACAAGAGCGTGTCATAAGGTAGAAAGGTAATATGGTTTAATGAAATGGTTGAATGATTGAATGATATGGTATGCGCACCTCTTCCTCTCTTTTAAGCTTCCGCACCTGAGCAAGTGGCCAGTGTCATTTCTGCGCCCTCCCCCGCTGCCCATTCCACCATTGGGCCCGGACTGCCATGGGGAGTCTTCGTAGCGATGCGCCTTCCTGATCAGGGGTGCGCAGCTGCAGGAGAGCTTGTTGCCCATTTTACGGTATTCTTCCACCCTTTTCCCCTTCTTCCGGTACTTCTCCGTTTTTATTTTGTTTTTCTTTCCTCACCCTTTTTTCCTCTTACTCCCCTCCCCCTCGACTCTTTAACACGAAGACGTTGGTTCCTGATTTGACACCGATTCTAGCACCTTGTCGGTGTGTTTTCTTTTTTCGTTTTTTTTTGTGTGTGAAGGAAGCACTATAACGGGGACTCTGATTTATCCCCCTTTTCAGAGAGAATGGAAGAAGCTCTCTTTATTGTCACATCACTGCTGGCGCCCGAGTACATCAGCTTCTCCATGGCATGATCGCTGAGAACAGAAACAACAAGTCACCCGGTAAATGAAAGAAGGCCGATGAGTGGCAGAAGCAGCGAGGAAAGTTGGAATGCTGGCCGAGCTAATAACGAGGGACGCGTAAAGCGACAGACAATGTTCAATAGAATTTGGCACGCGTGTGTTATAGAATGTACGTCAATCGTAAATCTTGCAGCCACGTTCATTACACTGCAGAGCATAGGGATAAGGGCCCAATGAATTGGTCCAACGAGGAACAACGATCTCCCCAACTTTGTCGTCTAGATGCTCATTAATTTTGAGGTGCCGAGTCCGATTACATCGAGGATTTAGGCCGCGACCTACATACATATGAGGAGTGGAAGGATCAAGTGAACCAAGTGCCTCTTTCAATAAAGATTATGAGTTATGGGACTGGGAGTTCGTAATAACACTGGTACTTAGCCCCTTGACATTTCCAATCATTGCGTATTCTATATTTGATTCAAATAGTAATGGTTACAATTGTTTAAAGAATTTAATTTAAGGTAAAAATTATGGCCTGTAAATCTTTGTTGTGAATATGGCTACTTTCACGATCGCGTCTCTAAATTCTTATGACAGTAGTATCAACACGTGCGTGGTTTGACATCGGTCAATCGTTCTTTGACTGGTCGATACAACTTTTAATTTCGCGCCAGATCTTCCTCGACATACACATCGCTATTCGCATGCTACAGCTGTAATAACGATCCGTCTATAGCTAGACACGGGCCCAAAGTATGTTCTCATCGAAATGCATACCAATCGCGCATTATTTATCCTCCAAGTACTACGATAGAGACTTAGATCGCTTTGTGCGATCCCATTACTGTCCTTATTACTATAAGGAGGCGTCTATAGCCAGACTTTCGTTCAACAGGTTCGCTCTTCGAAATGTGTAGAACCTACGCATTATTATTCATCCAAGCATGACGAGAGACTCGCAACATTATACACGAGTCATAATAAGACTTGTAAATTATGCATTACTTTTCGTATGGAGGATTCTCTTTTTTTTGTACGTGCTTATTATGAAATCCGTCACTGTGAATGCGCGGTAGTAGTGAAAACTCGTATATGGTCAGACGTCGAGTACTAATCTGTACGCAGCCTAATCTAAATGAGTACACGTCTCCTCACTGGTTTCAAACCATGCGAAATTCCCTCGTGGTATTTTTACGAAAGTGCAGTCCGATGAAATCTATTATACTTGACTATACGAGTGATCTGTAAGTGATTCAACCCGAGCCGTACGAGAGTAGTCTAACGAAAAAATAATCTCGGCTGCTGCCACGCTACTGTCGATACCAGACGGCCCCTTTAAATGTCAGTTTAATTGCGCCTAATTGATTTTCCCTCCATCCCTCGCCGAGCCAGCGGCTCCTGAACTATCCCTCTGCATATAACGTGCGTTAAAGTATTTTAATTTGCCGAACGGGTGACAGGTGGGGAAATCTCGCGAGCGACGAGAAGGGCGGCCGGAGGGGTGGGAGGGATAATAGAAAGGGTCAGAGCGAAGGTGCGCGACGGGCAGACAGGAAGCCACGTTTCCCCAAGGCTGGGGTTCCGATCACGAGCGAATTGGCGAGGGAGGGTGCGAACACGCTCGTCCCTAGGTGTAGACGGGGTGGAAAAGAGCAACCCTAAACAGTATATCGATCTGGCGCCGGTCACGCGGTCACCTATCAATGTCTAAACATGAATATTGCAAGGGTAGTACTGTTCGATAAATTCGCACAGCTTCCATTCTTCGCCTCCTCTCAGCTTTCCACCCTCGCGCGACTGCAACCACTCCGTCTCGCGACGAGATAAGGAGGCGTGACGATGGCGGAACGTTGTTACCACCATCGGTAAACTATGAATATATATGTATACACACGTATCCATACAAGTATGTGCGTTGACTGCTTGCTTGAAAATGTTGAACGACGTTAGTCAATTTTAAGCTACGGTAACGCGATAATAAATGACTCAATGACATCACGAAAATATTGGAAATTTGTACACGATGTAAGTGTGCTTGGAAAAAATCAAATCGTCAAAAAGGCTCCTCTCAAATACAGATAAAGAATGATATGAGCTTCTTCCACCTAGTCCTCCCCCGCCCCTGATTCAACCAGCCTTATAAATTCAAGGAGATTGATTTAACGGAAGACTGTCAAATCGCAGTCGCGCGAGCGATGTTTCACGTCGTCGTCGGAGGCAATAAGAATGCCGAAAGAGCTTCTTCCGAAAATGGACAACGTGTTTCCTTCCACTCTACCATTTCCCATCCTCGATCCTTGCTACCAGACCTGCCCAACGAAGCGAAAAGGGATTTGCTCCACGGAGTATCTTCGAGTTCAATTCGCAAATAAGGTTTCACTCAGTCGTCAACCCCGCCCAGAAGATCGACGCATCGGCGGAGCTTCTTCGGGAAATTGAAAATATTTATACGACACCTCGCGTTTTAACTTTCAATAATTCCAACCACCGGAGAATCGTTGCACCCGCGATCGACGTTCCACATCGCCCTCAACGTAACGAACTCGTCGACGGAACTCCTCCCAACAATACAGAATACGATAAAGCTCCTCGTTCGAGCCTCAATTCGACCAACGATCTTCGCGTTGCACTCGCGACCAACGTTCTACGTCGCCGTCGAAGAAAACAACGGAGCGTTGACGGAGCTCCTCCCGAAATGGGAGTGGAAAAGCTCCCCGTTTCACCGGGAGCTTAACCCGCCCCGCCGCGTACCTCGCCCTTCCCACCTTCCACCTTCCTCGTGCAACACCCTGCATCAACTCCCGTTGATACTACAACACGCGCGCGATCCCCGACAGGATCGACCGCGACTGGATCCTCGCGAGAGGTCAACCGCTGCACTTACTGGCCCCGATGTTTGCAGATCCTTGCGTCGCCGATACTTCACGTTTCTCGGAGAATTTCACGATTGGCCGAGCGGACGCATCGCGCGCGACTCCAGAAAAAGGATACACAATAACACAGAGAGGGTGGAAGAGGGGAGGAGAACGTCGGAAGAAAAGGGAGACGGAGAGAGACCGACGAAAGCGGAGAAACGGAGGGTTAAGAAAATCTGAAAGGAGACAAAGCGATAGAGATAGAGATAGAGGCAGAAAGAGAGCGGGAGAGGTATCCACCCTTTTATCTCGACGATCACAACATTTCACAGAAACAAACTGCACCGAACGCGTCCATCCACGTCTCGAAACGACCCTTGCCTTCGGGGGAGGCGCGGATGCTGTCAGTATACACACGTCGAAACACTCAGTGCAGCGACTCTTCACTTTCGGTCCTTCGTTCCTTTTCCAACGAACCCCTTCACGGTCAAACCGGTGCTTCGCGCGAATTTATCTCGCACGTAGCCATGGATACTGCGTATCGGGAAAGAGGCCTGGCCCCGAATGCGCCCTTAGCCGAAAATGTCGATATCCTCGCGCGCGCTGGTGTGCGCTGGTGATGCGCCCATGCAACTTTTTTTTTATCTCGACTCGCGACGCGTCGCACTGGTGGCACCCGGCGACCCGGCTCGGCCCGACACGACCGCGACGACGATCGGGGCGTATTCCTGCGTATTTTCCGAATTTTTCGGGGTAAATTCGACGTATTCGACTTACCGTGAGACGAAGATGGGGTGGTCGTGCCTATATCCAGGCGTAACCATGGCGATCGGCGATCGATGCGGAGTTTGCGCGTTTCCGCGTTTGCCCGGAATGAGGAAAGGAGAGAGCGAGAGAGAGGGAGCAAGGGAGCGACCGTGGGAAAGAGAAATTCGCGGCAGCCTCTGACATGCACAAACCACCCCGACCCTCCCGGTTACCCGGCGGTCTCTAACCAAGTTGCATAAAATTGCAGCCGGCATCGAGCCAGCTCCGTCTGCAGGCAATGCGACGAACTAGTGATAATGCAGGAGGAGCTTCGAGGGCCTTGAGAGGGTGTCGCCGAGACCACCGCCCTGCGCGTCGTCGATCGGGTAGAGCTTCGCTCCTGCGTACGCGACTCCTGCTTCCGCGGGATCCTCGGAGGGATTCGGGGATAAATCATCTGGATGGACGAGGCTCGTTTTATTTTCAAAGCGGATGACAAAAAATGTAATGAAGAGCACAGCTTACTCCGGACTGATGGATCGTGTAATAATGAAATGCAAGAAATGTGACAATTTTGGGCGAGACGAACCGCCCACGTACGCTGATCTGTTACTTGGAGTGGGAAAGATTAACGACAGAATTATAAGTCCACTTAAATCACAATTACTTTCTTAGCGAAGAATTTTTTATTTCAGGGTGATAAAACATTTGTTAACGATACGCTCCAGTCCGCAAATCAATTTTCGAAAGAAGTGTCTGTGGATGAAAAATTATGTATAGTAAACAAAGTAGTGGTCGTTATGGATATCATAACTGGTCGTTATTGGTCGTTATTTCACCAAGGCATAGATATGATCTCAAAATTGAAATAATACCTACAACTATATTGGTACTTATGGTATATAAATCGCGATACCAAAGTGAATACAGATTTATGTGAACGTTTCTTTTACATCGATAGAAGCATTATAGCTGATCCTAATTGATTGTTTAATATTTGGAAATCGTAATTTCTTGAATTTTAAAAAACAAGTCTTAGCGCTTTTACTAGCAATATATGCTAGGTTGAGTGTCACGTGTTGTTGTAGGGTACTGTGTGGGATGTAAAAAGGGGGTGGATCGGAAAAGTAGAGCGCACGAGCCCCGCCTATGTGCTATGACCTACGCGACAAATTCCCAAGCATTATTGCTCTTGTGCACTGTAGTCCTTCGTTGATGTTATAATTTCACGAGTTCGCGAGAACGTATACTTCGTACTCATTGATACACATGTTTTAGAAAATGATTTTTTATATAAATCGATCATTTATAAAATATGTACTGAAGACCTGTACACATGCAAGACTCGTAATCTATTCCTATAAAAAAAAAGTAATAATTTTATTACCTTTATGGAGTAATTGTTTATGCTCCTTTCAAGTTGACTTACGTTTTTACAGAAGTGTTTATCGGGTGGCCTATTTCAGGCGTGCACAAAATTCAATGCCATCCATTCTCGCATTATTCATTGATAAAAAATGATATACTAATTACTTATCTTATATTATGATTAGTCGAGTATTGAAGGGAAGGATTAGTTATTATGAGGGAAGACTTATGAAAGCGACTTATAAAATTCGAAATGTGAATAAAGTATTTTATTATCTCGTTGGCGCTTGTTAGTACACGGTATACATAGCTATTAGTAATTCGAGTTTAATTAATATTTTTTAACATTGCAGATATGTAGGAGATAATAGATAAAACGAAGTAAACTCCTGGAATAGATACTTATATCAAGTACAGAATAGCAGAAGCAATGGAAATTTGAATGTCGCTGAAGCTGTAGTCAGTAGGTACGGCCCCGTCATACGTCTGCCGGCTGAGCGGGAACAGTACGGCGGTGGACGCGTGACAAACCGTATCTATCTATTGCTTGTATAGCTCCGGCTGGTTGCTCCACGCCATAAAATTCGGTTCGATGATGGGCATGGGCAAAGTAAACGTTGTGGTGTTGATTGTCAATTGTGAAACGTTTGCCAGTGCTGCGGTTTATCGCGAATCGCGGTCGGTCGGTCGATGAGATTAATTACACGAAACGAAACATCCGAATTTCTAATGAATCAGTCGGCAGGATCGAATCTGGCCAAGTTGGTATGCCCATCGGCGAAGGAGCTGAGCGTGATCGTGAACAATGTTCGGTGCGTGGAATGCGGCCTCGTCTTTCGTAACGAGCCCCGGCTTCGGTTGCACGATCTCAAGATTCATCAACGCAAGAATTTAGACAAGATGATCAAAGAAAACGTACAGTACCACTGTCCCGTGACCTCTTGCGTCTACGCCCTCGAATCCCAGAGGTTCTTCACGACCATGAAATATCTCAAACAGGTTAGTAGAAGTCGAACGGCGTACTTATTCCGGGCTCGTGACTACGGTAAGTTTGATTGCAGCACTTTCTCAAAGTGCACGCGGAAAAAACTTTTGCGTGCACGCACTGCTCTAAACGCTTTTCGACGCGAGCCGCGAAGGACGCCCACGTTCGAGTGTGCGGAGTGCAATTTGCTTGCCAATGTCTCAAAACATTTACGACGTACGAAGCGCTGCTCACTCACGCCAAGCGTCATTCGCACGTCGTCGATGGAAAGTACAAAGTTTTATCTAGGTAGGTCTTCATTACGACTGAGTTTAGCATCAAGAAATTGCTAAAAAGCTCTTGTCGATAATTGAGTTTTAACCAATCAGATTTATCGTTACAGACGCGCGAATTTAAACGTTCAGCAGCCACTTTGGCCCATGTACCCAGCTTTGATCAGGATCGACAAACCTATCACTATCCTGCCGAACCATGGTGAATACAACACTGCGAATGGAATTGTCAAAGTGGAAAAGGCTGCAAGAATTACAAACGATGTTGCCGTACAGACGGATGATCTCAAGCGAGGTAGAAAAGTTACCAGTCCAATGAAATGCAGTAGCGCAAGACGCAAAGAGTCTCGACAAACGCAGACAGGCGTAATGGCGAGAGACAAGCGTATCAGAAAGTCAACGGAAACGCAGACCGGAGACGAGGGCATCTCTAAGAGATCCGAGACATTAAGGGCTCGCCGAAGGAAGAAATGTAACTCGGAGAAAAGAACGGAGCCTGACATACTGAAGGAAGATCTAATTCTTGGGGATAACTTTGAGGCTGAAAACTTGTTTCCCAACAGCCCATTGCCACTGCGTCACGATGTCGGCTTTCAAGATCTATGGGAGGAAAAGAACACCTCGGGAACCCAAACAAATCCCGAGCAAAACCTACTCGAAGTTCTTAGTGACGGCGTCGCGCAGACCGATCTCGGTGTATTCTACGATCATTCGCAACCGGCGTCTATGCACTGCGGATCTCAAACTACGAATCTAAACTCCCTGCGATACGTCGAAGATACGAGCGTTGTTAATGTGTTTTCTTTCCACTCCACGGATGGAATACGTCGAGCGGATCCCATGTTGACGGAGGAAACCTTCGGCGACAGATTTAGCAGCATAGAAACGCAAACCGATCGCACTCATTCCCACTCGCTGTTCGATCCTGACGCTTTGTCCAGATCGTTTGCCATAAGTTCCAATATAGAGACGCAGACCACGGAGAATTTCGGAGGTATGGATCAGCTTCTTTACAGTAATACTTGTACGCAAACGTGCGACGAAATATTGCCACCAGATTTGGGTTTGTCCAACATTCAAACGCAAACAGCCTGGTCGCAGTTGGGCGACACTACTGTTTCCGCGGAGACTCAAACAAAGATATCGCGGTGTCAGGCCGAATGTAACATTTCGATCGCGGCTAAACCGTGGTTACATACGCATACTAGTCATACCGAGACGCAAACCGATTTGCTCAATATATTCGAGGAGTTTCAGTAGACGAATAACTTGCGATTTTATTCCAACGATTAATTGGTTTCGGATTACGTTACATCAATCGTAACGGAATTTTAATGTGGTGGTTGTGAATTCATTCTCATTCGTTTAGGGTTTTTTTTACGAGCTACTATTAATGTGCAATATCTTCTTTCTCAATGAAGTATGAGTATATGCTAACTTTGTTAAGATATACTATTTCGTTGAGAAATCGTATGTAATAAACGATGTACTCATACACTTACCGTGATTGCCACCTTTACGCTTCAAATAAAAAAATGTTGGATCTATTATCCTTAGTTCCATAGTAATACGATATAATAATAGCATTACATTATAGCGTAGTATCTGTTGAATTTCTGCTTTAATGGAGAATAAGAACAGTGATATTGCATGAAAATAGTATCCGCTTGACTTATCGTCGCATATATTTTATATAAAATTTCTTAAAGCGCGGCGTATAGCTGAATTAGAGCTGTAACAGTGAGAGGGAAGGTGTTTCTGTTTTAAAAGTTGGGAAAATATCTGGGACTTGCTAATTTCAGTGTTTAAAGTTGGCGCAGAGTTAAAAGTCTATCATTAGCGCATACAAAAGTATGACAAGTAAGTAATAAATAACGCGTATTATAAAATAAAGTAATCAAATATATTAGTCTAAACGACGAATGCGTTTGGCTCCGCGCTTAACCAACACAAGCATAATTTGTGGTTATGTAGTGCGGTAATACTCACGTAGAGAGACGCGAGATTTCGCCCGAGCAGTGTGACGATGTATACCCACACACTGCCACATTCAATCACGTGTTCACGCGCGGAGTCGATCGGTATCGCACCTAACCTATCTCGTCCAAACCTAACCTCAGGAACATCGTGCAAGAATTGTTAGGATGCGAGAGCTGCTTACAAAGCTGGTCCGGCAGCGTTATCGTCTTCGAAATCGGGTAGGAAATCTTTGGTGCGATCTTCTATTCTGTCCATGTTCTCGAGGGCGGAGGCAAGCACCCTCAAGTTATCCACTCCCAGCATTAATTGCCTGGACAAAAAATGTCATGAGCCTTTAATACAATTTTTATGATTTCTTAATTATATATTTATTTTGTTTATTGTATAAGGTGGTGAATCGTCATAAAGATTTAACCGGGGGGTCCTAACACTCATCTATCAATTTACCGAATTTTTGCAAAAATTCGCCTATTTTTGAATATTCGTGCGAATGTCTATCGCGTTGTTAGAATGAACTAGGCTCCTTGTAATTAAGAATCTGTGGCTTACCTTAGCGAAACTTGTGCTGTTTTAGCTGCCATTCTCAAGTCACTGGCCACTTTTCTCACGCGTCCGTCGATATTTTCGGATTTTGCGTCAAAATGTTCCGTACTTAGTCGTCTCCTAAGTTTCCCATTTTCAGATCGCAGGATCGATATTTCCGCCTACATTGGGATCACAAGTAAATATGTATACGTGCTTTTACACTCGCTAGGTTAAATCAATTCGAGTAATTTCAGTTAATAATTTTTAGAGAACAATTATTACATACCGTCAATCCTTTAATTTCCTGTTTTAACGCAGTGACCGAACTCTCAGCATTAACAGCTCTCATCTGCGATTAAAATTAAATCAATTTCCATACAGTTCATCGTTATTTATATTTGACTCACTTACTGTGCTACGTTTCAAATTATCCTCCACTTGCTCCATGGCCTTTTCCAAGTGTGCTGTTTCCTCATGATCTACAGCTCTTCTAGATGTTAATTCCAATTCTAATGACTGTATTCTAAAAATAAAATTTAAATTAAAATTAAATCAAAATCAATTGCCTAACACGAAGGAGGGTCTCTTTCGTCTCACCTTCTTGATTTTTCCTCCAACTGACTCCTAGCAACTTCAAGCTCGTGGCGTAACCTCTCGTTTTCCAAAATTAGCTGGAGAAAGGGGACGTTGTATAGTCGCTTTCCGGGTAGAATAAAAATGATTTGCGAGTTTAGACTTCTGCTTATACGTACTCTTCGTTCTGTTGGCTCGGGTGAACTCGATCGAGGTCCAACATTTGACGATGGTCCAGGTCTACTTCGAATGGGACCGTCGCTCAGAAAGTCTGGTAATGATTTTGCTGAATTCGTCTCAGCTGTTGTAACGCTTTGGGTAATTGTATCCGTATCGTTAGCATTGGATTGCAGTGGTGGTAATGGCAGATCGAATGGAAATCCTACAATTATAATCTATAACAATGCGCACCTTTGCGAGAGGAATCACAGAAAGGTGACACGGCTGGTGTATTTGATCGCCTTACCTAAAGTTTCAGAACGTTCGACTGAATTTTCATTCAGTCTGTCGAAGGTGGGTAAATCTAAGGGACCCGGCGTAGCTACATTTGATGCGGACCGTTCTCTGCGTCCTCTGTCTATGCATCCGGTTAGATCGACCGGTAGATCTCGAAGGACCTCGGATTGAGGACTTTTTGTCTCGTTCCAATGGCGTGGCTGTCTCTGTTCCACACTATTCAACGCAAAGTCAGGGAGGTTTTCTAGGTCTAGAATAGGCTGCGACGTTGCTTCGTGATTCAAGTAGCATTGCTCGATGATTAAGTGATCTTGAACGAAATCAGGGAGCTCTGTAGGATTTCGGGTATAGACTCCAGCTTCGTTGTCGATGATACTCTGCTCCGGGCTCGTCGCAGGCGGAGAATATACCTTCGGTCTAGCACCAGCGAGTTGATAATTCGTTTGCGCGTTATTTTTCAAAAAGTGTTTAAAGCTAAAGGGGCTCTCTTCGCGGCGAGACAGATCTGGACCTGAAACGCGAGACAAGATCATTTCATTCGCGACACATCAACAGGAACCAGCCACGTTTCGTTAGATCTAACCTGCCAGGTGATTCGGATCTGTGTTGCTCCTGTCAATATTTCGTGGTAGTCTATTGACAGTACACCTGCGACGTGCCCTGTCCGTTTCATCGCAAGACGAAGACGAGGATGACGCGTCAGCCGCTTCACGGTTTTGACGTGACGAGAACTTCGATAAGGGACACGATGATTTGTTTCTTTCATCGCGATCCGCCATTGTCAAACGTTTACTTATTTAGGTACCCGATGCAAAGCACAATTTTTTATCAGTCTCCCCGGTTATATATTTTTGATTGATCTCGCGACAAATGCGACATAGCCGGCAGGGCGAGAGTAAAGTGTAGGTACCTCTTATACCTCTTAAAGGTATGAAACGGCCCGCAAACATTGAGCTGGTCGGTCAGTGGTGAGAAAAAATGGCGGATGAAGATTTGAACATCGACATGATTAGAATCTGAGCTCGCGAGGGCGTATTTCAATAGCGAGAGTTTCTAATACACGAGTTTTGAATTTGAGAGTCCTTTGAACAGCCCGCGTTCTTTAGCGGAAAATATGATGGTCATCGCTTCATGCAGACTTGTCCAAAGAACTGTCGCTCTACGAAAACGTGACGTAATGTTACAATGTAAAGTAATTGGTTCTACCTACAGTTAGGTATTTTCTCGCCAATGGCACACGTGAGGGAAGCCACGTGGGACGAAGGAAGAAGAAGGAGCTCGAACAAAGACACTCTTTATCACAAATTAATTACAAAAACTTTTAGTTAGGAAATACCTCTTTCTCTCTTTAGCACTCTTTAGTGTTCAAAAGATGCACCGTATGTCCGAGCCCAAACCGCTCAAGCGCCGATACCTACGGCCGATAACTTGAAATTTGTTTTCGGCAGTGTTTGCCGACGGTTGAAAATTTGATAGTTAGAGATGGCTTGAGAAGAGTGCGCTGTGTGTACTGCGTGAGAGCGAAAAGTGTCAAACGTCCGATTTCCCGATAGCTGTCAATTCGGGAGATCGAAGTGTTTCGTCTATTATTCAATACTTCGATCTCTCGAATTGACAGCTATCGAGAAATCAGACCTTTGACACTTTTTGCTCTCACGCAGTACACACAGCGCACTCTTCTCAAGCCATCTCTATCAAATTTTCAACCGAACACTGCCGAAAACAAATTTCAAATTATCGGCCATAGGTATCGGCGCTTGAGCGGTTTGGGCTCGGACATGCGGTATTAAGAACGGGTCGCTGGCGACATCTATGGACTGATCACGGTATGATGGAAAAATAGGTCGTTTGCGACATCTATGGACTAATCACAGTATCATGGAGGTGATGGTCCAACTGACCAACATTTTAAAAATCGATAGAACTTGGAAAAACAATGCCACTTTTCCTTATACCTAAACTTCTTTTGCAGTCTAGCAAAGGAGTCAAGTATCAATTATTAAAATAATTATCTCCCTTTCTAACCTGCTAACAAAAAGAAGTTTATAGGAAAAAGTGACATTGTTTTTCTAAGTTCTATCGGTTTATTTCCATCAAGTACCAGATACCGCAGTTACCTATAGGTAATCTAGGTATGTACCTACAAAATTTCACCAGCGAGTAGTACAGAACAAAACAGTGAAGGTTTGTTATATAAACGTGATTCGAAAACTAATCGTTTTTCAGATACAGGATGTTAAATTGATCGAGGTATTGTGTCGGCATATATAGTAGGTATTTAATTCACTGTATCTACAAGGTACGAGTTAGTTCCGCAATTAGCGCTGCACTTCGCGCCAAAACGGAATGCTTCGTAAGCCATGGCGGAAGGGCGAGGGACGCGAAAGTTCGGTATGAAAATGTCTTTATTCTAATAATTTAGGATTTATTTATCGTAGAACAATTAGTTGAATGTCGTCTACTGCGATAACGGCTCGTGTTTTCGAGATAGATGCATGTAGCTGGCCTTTCGCCGAAGGCACGAGGACGCCGTGGTACGGCATGTAACGACGTGTATTAGTAGGTAGAGAGAGAGATTTGGCGTTTTATTTCTTCCCGCAATACTTGCTGTAAACGGATTAATTACTGGTTAGATGTCTGATTGAAGTACAGTACGGAATCATACAATCAAATCGTGCGCAGAGACTCGAAGCGAGTTTGAAAAACACGCGTAAATACATTACGTATGCATGCAGATTTATAGCATAAGAATCATATGAGTGCGAGTGAGAGGTCCGACGTAACCATTCTCTCACTCGCACTCACAGTTTTCCTATCGCAAATTGCATTGCTTTGAGCTCTAAATACTGTACAGTAAATACATACGGGAAAATAGATAATTACAGCTCTCACACAGTGTGTCCCTATTTACCCTAAAAGTATCCTATAAAAAATAGGATATTTTTATGCCGTACCCTAAAAGTATCCCAATATTGTAAAATGTTCCTAAAGGCACCCTATTTTAAATAATTTAAACATGAATGTAAGAATATTCTTACATTCGTGAAGTTGAACTGCGTTTAACATCAACTAAGTTGATTTCATTCGTATTAATAGTACAAAGCATGATTCGATATAGTGATAAAATATAAAACGTATATTTTATATTCACACATGCAAAAATTATTTTCATTGCCAAAAAATTTTTTTTAAATTACTGCTGTAATCCGGCAGCTTCGTTGTTTTATGTCTCTATTAAACGTATAAATTATGTTTAAATTAAACTGCGTTTAACTACTCTATAAAAAGAAAATATGGAACGTATATCATATAAACAAGTTTACAAGTAAAATCAATTTAATAAAAATGAAGTTGATCTCATTTTTAATTTGCATTATAGATATATTATGTTTTTATACTCTTTGAAAGAGATGAGTACATATTTTATTATTTTCCATATCCCTATTTCGAACAAAAATGTACCCTATTTTCCCTAAATCAAAGCTTAGGGATGTTATGAGGCCTGTAATGTATTAGTAATTTATTAATTAATAATAAAATAATCAATATTTCGATCTTCCCTAGAAGGGAATTGCTAAAAGTCGAAATCAGGGGAATCGACCGCCTGGCTATCTTATCTTATGTATCTTTCAGTACTGATTGCAAATATCATAATTGTTGGATTGATATCTCGGAGAAAATATAAAATATTGGCGATTTCATGCGCCGGAGAGAAGATTCTTTTTTTTTTGCACAAAGGCGTCAATGTGTTAGATCCCCATAAGAACTTAGTCCACGAATTTATAGGGTTGCAGTGTTGTAGTAATACAGAGGCTTTCAAATAATATTCTCGAATCGATTACACTGTCATACGATCTAATTGGACTTTTAAGTATGATGT
This sequence comes from Xiphydria camelus, assembly GCA_963678675.1. Taxonomy (NCBI): domain Eukaryota; kingdom Metazoa; phylum Arthropoda; class Insecta; order Hymenoptera; family Xiphydriidae; genus Xiphydria; species Xiphydria camelus. Next base: position 5,812,135 of record OY783191.1, on the reverse strand, counting down.
TATTATTACATCGTAAAAGGGGCTTGTGTAGCAATCCGTCGAATATACTCACTGATAAATTATCGTTGGTATCAGAATGATGAGGACTATGCCAAATGTGGTTGCCATGATAGCAGTAAGAAGTAAGGTTTTACTGATTTGTGCGGGTTCATTGTTACTCCCTGTCGACATGTGGTCCTGTACAATTGGAAAGAGAATAGGGTGATGTGTTTAAAATACCGATGCAATGCCATTTGAAACGGAGAATTTACGGTAAATGGTTATTCGGTTGAGGTATCGAATGGGAGGACAAAATTTAGCAGAAGAACTCCCCAACCGGGAATCGACGGAAGTTGTATACACACAATAAATATGATTAAATCTCGAGCAAAGGGGAACTTTGTTAGCAACTACGCGGAGCTTTCGACTCCCATTTAGAGCCAGTAGCGTTCAGAATTAGAGCCGTAACGTATATGTATGCGAAATCGTTAAGCTCTCGAGAAATGATAATACGCGTAACTTTGCCACCTGAAACACGCGTGCCTCGGTTAACGGAGGAATTTCCCATTCTCGTTGGTTCATGTAAATATGCGTATTTGAATGTCAATATTCGAGTGATTCGATTAAATATAGAAGGCCGCTCGATGAATTCGATAAAGCAATCCTACGCGTAAATAGGTATGACGAACTACTCTTGAATGAACACGCCGCGAGACACTACCGTGTCTCTTGATATACATACTTAAAATAGCGTTACACCGGAAAAAGTAAGGGAATAGCTCGGCTTTCCAATTGAACAGCGTGTACTCCAACGGTAAAAAGGACTCTAAATACGTTCTGACGGAAATCTGAATTGAATTTTCTAGGTTCTTGGGGCCTAGTTCGGAAGAAAGGCTGCAGTGGAATAAGCAAATAGTGAAGAAAGAAATAATCCGATACCTCTATCACTTTAGCGAGGCAGGAGCACTGAAGAACGAGGAGGAGTAAAGTACCTCGTAGAACCATGATCATCGGGAGAGTGCAGCGTTCCGAGTGCAGACGCGGGCGGATGAGTGCTGAGCAGATGTGAGTGACAATAAGCATCGACTAAAATTTGACGCTATCTGTACACTGCGGTTATCGTCTCACCGTTAATTACCGTAACGTTTCCGCGGTCTGAACTGTAGTATCTCTTCGTATTTCTACTGTTATATCTTATCTCGCCTATCTCCCGAGATATTACGTTCATATAGTATCGATTCAAATTCAGCAGCGATTGCTCTCTCGCGAAAATATTTGATTTCGTTGATATGAAGGAGAGATACACATTTTTCTCCCTTAGAAAATTTTATATCGAATCGTAACGAGTAGGTACGCACATTTTTCAAAGTACAACATGGAAAAATTTAATGGACGAAGTATTATAGTTTAACGATCGATCGATGAAAACTCGCTTAGCAGTGAGACTAAAAAAATATCTATTCCCCGATCGAATACCAAATGCTTACAAAAGACTCGATCAGTTTCAGAAAACAAAGTTAATGTTATTTTAAAAAGTAGTTTGAGCTCTTCCAATAGAATTAAGATGAAATTATATATAGGAAATTGCCTACTGCATTACGCCTTATTATCGGTATGATTTTATGAAACGCTAACGATATTTAGAAAGTGATCGCTTTGGATTATTCGACCCCCGTTTGGAGCGCTGGGAAATTGAATTAAGCTACCATCGCACTTACCCCTACATACCCTGTTGTACCAGCAGTTTTCACTGAGGGAGCTAGAAATACTTCTCTCTCTCTCTCTCTCTCTCTCTCTCTCTCTCTCTCTCTCTCTTTCCTCCCTCTCTCCCTCCCTCTCACTCTCTATCTCTATTTCCGCCAAATCCTGTTATTCTTTCTGGTCCTATAAAAATACAGCCGTGCGAGAGGAAATGAAGAAAACATTCTCCACTGCGACGATACTCGAATTCGAGCGTCGAATCGATCGCTCCACCTTCCTCACATATTTTTTCATGCTCATATAAAAATCACAATCATCCTCGAAATTATCGATACCTCGAGGGGAATATAAAGTATCGATAATTTTACGCGTGCTAAAATTTTTCCATCCCCCACGACAAAATTATCCGAACGGGACATTCCTGCATTCAATATTGTGTACCGGATCGACACGTGTACGAAGTTCAGGGAAAACTGATTATTTTGGAGTGGAAAACCTGAAAAAGTCAGGAAACTCCACATTCGAAATTTACCAGACACCGTATACGTATATTATCAACGTTCAGCCGTATCGATTTCATTTCGTTTCCTCCCGTATAGTTAGGGAATTGCGTTGCGTTGTATACATGACAAATGATTCCGCGCCGAATCTCCCCGAGAACTGCCGCGCCGCGGTCTACTGGCACGAGGAAATATTCGCGAGCTTTTCCCTTCATAAAATTTGATAAGGAGAGGCGTCGGATAAGGGAATTGGATGGGATCTCGCGTTCTAGAAATGGGAAGCCGACGAATGCCGCGTGTAACGCGATATAGGCATAAGCAGCGGGAGGATCGACATTTGTTTTAGGCGTCGACGCCGCGAATCGTAAAATCGCGAGTCGCGGCGGGGAATTTCTCTCGAATTTCGCTTTTGACGTCTATATCGCGAGCCGAGAACGGGGATACCCGCGTCTCTTCGGACTTATCTACACCCGCCCGAAGATGTTTTGGCAACGAGCAAGCCGCGGATTTTAACGCGCGTTATCAGTTCACTCGTATAGGTACATATTATGAAAGGGAGAATGAGTTTTCCGCAACGCCCGCGTGCGGTCGATGAGTGGGCAGATAAAGGAGATTTATTACCATGCCATATCCGAGCCGATAATTTTTCATTTCTTCTCGCGCATCTTCTCCCCCCCCCTGCACCCCTTCGCCTGAATAACGACTGGCTGCCTGATACCTACTTATACGTCGACGCATATACGTATACATATATACAACAGTTCTTATCCTCCTCGTGGTTACTCGATGACAGAGTCATGGTTTCCGCGCGATTCCGCGAGCCTCTCACAGCCAGGATATTAAAACGCGGGAATAAAGGCAATCTTCGGCTGTTCGTCTTCCGGATCTATAGGTAGATGGATTGTCTTTTTATAACCGAGTGGCCGGGTATCTACGTCGTTCATCGAGAACTCGTTCGAGCAAACGAGCGGGGAGTGGAAGTTTTCCTCTTCTTTGTCGCCCGAGCTTTTACCGCGCGGTCGGAAAATTTGCGTCGAATCGACGATCGCTCTTGAATAATGCGCAGATGAGCGCGCCGGAGGAAGAAACACTATCGATTCGAGTAGTCAGGCGAGTGGGCTAACGAACGTCTCGTTGCTTCGATTGATAATTCGGTCGAAACGATCGACGCAAACAAACTGCGGTCGTTCGCGCCGAGTTGTTAGCTGACAAATGTTTATTCCCCCTCGCCGTTCATTTTGTCGAACGAGCCGTATTCTTCGTCCCGCCGAAAAATATGTAGGGCGTAACTTGAAGCGTGAAAAGTCTCGCAGCAAGTTTGGGGGTCAAGTTCGAAGGATGAAAAATGACGGGACATTCGTCGTCCCCGGCGTTACATGGACGTCGGGTGAGAATTGGACTGTCACCCGGCTCGCGGTTTCTTCCGAGGCGATTTGTTTCACTTTGCGGTCGAGTCTCAAGATTTCTTTTCGGTCCTCGTTTAATCTCCGCTGCCCGGCAAATCCCGTCCATTAATTCCCTTTAACGTTCCGAGAGGTCTCCGTTTCACTGCACGCCAAGGGGGACGCGGGGTGGACCAGATTAAATATCGCCGAATCTTCCGGTTCGCGTTCGTGACTTCGTAAAGGTTCCTGCGCACGTGTAGTCGTTGCTCGCACACGTTCGCGGTCCGAGCGAGTGTGACGGAGACGGGGTTAAGGATGTAAAATGGACTTCGCTCCTTAGGAACTCTCGGGAGAGTTATAGATTTGTGGGGAAAGGATTTCTTCGATGTAACTGTATATTAATTGTACGCTGAAATGACGCTTGGTTTCGCTAACAAAATGTTGTGCAAAATTTTTTGGGTGATTTTACGAAAACTGATGGCAGAGCCATAAACATTTGAATAATCCAACAAATATTTTTTTACACGGAAAAAAATGTTGGTAAATTTCGGGACAAGGCCAATTATTTGTTACGATAACGACAATTTTAGTACAAATTATAGTAAAACTTGTACTTCGAAGTTGCAAGCGTTTGCTGTAATTCCAACTAAAATTGTAGTTATGGTAACAATAGATTGGCTTTGTCCTGCATTTTACTATAAACTTTGTAAATGTTACAATTAATTTTTTTCCGTGTAGATTATCAAATTGAGTCAACAAAATCATTTTGTTGGCTACTTTTTTTCTCAGTGTACACAGGGAAAAAGTATTAGTAAAAAATCATGGGAAAACCCACGAATTTTTAGTTATCCCACTAATAAGGTTCTTCGAGGTGGAACGTTGAAGTTTTTAATAGACCGCAGCATAGTTTTTACAGTCCGTAATATAATAAACAACAGTTTATGAGTTTATACTGTTACGAACTGTAAGAAGTACGCTGTGTCTATTAAAAAATTCAGCGTTTCACCTCGAGGAACCCTGTTCCCGGGGATTCACTAAAAATTATTAATCCTTTTTCTCAGTGTAGCGATCGGACACGGTATAGAGGTGATTCTGATTATTATTTATTAATTTATCAGTTGACTAATTCTTGCTCCGTGGACGTCTACGCGCGAATTTTTGACACCCACTCGTATCAAACGTTTTTTGTAGTAAAAAATGTAGGCTTTGAAAGAGTATCGCCACGAAATTCGTGATAAATACACGAGCATCGAATTACTCGCGCGAGTCCGAAGTTGCGTGCCTCCTTCGTGATCCGCGCACCAATCGGGCGAAGGCCGTTCAGAAACGGGAGTTACTACTTAAACATTGCAAAGCGCGGCTCCGGGCGCCACACCGCGAAGGAAATAAAGGAACGGGGCGACACTGCAGCCTCCGCACAATCTAATAAATACGCGTGGATATCCAATTTTGCAAAGTGCATTCTTTTCGCATTCTATGTACTATGTACTGCGCCGTCGAGATGCGAAAGGCGTCGGATAGCTCCGAATAGGAGTCGGTTCACGTGTGCGTGAAATACGTACACCAGTTCTTCGCGATAGGCTTTTTCACGAGTGCGTAAAATCGCCGAAGAAACCGGCGCCGCGTCCTACACTCGGCCGACGGGTCGATTTCCCTCGTATTAAACTTTTTGAGCGCGCGAGCGTGGAGCGTCGCCTTTCTCGCGGGGTGCTTCTTATCTTCCATCGGACCCTGCCACTTCTGACAATGCCGCTTCTTGCGTCGTGCGGGAAAAAATAGCGCGGGCCTCGGCGTCCGCGTGCATGTAAAGATACGGTATTGCGGAGAGACCGCACCCGAAGGTGCGCGCGGAATTCCTTCGGCATATCGATGGACGGCCGAGCGAAAGAAGCGGAGTTTCGAGCCTCGCAAAATACCGGAGGGAAAGAGAGTGCAGTCGATTTCGCGCGACTCGAGTTTGCCCCCGGCTGGCGTGTCTCGTCGTAGAGCCTAGGTGCCGATGCGCGCGAAGGTCCGCCTCTTCTTTATTTCCGACAGAAACGCGCGCGCGCGCGGGACTTTGCACCGATACCGGACGTGACCAGCGAACCGAGAACGAGCGACGGTTTTTCCGACGGTGCTCCGCGCGTTCGTGCGAGGATTTGTACCGGTGTTCAACGTCGAGGAACATCTGCCGCGCTGCAGGCGACTGCTGGTCGCGGGAACCCCCCCTTTTTTCCGAATCGTTGAAAGTAACGGACAACTGATTGACGTCTTTCATTCGAGTTGCGAGATTTCCAGAACCGCGCGATGATTTTTGCGGAGGAATTAGCACGTGCTCGTGCTTTTTCTCGGAACGGATATGTACGGGGAGAAAATACTTGGACGCCGTTTGGTAACGAGTCGTCTCCGAGTTTAATCGGCGTCGAAGAGAAATGGGCAAGTTTAGATATATGCGTTGGCGCGTGTATATAAATGTAGCAACAATAATGATGAACGGATGGATGTCTTTGGTAGAGCGCAGACGTGTTTCAGCTATTTTGTCGGAGCTTCGTGGAGCGCGTCCGTGGTCGAGGCCGAGACCGTGACCGCGACCGTGACCATCTCCTCAGTGGTGGTGACCGCCTTCGGAATGGTCGTTTCCATTACTGTTGTGGACGTGGGCGTGGAAACCGTGTTCGTCCGCGTGATACTTGACGGTCCTTATATTGCCACCGGGTTCCTTGATCGTGTATTCTCCGACCACTTTGTTGCCTGTAGGAAAATTCGAAGGTTTGACACGCGTGGTAATTATGGACTATTCTTTCGATCGCGAGGAAAAACTGTCGACAGCCCGGAGCACGAGAGACGCTTGGCACGTTTCGCTGGGAGTTTATATACATTAATCCGTTTCGGTAACAGCGACGGAAAAAAGTTACTGCTGGTTTTTCCGTCACCGAATGTCTGGTTACCGCGACGAATGAAACGGTACTTATAGTTTTTCTGCCGCTTCCGGGTATCGGGACGAGAACTGAAGTATATCCGCAGTCCCGGTGAGAGACATGAGTTTTAATACGCCGGGACCGTTCGGTTGTAATTCTCAGTGAGCGATACTCGAGTCTGGCGATTTTTTATAGATCTCTGTTAGTTTTTCTGATACTCGTTGAATAATGAAGCTCGACATTAGTGTAAAGCATACGAAAAATCATCAGGCGTGATTCGACTATCGTCAATTTTATCAGAACGTGATCTCTCTTTTTCCGTGCTTCCAGAGTATAATTATCTAGGATCGAACGCTTTTTTAGAAACAATTTTTGAAACTCAACAGTGATTCTGTACATTCACGTAGGTCATGGTACGTGCTAAGTTGATGCATCTAAAATATGCGGAACGAATGGATGACGTTTAACGAGTAGAAAGCATTCCATTCGAGTCTGGTGATTTTTTACAGACCTCTTCAGTTAGTTTTTCCGATATTCGTGGAATAATTAAGCCTGATATATGTAAATGTGAAGCGTACGAAAAGTCATCACGTGTGATTCGACTATCAACAATTTTATCAGGATTTCATTTCTCTTTCTGTGCTTCCGGTATAATTGTCTAGAATCGAGACGCCTTTTCAGACAAATTTGTTGAAAACCAACAGTGATTCTGTACATCACGCTACACGCTAAGCAGATGTATCTAAAATATGCAGACCGAATGGATGACGTTGAACGGGTTGAAAGCGTTCTATATCCAGCGTCCTTTCAAAGGGGTTCCCGTGCGTTATTCGCGTATCGAAACTTTGAATCGACGGGGCGCGCAGCGCATACTGCAAATAAAACACCGCTGCTTTCTCCATATCGAAATTAAATCGATAGATCGATCGTGCGGTATTAATCCGCGGGGTAATCACTGGATCGACCGACGTCGTTTCACTGTATACACGGTTTATACGCGAGAGAGAGGGAGAATTTTAGCAGCAACTGCGATCATCAAAGCGCATGCTGTACCCGATACGACGCACCGCGATATCTCGTCGCTCGACGATACGTCGCACAGCGTGCGCACTTCGATTCGCAGTTACCCCGTTGCAATGAGCATTCATCTCCGCGATCACGTACCGTCTCTGTGCTCCTTTTGTCCGTGGAAATCCCCGGTATGGTGATCTTCCACCCCGTAGGAGAACTTGTAGTGCGGATGCGCGACGTAGTCGTGATGGTGGTGTCCGTGTTTATCCACCCAGGCAACTTCGTGATCCGGCCCTACCACGGGCCCGTGGTAATGTTGAAAGGAATGCGCGTGTCCCGCCTCCGCGTGGTCCATTGCCACGGCCAGCGCCAGGACCACAATGGTCACGAACTGTCGAACGAGAGTCTTACTTTACTCGGGGCTATTATTCCCGCGCGATCGTGACGCGAAATTCGAGATGAGTCGCGCGTCGGGGGCGCGGGATGGCCGCGGGCGGTTCCCGCGCGAGAGAGCCGCTCATCCGCGCTGAAAGACTCACTTTGAAAGCCATCGCACTGGGTCCGCTCTCGTGGTGGGATGCCGATCGCCGTGTCCAGAACAGCGCTACCGAGAGAAATCACTCCGAAACACTGACCGCGGTCCGATCGACGCGTTTGCCTTTTATACGAAAGTACCTTTTGCCCGAGTCCCTGTCCCCGATCGACGACGCGACGCGTTACAAAATGCAATTATTCAACAGTGTGGAGGGCAAAAAGACGCAGCCCGGCTGCTCGCTCGGGCGCCCGTCGAGCTGTTCGCCCGCCGCTGCCACGACGCGCGTGTTAATGGTCCCCGTCGATCGTCGGGAGCGCGTGAAATTAGGAAACGTCATTTTTTGTCAGATGGTACTCGGATCGGAATATCGCGACGCGTGGTCCATGCGCGAGTACCGTTGACGTATACAGAGGGTAACGGCGATGGGGTACTACGCAACTGTCGCGCGCTACGTCGCGTCGGTTGCTCTCGTACAGCGACGGGATCGTGTACACGAGATTTACGACGCACCCCGCGAGGCGCTGAGCTTTCCAGCGCACCGTAGCGAAATGAGTATGTATCGAGAAATCTGCGGGTATTCGTATGTTCGAATACCGACGTACGGAATTCGCAGGAACAATAGCGCTCGCCTCCCCGCGAGGGGAGAGAATCGCGTCGACCTAGAAATTAAATATTGCGGAAATATTGACAATTGCCTCGGCAACGATTTTTATCGGCGCAAGACGGCGATAAAATCGCGCAGCTTTGGCAATAATCTGTCGCGCTGCGTTTACCTGCTACGATTGTTGCATCACGCGTAGCGATACTTTTCCGCTAATTAAAATTGTACTCCGCTTCTCTCGTAAGGCCTCCGGCGGCGCGCGGCGCGTTTGGTTTCTTTCGAAACTGCAGTTATATTCGCGACGTTCGAGCGGGCCGTATTTCGACGACCATTATTTTTCCGTGTCGTCGACTGCGTGTCGTTTGTTTGCGAAGACGGGATATGCATCACGGAAAGAGTGTGATACCGGTAAATTTAATTTTGTTATATTTAGAATAAAAGAGGTACACACAAGGGTTTCCGGATGTTTCTACTGTGTTGAAGAACAATTTTTCTTTGGAAACTAGTAAATTATAATGTAAACTATCAGGATTTACTATTTTCAAAGAAAAAATTACTGTACCGTACTGTAAAAACATCCAAAACCCCTCACGTGTATTTCTTTTATTACAAATACATAAAAATTTACTGGTATCGGTCTTTTTATGATCTATACAAGATCGGTAATACATTGCCTACTGTGTACAGGGTATTTTTCATGAGATCGTACATAGAATGATGTGCAGTAAAGGGATAGTTTATACGTTATTAACTGCATATCGGAGGATGCCGTACATGATTGGTTCCGTCGATCGACTTGATGGTACACGGCCAATAACGTACAGCTCATCCCTTTACCACATATCGTCCTGCGTACGATCTCAAGGAAAATACCCCGTATACCTGTCGTCGAACATATACCTCAAAGCTTACTCGTTTTCCAGCCGCTCGACGATCCCGCGGTAATATCGCGGGATAAAGAAAGGTCCCAGGGGATAAATCTGCGGAGATTAGCGTGTCGCCGTCGTCGATTCGTCGCGTTGAACGCGGATGCCGCATTCCGGGTTGGCCGCGCCGCGGAGCGCGCGACAACGGGTCTATTGTTACAACCCGGCTTCGAACTCAGCCGCGCGGTTCCCTCGGGGTGAATTCCGAGAGATAGTTGCTCCGGATAAAGACGAATAGTTCCATTTGTTCGCGCGCGAGTTTCCGGGCATTCGCGGAATACGCGCGTGTTGCACACAATTCGCGAGATTTCGTCTTCCGCGGTTCTCTCGATCCCGAGGACGACGAGAACGATCGTTTTCTTCGCGCGTTCGCTAATTTCCCAAGCAGCGGCGGCGACGGTGGGTGAGGCGGGAAGCGATGCCGAGGGTTGATCGGCTTTCGTTTCGGAGTCGCGAAATTATACACCGAGAAAAGACAGTTTATTTGTAGTTGATAAATGTTTCTTTGAATATGGTGAAATAAAAATGTTGTTGGACCAAGTAAATATTCGTTAACTACTGGTACAATATTTATTAGGTATAATTAGATTCTTCGAGGCAACCGTTTGAATGAAATAAACATTTTGATAATAATGTATATTTTCTTGTTCTAACGAAATTTTTATTTCACCGTATTTCACATTATATTGATTAACTACTGATAAATTATTTTCTCGGTGCAGACTTAATTGCAGAAATAAACATTTTAATAATTATCGTACATTTTCTTGTCCTAATGAAATATTTATTTCGCCATATTTTAAATTACATCTGTTGACTATTATTAAACTGTTTTCTTGGTGCAGAAACGACTGCGATCATTCGTTGTCCAGAAGTCGAGACTCTTCCGCACTACAGACCACGGATAGTTCTCAAAACCTTCTTGAAAAAAGTCTCGATTTCATTCGCTCTCGTCGGGGAGAGCTGCCCCCTTTCACGGGTCAACTACTCGATCTTCGCCGGGTCGCTAATTAGTTTTCATCTGCCGCCCGTACAACCGCCGTGACGAACGAGACACAGTCTGTTTCTCTCTCTCCTCTTTCGATCGTTCTAGCGCCATAGTCGCTACGGCGCGCTATCGAGGAACAAGATTAAGCTTACTCCGATATCGTATCTCCGGTTCGATGTATCGGACGTACAGTTAGTCCGCTCAATTTCGAGCCATGTCGTGAAGTATGCAAATTCCCGGAAAGTCGATCCTCGCGGGAGGGCGTCCCGTACGAACGATTTCGCACGACGGCGTGGGGGCGTCTTAATTTTGCATGTATACGGGTAACTCCGGAGAGCGAAACGGCTCCGCGGCAGTCTATCCATGATTGAGCGAGGCATCTGTGTCCTCCGACTGAATTGTAATTGCGCTTTAATTAACCCGTAATTTAAGGACGTTGCGAGGACGTAGGCAAAGAGGGCGAGAGAAAGGGAGAAAGGAGGGTGCGAGAGGAGAGGAGCGAGAAAGAGAGATGATGCGAGGGTAGCGCACGAGGGGTTCGAGGGAGGAAATAACCAGTCGCAAGTAGGTATAACGTGAAACGGTAATTCGAACTATCCTATCTACCCACCCCGGTTTTGGTCAACCCCCTTTCGTCCGCTCCCCGCGAATCGTGGGACTCGCCCCCCAATTCATATGCAAATGAAAAGCACCAACCCCGGGGCGCATTGTTCACTCAGAGTTCTAGTACTCCGGCTTGACTTACTACGCGAATTTCCTGAAAACTGTGCGCGGGAGGCGCCGTGTAATTGATACCCGACTCCCGCGGGCGAGTCGTGGCGCGGGAGGGTGGTAGGGGGTAAGGAGGACGTGGGGGATATGTGTGCCGCGTTTACAACTATATGTATATATAGAGCCTTTCCACCTCGAGGCACCATCGCCGTCAACGTCAGTCGCGATATTACGTAATCGTGAGTATCCCTCCTTTCCCGCCCTGGTCCGTCCGATCGAAAAAAGCACGACGACGCGTTACGTCGAGCGTGAAAAATCGTTCTTCGACGTATTACGCGGAGACCGGCGCTCTATCGTTGTTATCTGCCCCCCCCCTCCCCCCGGTCACCTGTTGTGTGTTAGCGCGCGTGTCGCGCCGTATCGGGCGTTTCACTTTTTTCAGCGCTCTATCGCCTGAATCGCAACGCGCGGCCTCCGTCCGTTTCTTTCCAAAGATTCGTCATAGCGAAGAATATACGCTCGCCCGATACGAGGCGTAGGCGCGTTACGAGCACAGCTGGAGGGAGCGGTAGTGTGGTCCAGATTCTCACGAAGTGGGGGAGCTTTTTTATTTTGATACACGAGGCGACACGGTACGGAGCGATCGACTTCGTTGATAATTTCGAGAGCGAGTCTTTTATCGAGAGATGGCTGAGCGCCTCCCAGGCGAAAAAATTCGATATATATTATATACATATATAATCTATATGTGGTTTTGATCATATATGAATTATATGCATATGATTTCTATGTTAACCATATAAGGACTACATATATATTTTTTAAGGTTTGTATAATCCATATATGGTTAATACAGAAATCATATATGATCCATGCATATATGACCAAAGTCACATCAATAATCTCGGTCGAGATTATCGAATTAATAAAACCGTCCGACCGACCCTCCGACCGAGAGTATCTATACAGGAATTGGAACGCCTTTGCGTTCAATAGTCAATAGTCAATACGAGATTTTGGCATTTCGTGCTTTCGCCACTGGTCTGCTGGCGTCGCCACCGTCCGACCTTCATACTCACGTACACTTCCCTTTGTGGCGAGGACCCGTGACCAGTCGGTATTTGTACAAAGCCCAGCCGACGGTAAATTTCAAGGTCCCTGTAACTGTGCGGTTCTGCTCGGGTCGGGACATCATGTACGTGTGTACGAATGCTCGCACAGTGAAACGCGCTGTCCGTACAAGGCTTTAAAGTAGTATGGTCACTCTTCAAAGTGATCGTTGAGTGTCCGTAAAAAAAGTCATCAAAAAACTATGATTTATAATAGAAAATTCTCTTTGTGAATTATAAAATTTATGACCATAAGAATTAGTCGATTATTTTGATTATTTTTCACTTATTATTCAAATAATGTGCCTCCTTTGACTAGCGTCTTTTTATGTGTGGCAACGCATATTATCAATGGGCTCGTGGCCCAGTAGAGAAAACCATGATACACTCAAACGTTTGAGTGTGTCGTGGGGAAAACGAGATCTGAAATGCACGCTTGAACCCACTCCACTGACGCGATGCTGCCGCATCTACTCGACGCGCTATTTCCGAACACCGAGAAGCAGAAATTAGTTATAACTAAAGTATCAAACGGTCAATAATTTTCATCAATGGGTGTACATTTTTTTTTCCCCCGTTTTTTGGTATATTTTTTATATTTTAATCTTGGATTTTACATACAAACCCAAAGAGAGAGAAATGTGTCTTGCCCATAAGACTCTGGGTTATTTTCTACTCGGTAATTAATTTTTATCAGACATACTAAACGGTCAATCTACCCCAAATTGCACCAGGAGGTTTCTATTGATATTAGCTTGCATACATAATTAATTCATATTTAAATCTTGGAAATCGATTCATGACCATACTACTTTAAAGAACGCTCCGCGTACTACTTCGTACACCAATACAGTGAGCGTGTAGTAGGTATGTTCGTTCATCTCGGCGTAAAGCGAGCAGCGAGAACCCGTGTATCTTTATGTCTGCCCCCTCCACCCCTCAATTTTTACATCGAATTTTCTCAAGAAATATATGTATGGTTATAACCAAAATTATGCTTAGTTACACCATATAAATTGATTATTCTCTAATGATAGATTGATAAAGACCAGAATACATTTTTCATTTATACCGGTAGAGATCGAGTCGGTAGTTAGAGTTGGCTTACAGCCAGTAGACACTGTGCAGTTTATGCACTGTTTCTATAATTTTAACAAATCGGTGCAAGTCGAATGCTATGTTATGAACATAATATCCGGTTTGCACCGATTCGTTAAAATTACTGAAACGGTGAATAAACCGCATAGTTTGTTTATTTACGATTTTTATGACTTCTTTCACGAACGAATTGTTCTGGGGAAAATGTAAATATTATCGAAACATTAATTATAAAATCATTACATGTTGATGATTTTATTTATCATTCATAATTTTTAAATCAGTCATCTAGGCTGAAAACATTTTTACCGATTTTCCGTTTATCATTGAGTGCGCTCTAGTTGCGAAATTCGATGTTCAATTGTTTTCAAACTGCTAATACGCGATACGTCGGCTGACAATGAATGTGTAGTGACACGCCACGCCGCTCTTTTCTCCGCCTGGCACGGCCCTGGCCTGGCCCTGGCACGACCCAGCCCGGTCCCGGCCCCGGCCCGGCCCAGCCCGGTCCCGACCCGGGCACGGCCCTGGCACGACCCAGCCCGGCCCCGACCCGGGCACGGCCCTGGCACGGCCCGGGCACGGCCCTGGCACGGTCCGGGCACGGTCCGGGCACGGCCCTGGCACGGTCCGGGCACGGCCCTGGCACGGCCCGGGCACGGTCCGGGCACGGCCCTGGCACGGTCCGGGCACGGCCCTGGCACGGTCCGGGCACGGCCCGGTCACGGCCCTGGCACGGCCCGGGCACGGCCCTGGCACGGCCCTGGCACGGCCCGGGCACGGTCCGGGCACGGCCCTGGCACGGCCCTGGCACGGCCCGGGCACGGCCCTGGCACGGCCCGGGCACGGCCCTGGCACGGCCCTGGCACGGCCCTGGCACGGTCCGGGCACGGCCCTGGCCCGGCCCGGCTCCGGCCTCTGCCCGGGCCGTGCCCTCTGCTGCTGCTGCTGCTGGGCTGGGCTGAGGCCGGAGTCGGGGCCGGGCCGGGCCGGGCCGGGCAGGGCAAACTCGGAAACGGTGCTTAAACGCATTTCCCCTTCTATAAAAAAAAGGGCTGGGGCCGGGGCGTTGTACGGACAACGAGTTGCCGTATTAAATCGCCGCCCGCGCGTTACTTTACACACGTCGCAAGTGGGTTTACTCGCGCGTGGAGAGGCTCTAGCGTCTGATCTGTAGGGATTTGAAACGACAATAATGGTGAGAACTCGATGCCCCGCTCGGCGGGCTGATGCGTTAATAATGCGTCGCCGCACGTGGTCCCGTATTATTCTACATATTCGCACTACATGCCTACACCTGGACGATATACCCCGTTCGATTTGCACGTTTGTTTATCGTATCGTTACGAAGATTAGTTTTGCATTTTAAGCTACTCGCATTTGTATTGCAAGCTATTTTTGTTCACATTGCTACACTGAGAAAAATAATTAGGTTAAAATGATTAAACGGCTCTAGTTAAACGTGTTTCGTTATTCTAACCAAAATATTGGTCAGTTGAGCTATATATTTAGTTATTCTATTGAAATGTTAAGTTATTCCAACCAAACGGTTAGTTATTCTAATCAAAAATTGGTCCGTTTAACCAAAAAGATGGAGTATCCATATTTCACCAAACGGTTTTGTCATCTGCAGGATTTTCGTAAAATTGACCAAGTTATTTTTCTTAGCGTACACTTAGCTAATACTAGCATACTTCACGATTGCCATGGATTTCACGCAGAACTTAATGAAAAAATGTTGATTAGGACCGACTTGGCATGAATATGAATTTGGCAAAGAGACTCGCCTATAATACCTTCTCCGTATACGGCAGTTTTTTGACCTCGATGAAAAGCGAAGAAAAGCAGATGTCGAAACTGCTGATTTTTGCCACCTGGATATTCCGATTCTAAGTCAGAAAAAGAATAAAAAATTTAATTATTCGAAATA
This sequence comes from Xiphydria camelus, assembly GCA_963678675.1. Lineage (NCBI taxonomy): Eukaryota > Metazoa > Arthropoda > Insecta > Hymenoptera > Xiphydriidae > Xiphydria > Xiphydria camelus. Next base: position 5,796,761 of record OY783191.1, on the reverse strand, counting down.
ACAATTATAACAGTTTTATAGAGCAGAAAGAGCTCTTTCGAGTACATATAAACATATTGCCAAACAACAAAATAAATCGTTGTAAAATAAAAGAAAACGTAATTGTGCGACGGAACAGTCTCGGCGACGCGAGTATCGGCCACTTGAGCATGCCGGTCGCGAGAGTATAATATACCCCCCCCCCTTCCCCCTTCAAAACATCGACGGTGTATGATAGCACGAATTAATAAAATAGCTCCCTTTCCAAAGTAATCATGTAACAACTTAGAAATTACCAAAGATAATGAAAAAATTATGTTGAAAAAGTAATGAAATCATTACTGCCAAATTAATGAAAGCAAGTGTGTTGTCAAGGTATGGTGCGTTAATGAGAGAAATAGTACATAATTCCATACAATATGGTTAACTGAGGATATATTCTCAGTTTCAGTGGAACTCTTCTCTCTCTTGGTTTTTTTTCCCTCTATATTATTTTTTGTCTCTGTAGCAAAGTTTACCATTGTATGGAATTATATACTATTTCTCTCATTAACGCAACATACCTTGACAACACACTTGCTTTCATTAATTTGGCAGTAATGATTTCATTACTTTTTCATCATAATTTTTTCATTATCTTTGGTGATTTGTAAGTTGTTACATGATTACTTTGGAAAGGGAGCTATTTTATCAATTCGTGCTATCATACATCGTCGATGTTTTGAAGGGTATGGATTATATAGAAAATATATAGAATTTTTCCGCCTGGAAACATTAAAAAATCTGTGTATAGTCCTTATTATGATTAATATTGAGAGAAATCAGATGTAGATATCTGACTAAAACCACATATGGATTGCACATGTAAAATATATAGAACTTTTCCGCGCCTAAGCCGCGGTATAGCCTTTTCCCGTATAGACCGCCAAGTGGAGGAAGATAACTTCATCGTATCCCGCGTACGTACTTCATTCGTTATATAGGAGTAACAGTCGTAGTAGAGCGGCTCATTTTCTCATCACGAGCAGTTAAGCGACGCCCTTCCCGCGGGAGTTGGCCCTTCGACGTTTTACGATTCCAATAAGAGGCGCGATTTCGACGGAGAACATCTCCGTTCGCACGTCGGGCTTCCATCTCGTTCGCGTCGATAGGAAGTTTCCGTAGATCGAGACGCGATCTCTGAAAAGGCATTTTACCAATTTTATATATATAATTCGGAGGTCGTAAACGCTGAAATAATCATGATCGAAGATGCGTTTCTATTATGAAAACACGGTACCAGCCTATTCTGCTCAATTTCAGCGGATGATAAAGTTCCTCCCTGCGCCCTATTGAAAAGATTCCATAGATTTCCATAGACAATTTCTATGGGAATCTGATGTGCTTTTGACGGAGCAATTCCAGATAAAAATATTATTTACGGCAATAAAAGATATGTCGAAGATATGTAGTAAAGATATTTACTGAGGTAGCAAATATTTTTACCGAAAAAAATTTCACCGCGACTGCAGTTCAATTTATTATCATTGAACATGTAATATTTTGCTGGCACAGGTAATACTTTTTTCGTGATAACAAGAAGTTCTCAGCAAAACCTAGTTTTGCTAAGACTGCGAAATCCTTTTTCTTCGTGTACCTATGTGTATCTGAGATGACAAACAGGGATTTACCGAATTGTGTATGTATCCGCAAAAGCAAGTAAAATCCCATAAAGAAAATAAAGACCTGTACACGCCGTTCTATTCATAATTACTAATAGAACGTTATGAGATTTCATTAGTTTCAACAGATACACATAGAAACCAATACATTTATATTCGTCCCGCTTAGACTTTTATAAGTGGGTATTCGGAATTGCTGTGTCAAAAGAGCAGATTAAATTCCCACGGGGATTCTATGGGATTTTTACAAGTTTTCTACCAGAGTCTATGATATTTTCTCAATAGGGCGGCTTGGTCACCCATCCCATGGGAGAGCGGATTCTATTTATCCCGCGTGTATAGATTTGATGCTCGCAAATCGAACGAGTAACCGCATAGCGAGATGCGGAATCGAAAGCGCGTGCGCATAGATATATTTTCTGCATATATAGGAAACTCATCGCCATGACCGGAACGTCGAACGTGTTCGAAACGTATTCTTTTTTTCTCGAACCGTCGGCATAATAGCGCGCGGGAATGACGATAAAATCCGACGTTGACCGATGGTTCGCCTCGAGATGCAAAGTCCCTCGAAATGTGTATAGGTAGATCGGCGAACGCCGCAATTCGGCTTTCGAATCGATATACGAGCGGAACGGACGTTTTCGTCGCGCTATACGTTCGACGCCGCGTCGCCGTGTTTCTGTCGCGGGGCATTAGAGCCGCGCGTCGCACGTAATGCGACGATAAGGAAAACACGGAGGAAATTGCGGATGGAAATGAATTCTTCTCGGTCGCGCGACGCACGAATGTTGCGCACTGGCTTACGATAAAGAACGGAACAGGTATGTACCATTCGCGCGAAAATCCGTGAATAATTTCATCCGTCTCGCGGTAACCCCCACATTGTTGCGAGTCCCGTGCGTCGCGTCGCGTCGGTACACCGACGACGACGTTACGTGTGTCCGCGCGCGGCGGCCTCTGCATAAAGCGAGCTTAAAGCGGACGCCGAGGAGGGAATAAAGGAAGGAAGGAAGGAAGGAAGGAAGGAAGGACGCGGTGGAACACGCTTTGATAGATCTTCCGAGGGGATGGCGCTATTTTTACTCGCGGTCTTGTGAATATTCATAAAATCGCTGGTCGCGAATTTATATCGTGGTCCTCTGGTCGCTGCCCTCGTCGTTTGATCTTCCGTCGAGGTATCTTCCGCGATGCCCACGCGCACGAGACGATGCGCTTTGTGTTGCATAGCTGTAGACGGGTTTCCGAGTTGTCCTCCGAGGCGGAAAAGTTCTATGTGATCCATATGTGGTTTTGGTCATCATGTATGAATTAAATATGATTTCTATATTAACGATGTACATATTATATATATGGATTATATACAACCATTCAAACATTTATATATAATACTTATATGGTTAATATAGAGAAATCATATATAATTCATGTATGACCAAAACCATATATGGATTATGTACAAAATATATAGAATTTTTCCGCCTGGGTTTTGATTTTCCCGCGTTCAGCTTTATATCATTTTATAACGAGGGATAATTTGAACGCTCCACGCGCATATGTGTATTAATTTGCAACGACCCCGACGTGCGTTCTCCCATCACTCGAGTCTCTCCGAGTTTCACGTGCAGGTATTTTGCATGTCGCGCGATATACGACTGGTAGCACGAGTCGTCGGGACGGACGAGAGACGAGTGTAAAATAAATTCGCTATCGTGCCGCGCCGTACGTCGCAGGTGGTACACGCTGCGCGGTACGGGTTACGGTGCGATTCCTCCGGCCAAGTGCAGCCCCGCGAAGCCCGTGCGCGTGTTTCACCCTAATAATTTCTCGGCGTGCGTCCCCTCGACGTTGAACAAACCTTGGGGTGTGGATCGTAAAGCGCGGCTCGTCTGCGGGAGAATACAGCTCCAGCTCCTCGTAAAACCTATATTTGCTTTAGTTACCACCCACGCCCTCGGGATTCGTTTAATCCTATCCGCGAAGCGTCCCGCTCCGCGAGCGTGCGCGCAGACGAGAGGAGGGTGGCCGTCGTGGAAAGGAGACGGAGCGACGCGGGAAGAAAGTGGCCCGTCCCTTTGGGGAGACGTTAAAGAGCTTCTCTCTGCATGTAAAAGACATTGGGGAGGGGAGAATGTCCGCGCAAATCGGTCCGACGAGTCGCGCGAGGGGCTCGGCGAGCTCTCGCGAGCGCGTTGCTCCGCGCGAGATAGTCTTCGCTAAGTTGAACGTTTAACCCCTCCGGTGAACAGGCTCGGCAGTATATCTTTAAACTCGCGGGCAACTTTGTAAGTGATAACAACGTAGACGTTAACGCCCCCCCACCTTGGAAGCTTTTGGAACTCCTACGTAGAGGGAGGTGGGGAGGGAGGAAGTGGCGGAGAGAGAGAAAGAGAGGGAAAGAAGAAGAGCTAAGCGGCACTCAGGAAAATTGCACGTTTTAATCCGTCCCCGCGTTCTCGCTCTCCCTGTGCAGATTTGCGGGTCAGGCTCTGCTCTGAAAAGAGAGCGATAAATCCGCGCGTGTGGGTCGATCCGGGAAGCGAGATACGTCGATGGAGGACTCGGTTATAACCGACGGATACGTCCTTATCCCACGTACGCGTCCTGTACAATGGATCCGACCGATTGACCATTTCTTTGGGGAAGAAATTTCGGGTTTCTTCGTTCTCGAGACCGCCTTCTAATTTGTGCGAGACTCCCACGCGATACTCCGTCGAGTATGGAGGCATTCGATCGATTCATTCGTTTGATGTGTTCGTAACTTTGTGGCAAAAATTGTCGAGACTCTGTTGCGAGGTGGAGCTACGTAGGTAACAGGTCGGGCTGTCGAGTAGCTCGTATTCCAGTGTTGGTCTAGATTGTGCGACTGCGACTGTTTTTAAACGATCCAGTTGTCAATTAATATCGTCCATCGGTCATTTATATACCTACTCTTCTCGCGTCTATGGAATTAATTCTTGCCTTCGATATTTCACTCGACCTACTAATATGTAGGCATATTAGTTAAGTGTCCCAATAGCAGGACACGTTCTAATAGCCGGACACATTCGAGTGTAATTTAAATTATTGAACGGGATTGAAAGGAACTAGTGAAAAAAATTTTCAATAGATTACGAATGTATACAGAGAGTGTCACTGGTAAGAGCCCCGAGTAAAATCTGCCGTATGCATTTTTATGCCTGTCCAGATACTGGGCTCAGCCGTCCGGCTATTGGGACAGTCACCTTTCTTACGGAGGAAACGGTATTCCAGTCGCTGCACAAAATGTGTTTATCCCTTTCTTAACCTTACCATTTCGAGCACTTCTATTTTCGACAATCGGATCTCCTTTCCCAACAGTAGTTCAGCTCGCTAGGAGAAGTCTCTTCCGAGGAAGACCTCTTCCCGGGATTGTTCGCACGTGTCAACCGTCGTGGACTTTACCCCGCGGCATCTCGAAGGGTTGTCGCGTTCGATGGCTCGTCCTTTCGTCCTTCGTTCGGTCCCTTTCGTTTTTCTTCGAGCGTCTTAAAGGATTAGATAATTTGTACGAGAAAGTAATCACCTCGTTCGGCTCGAGGGGCGGGAGAGAGGGATGTCGAGAGGTACCGCGCCCTTTAGCACGAAAATTCGTCAAGACGGCAATAATTCTACGCCGCGTTAACGGATAAAATACTTTCTCCTTTTCTTCGACGATATCGACGAAGCAACCAGAGGAGACGGGGGTTGCCGCGGATCCAGCTCCCTCGGGGCCGAGTTAAATGGGCTGTAAGGGAGCACGAATGGAAAGGCAGGGAGAGAGGTGGACGGCGAGGAGGCTCGGGGAAACGACGAACGTCGTGTTAAGTGATTAAGATGAATTAAGGACACGCCCGACTAACCCACTTTTTTCTTCCTCGCAACCCGGGATAACGGGTAATAATAACCAAATAAACCGAGGAGGGCCAGTCTTTTGCCTCGCGCTCGTTTTATTTTTTCTTACCCTTCGTTTCCGCTCCGGGACTCTGTACGTAGCGCACGGATAAAGAGAATTTCTCTCGAAGAGAGAGAGAGAGAGAGAGAGAGAGAGAGAGAGAGAGAGAGAGAGAGAGAGAGAGAGAGAGAGAGAGAGAGAGAGAGAGAGAGAGAGAGAGAGAGAGAGAGATAGAAAGACATCGCGATTCTTCGAAGGAGTAGTACGATACTTTTTCCATTTCTAGGAATGCATACGTGGTATTCACAAAGAGAATTTGTCTTCGTATTTTCGTTGAAAGAAACGCATAGTTGGAATCCAAAGCATACATTATTGATCGCATTCGCATTGTGTTCTTCGACGTTATATTTTCGCTCCAACGTCAAGATTTCTCGGTTGACCGAATTTCTCGCGAGCTCGATACCTACCAGTCTTTGCATTTGCGAGAAAATCGCGTTTCCTTTTGTGATTGATTCGTACAAATCCTCCGTGTCCACGTTTTTGCGGCGTTTACAGGAGCGCATAGTGGAGAAAAATTGAAGGAACGTTTCGAAGGCCGGGAATTTCATCTTCTTTGCGAATGGCTTCGAGCTTGTTATTCACGGGCTTCGCGAGTATTCGGGAAAATTAATTACAATAATCTCTCTTTTCTTTCCTCCGTTATATTCGCGAATGTACGTACTCGTGTAACGCACGTGCCATTTTGCAATATTAATTAAGGTCGTATTTATAATCGTCCCGTCTCTTTGAGAGTCCGGATCGCTATCGGGAAATTTCGGTCGGCTATATTTAGGTCTGTAAATTCATTTCATGGAGAGAGGTAATATCGTTGTCTTCGGCATAATAGCTCGTAGATTCGATGGTAATTACAGCTCGCGATATCGATGGAATTGTTTTCAATTACGGAAGGTAAATATCGCCCCCGCGAGATTCCTCGTACAATCTCTTTTTGTCTTTCACGGACTCCTCTGTTTTAATGTGGGACAGAATGGCTCGTATACGTTCACCGTGGCATTCTCACTCGCATTCGCTAGTTTCCTATGTTAAAAGGAGATGGAACCATCCTGTACATTCGCTGAACCGGAAATTGTATTCGTAACGGGGACCAAAAAATCGCGGAGAGAACGTGGAGAGGAGAAACGACCTTGCGAAGAACATATGTGGGTTATCGAAACCTTGAAGATAATGATCGTATCATTTTTGAATTTTCGTAAACTACATCTTTTTAATTTCTATCTTCGGACTCAAGTTTCTGTAAATCAAAAAATTGTTCAATTATTATTCGTTCTTTTTTTCTGTATCTGGGTCGTGTAGTGTGGGCGTGATTCTTTATACACTGAGGGAATTAATTGCTCGTGTCAACAAATCTTTTCTTCAATCAAAAACATGATATAATTCCAGGACTAAAGCATGGTTTTTTTCGTGGAAGAAAATATTTGATAGGCTTGATTAATTGTTTTTTTTTTCGCGCAGAAAACATTTCTTCTTACACAATAAAGGTATTTTTGACTGAAGAGAGAGAGTGAATATACACGGGAAAATAAATTGTAGCATTTACAAAGTTTGCGATAAATTTCCGAACAAAGGCGATTTATTATTACGATAACTACAATGTTAGTAAAGATTATGGTAAACTAGTTAGAAGTTGCAAGCGTATCTGTAATTTTTACTAAAATTGTAGTTATCGTAACAATAAATTGGCCTCGTCTCGAAATTTACCACAAACTTTGTAAATATACTACGGTTTATTTCTCATTCCGTGTATATTCTTTCACCAAGAATGTGTATTCTTAAAAATTTGTAAGATCGTATGTTCTTGATTCAAGAAATATTTTTTCGATGCTAGCACGCAGAAACTCAAACAGTAAATTTTGCCGTATTCAGCAGTAAAAAAGGTCCACATACCACTTTCCGAGAAATTTCCCCCGTAGAACAGTAAATGTGTTCAGTAATAGTAAAATATATTAATTGGCAGTTAAGTGCATTAAATTTACAGTAAAATGTACTATTCGGCTATTAAAATTTACCATTTAAGTTTCTCCGTTAGCAATTATTTCGCTCAGTGTAGCGTAGGCATAACGCACTGGATATTTTCCGGCGAGAAACCCATCGCAATGACGTGATTCACGTCAAAAGACTCCGTATCAACGCTTATCAGAAGTTTCACCGCGCGGAGACGCCCTCCTGGCGCGCGCGGTACAGCCGATCCGTTCCACGCTTCTTGTTCCGGAGTCTCGACGTGCACCGAGTCACGGTACCAGGCGAATTTCTGCACATATATATTCGCCCACTGTACTTATCCATATATACGCCTATCTCATGCAAAGTTACGGAGTCAAAGCGACTATAAGTCCGCGCGCTGTTAGAACGAACTTTAATCGCAGTTGCCCGCCGGTGCAAAGTGTGAAATAAATACACGGTCGGTAGCTCAACCCGCCGCCATCTGCAGAGAGATATACGTAATAACTTGCAAATAATTACGCCCCGCGTTCATCTCCACTTTGTATACCCCGATTATATGCTCAAAGAAGCGGCGAGTTCGAGACAACTTTCGTCCCCCGGCCAGATCTCGACGCTCAGACAAGGTGGATTACGCTTAAACGCCTCGAGAATCTCATCGAATGAAAAGTCTCCTCGAACTTTGAATAACCGAGCCGAGACCTCGCGCGCGCTCGAAATTTACGCTCCGGTCTCTCGGCGAATACTTCTTCGAGTCCTACGACGATATAATAGGCGGAGATTCGCGCCCCTTGAGCGCGCAGGCGTCGTGATAAAGAGAAGGACCCTCTTCGGAATAGCCGAAGTCGCAATTACCAACAAAAATTCTCTCGATGGGAGAGAAATGGTAGCGGCGAAAAGTCCCGGCGAGAGGGGCGCGTGCCGTCGCTGAGGGGTAACGTTTCCGGGAATTTATACCCTTACTCTCGTTGTATTTCCTACACTTTTCCTCCCGCTCACTGTTTCTCTCTCGCCATATGCTCTCCGACTGGCTCTCTTCACATAGAAATTTATGAAAGGTGAATAAAAGAGATGGTTTTGGCGAGATTCTCTTCGCGCTATGTTAAAGGTACACTGAGAAAAATAACTTGGTCAACTTAACCAAAATCTTGGAGACCATAACCAAACTGTTTGGTGAAATATGGATCTTCCTAAACTGACCATTTTCTGGTCGGAATAACTAGACATGTAGTTAGAATAATTAAACATGTAGTTAGAAAAACTAAATATTTGGTTCAACTTACTAGTACTTTAATTAGGATAACTAAACTCGTTTATCCACACTGAGAACAAAAATTGGTTGTACCGATTTAGTTGATTTGAATTATTTCAAGCAATGAAATATTTTGTTAATTTATATAATAGTGTTTAATCCAATATCCATTTATTCGATACTAATATAATACAATATACCTATATTTAATCACTCGAAATACATATTTAGTTGCCAAAACTTTATACATTTAGTTCGATATATAATACTATTATTGTGCAGTTGAAACAATTAAATATTTTTTTAGTATGATTAATAATTACTCATATTGATTATGCTTATACTTGCTGCGAATAAACGAGTGTCGAATTAAACACGCTTTCCTTATAATTCAAATGAATATATTATTATTTCGACTAATTCAAATCAACTAAATCCTTCAACCAAATTTTTTTCTCAGTGCAGATGCGTTTTGTTATTTTGCATAACAATAAGTTACTTTCCTCAGTGCAGCGCGAAGTGTCCCGTTAAAGCGTGCCAAGCTTTAAAGTTACACCTCGTACACCGTTTTTCGCCAGGATTAACGCGGTGAACGAAACGTATCTTCGCGGATATCCGGTCTGCATCGCCGCGAGTGATCACCGTGATTCAAGGCTATAAATGGAAAAAGCTTTCTTCCGCCCCCAAAACATCTCGTCGTAGCTTCGTTCGAACAACGATCCGAGTTCCATCGCCCAACCCTCTCGTCTGTCGCGCGCTCGCCTCGCAGCTTTATGAATTCGGCAGGCTGTTATCTTCCGGCGTGGCGTTAATAATTCCGTGTCCGCCGAGCGGCGCGCGTCCATCCCGACGCGATTTAGCGCCGTACAGGGCGACCTTACACTCGCGTATATGTCCGCCAACTTTATTCGAGTGGCTGAACTTTTTGCCGCTCTGGCGGAACGCCAATGTCGAGGACCGAAATTAGTGCCAGATTTACGAGGTGTTACGAAACGAGGATTTACGTATTCGTTAGCGCGGCGGCGGCGGCGGGGACTCGACCTCCTTTTACGTTATAAGTATACGGCGTACCCACAGCCGTGACGGGGAAGACGGGAAAAAAAGGTTTTGACATTTTCGAGATGTCATCCTCGCTCGATTTCACGCTGCGTGATGAGGGGCCGGGGGTCGCACGCTGGAGCTTTTTCGTTACGGAGATACCGTCTGCTCCGAAGCGAGGATACGAGAGAGAGGCGGGCGCGAGGGTAGCGCCGCCACCCACATTGGCCCGCGAATGAGCACGTACATAAGAAAAGAAATATAAGATCCGCCCGTGAGACAATAAGTGATACAAATGACCGCGGTGCGTGATGGAGCCACCCCTTGAATGCAATCACAATATATTATCAGCTCGCACCCCGGTATACATTAGGAGCTACGGTGGATGGGGCCGGTCTCACTCGTGTACCTATCTAACGTAAGTAGGTCACGCGGGTGGCGCACCGTTATTTCGATCCTTTCTTCGGTCCTGCGCGGATCATATTTTCTTCTAATACGTCAAATATCGCCGGCGACGGATCGAGCCCGGCTGACCGAAGATCATTTGCGATTGGATCGAGGATAGCGCTCGCGTTTGGCTTCTTGTATGGGATGCGCCGGGCATCAAGCTTCTATTACTACTACTACTACTATTTGGGGCTTGAATTTTTGTCGGTTCACATCAAACGCGTTATGCGTCGAACGGTAAATGGTTACTAAAAGGCCAAACAGATTCATATAACTTAAATTATTTAGCAAAAATGGGTTAATGTGTGTGTGTGTGTGTGTTATCATGGAAAGAACGCTGTTAGAAGTTGTTAAAAGTTTCCAACACATTTGTGAATTAAACTTACAAGACTAATTGTAAAATTAAAAAAAACAATTGGGAATTTACGATACATATTGTGATTTTACGATATCTTAATGTGATTCTACGATATTTATCGCGATTTTCCTAGACATTCCTCATGGAATTTGTGTTTTCGCATCAAATTGTTGGTAGTTTTACCACACTTTTATGTTTGTTAAAAGCTTCCAAGTCAATTTGTCAATTTAGAACAGCAATTTTTAACAGTGAGAGCGTCGTTATTATATGCGAAATTTGGAAGCAAGAAAACGGCACCTATATTAACCATATAAGGACTATATATAGATTTTAAAATAATTGTATAATCCATATATAGTCTGTCTATGGTTAATATAGGACTGTCCGTCTGGGCGGCTATTGATACTTGAAGTACAGTATTTGCATGGCTCTGACGTTCGCAAAAAACATCCGGCTAAAGCTCGAAGCTTGACGCTTGGCGCATCCAGTGTGCGGAGGCCTTGAGATAGCGCGACGCGATGATACGAATTCGTTTGTCAACGAAACCCGATAGATACCTATACTCAACGTCGGTAGGGAAATACGTTTCGCGTCTGGACGTCGAATTTGCGATCTTCCAACCTCGTGCACAGTTTTGTCACGTTGGAACGCCTCCCATGTAAATTCTCCCGATGCATTATGAAAATTATGCAATTTACGGAGATTCGCGAGTGCGCGCGAGTCTAGGGCAATATCCCGCCGGTTTGCAATAACGCCGTCGTCGTCGTCCCGGCCAGGCTAGTAGCGGTGGTGTGTTGGTGGTACCGCCATTTTCCGTTGGGCAACCCGATAATGTGTGAACGAACCGCGATTTAAACACCCCCTGGGAGTTTATCGGTAACCAACCTCCTCCACCTTCACCTCTATACCGCCATCCTTCCACCCCCTCTTTCGATCCGCGCCATCCACTTCATTTATTTCATTCGACGTAGGTCACGGTGGCGAAGCGGTGGATTCGTTCGAATCAGCGTTTCGCAAACGGGAGACGGCGGAGATCGTACGGTGTCGAATTTCGGGCAGACGTTCACCGCGGCGAAAATGTCACAGTTATCGTCCTTCGCGAGAATGTTTCGTCCTCGGGGCGACTCGTCGAAGCTAGAGAACGCGAATTCTCTCGGCACTGCGAACGTCGCGTGTAGGTACTGCAACGAAATCTCAAACGGGCGAAATATGCGAACCGTGTGACCCGGAAGAGAGCAAGCCGGTCGATATCTACGTATCTGTTGCTTGTCAGCTTCAGGCTTTAGCAACGTCGTCCCAGTTCTGCGCGCGGTAAATTGCACGATAGCGAATAGCGATCTCGGCATAGATGATAAGGGGAATCGTCTTGCATCCCTTCTGAGGAGTAGGAGGAGCAGGAGGAGGAGGAGGAGGATCGGGTATGTCGTGTCGAATTGCATTGCCGCGACTATTCATTGGATTATCAAGGCAATCTTGTTCATACATCGCGTGAATGATTGTATATACATAAATATTTATTAGGCATATCGCAAGTGTCAAAGTCACTTGCGGAGCACGCGAGGGGGAGTATAGTCAGGAAAAGAGAAATTGAAAATTCACAATTCATTGTATACGCGTAACCGTACACTGAGAAAAATAAATTGATTAAAATGACAAAATGCATCTGGTTAAACGAATTTAGTTATTCTAACTACACGTCTAGTTATTCTAGCCGGAAAATGGTCAGTTAACCAGACCCCCCAATGGAGGATTCATATTTCACCAAACGATTTGGTCATGGTCTCCAAAATTTTCTAAGGCGGAAAAGTTCTATATGGTTTGTGTTATATTATATAGTCCATATATGGATTTGGTTCCATATGAATTATATGTAATTTCTATATAAACTATATACGGATTGTATATGGATTGTTTGCATTTTTTAATTTTTGTATGATCCATTTATAGTCCGTATATGATTTATATAGAAATCATATATAATCCATATAGGACCAAATCCGTATATGTGTGGACTGTATACAAATTATGTAGAACTTTTCCAAATGGGTTGGTTAAATCGACCAGGTTATTTTTCTCAGTGTACGAAAAATGTATCTAAATTCGTCCGCGAAACCGTACCCGATCGATCGAATCTATCTTCGGCTCGAGTCGAGATAGAGTCATCCTCGCTAGCCGTCAATTCGAGATCCTCATTCGTTGATAAAACCGTATACCTATATGGATAGAGCTCAACGTCAAGCGGAGAAGTCGAATAACAGAAACGACGCTGACGCCGGACGTAGGTCTCTTTTTGCACGTGGCGGGAGTCGTTAAGACCGATAAAAATCCAGTTTGATCGAAGGCAGGTTGAGCTGCTTTTTTCCCTTTTCACGACCCACACCCTATATCTCTCTTTTCTATACAAACCCTCTGCCTCCTGTCGACCCCCTTCCAATCGATTCGCTGCCCGATAAATACATTATCGGGGCACCGTTCCGCTCCCGAAACATCCGAGATAATTTAATTAATCCAGGATCAACGCTGTTTCCGGATCAGCGGGTATCTATCTGTTTACTTTTTATATAGGCCCCCATATGTCGGTCTCGGAGATCTTTGAACTTCAACCTTACGAAGAATAGGCGGGGACAGAGGTTGAGGGGTGAGGCTTATATATTTATTTAGTCGGTCGTTTACCGTGTTATTTTTATTCGGCGATATATCGCTTTTATTCATCTACCGCTTATATTTTATCGTTAGGTCGATGCCTCGAAGTTTTACGGGATATCGATGATTTTACGGGTGAGAATATAATTTTTTTCTCCAAAAAATTACCGATATCTCGGCGTTCCTTCGACATTTCGTCGTAGAGCTCGTTATTTTTGAATTTGACGTACATTCGAAAATAGTTCACGTAGATTTATGCACGGAAGAACCAGCACTCTTATTTTCCCTGAAGAATAGTTAATGCGGGAGGATAAATGTAAAAGTTACGAGATATAATTGTCAACGTGATACTGCTATTATTATATATAGAGAGAATCGTCGAGTGTCGGTGGGGCGGACTCGGCTACCGTTGCAATACATATAAGTTAATCCATACACGCGACATACACCACGCGCCCAACGTAGAACGTGTTGAATGCTGATAGATCGGTATATCGGATTTCAATTATGGACCGCCACGACGGTCCCGCTCGACGATGTATGAGAAACGTCCTGAATAATGTACGTATACGATCTCTTTTATTACGGTCATTTTTCCCGAGCCGATATCAATATTACCATAACTTTACATTCGTAATTGGTTGGCTCCGTGCCAAGGCGACTTAAAATCGCACTTTTTCTCCTGTCATTCGCCACCTTTGTTCGAGCTCCTCATTGTTCCACGAACAATGTCGCGGTCTGGTCGATGAGGGCGCATCGAAGCCGTTGCACTAACAGTCGATCGTCCCGGGCGAAGATGAACCTTGGAACGCGGAATGGATCGTGGTAATTGACACGTGAAGTACCCGCGCTCTCCCTGTCTTTCTCTCGCCTACAAAGGTAGAGCAAATCCCGGCTAGCAACGTCGTTATGGCGTTACGAGCGTGGAGCGTTCTCACAGGCAACGGCTGCAGCGACAAATAGCTCCCGTGGACAAATAGCTCGCTCTTATTTCGAATAACGAAAGGGTGTTTTAAAAATAGCGGGGTTGCACCGTGTAATTCTCGCGTCACGCTTTTCACTGAACACCTCGCCGTTGCGCGTAAGTGCGGCGAGGTCGGCGGTGGGGAGCGAGGCACGCGAGAAAACTCCAACGGGACTAAGATGGATGGGGTCTTAGTCGGGACAACTTTATCAAGTGTACCTGCTTTCAAAAGAGAGAGGATGAAAAGTAAGAGCGCAGGTAAAAAAGACAAAATCGAGCCGCGGGTCACGCCACGATTCGCTCGGTGCGCGTATAGCCGGGGGGCGAATTACGGGGGCTGGCTAGCGGTCGTTTCAATCGCGACGTTGGATCGTGATGATTGTTTCGGGCGTTGTACTCGTCTCGATCGTTTGTAAGGGTTCTTGCGCTTCTTGAGCGCTAATTAATAGAATTGCCCATCTGTCATCTCTATCTACCCATTATCGGTTTCCAATAATGAATCGAGATTTTAAAGAGCTTCGATGTAATAATTGGAATCTCTAGGAGGACCGTGTCTTACATTTCTTCGGCAGAGTGAAATCGTTCTCCGTGAACAGCCTTCGTCTTTTTTATTCATAACGTAATAAAGTATCTGTTCTCCCGCGTTGAGACAAAAAACTTGGTTAAAATGACAAAAACGCATCTAGCTAAACGAATTTAGTTATTCTAATTGAAATACAATACGTTGAACCAAATATTTAGTTACTCTAATTACATTTTTAGTAATTCTAACTGCCTGACTTGTGATTCTAACAGCAGGAAATGGTCAGTGTAACCAAACAAATGAAAGATCCATATTTCACTAGACGGTTTGATTATGGTTTCTAGGATTTTGGTTACACTGATCAGGTTATTTACCTCAGTGCGATATTGTTCGTTCCTTGTGTTAATTAACGAGGACATGTAAAGGAAGGTGATATAAAATAGAACGCATGATTTAACTACCATGCGGTAGGCAAAAAAAATAGTAGTTAGGTGTTATAAAAAATTTTCCATTTTATCCAATACCGATATATTACTCAGTATTGAAGATGTGAAAAAAGAGGGAGAGTGCTGCCGTTTGGTAATCGATCTACCGCAACATCTCGAGCTAGTTCTCATGTGTGTATGGATACCTATGGATAAAGATATCCATGCAAGTAATAAAGCGGCGACGGTAAGAGATTACTACCCCTCTCGACCTCCACAGCTTTCGCGTTTGTACCCACGTATGAGAGATGAAAGTCAGTTGGATGGCGATACTTGAAAATCGTAAAATCAACAGAACCTTTGATATGGTTCTGCGAATTCGTTGCTTTGCCAACAGGATGAATATATCATGTGCAAATATGTATAGGCGTCTGTACAGTATCTCCTTTAGATGGACCGTCTTAAAATTTAAAAATAATTTTCCGCGAGTACCTGCGAAAGCCGAGATATTTTCAGAAGAAAAGATTTCTTGGAGATGAATATTAATCTTTGTACTTATTATTAAATTATCATTTGAATTAACTTCACTTGCCTGATAAAATTCTCCGCAGGTCTTCTAGCCCTTCCACGAAAATTATATACCGAGAAGAACAATATTTAAATTCAAACGAGAATTCTTTTTTACTTTAATCGAATACATTTTTGCTCAGGATACGATGTGAATGGTCGTTGTATTCAGAGAAATCATTACCGTTTAGTCGGGATCATAAAAGGAAACAAAGGTATTCGCAATTTTCCGTTAAGAGATGAATTTTTCGCGAATGCTCGCCATTAAGGCAATTAATAACCGAGCTTACCGAGGTAATTGCTGGATTTATATCACCCAGCCTGCAGGATATGACTGCTCTCAGCGCCATGAATAACGTCGCTGCAGATCGGTAAAGTAAATTTTGACTTTTCCGCACCGCGGAGGATCGAGTGCTCGCTTGACAGTTTATCGAACGATCGCCTAAATTGGCTCTTTTGAATTCAGGGTACACGAGGGAGAAACGTAGCGTTCCTTTTATCCCCATAAAAGAGTAGTCGCGTGACAATAAAGTATTGATGGTCGCTTTTCCGCATTACCGGAGGGCAAAACGAGGATGTTGTAGGGTTCTTGGGACCGGCACATAATCTGCCAGTATATGCAAGTGTGTATAAGTAAATTCGTTGAATATAGCGAGCGCTCGATAGCTCATCCGGTATATACCATACCAGGAGATAATAGTGATTGAAGTTTCTTTCCTGGCGAGTAAGTTTAGTCTCATATGGTATGATAGTGCAGAGTAGTGTCAGCGATGAGAGACACGCCTATACGAAAAAATGTCAATGAAATATTTGTGATATGCGTTTGAATATTTAGGAAACGGTATTCAGTGTGTAGGAGAGGAAAATATACCACGCAAATGCATCGTATAATATATCGCGATATAGATCCTATACGATTATATCGGACTACAGCTATAGCGGACTGTTGAGAAAACGCGAGGCGAAATAGAATATTACGGCTCGTCTGTTTGCTGATATTAAATGAACGGCGGAGTAGAGTGAAAAGGAGAATAAAATAGGAGGGAGCGCGACAAATTGCGATACATAGCGCAGAGGTTCGTCCCTTCGCTCGGTGGAGCGTCTTCAATTAATTTCCGTGCGTGCGCGGGAAGGAGCGGAAGAAAGATATCAAATTATTTTCCCTAGGAAACCTCGGCATTACTTTTCTCCATCCTATTACCGAAGATTACGTTTCAAAAGAACGTCGGCTCTCGGCTCTCCTCCGTTTATACGCCACTCGCCCCGCTTCGAAAGACGGAGATGGCGGTGATTACCACTTGAGAAATATCGTAATTATATTTTGCGTCAAAGGGGAGAGGAGCGGAGCTTACGGGTATAGTTCAAGCCTCGATAACGCGCGCTATCCCCGGGTCGACCCACTGACGATAAGTCGCTGAGGAAACTCGGAAAAGAGATCAGAGCCATCAGGACAATGGCCCCATTGTGCGGTAGCTTTTGCTCTTTAATATGGACCGCGGAATTCCGCTTTTCCTACCGGACGTTACATTTTTTTTCATCCTTTCTTCGCTGCCAAGGTAGATGGGTATTAGGTATACTCTGCACCCCTACGAAGTTAAAATTGGTCCCACGAGTCTCTCTGCCCCGCTTAGCCGCTTCTTGGATTATACTTCGCGGCGGCGGAGGCGCTTTCGCAACTCAAAGTCCCATCGCGTAATAATTATTTTAATTTTAATAACCTCCTTTTTTTATTGTCGCCGTTTGCACGATAAAGACTTGAAAATGGCGAGCACGAGAGAACTGTGCTCTGATACGAATTTTATTTTTCTTTAAAGAAAATATAGCCCCCGAAGAATTTGGAATTTTCTCGATGTGGTTGGTTGGATTGAATATGTGGGGCGAAGCAGATGACTTCGAAGAAGAGGCCGCCGTAAGTCCCACCGGTCTCCTTAGTGGCAAATCTAAAGTGATCCATGACCGTTAAACGGAAGATGGGAATTCATTGCGATAGCATGGCGATCCATCTTTCGTTTCACGTTTACGTTTCATTCTAGACAAGCTGCGTAACTGGAGGGATCTCCGGGGGCAGTGCAAGAAGATTTCAGTAAGCAGCCATCGCCTCGACGGAGGGATGAACGCAGAGGGGTTTGTATGTTTTTCAATCCCTCCGGTCCTCATCATGTCGTAGGACGATTGGTCCGAAACGGCACGGGGACTGGTTGTAATTTTTGTTTATTGGCGATCGCACAGTGACCGCGAGTCGAACTTCATTGCGTTGACTCGTGAGTGGTCTGATTTTTCCACCCCACTTGTAACTCTAGATTCAGGGCTCTTCTCGTCTTTCTCATCTTTCTCGTAATATTTCGTGATTCTTGCTCGGGATTGATTGGAGTAATTTTGAAGTCGGATAACCCTCCGATTTCACATAAGGGTGAGATAGTTCACCGTGATTATTTCTCGTCTTCGAGTTATCAATTGATATAAACATGTAAACGAGAAGAGGTTACGCGTTGGGTCGTTTTCAGTAGACGAAATGATATTTTTATTGCAACTTTGTGCCATCGTAGATTGTTCATTTCGACTATAGAAACGCCCTAGGGATTTTATTGGCAATTTTGCTCTATAATTTTTGTAGGATTTTTAATATTTAAAACTTTTTATCCATTTGAATTAATGATTCATATAAAGATATATTAATTGTGATGTGTAATTATTCTGAGTTTTTTCATATTTTCAAGTATCCAATTATGTTTGGTAAAATCTTTAAAGTCTTACTTAGCCCGTTTAGAATGATTAATTGAATTATTCCATATATAACCTGTTTTCAGATAAATAGTAACAGTAAGTAAAAGTTACCTTCGGTTGCGCTCGTATGTGAATCACGCCAAGCTCAGGTGTCGGATGCGTCCCGGGGCGTTATCCCTAGTGTAGGCTCATTGCACCTGGGCGGATTGAATCAGAGTCGTGGTATGTGTGTGTTGGTGCGAATGCAGTTGCATCCTTTTAATTCTAGCGAGGGAGGTAGGATAGTTTGTCGGAACGAAAATGTCTAGATTTAAGTAGGTATGACCGAATCGAATACTCGGAAATTCGAGTATTACGAGCGCCCGCGGTTCTAGACCCGGACGCACGCGAAAATGAAATATTTAAGGAAGTGATGAAATACGTGGAATCGTCCTCTCGGACCTGTGAACTCAAGTGTTATAAGCGCCCGCGGTTCTAGACCCGGACGCACACGAAAATGATGTATTTAAGGAAGTGCAGTGGAAAACAGCGAATAGGACTCGGAGATTCGTGTAAATGTGCGCAGACGTTTACGAACTGTGATTTCTGAAATCAGAGGTCGTCGTTTGGGCTAGCCACTTACTTAGCTTCGCGTTAATGTGATTGAAAAAGGGAGTCGTTTCGAAGCGTCACATGGATGAAAACGAATGTTCGTCTCGTATCGTTAACGAATGCATCGAAAAATGCGCTATAAAGTAATGTTGATTTGGAAATTAAACATTGGAGAGATATTAAAAAATTACGATAATTATTACTAATTTGTAAATGTTACCACTGCATTGAGAATAATATTAATATTGTAGAAATAATAATCGTTGTCACTGAGAAATTAATATTGTCCATATTTTAATTGCCAGTCAATGTTAACTTTTCTTTTGCACGATATACGAGATGTAATATAACGTGTTTCATGCGAGTGAGGCTTCATTGGAACGAGTTTCTTCTCGGCGATAGGGTATCTCCGATATCATCGAGTGAATTTGACGTGGAAGCCGGGGCTTTGTCCGAAGAGGCGATCCGCCGAAGACGATGATTATTAATCAATTTTGTGTATCTCATGTATTTCACGCCGTCACTGTGCACGTCGTTATGTTGTTTCATGTTGTAATGTATGTATCTGTTTCTACGATGTCCAGCAACTCCACGGTTGCAATATTTTCTCGGAATATCCTTTGTCATTCGTTTTTACTCTTCTTTAGTAATTATCCAGCGAGAAATGTCGATACAATTGTAAAAGAACATACGTGGAGTTGCTGTTTGTTTACGGAAATACATAGCCGGCTTTACTTTTTTATTGCGATCGATACCGGTTTACTCTTTTTATCGAAGCATTGAAAATAATGTAATTTAAACTGCTCCTCGTACTTGATATTTTCTTCTGAATTCATGAATTACTTCATCTATTGATATATCGGTGTATTCTATGCAGAATATTTTTTTTCCTTGATAAATATTCACATTGTCAAAAAATACCAATATTAATTACATACGCCGTGATTAATCGTTTCTTGTTCCGAGCAACGTTTTCCCTTCGGCTACGTATTTTCATTCGTACGAGTCATTGACGGATGTTTTTTCGACAATGCTAGTTTGTCGAGGAACGTCGTTTGTGACTTCGCTTTTTCTCACATCGCTAATATTCTCTGCTGCATTGTTTCAGGGTAGCACCTTATTTTCAGCAATTTGAAGATTAATGAAAAATGAAAGGGACGTCCCGTAAAAAATGTCGAAGGATACATGTTCATATGAAATGTTTATTTGGACAATTACTCGATCTGATTTGGGCGTTCCAACCATTGACGATGATGCATAATTGAATGCAGGTAAATTATAATTATACATTAAAAAAATATTTTTATAAATTTCAATGATACAAGTAAACGAAGAGTATGTGTACGTTTGATATAAATTAACAGGAAACGGATGAGACTTTCCCCGAAGGATATCAAAGGATATGTGTTTCTATAGAATTTTTATTTGAATCATTGCTTGACTGAATTTGGGCGTTCGGACTCTTGGCGGATAATGCACAATTGAATCGAGGTCAATTAATATC
Organism: Xiphydria camelus; assembly: GCA_963678675.1. Taxonomy (NCBI): domain Eukaryota; kingdom Metazoa; phylum Arthropoda; class Insecta; order Hymenoptera; family Xiphydriidae; genus Xiphydria; species Xiphydria camelus. The sequence continues at coordinate 5,776,195 of OY783191.1, read as the reverse complement.
TATATTTTTATAAGCAAGTCTTTACGAATCACTACGATACAAGTACTTTTGCAAATACGTATTACGAGTCCATTCTCGGTTACGAGACCTATCAGACAATTGGACATAGAATTTAATCGTTGTTGCCGTTCGTCCATCCATTTTACGAACAATCGACGTGCGACTAAACGGCGAATCGCCGAGATGTCTGGCTCGCATCGACTCTTTCCCGGTACCTCTTAAATTTGAAACGGTGACAAAGGGACAAATAATACGCTTTTTCGCGGATCAACCTTCGCCAGGGCAGAATGCGACGTCAATAGGTTTTGCTGACCCTTCTCAAACGCCTCCGTTCATTCGGGGCCAATTTTGCGCTTGTTTTCGGATGCTGACTCCCTTTCCCACCCCTCTCTCTCCCCACCCTCTTTCTCTTTCCCTCTCTTTTTTTTCTCTCTCACGACAGATTATTTTCGCAGTGCCCCTCCGGTCCTCTTCTCGACGAAGAAACGACTCGGTCCTCAAGGCGGGAATAATTTTCGAGCAATTCAGAAATAACACAAAAGGAGCGCACGTTTCCTCTTTCATCCAATTTCAATCTTTTATTTTTCTTTCTTCGTACTTCGATATTAAGGTTGACATACCGAACGAATGAACGCGCAGACGAGTAGTTGAAGTTATCGGGTGCGATAAAAAGAAACCACGATCCCGTCTGAACGGAATTATCGACGAGTCTCAGCCGTCCGCCGCATCTGAAAACTCGCACCACTCGCGACCGTAGATCACCCCGGCGCGGCGTTATCGCGACGAGCGCGGAAACCTGGAAACGACTCCGAAAATGCCGAGGCCACCCCGTTTAACTCTCGATTTCGCAAAACCTCCCGCGCATCTCTCGACGGTTCAAGTTTTTGGGCCGCAGTTACGCCGCGAGCTCCCTCGACGGGGAAAATGAAATTGATGCTATCTGTAGTACCTGGCTAATGGCCCGTCCCCCGCGCGGTACCGCCGACTCCGGGGCTTCGTACATTAACTTCCGGTCGAGCACGCGACCCATCCCGCGCTTTACAGCAGAAATTGCCTCCATTAAGCCGAGGGCGGATCGATCCATCGACGACGAGAGTGCCTCGCGCTGTCATAAATTCCTTGGAAAATTAAGATTCCCTCGCCCTCTTTCGGCCCTGGGAACTTCTTCGCTGTTTAAGTACGTCGAAACCGGTTGTACCGCCTTCGTGTCGCGCGTCTCCTCAGGCAAAGTCTTTTCCAAGTTTTACGGCGCGAGCGACGGATGGCTGATTCTCGTATCGATAAGCGCCGCGCGGACGAGAGAGGGTCGCGATTTCATCTCCGTAAGTCAAAGGTCCGACGAAGGGATTCTTCTCGGTACACGCGAATCACGCATCGGGCAAAAAGTAAATCCCTCTCGCAGGGATATCGCGCGGGGCGAATACCGGGATTGGGATCTATTATTTTATTTTCCGGGAGTGGTTGCTCTTAGACACGCTCCTTTAAATTTCGCGCGGGAGAATTCGCGAAGCGAATCAGTGTTCCGTGTTCTCTGCATTTTCACTGGCGAAGCAGCGACGTTCGGCACATGTCCGAGTTTTCGGATTACGCGTTCGCGAAATCTCACCGAGTACGAAAGTGCTTCTGCGTTTATTGCATTTGCCACCGGCCGAAAGCGGATAGGAAGCTGCACTCTCGAGTTCATTTCCGCTCCACTCGTTTCTCCCGCGGGCGCTGGCGCATCAAAAAACATCATAAAGTCGCTCCTCTCTCCCGGCGCGCCTCACCCCCGCGCCTTGGCCACCCCGACCTCCGCCATCTCCGTCCAGTAGTTCGTTGCATATAATCTCATCCGCGGTCCTTTGGCGAACGAAGTAGAGGTACGCGCCAATACAAAAAGTACAGACGCAGCTCAGCGCTCAAAGGAGTCTCGACTCCGGAGAGCTCGTTGTTCCCGGTCGTTTTGTAGCTTGGCTCCTCTTCGCGCAACCCTTCGTTATACTCTTTCCGTCGCCCTCTTAACGCGGGGAAACTCCGTTCTCCCTGTTCGCGGTAACCGTAGTCCCTTATCTCGCACGAACGGAACGTTTAAAGTCCTCCATCCCCGGAATCCCTGTTCTTGGATTCACACTGTCGCCCGGTTGACGTCGCGACGCCACGGTCGCCGCTTCTTCGTCCTGCGGACGCACCCTCGAACGACCCCTCTCCTCGGTACGTCACCTCCAACTTTATTTTCTTCCCGGCACTCGCGAACGTTGTAAATTGCCTACGTACAAAACACTCCGGCGAGCGTGAAGGGATCGGCGTAGTCGCTTTATAGTCTCACCCTCGCGTGTCTGCGACACCGGCGCGCGCCAACAGGGTAGTTGACTCGAATTCTGAATTAGGTGTACACCAAAGTCGCATTATTCAACGAGTAATTACGCAAGAGCCAGAGGCGGGGAGGTCTCAATGATTGGCTGAGCGCTATTTAAGTTTGACATTTTTAATTCCATCCGAAGTACGCGATCAACCCTCTTGGAAGACACGGAGGAGGGTGCGACTAGGCGCTGTTTACGGGGTGTAGCGGAAGTGTGTCGTTTAAATTTGAATTCTGATCTCTGGTCTGCCACGATGCGTTCTTCCCGAGATGCGACTATTATTAATTTCAGTGACGCAACTAACGTTTAACCCCTTCGAAATGTCTCTCTTAATTAAATTCACGTGGCTTTTTAACACCTAAAGTATTCGTTTCATATGTTTATCTTTTTAATATACGACAGCAAAATACCATCGGCGTCGGTGGAATAGGAAAATTAATTTATATCACCAAATCTTATTGGATTTCCTTCGAATTTGGATATGGATTATAAAACATTACGTTTCATCCTCACACTGACAATGAGAAAAATAGCTTGGTCAATCAAACCAAAATCCTGGAGACGATCACCAAACCATTTGGTCAAATATGAATCCTCTATCTGTGTTTGGTTATATGAACCACTTTTTGGTTAGAATAACTAAACGTTTGGTTTAAGTATTGTAATTATACATTTGATTAGAATAACTAGATATTTGGTTGAATTGACCAGTATTTTGGTTAGGATAACTAAACGCATTTAATAACTAGATATATTTTGTTACTTTAACCTAATTATTTTTCTCAGTATATTCGATCTGTATCGGAGCTTCGATTAATTAAAAGCCAAACGAAATCGCGGCCTAGAAAGGCAAAGCAGAATCCGTCCAGGAAATTTTACGAGATCCTTTACCTACACCCCGTATGCAGGCTGGATGGAGCTGTGGATGTATGTATTCGGAGAGAGGAGCGTGCGAGAGCGAGAATCACCCTTCCTTCCCCTATATATACATGTTATAGGTATACCTATACCTATATGGCAGATGGCAACGCTGGTAATGGAATTGCAAATCCGACGACATTACATGCCTCTTGGCAACTTGTGATTTCGCGCCCGGTCCGTCCCCTCACGAGAGAGGGGCCGAATTAACTGCTCACTCCCCATGCCGGTGTATGCGCGCGGTGTTCGATAAAGAGGGATGAACGGCGGAGGAAGCGCGTGGGAGAGAGAAAGGGACTCGGGAGTAAATCCGACGCGTTCCGGACTCTCGCGGTTCGTTCTCGATCAACCACGTACTCTCTCTCCCTCTCTCTCTTACTCTACCCCTAGCTCCGGGCGGGAGACTGGGCGCGACAGGTTTTACACGGGGCGAACTCGGGGAGACGTACATAGGTAACTGCGCGCGCGCTGCCTCCCTCTCTCTCTCTCTCTCTCTCTCTCTCTCTCTCTCTCAATCTCTCTCTCTCTCTCTCCCCTGTAGTACTGATCGTGAAAGCTTTCGGAGACTCGCGACGCGAGTGTATCTTCTTTGCGGTTAGGGATGATGGTCGGGGTTGCATCGGAACGGACAGGCGGCCGGACGGGTTGACGACCGCTTCGTTTCGCTCCGACGCGTGGAGCGGATTTTTTTGAACGTCTTTTTGAAATTTCGTCATCCGAACAGCCGAAACGACGCCGGATACTCTCGAGTGATTTTCCAGCTGAACGGCGCGCCTTATAAGCCGCGAAACGACGTAGGTAGTTGAATTTCAGCGACGTCGATCGTTTTTTCTTTCTTCCCTCGCTTCCCCCCTTCGTACAGGGCAGGGCGTAAAAGAGAGCGAGGCACACGCCCTTCCCGCATTACGGTCCGTTTCCGCGCTAACGTCCCCGGGGACGTGTATCGCGCTGCGACGAAAATTCGACGTCCTCTCCGCGTTTCTTCCCGACTTCCCGGCCCGCTTCGCCGAGATTCGCGAACGCCGGAGTCAAATTCCCCCCGGCGCGGGCGTCCCGATCGCCGTGCGCGAGAAGAAGGAGCATCCACTTCTTCCGCGTGCGCTCGAACCTCACCGCGGACTTGGGCAAGCAGCGGAGATGGTCTAGGACGGTGAAACTTGCTCCTCTTGGCGCCGTGATCTCTTTTAAGCCGCGCGACTCTCACGTACGACGATTCTAATTAAGGTGTAAGCTATCCCGACGGGAGATACCTCGGGGCAAATCCGACGTATCCGGCTCCGCGAGAGAAGTTCATCCCGTTACGGCCGCACCTCCGTCTTATACCGCGGGTTAAGCGACTCGCGAAATTGGAAGAAACGTTCCGGCGCGAAGGACCGAGAGCGGAAATATCTCTCGGATTCGCGCTCGTTAAGGGACGGCGTGGCATAAACAGCCGCGAACGAAACCCGTCGAGTCGACGCTAACATTTCCCTCCCATCTCTCCCGCCCCCGTTAACCGTGAAAAGTTGATCTCCCGCGTGCCCATGTCCGCTTAATTCGGCGAAAAGCTTTATCTCCCCGCCAGCGTTTTTTTGACCCAAATCTCCCGCGCGGTCTCGCGGGCTTTCAAAACATTTGCAAACATTACCCACGCTTCCGCATGACGGAGGCGGAGATAAACGCGGATGTTTCTACTTCTTATTTTCGCACTTAATGGAACGCAATTTTTCAATTTGTTTTACGCCCGCGCGTGAAGTTTTACGGGCGTTTAAAGAGTCCTGCAGTCGATTGGCAGCAATCGTCACTCGCCCTACCAAAAGGGTAGTTGACTGATTTTTAAAAATTGACAATACGGAAAATTTGGACAAAATTATCTACCCCGTATTTCTTATTTTTTATTTGTGTCCTCATCTAAACCGGAAAACGATATTTTTAAGTTTAATATACGTCATCGCTCGGCAAGTCTATCTCTTTCGCACCCGTTGCTTGGCATAAGTGCGTCTCTCGAGGCTTTTCGACAACGTCACAACTCAATAGAGAGAAACGCACTTATGACTCAGCGAATAATTATTTTCTCGAACATTTTCTTTTTCGTATGATATTGAATATGTGCACTGAGAAAAAAAAATGGTATGTTCAATTAAATCGACATTTACGGGTGGGGAAAGCGAAGTCATTTGCTTCGATTAATAAATTTGATTATAGCGATCAACGGCTATTTGAAGGAAGTAGGCTGTAGTTCATTCAAGTCAATTATTACATAGTCCAAGTAACTTGATCTGCATCCCCTCACCCGCATCCGCCAATTTAATTAAACGAGATGTCTGGCGATCATGGAAACCATGGAGGTCATGGAAATATCATGGAATGTGTTTAAAATATGAGAACATCGTGGAACTGTGGAACAAGTTATTAATTTAATAAGACTTATGTGATCTCGGGTTGTCGGATACGTTAAAAGTACAGTCGGTGAACTTCGCTTTAATACCCGCGAACGAGATCAATGACGAAAAACAGCGATGAGAGTTACTCCCGATATTACTGAAATAAACATTTATTTCCATTTGAGCAGAAAATTCCGTACAAAGACTAAGTCGCAGATGCGATTATGGAAAAATACAGAATTCTCGTCTGGAAATTATGGAAATATGATGGAAATTTATTACCCCTGATCGCTATAGACACCCTGTTAAATATACTGCATTATTTTCTCAGTGTATACAGATTGCAGATTGAATTTAAAAATATAACAATTTTGTTCTAGTCAAATACCGTGTTCCACCTTTGCGAAAGAATTTTATATAATTTGTGTTCGCAATCAATAGGCTCGTGCGTAAATATCGAACATCGAAGGTTGCCTCGTACTTCTTTGTTGGGCTTATTTCTCTGTGTTGTTTCTACGGTTACCCTGGCTACTCGCGAAGTAGTTGCTAATGGTGTATGACTCTAATTTTCCTATCGTCGCGTGTATGTGGTTATAATACCCGCACACCATCGCGCGTATCAGTGTCGGCGCGGTGATGCGCGAAATTCGATCGAAACCCCATTATCGTTAACCGCGCGCTTTTAGGCCGGGCCCGCGGTGCGCGATAATGAGGGCGTTGTTGCATTTTCGACATTCATGTGAATGAGATTTACATAGTTCCCCCGCGAACGCGCAACCCATCAAAGGCGGCACGCGCGACTTGGCCGCCGTGATTGCTCCAGGGGAAATCGGCTCCGGGAAATCTGTGTCAAGTGGGCGACAAAAAGGAGTGTATTACACTCGCGCGCGTTTATACCCACCGCGTGTCCCGCAAAGAATTTCTTCCGATCGCTGGACGCACTCGAGCGATTCGCCGACGACTGCTCGCGACTCTTTTCGCGCATATGATTGACTCGGCGCGCGAGAAGGTTCCGCTCTCTCGTTCCAAGAGAAAAAGCACGGGGCTCGAAGATTCGAGGAGGGAGGCGAGAGATCGAATCAAAATCTACGCGGCTCCGTGCGGCGCGGGGCCGAGCACGTGAAAGAAGCTTAATTACGAACTTTGCGCCGGGCTTGGGACATAAATTAATTATAGCCGCACAGGAAATATTGAGAAGCATTAACGTTGTAACGCGCCGAGTCGACCAGCCAAGTATACGCGTTGAACATTTCTAACGGGTGTATTTTTACTTCGGATATGTACACGTGCTTCGTTTGATGAGCATACGTTTATTTGCGGTATCGTTACGCGTGAGTAGCGCCTCTTATCGAAGCGATCTCCTTTCACCTCGACGTGGTTTAGATACGGTTTCCGGTGGTCGGGTAATTCAGGGAAACTTGAAGTCGTCAGGGAATTTAACGAGTCGTGGAAAGGTCAGAGAAAAGTGTGGGGGGAAAGTTGGAGGCGCTGAAGGAATTTCTTAAATTACTTTATTGCTCCAAATATTTATTTCATTTCTATCTATGTGTTTATAAGCGTCGGAGAGAATTTGTCATCTCAGGCTGGAGTTTCTGGAAAATTCGGGGAATGTTTGGATGAAATTTTACTAAACGTCGCGTTAGGGTTATTATAATGGCGTCGAAATTCTTGTCAGAAACGTTAACTCGTCGCTTCCGTTCTCAAAACAGCCTGAAATAACGGGAGATATCGTCGTTCTCGAGCTTGTCGATCGCCGCGTTATCACGATACACGCCTGGGAACTCCGAACACCCGGTACACGAGCGAACCTCCCGCTGTTTCAGTTAACGACTAGTGACTTTATGCGAAAGCCGAGGGCTTAATTAATTAACTGTGCGAGCGATTTGACTAGTTTCGCGAATTTATGAGTACCTACCCCTTCGGCCCGCCCCCTTGACATTCGCCATCGGTGTTCTTCGTTGCCACTCGAGCGAACTGATTTCCCTTGAAGACTTGTAAAATCGGCCGGCTGACGTGTATTAATTTTCCGACTGAAGACATTACCTGTACACCTGTAGTGCGTTAATGGACACGGAAAGCCTTGTATCGGTAAATTGTATTGTATTTGCAATAAGTAAGAAGTACATGTAAGGTTTTTTCGGATGTTCCTACTGTGCTGAGGAATAATTTTTTCTTAGAAACTAGACATTTATGATGTAAACTATCACGATTTAATGCTTTCAAAAGAAAAAATTACTGTACCGCACCGTAAAACCATCCGAAAACCCTCACGTGTACCTCTTTTTTTTTTGTTGTAAATATAGTAAATTTTCCTGGCATCAGTCTTTCCGTGCATGAAACGCGAATATGATATTAAAAAACCAGGTGAATTTAAGAAAGAGAGACATTTCGAAGGGGTAAGAAGTTAGTTACGTCACTGAAATTAATAATAGTTATATCTCGAAAAGAAAGCATCGCGACGTACCAGAGACCGGATCTCAAATTTGAATGACACTTCCGCTATAACCCGTTTTGAAAACGCTTTCAGAATAAAAATTACTGTACCGCACTGTGAAATCATCCAAAAGCCCTCATGTGTACCTCTTTTATTGTAAATAGAGTAAAATTTACTGAATCAATCTTTCCACGGAGTATCATCGCGTTCAAAGAGCCACTCCGCTTCGAATGAGAAAGTCCAAAGAGGCGAGGGAATTTTTCTCCCAGACTTCCGCGTAAATAAACGCGCAACCCGTGAAGGTATCCCGTTTCCTACGCTTCCGTTCAAAGGGTGGCTAATAAATCATAACGCCGACGGTAATGAAAATAAGTGTACACCGAGGCGCGGCGCAGGAAGTGCACGCTATTCTTACTCGAATCCCGTAATTGTATCTCCGCCAAGGAAAGTACCTCTGTTTCTATTCTTCGCGTTGACGAGGGAGATGAAACTTTCCGGAGGAGCTTCCTCGTAATTGAATACGCATTCTTCTTTCTGTCCGCATCGTCCGGAGAGCCCGCGCGGAAAGACTTTGATTTCCTCTCGTCAGTCGTCCTGAAAATCGCGGGATAACGCGCACTCCGACGAGGGATGACGAAGGAGGAAATTCTCGGTATCGCTCGAATCGTTCGAATGTGAGAGAAATACTCGCCTAATTGTATCGATCGCGCGCCGACAAAGGAGGAGAAACTTTCCCGGGAATCTCCTTCGAAATTGAATATGCATTCTTCTTTCGTTTCGCCGTTGACGAGATGCGAAATTGAAAATGTAAACGAGGAGCCGGGCTTTGGTTCTCTCTCGTCAGTCATCTTGACTCGAGAGCGCTGCAGCGGCTGGGTGGGTACTCGAGGGACAGGAGCTTTGCGTATCGCGGGCTCGATGTGTTGGTATTCTAGAGGGGAAGCGATACGACAATCAGCTGCGGCCTGTAGGCAACTGCTTTGTACGCTGTACACCGAGAGAAATAATTCCTAGCGCCAAAAGAATGTTTCTTGAATCGAGAACATGCGAACTTAAACATTTTTAAGAATACAGACTCTGAGAAAGAATCTTGTGTATTCTTGTTTCAAAAATACCTTCGTTTTGGGATGAAAAATTCTTCCTGCGCGAAAGAAACAATTACTCGGGCTTGTTAAATATTTTTTACACGAAGAAAATCATGAATTGTTCCTGGAATTATACCGTGTTTTTTCATCGAAGGAAACATTTTTTGCACTACCAATTATTTCTTTCAGTGTAGGTACACAAGAAGGGTACACATTGGTACGCTCTCCGTAATTTCGAACACTGTAAAAAATTCGGCGGTGTGGACCTATGCAGACCACTTTTGGTGTTAGATAACAATGGCATAAAATTAAATAATGCCAGGTGTGGTTTATATAGGTTGACACCAGTGAAATGGCGTTAAAAATTAACACCACTTTTTTTACGGTGTATGGGTAAAACTTGCCTTTCTATTCTTTGGTGATTAAAGGCATAAGTTTTTTATGACATTATCCCCTAACGCATACATAGAGGCGAGATTTTAGCTGCAAGTTAGGCTGCGGGCGATCTCATTCGCGATCGAGTTTGCTATCGCACGAGCGAATCAAGGTTCAAATGACGTCGTCGTTCGGTACATCCTGGACGTGCGAATCGTCCGCTCGTCAAAGCTGGGCAACCTTCGTCGCCGCGAAACCGCCGCCGACGTATATCTCCGCGTGTGGTCATCCCAAGGGGAAATTGGATTTCCGCCGGTATTCGCCCTCTTAAATTTTTACCCCCCGCGTGCGTGCGTGATTTCATTTCCCCGATCAACATCTCTCCCCATCCGCGAGAAGGCGCTCGGACGAGTCGTCGTCGCCACCGCACGCCACCGACTCTAATTTTCGCTTCGCCTTTCACTTTATAATCTACCATCGCGGGACCTTTTTACGCCGACGACCAAATTCGCCAGCTGACGTAGGGCCCGGCTCGTCGTTCATTATTCTCGCGGTCGAGACAGAAAAACCTCGCTGACATCGACTCGGGAATCGCTCGCACCCTCCCCTCCCACTTGAACCGACATCGCTGCCGCGCCACCCCCATCTATAACACCGAGAGCTTTAAAGAGCTTAATCTTCCGTGACGTGCTGACTTTGGCGCTGGGGCTTTCGGGCGTCTCGAGAGTGCCCGCGGAGACACGGACCTCCCGTTCCGCCCGGCGTCGCACCGATAACAGGAGGGACGAAAATTCGACGCCCTCTGGGGTGCCATCGTCGTCCGCCTCCCGGCCCGTACTTCCCGCTGCACGGGGATGCCAATAAAACATCGAGACGATAAAGTCATCGACGGAAGAAGCGCGCGGAAGCACTGCCGATCGCCGCTAAATTGAGCCACTTCCGGTGTGCGTCGATCTTCACACCTACAGTTCGGTATAACAATTTTTCAAGGGCCACAGCTCGATCTGTAAAGGCCCCTCTACACGTTGGCCAATGCATTGGCAAGCACGCTGGCCAATGTACATTGGCCAGCGTGTAGACGGGGCTATTGGTGATATTGGCGGCATGGCACCAGCGTTGGCGGAGCTGGGCCAAGCGTTGGCGACCGATCCGTCGTGGTGTCGGTTTTTGAAGACAGATCAAAGGCGTTGGCCTTGGAGCTGGCGGACGTTGGTGTCGCGTCCACACGTTGGCCGCATTGGCCTAGTATGTGAATAGCTGTCGCACCCGAGGCGAAATTTGTATATTCATTTTGACATTGAAGACACTGCTAATTTTCATTGCACTAGCAGTATGTTCGATTTAAAAGAAGTGTTCATGTCCATATTAAAATGGCACTGATTTTAATACTTCTGAGAGACTGTACATAATTCAATTTTCAGTAGTAGCAGGATCAAGTCAGTGTTTTAGAACGCAAAATTATACTCAATTTAACACCGATGTGTTAAAGATGTATGCGATCTATGTAAACTTCGCAAAAACTATAGGACTACTTTATAGGTCTGTTAAAAGAATTTAGTAATACAATTATTTATATTTGTACGACAAGGATCAAGGGTTTGTCAACAATTAAAGTGTGACAAATATATTATTTATTTGCCAATTTTGCGGCTTCAAATTGTTGCAGTGCAGTTGTTCATATTGGCCTGTGTCGAAATAAACTGAATTCCATGTCCTTGCCAGTGCGTTGGCCAGCGCGCTGGCCAGCGTATTGGCGGACGCATTGGCAAGCGCATTGGCCAGCGTGTAGAGGAGTTTCCAATGTCCTTGCCAGTGCATTGGCGAGCACGCTGGCTAACGCATTGGCGAGCGCATTGGCCAACGTGTAGAGGAGCCATTATGGCCGTATTGGGGGAGAAAGGTAGGGGAGACCGGGCTAAGTTTATACGTGAATTTGGCCCCTCGTTGCCGTTACTTCCTACGGCAACAAGGGGCCAACTCCGCATATCAACTTTCCCCGGTCTCCCCTGATAGTGTGATCGAAGTGAATAGGTACATCGACGAGCGAGGTAACCCCGCTTTATTCCACGATCACGGATTATATTGGCTCCCGTATATCCATGTACGTACGAGTATATATACAGCTATAGAGGGGCGTGTCAATTTTGGGGATATACAGCGTCGAGCCGTATTCGAGCTTTCGGGGAATCTTGGAGCTCCTTCGCGAAAAGGACGACGAAACCCGACCGCGCGAGCGAAAGCGGGATAGTGTCAGGCGCGAGGGCGTCAGGGGGTGCTCTCTATATTGGGGATAGCATCCCTGTCGTCCGTTCCAATAAAGCGCGGCGAGCAGGCGTCGCTCGCTCTTTCGGCGTGTAGGTATCGAGGCGCGAAAAAGCCGGGGTGAAGCCCGAGGAAACGAGCGGCACGCCGACGAAGATCGTATTAGAAACAGTGACCGCGCGGAGGGGGCGAACGTGAAAGCGGGGGTGGGTCGGGAAGAGAAAGCCGCGCGCGGACCACAAATATTAAAATCATAAATTATATCGACCCCTCTCTCTCTCTCTCTCTCTCTCTCGCGCGGTCGCGTTGCGGTCCCGTAGCCGCGGCGTGATACGGCTTTGCGCGAACGCGGCAAACAAGAAAATAAACGAGCGAGGAAACATTCCTTCGAGTTTTCCAGCTCGTACGTTACGCCCGCGCCGCACGTACTCGCGAGTTGTAAAGATGGTGCATTCGGCTTCTCTAACCCTCTGCCACCCCCCTTCTTCTTCTTCTTCTTCTTCGAGTAACTTTACTTCCAGCAGTCGTAACTCGCGAAAGCAGCTCGCCCTGAGAAGTAGTCATGCGCCTGCCGATTCAGCGGGGCCCGAAACCATCACGCGCGCTTTTCGAGGCATTTCGAGGAGGTATCAGGCTCTGCCGTGGCTGCGAATCGAAGCCGCGGAAGTCCTGTTTACGCCCTGGCAGACGCGAGTATTCGAGACAAGTTTCGAATGGCACTCGACTGTCAAAACAATGTCATTTCTCACGACGTTAAGGTGCGTTCCACTTTGCCAGGGGTGTGCATCCATCTCGGATAGCTGCACGCGTCACCCGCGGAACTGCAGCTCGTACCTCATTTCGGCCCACTTCGCTTTGCCCGGGGTGCGCGCGAGCAACGCGGCGTATCCTTTAGCGCGCGATCGGAAACAAAAGTACAAATAATTAACGACGACCACATGCGGAGTCGTCTCCGCGGCGCGTCGCGCGCGGTAACGGACCGTGCGATAACTTCGGCGGGATGCCAGCTAAGTTTCGTGTCCTGTATTTTGCTCCTGAAGATTTCGAGAGACTGTCAAGTAATTAAATAAGTTAGTATTACGGCTGCGTAAAAATAATTTTCCTCGCTCATGCCCATTTCGAGGCCTTTTCCAGTCTACTTTTAGACTGTAAGTTGGCGTTTTTCCCGCGTGACACCGACTAGGAGTCCGTAGAGTATTAAAATCAGTTTACTCGGACTGACGCGAATACTTGGTCGAAGTAACGGAACGTGAAATGAGCAGAGTATAGCTATCTCACTTCGTCAGCTGACACTGATGCACTCTGATTGGCGCGATTGCTTAGTCCGAAGTGGGTCTTTTTAAAATTGACGATCGCAATGTGAAATTAACCGTATCGAATCGATTCATTCGAGTCGATTGACGGACGCACGACAGTATACCGAACCTATAAGTGTAAAATCAAAATATGAAGAGAAAAAGCGTCATTATCCCGAACAGCGATGAAGAAGGCGACGAAATGAGCATTCGCGAGGAAAAATAGTATATATCATTCGCGGCTTTAATCCTCGGATTTTTCAGACTGTGTTCATGTCGTAGAACGAGGTATGGTGGGAAGATGGGGCTCGCCTTCGGCGAGCCCCGTCCCCCCACCATCACTCGTGCTACGACTTGAAAACAGTCTGAAAAAGCCTCGGATTACCGCCTTATGACATACAGTGGTCCCTCTGTAACTCGTGCGTTTCGGGGCTGTAAATTCGCAGAATTATGAGTTAGAGAAGCTTCGCTTCAGCCCCCACTCACCTCAATGGAGGCGTGGCAAAAGAAAGAGACAGCGTGGTTTTTAGACAGAGCACACGACAAGTTGCGCGCGGCTCTGGTGAAATTGGGACCGTGCAGCTGCTTGGAGGGGATACGGCGAACGATCGTGCGCAACTAGTGGTGAAGCTTGAAGTTAGGTAGCTCGTCTCTCCATACATACCGGCTTCTCCTCTCTATATTTTCATGCGCACCTCTGTGCGCACTTCATGCTATGGCAGCAGTCATGGCGTCACGGGAGGAGTGGGGGCAATCGCTTCCCCTCTTGCGCGACTTATGGAGGGCGCGAGTAATAGAGGGACCACTGTAAGATACTATCTCGTCCCTCAGTGCGTAAAACTCGATTTCACGGGCGCCCTCAACCCCGTCAACCTCGTATTTCACACTTAGTGACAAAAAGTAGAATTCGTTATAAGGGCGTTTCGCGTCGTTTTAACTCGTGTGGGAGAACTTCACACTCGTTAAAAACGGCGCTTCACGCCCTTATAACGAAAATATCTATTGTTTCATTCAACCGTCGGTGAGGTTGAATGCGGTGAATTTCACGGCGTAATTGTTTCAATACCGGAAGACCGTAAGAATAAATAGGTACACAGAGAAAAAGAATTAGTTGAATCTACTGATAATTACTTGCGGGGTCGCGAGTAATTATTTATTTATACGAATGAAATCTTTTAATACATCAAGTTTACTCGTATATCTCTTCCTTACAATCATTTATAATATTATAGTATGTGATTGCAAGGAAGAAATATCTCATTAATATGAAAAAAGATGTAATTGATGTAAATAAATAATTACTTGCGACCCTGCAAGTAATTGTTAGTAGATCCGACTGATTATTTTTCTCTGTGTAGAGCTGAGGCAACCAATTCGAAGTTGAAACAAGCGAATATCTATGATACTTGAAACAATTACGCCATAAAGTTCGCCGCATTCAACCTCATCAATAGTTGAATGGAGCAGATTTTTTTAACGTAAAACCCCGCGAATAAAAAAACTCGCACGGGGTTCGAAGCAGCCTCGTTCACCCTCTCCGGCTTTTGTCAGCGAAGAAAAATCGCTACGGAATAACTATGCGTGGGATACTAAAAAATCGCTTACAACGCGATACGGACGGAAAAAGAGACCCGAACGACCTCGCCACCCCTTATCTACAGTATAGACCCGCACGTGTACGCACATACACGCGGGAAACCATTACGCGTAGCTCTACGACCTGTATTAGCGACTCAGTCGCGACAGTTTCAAAGGAAAACCCACGTCGCCATTCATCGAAACAGTATGGGTACGCGAATCCGAAGCGGGGAGGGCGCTGTGCTATATTTGCCCATTTTTTTCTCATTACATCTCAAGGCGACATGCAAACGCCAAATTGCGGCTGAATTGAATTCAAGGCGCTCTCCTTCGATCGACTTTCACCTTGCGGTCGAAATTGTCGAGCGAACGACGCACCCCCAAAGGGGATGGATATTGCCAAAGTTGACCTAAGTTTCGCACGCGGTTTCGTAGGTCGGCGGGTATACATATGTATCGTACATAATATAATAGAAATAGGCTTACATTCGCGCGCGCGCTTATTAGGAAGTTACCGCACGAAGGAGCCAAAACACGCGCCCCTCTCTCCCCGCGAATGTGTAGTCGGACGACCCCTGGCCCGCTTGTTTTCCAGTTTCCCTCCGTACGTGCACCCTATCGCGTACGGGGGCGTGAATCCGCTCGCGTATATATATCGGGGCGGTAATTGATCTCGAAGCCGTACGAAGCCATCCCGTACGGGTATATTTTCATACGGGGGATGATACAGAAATTCACCCTTTAAAAAGTCCACCGCGCGACGTGGATGCGCGTAACCCTCGCTTTTAACGAAGCCACTTTCCGCGCAAATCCGAGCAAACTCGGCGGTTCCTGTTTAATTCGCAATTGAACTATACGTTATTCGACGCCGTATACGCGCCCCCGCGCGCACCGGTGAATTGATTTTGCACGACCCGCTCCTCCTCCCTTCGGTACCTCGTGTACGCATACCGACGCGTAAAGGGGCGGCCCGAGAGACAAATTTCGGTCCGTCGTGGGGGAAGAAGCGCCGAAGGAAATTTGACTCGAACGAATTTATTATCCCTCCCCGTTTGGATCGTTAATTAGAGACGCTTATCGCGGTCCATATCCCCGCGATAGCGCGCACGCCGAAGGCGCGCCTATCTCCGCCGCGGCGGAGAGCGTCCCCCGACGGGGTGCGTAATTTTCAATCTCTCGAGGGCGCTTACTTTTACACATTTTCCGGCCGAAAAGCGAACCCCGTCCTCCCGAGAACGTCGATGTATAGGGTCGCATCGCGCCGCTTAGCCCGGGTGAGGCATTAGGGGTCTATTTACATAGAAACACGCCTTTCGCCTCGATGTAATGACTCGTCGAGAGAGCGGGAGGTGTCCTCCGGAGCTGTACGAGGCCCGGGGTCGAGATAAGGTTCGTATTAGGTCCCGTACGACCGCCACCCCAACGGAACGCTCGCGCCGTAAATCCGCCGGTGAGCCATTCGAACCTGTTTGGCTCGAAGTTAATTGGGTCCTCGCGGGGTATTCGTCGTCGCGAGATTCCCGCATTCCCTGACAACGCGTGACGGGGTTGCGAGAGCCGGCGTCGAAGAAGCTCGCGTGCGGAGAGAAAAAGTGTCACGATCGGGGTGTAGATCGATCCTTCCCCCGAACGCGCGTTAAAGACCATCCGGCGAGGGCCGTAAAAGGTGGCTTTAGAGCTTAGATAACGCGATTTTTAATGCGCGTTGCATATTTTTTACGAGCGTCCTCTACGTGCCCATTGGGTTAGGGATACAGGATCCTACTGACGTTGTCGCATCGAGGTGTACCGTATACTTTCGCGTACGCACCTGTATAGAGAGAAATAATTGCTGGTGCCAAAAAAAAAAAAATGTTTTCATCAATCAAAAGCATCCCGGGAAAAAATGTTTATGTAGGTATGATCAATGATCATACATAATTCGATATAATCAGACCCGAAAGTTGTCTCTATCTGATTATATATAAAGAACTGTATATAATCATGTATAATCATATCCAAAATGTTTAATTTTATTCAGATTTAAATATATGTATTCATATTTGATCATATATGATTGTACATAATTATTTAAGATTATATAATAGTTCTTCATATATAATCAGATAGAGACAAATTTCAATTCTGATCGTATCTAATTATATGTATATGATTATGTATATAAATATTTTTTCCCGGGATGATATAATTTAAAAATCAAGCCATGGTTTTCTTCGTGCAAGAAAATATTTGATAAGCTGAAATAGCCAATTGTTTTTTTGCGTAGAAAAAGTTTCTTGTTTCCACGACGGTATCCTTGAATCAAGAATACATAATCTTCGATCAAGAATATATATTCATAAAAATTTCTAAGGTCATGTGTTTTTGATTCAAGACACATTTTTTGGATACTTGCAATTATTTTTCTCAGTGTGCGCGCGCTGCCGCGGATACGTGATATGTCGGTAGGCGCGCGAAGCGCTTCGCCGGGTACGGGAAACTTGAAATGCACTTTTGAAACTCCCTTCCGAGGGAAACGCTATTTTCCTGACGTTTATCGTCACCGTCGCGGGGGAACAGTTTCTGATAGACACCGAACGACGCATCCCCCTGTAACGCCATACCCTCTCGCGAGGATCGAGAGGTTGATACCGTGCTACACGCGTATCAGCATAATTTCACGAAGTCGCGGGCGGAAGACTCTTCTGTTTCGAGTCAATGCTGATTGCCGCCGTCGCAGCGAGTACTGATGAAAGTACACCTCCGCAATGCCAAGAAACCAAGGCGGTACCTCGTTCGTGCGTTTACACGGATTTCCCATTACCAGCCCTCGGAGCGAAGGGAGCGACGCGGGAGAAGTTCGAGCGGCGTGTATTCGCCTCGAAGAAGCCCTTTTACCTAAAGCAGTTAGCCGATGTTGCCACGGGGGTTAAAGAGCAGCGCGGTGTCGTGTCGCTTGATAAAGAACTCGAGGCCCGCTCTCACGCAGCAGCGTGGTCAAAAGCGGCATAAAGAGCAAGAAAGAAACAAAGCGGAGAAAAAAGGGCCGAGACTGAGTTTCCTTTCAGGAGCACGCAAAGTGTCACTCTGAAGGAAAATGAGCGAGGAGGCGAAGGGAAGGTTTGGGGGAAGCGGGAAACGGGACCCCTGCTGGATATCGGAGACGAATGTGGTTGAGAAGAGAAATATTCCCTGGTTTTTTCGATACTTTACAGTTTATTTTGTAAATATGGTATAACGCCTCAAAATATGTACAATATGACCTATCTATTCTAATCGTACGTGGTATCACTGCGGTACTCAGGATTATACGCTCTCGCGCGATCGTCTTGGTTGTCGATTTTTTCAGTCGTACGCAGGTGCCTGTACATCATCGGGGTGCGGTCGCAATTACGCGCAAATTTTCGGTAACGATCGTCGCGTTCGATACCGATTTTAGGGGGAATCGTTATTGGTAATCGACCTGATCCTGCGTCGAGTTCGATCGAAGGCAATCGAAAGCGTCCACACTGAGAGAAATATTAAGAATACCGTCGTGGGAACAAAAAAAGTCTTTTTGCTCAAAAAAAATAACTCGAGCCTGTTAAATATTTTTTCGCAAGAAGAAAACCATGGCTTGATCCTGAAATTATATCGTATTTTTGATTGAAGAAAACATTTTTCTGGATCAGTAATTATTTCTCTCAGTGCATTTCGCGCCTTATCATCGCACCGGCACCCGCGATGTGTGTGTATGTTTTCAGCTCCTCCGAAGCACGATCGAGAGACATTACCGCGAGCTGATGACGCAAATTGACTCGAGTCCCACTCGGGGCGACGTCCTCGACCGGTGGAGGGGGGGGGGGGGGGTGCGTACCCCGTTATTTTTCCTTCCAATTCCACGGGAGAGGAAGGTCGCGCAAAATCGACTCGTCTCCTCTTGGATTTAGGCGTTCCAGGACGGGCGAAATAGTGGGCGTAGTAGTATCTAGGTATATATTACACACATGATCTCTTTGTTCCGCATCCCTCCAGTGATCGGTCCTCGCGTAGGGATATTATCCGGGGCGCAGATATTCGCGTAGGCACCAGCACGTTGCCGTTTATAATACAGACTATATACAATATTCGCATGTGGGACGTATGTGTATATACATATACATATATACACGTACGTACCGATCGCTCATCGATGCCAATACCGGGCGGAAACATCCAGGCCGCGACTCATCGAATTTCTCCCGGCAGTAATCGCTGCTGGTATTATTATTATCAGCCGTGTACGTGCCGGGACTGTACGTAACGAGCGCAACTGGTGTCAAACGGTTTAGCACGCGTGTGACTCTCGAATTAGTTGATGTTAGAAAGGCGGGGGGGAGTTAGCAAGTCTCGCGCGATCAGAGTTCCGTCCGTGTATGCGATTTTCCGTGGGATCCCCGCGTTCTCTCTCCCTCTCGTCTATATCCTTCCTCCCTCTTGCTCTAATCTCTCCCGCCGGGCTATTCCACATCGACGAGCGGTATAGTCGGGGTTCGAGCCGCTTACACCGAGGATATGTACAAAATGATCAGTGACACCAAGAGACAACTCGAGGAAAGGATCGGTCCTGCCGTTCCGGTCTGCATGGCTTCCGGTCTCTCACCTGCAACATAGACGGGCACGGAGTGCCACTTAATCTCCGCTGAGACGTCGTTATTTTTAATCACGCACTGGGGTAGATCGGTGGCTCTCGGATAGTGTCGTATAAATTACTAACGCGATCTTGAAATTAATTTGTTCGCTGTAATAGATTTTCTCTCGATGTAACGCGGTTTCTAGCGGTTGGAGAACTTTATACGCGACAGAAACGTCACAGAAAACGGGAAAAAAGTTAGAGCTTGAAAAATTTTATGAAAATATTGTACTCCTCTACCTTCGATTTCTCCTTTAATTACAGTATCGACATTTCTAAGCATTAGGAGAACAATGTTATTTTAGTTTGAAGATTTCGATTGTTTTGTAAATATCAAACCGCCTTTTTGAAAAGGATAGATCGTTTCTTAAAATACCATATGAGGCTAAGCTTACTCGCCAGGAAGAAAACTTCAATCACTATTATCTCATTATTTATGAACTTTTGGCTTACATCGATATAAGATTTTATTATAGATATAAATGTAATTTTCAAAAAAAGTATTAATACAAATATGAGCCAAAGGTTCATAGATAATGAAATAATCGCGATTCGAGCTTCTTTCCTGGCAAGTAAGTTTAGCCTCATATGATATACAGCCGAACCTCGAGCATTTGGAGATTTCGCCTGCTTCAAAGTCTCGCCTATTTATTGGCTAAAAGGCGAAGCGATTACCCATTTGATTTCCCATCGTGTATATAGGTACGTACGCCTCACTGCACGTGCACCGAATCTACGAATCGAGATTGGGGACGTGCGCTAAGCCGTAAACCGAGAGAAACCGGGGAACCCTACCTCTTTCCAACGGGCAATTCAGCCGAATTCCAAGTTGTACGAATGGATGAGAGAGGTCCGTCTATAAATCTCACTCGAATCGGGTCCAATTCGCGGGAAAACTCGTCCTCGGAGTGTCTTCGAGTTAGCTAATTTCGAATCCGGGCGGGAATCGCGTGTTGAAATTCAACGTTGCTGCTTCGAGAGCAGTTGAATATTTTCTTGACGGTCGAGCCTTATAAATTTCCATCCCTTATTCAAATTTCACGGAGGATTTCCGACTGAATTAACGCGACGTTCGCAAAAGAGTCCCAAATCACCCGAGAGCCGTTAAAGCCTCCCGATGACTTCGATTTCAGAAGCTCCGCCCTCGCCGGAGCGAGTCTTTCGCTTCCAGAATTACAGTCGATCGATCGAAAGGGTATCACCTCGTTCGTCAAATGCTCCTCACAAGCGTCTATCAAACGCGCTTCGTGCAGTAACGAGCGCGACCCGATGCAATTTCCGCTTGGCCCCCTTTTCCACCCCTTTCGCCTGAATCTTTCTATATCTTCGTTCATCCATCTATGCCTCTCACCCTCCCACATTCGCCCGCAGTGGGTATACACGTGTACGTACTCACGAGAGGGTATATGCGGGTATCGGATAAATTTAAAAAGCTCTCGGGTCCGCGAGAACTTCGCCGAGAGGGTCGCTACGCGGGGAGCGAAATTTCGATTCTCTCGTAACCGTCCCTGATAACGATAACGGGGCTCGGCTATATCCTTTTCTGCGCGGAGGATATCCACTCACCGTTCAGAACGTGCACCCTCACCGACGTCGTGTTAGCGTTGCTCGGTCTGCAGCTATACTCCCCGGAGTCGGAGGGTTGCGCCGCCTGGATGAGCAGCCAGGAAGTGGTCACGTCGTTGCCCTTTTCGGTGATGACTGACACTCCGCCCCTGGGGCTATCGTAGCTCAGCACCTTCTCGTTGTAATACCAGAAAATAAAGGCCGGCGGCTCGGAACTGAAGTGAATCGCGCAGGTCAGGTTTATCGTGCTCCCCGCGCCTACGTAGAGCTCCGGTCCGCCGAGTATCGTAGCCGTCGGTACTGGAACGATGAGAATGATATGGTTATATTGGGTAGCGCGGGGGAAATAAGTTGGGTCACACTTGCACTGAGAAAGACAATTAGGTTAAAATGACAAAATGCGTCTAATTAAACGCGTCAAGTTATGCTAATCAAAATACTGGGCGATTGAAATTTACTTATTCTAACGAAATGCTCGGGGGAAAAATGTTTATATATAAGCGTATATGATTATTCTTAATGACTGTATCTCATTGGTTATAACCAGATCCGAAATTTGTCTCTATTTGATTACATACGAAGAACTATATACGATCATATACATATATGATCAGACAAGATTAGGTATAATCGAATCAAACATTTTCGATTTTGTTCGTTGTACACATTTCGGATTCGATTATTATCATATATGATTATGTATAAACATTTTTTTCCGGGTATTTAATTACCCTAACCAAAAAGTGGTCAATTTAACCAAACAGACGGAGGATCCACATTTCACCAAATAGTTTGGTCATCGTCTCCAAGATTTTGATTAGATATATATTGTCCAAATTTCTTTCTCAGTTGCGCAAGTGTGTTCGAATCGTCTGATCTTTAAGTAGAAAATAGCCCGCGCAGGGTTCGATCTCAGGACTCACCCACGACGTTCAGCCGGAAATGATGCGACTTCACGGGCACCGTCGAGATTTGACACTCGTAGACGCCCTGGTCGCGCACCTGAGACCATTTGATGCACAGCGTCCACTCGGACCACTCGCCGTGTTGGCCCGTATTGGGCCGATGTAACGCCTGAAATCGCTGGTCACTCGTGTACGTGTAGGCCCCCGCGGTCAGGATGTGGATGTCTCTGTGCCGTACCCAGGACACCTTCGATTCGGGGAGAGATAAGAGAGTCGGAAACTGACGTCGATTTTTATCGGTCTTAAAACGACTTTGCGAATCTATTCGAGCTCCTATCTGTGCTCGTTACGGATAGTTACTATCGCGTGGGAAATCGTCGAGTATTTTTATGCGCCCTCTTCGCGAGGATATGGTCTCAACGTTTCGAGTTGCAAGAAAGTCTGAGAGGGTTTTCAGAGCTGCACGCGAGGAGGGTTCGTGAAAAATCGTATTTATCTATACGTGACTTATTTCTTTAGGATATTTTTATTTATTTCATTTATTTATTATGATATTTTTTTAAGAACATGTCCTGACTGACTGACTGACTGACTGATTCATCAATGCCGAGCCCAAAATCAACGAAGCTAATTACATGAAATTGGAACAGTAGGTTCCTTTTGTGATGTAAACATCTGATTAATAAGAAAGGATTTTACGAAATTCTTCCCCTGAGGTGGTAAAATAGGGAATGTACAATAAGTTTGTATGAAAATCCATCATTTTTGAAGTTTGATCCATGAAAATTGATATTTGACCTCAAGGGTATATAACAGGGGATGAACATTTCTGAGAATTTCTGTTTATTTCGAGATCCACACGGATGATGTCATGGGCGGAAAGCCAGTGAAGAAATAAACATATTAATTAGAGCTTTAACTCTTTCCCGAATTTTGAATTTACGTCACAGAGGATTTACGCGCGACGCGTAGGCGAGAGCTTTCTCAAATCAAACGACACTCAGGCGAAAACATTAACATTAAACTCGAATTTCCGTCGGACCGCGCACGCGAACGGGGTAGGTATTTGTCCCGCGAAATCTCGAAATTATTGCGTCGTATGAATTAATTATCATTTGCTGGTTATCTTTCCGAAGTTTGCTTATTACCCGGTACGTTCTCGTGTCCACGATTACACGAAACAATTACGCCCCCGGTCCATGTACTTACGTACACACGTATCAGATACCTCGACCTTTGTCGGCGGAAGCCCGCTCACTCGCGGCAGACGGCCATAACCGACGAAACCAATTACTTCGCGATCGCGACACGAGCGTTAGTAATGTACGACCCAGCTTGCGGTGTTGGCGCCGCGTTTATAATACACGTGACCCGGAACGATTTTGATACGCTTTCTACGTTTCCCGCTCCCGCTTCAGGGCGATGACGCCCCACTCGGTCGTTTGCATTCGTCCCGCGAATTACCCTGTTTGTCGTGTTTATCTTATCTTCTTTTTTCTTTTTTCTTCCCGCTATACTCGTCTGCGTCGTCGTGAGGAAACGATCGATCCTCCGTCGCGCGAGTTTTCCCGTATCACGTCCGTCGTCGTTTTCACTCCCTTCACTTGCATTTGCAAACGACGAGCATTACGCCGCAAAGCCGATTTCGTACTGGTGTATTACGGGAGCACCTTCGTAATGCGCGCGTGATGAGCGACGCCAACAGTCGTCGGCTTTCTCGCGACAACGAGTTTACATTCAACGGCTTCTTCCCTACATGCGTATAGTGCTGGGAAGAGTGGCGTCAGAATTCCAAATTCGCGGATTTATATATAGACCACTCTCGGTGTTAATCCACTTGGTTAACACCGAACCCTGGTGATTTCACCCTCTCCGGATCAAATTAAGGAGGTTCGTCGGGATCATTCGGGAGGGGAGTCGGCCAGGCAACTTCGACGATTGTTTTCGCTCTTCCTTCGACTCGCAGCCGTTAGCCCTTGTACCTTACTGTCTTTGTTTCTACGTACTGCCGTCACTCGTCGACGGAGCGAGCAAGAGTCTTCGTTTCTGACGAGGATCTTACTCGAGCCACGTTTTATCGGTATGATGGAAATGCGGGTGGAAATTGTAATTCTCTGACAGATTGAAATTTACGCATTTTTTGAGAATATAAAATATTATATATTCAAATTTCCGATATCAGGGCAAAAAAGTATCCTTTTAATTGAAGTATTCGATTGATCAATTTCTTTAGGTTCCAATTTTGGAGTCGAGTCTGTTACACTCAGAAAATTAATTAGATTAAGATGACAAAACGCATCTATAATAGTTAAACATATTTAGTTGTTCTAACCAAAATACTTGTTAGCTGAATCAAATATCTAGTTATTTTAATCAAATATTTAGTTATACCAATCAGACGTTTAATAATTTAACCAAAAATTGGTTAGTCTAACCAAACAAACGGAGGATCCATATTTCATCAAATGATTCGGTCATCATCTCCAGGATTTTGGTTTGATTGACCAAGTTATTTTTCTCAATGCACGGAAAAAAACTAATTTTATCTCAGTAACAATATTGAAAATTAATTATTATAAGATCAGCATTTTTTGTTACGGTAACACAAACAGTTTGTCTTTGGGATGAAAATGTTTGACGGGTTCGCTTGGTTACAATGAAAATCATTGCTTTCTTTCTCTTCTTTCGTTACCATAACAAATCGGTTTGTTATGACGACAAATTAATCCGTTGTCACTATTTTAACTCAAATATTTGTTACGGTAACATAAATAATGTTACTCTAACAAATTATTTTTTTCCGTGTGTAGAAACTTTGAAACTGACGCCGACTATTCGTTCGATAAGTCCAATTTCTTTTCCCTCGATATTCACTCCATACTGTTAGCATGCGAATAGCTAGACGCGCTACACATTTTGCTCTGCAGTATCGACGTTGAGGCGAGAGCGGCTCGAATGCGAGTGCATTTCCCTCGGTTCACCCTCGTGCGGGATTCTCGCTTCTAAAGGGTCGACGAGCGAGGTTTTCAACGTCGACGAACTTTCCACTTTCGTTTCTCCACCCGCGCGAATATAAGAAGAGGAGGTGTCGTCGAGTCACTGGGTACCTATGGGCGAGGGATGTTACCCGCAATGTCGAAGGGCGCGGCCGAGGGGAGCGGGCGAATGGAAATTCTCGGGAATTCGTCGAAGCGTGCATAATCTGCTCCACTGCATCCAGAGAAATGATTTATTTCAATAAAAATCCACGGGATCATTTCTTCGCGTCGACAAAAAATGCATCGGTTGGAATTAACGATTCATTTCGATTGAATTAAATTATAATTGATCCAATGTTTGTAATTCGACATAAATAAATTTTTTCCCTAGGTTCCGCGCGTGCGCGATAAAATTATTTCTCCAGGTGTGGCTTAGCAGACCGGTTGCAGATATACGGGCAGTTAATTATAGTTCTGAATTTAAAAGAGTTTTTTTTGTAACTTCGGATTGCAAAATACGTCATTCGAAATTTCTCAAGCACTTTCGTATCGTTCTGCACGACATACCAGTGCAGTCAGAATCGTAGCGCGATTGACTTTTAAAATAAATCAGATACACGCTTCGCGGTTCATTAGCGCGGCTGCCCAATGGCCGAGACGAATCAAAGTTAACGTAACGATCGTCGATTGATGTCGGAAATAGAAACAATTCGCCGAATCGAAGCTTCTTTTTGGAGCGAAACGTTTAGATATATAGAAAATGTTCTCTAGACGTCGCGGTAATAAAAAATAGATATTTTCGAAGCTCCACGTTTTCTCCTCTCGATTGAATATTCTCCCTCGTCGTACGGCTAAGGCGATAAGAAAGTGTCGCCGAGTTGTCGCGTGGACGAAGGAGTCTAACGCTTTGCGTCGGTGACGAGGAGGCGGAATCGCCGATGCGAATAACCCGAATAACTCGATATTCACGCCCGGAGGACCGAAAACCGACGCATGCATACGTACGGGTTTGTTTTTTCAGTGAAATCTCGGACCTCACTGGAAGAAAATTCAATTCGTGCTGCGAAAAAAATGAAAAAAATTAAAGTATGATAAAATTATTCAAAAAATCAAATAAAAATCAAATTTAATACGAAACTGATAAATCGAACGGGTTCGTAATTATTTAAAATTTCACTCAAATTTATAC
Source organism: Xiphydria camelus (assembly GCA_963678675.1). NCBI lineage: Eukaryota > Metazoa > Arthropoda > Insecta > Hymenoptera > Xiphydriidae > Xiphydria > Xiphydria camelus. The sequence continues at coordinate 5,750,278 of OY783191.1, read as the reverse complement.
ACAGTTGAGAATTTTGTGTTGACATCAGCTTACCGATTTTGTTATGTTAAAAAAACTGATTCTTTATGTTAATCCAATATTTTCTGTGTTAAAATTAACATAAGCAATATTAAAATTAACCCAAAGTATATTAAATCGACACAAAAAATAAGTTAACTATAACATACAAAAATGAATGGACCGTTTCCAACGCAAAATTTCCAACTGCGCACCTACACGAATTATTTTACTCGTTCAACATCCTCCGCCATCAGTTCCAAAAGTGACAAAGTTCCCAGTCGAATCACCCGTGCGTAGCATGCCCGAATAATTGCAGCGTATAGTTAATTCGGAAAATAAATTGATCATTAGCGCTCTCTTCGCGCTTCATTAGCGTGACCAGCGATGCGGCAGAGATAAACATAACGAATCGAGGCTGACGCGTCACGATTGAGGGAAGATGAACGAACAAAAATGTATACAGACGCTCGGGCAGTGGGTGCTTAATTAATTATTCGAATATCTCAAGGTCTATCTATTTTTCTTTTTTCTCTGCCAACGGATGAGCACCGATATCGATCGCGACACGATGGCGACGATGCGCGGACGATTGAACGAACGATAGAGCTCGAGATTAAATGCTTCGCGAGTGTAACGACGACCCCCTATATAGCCGCCGTAACGCGGATATCGAGAGATAGATATCATCGTCGATGTACACACACTGCAGTCCCATCCTGCCGCCGAGAGGTCGATCGACTATTCCGCCCGACACTTATTTGTTCGTGCAGCTCGTTGCGCTCGTCGCTCCTAGCCAAGTCGACGGTTCCGCCTGAAAGTTGCCTCCGTCGATCGAGCGGACCGAGCGAAGTGATTAATCCGCGCTCGGTAGCCATCGTCGCCCGGAATCCGGGTCAATTTACATTAGTCGTATCTACGCTCGGATGGAGAGATGAAAAAGGGTCCTGTGTGGAATGTTCAGCGTGTGCATCCGGGTGAACGAAATGGGGAAATAACGACAAAAGAAGTCATTATTGTCGCGTAAATAAACGCTTCTCCGCAAGGGGCTAATTATTTCTTTTTGGTGTATCCTTTTTCTTTCTCAACGCGATATAGGTACACTCAGGAAAATAACTTGGTCAATCTAACCAAAATCCTGAAGATGACGACCATACCGTTTGGTGAAATATAGATCCTCTCTCTATATGTGTGTGTTTCATTAAATTGACCAATTTTTGGTTAGAATAACTAAACGTTTGGTTGGAGTAACTAAACATTTGATGAAAATAACTTGATATTTGGTTCAACGGACCAGTATTTTCGTTAGAATAACTAAATGCGTCAAACTAGATGCGTTTTGTCATTTTAACCTGATTATTTTTCTCAGTACACGTAAATCCTTGATTCGCTTCCCATTCTCGCCGAATATCACGGCGCCGTATTATGAGTTTTCTCTCCGATTCGCCTGCGTCGGCAATGGCAATTTTCCGTGCTTCAAACTTCGTCGCCGCGTAGTCCGCTCGACTACGCGATACCGTTGAACTGCGCAGCTATTAACAAGGTACGAGAGCCATTCGCGGGCTTCTCGATGCAATTCGCTCCGGGACTCGTAAGCCGAATTGAATAATTCAATCGGCGCTCGGAGCGGGGCAAGGAGCGATCGCGCGAGTTCACCCGTGGTATCGGGACTGTTGAATTCCCATGCGCGAATGACGGGTATTCGCATCGACGTTATACGTCGAGACACGTTATACGGAGGAGAAAGAGAATTTGAGAGCATGCAGAATTTCGATGGAACTCAAACTTTTATTATTCGTGGCAATTTTGCAGGGCTTTTTATGCAATGATCGATCGTACGATGCGAAATAAAGGAACTAAAGAAAATAAAGGAAAAACTGGTACCCCATTAAATTGTACTGTATTTACAATTAAAAAGGTATCCATAAGGGTTTTCGAATTTTTCTATTGTGGTGGAGAACATTTTTCTCTTAGACACAAGTAATTCGTAATGCAAACCATTACGATTTAATATTTTTAAAAGAAAGATTACTGTACCGCACTGTAAAAATATCCGAAACCCCTTATATGATGTACCTGAAATTCCGAACGTTCACTTTAATGAAAAATTTCGATTTTTAGTAATAACGGCCAACGTTGAATTTATCGATTATTAGAACTATAGAGAAATTTTGGTGAACTTGGCGACTATCGAAAATAAAGTAATCAATAAACTCGACGTTGGCCATGGTCTTTTGAAGTCAAGATTTTTCGTTCAAATGAACATTCGGAACTTCAGGCACACATCTCATATGTACCTCTTTTATTGTAAATACAGTAAAATTTACTGATACCAGTCTTTCCGTATTTCACGGGAATTATCGTACGACACCATCCATACCAAAGCCGCGGGAATTCTATCGAAACGTACTATATCCCGAGGGGCCCTTTTTAACGTCACCGGCGACAAATCGGCCGTCCCTTATTTTCCCGGACGCCGTGAAAGGTCTCGCAAAGATCTTACGGTTTTGTCGCCGAGATTGCGGACCCGACAGGTGAGATAGGCCGTTTTCGCTATGAGAGCCGTCACGTTCGTGGGTTGAGTGTAATCGAACGTTGGCTCCGACTTATTGTTGGCCTTAGGCCCACCGGAAGATGGGGAGATCTCCAGTAGCTGGTGCCGCGGCCTGCCCTGGCTGACGTGCCTCTCCGTACCCAGTGCACGATCGCCCATGGTGAGAGTGTCTGAAATGAAGAGCGAGAGGGGCGGGTTATTGCGAAAATTGCGGGAATCTGCGGGAGGTGGGATAACGCGCGCCCGCGGTATTATACGACTCTTTCCGCAGTCTCGATTCTATAAATTACGCGAAACCGGACGTTACTCGCCGCTCGGAAGTTCGTACGTGCAGACGTCGAAGCGACGCTTTCACGGTGCTGGCTTTTGTCCCGCCATTTCCGCCATTTGCATAGCCACCTCCGACCCCCTTTTGCCATCGAGCGACCCGGAGTGGGGGGGCGGGTGAGCTTCCGGTTAGTCCGGAGCCGAGATGAAAGTTTCGACGCCTCGCGCGCGAGTTGGTATGCACGCGTAACGCAAACGTACGCGCGGTGCCGGAGGCGCGCTCGTGCATCGGGGATGAAAGACGCCGATTTTCTCGAGCCCTCGAGACGGCGCGAGCCGAGGAAACCTTTTACTTTGGCGTCGGAGGAAATTATCGGGCGAGGCGCGAGAGGCAGAGCGCGAGAGGGGGATGGAGCGGATGAGACACGGAGAAGAGGTAGGAATATCTACTCACGGTAGACTGGAGTACCGGGGGACGCCCCGTACGCGCTTTACCGTCGGCCGCTTAAATTAATTTGGTTCCACGAGCTAAGCTCGCAGCTTATTACGGGCTTTTAACTACACCCGGGGGCCTTCTCTTTTGCTCTTCCTCGGTATGTCGATACCACGGGAACGCTCGAGGCACTCGGAGGGATACGTCTGCGCACGTAAACGCGCGATTCCGTATTTCGCGTCCGCGCGTATAACGGCGAGCGGATCGTTTAAGTGTCCTATACGTCCGTAGATGAGGCGGCGGTTCTCTATAATGACCGGTCGCTGGTGTTTTAATCGGCTCTCTCCGCTTGGCGTTATTATGCCCTGGGTCAAGTATAATTAAAGTCGCGTAGCATGACCCCGTAATATAGCGTAGCTATGCGCATGTTGTTAAGCGCTGACTGGATGGAATAAAGTGGAATGAAAGAGAAAATCGCGTTTTACTGTTCGGAAGATATATCTGACCATGTGATTACACGTACTGAGAAAAATAACTTGGTTAAAATGAAAAAAAAAACAGATCTGGTTAAACGAATTTAGTTATTTTAACCGAAATGTGCTAGTGAGTTTAATAAAATATTTAGTTATTCTATTATACATGTCTAGTTATTCTAACCAGAAAATGGTCAGTTTAACCAAACAGATGCACGGAAAAAAATAAATCGTAGCATTTGCAAAGTTTGTGATAAATTTCGAGATAAGGCCAATACCTGTATTGTTACAATAACTGCAATTGTACATTTGAAAAAAATCTGCCTGATCAAAATAAACGTGATTTTGAATTGTCCTAAGAGCACATTATTCTATTAGAATAAATTAATTTAACTTAACTAGGTAATAATCAGGTCAAACAACAACAAAAATCACTACACAACCACGTAAAAAAAGTTATTTCGACTACAAAGTCAACCTTGCGATTATGGTTGTTTTTACCACTATCTTTTTTCTCTCAGTGTGGTTGCCGAGAATTCGCCACCGTGGACACGACCCGAAGCGCATGCATTTCACAGTAGCTCGCCAAGAGGACGACCGCCGCGGCGAATCGTCGGTTCTAAATATTAAGATTACCGCGGGTTTTGAATACGGAAGCGTTCGGTATCGGTGCATTCTTTCCGAGCTCCTTGAATTTGAGATTTCTCGAGATCCACAATTTTTTAAATTGATATTCCCAAATTTGACCCAGCAATTTTACTCGTCGACATTAATTCCGTAAACGGCCGGCGATCGATAATATATAATCTACTCTAATTAAAGAATCGAGTAACTCGATCGTCGGTATCGCGTTATAAATGGAATCATACGTACATCGTTCGACGGATCCACAATTAAATATTCATTTAATTGATTTAAAGCTCTCCAGTATCTACGCACAGCTCATGCATTTCCTATATGTGTGCCATAACGAATAATTCTACACAGCTAACGTGCGAGTAGACACGTGTTTCGCTAGACACACATCGCGCATACGTGTATTTCCCGCAAACGTTAAATTTGTTCTCTCGTGATTGCCGAGCGAAAATTCATTCCGCAGCTGGTCGTGTAATAAATGGTTTCGCAAATGGTTTTATAAATACATACCGGGCGCGGGCTGAGCTTAGAGCGAAATCGATAGAACCCCCGTTTAAATTCCCACGATACGAGGAACGCCGATTTTCTTCAATCTTCGGTAATTAACGTCGACGGCGAGAGCTTTGGGGTTCCGATGACTTAGGGATTTTAATTAAATGCCGGGATTCGATGTACGGAGAATTGCCGTACAGGTATTACGCGATCGTCGCGCGGAAACGATACGAAAATGCTACGAAGACCATTGTGAAATTCAATATTCCGAGCGCCGGGTTTCCTCTCCTAATCAGACTAAAGGATTTAGAGTACCTCGGTATCGAGATTCCCCGCTGATATTTCTTTCTGGGGGGGGGGGGGGGGGGAAATGACACCTGCGGAGAGCTTCGACATCTTTCCTCTTTTACGCCGCCAGGGAATGGTAAGTGAAACGATCGGGTTCTCGTTTGATTGATTTTCCCCGCGCGCGGGGAAGTATCTTTATTCATTTATCCACGCTCGGGGAAATGATTTATTCGCGGGTAAATCTGTCGGCGAATGTATTTTGCGGCAAATGGAAATTTATTTTCGTGAAACGCAAAATTAATCCGTGACAAATTCGTTTCTTACCGGATATTTTAACCTCCTACGCGCTGATTGTCGCATTACCGTGTGACGAGCTTTTAATTTCCTACGCGAATTAAAGAGCGCATAGAATATTTATCCGCCCTCAATCAATATCCGTTCGATGAAATGTATTATGGTTAATGTCGAATTTATTTTTCAGTGCTCCTGCGTGTATGAATAGATACTTTCTCGAATTCCTCAAATGCACCGTTATTTGTCGATGTACCGCAAAATTTTGATCGCGGTGTTCGACGTTTAATCTTGCAACAGCGGTAAGCCACTGTCGATCTCGCATTTCTAATTATTTATAGCGGAAATTTCGATTCGAGGTTTCGGGAAATTGAATTGCCTACTGGATTTGTTATTCGCGAGTTTAGCCCATCGGTACGCAACGCGTTCCCCGCTTCGCTCACCGAGCTATCTAATATTGATTGACGTTTTAGACGGCGAACGATTTGAGCGGTAATGTCAACACGCCGTGTCCTCTAGATTTTACGCGGTTCGATGCGATGTTTAACCGACCGATCAAAGCTGTAATTATCGCTCTCGTCGCTGCCAGTGCTCTATTCAACGCGGATAGGTAGCTATAGCCCGCTCCCGTTCTCGCCTTGCCGCCGGAAGGATATTAACGAGCGAATCAACCCATTCAAAGGATCGCTGCATTATTCGCGATAACGGGGTACTATCTTTCGCGTTCTGAAATTTCTCTCGCGGAGTGGATCAATGCGGTAGCGTCGCCGATCGTTGACACCGCTTCGTGTTGGCAATCCACGTTTGCACCCTAAAACGCTCCCGCTGGCGCGAGCGAGATTTTATGTGTCAGTCGGATTTGGGCGTGGCCGATGAGTTGGAAGTAATGTTAAACGTTTCGGCGGGGTGGGTGGAACGAAGAGAAAAAAACAGACGCGTCGTAGGCCATGGCTACGTGTGTAGATCGATATATATATATGTGTGTGTGTGTATATCCCCGAGAGTTCTCGTAAATTTGGAAAAGCACCGGGGCTGTTTCCCGAACGCGCGCAATCATCGTCGACGTAAAGACTCCGCTCGGGATCCGGTGCGAACGTCGGGAGAGGAAAAAGTTAGGGGAAAACTTTAATTCAAGATCGTCTCACGATACACAGAGACGCGCTTCTTTCCTCGCTTCTGCGAGCTTCGCTCGGAAGCTGTCCGACGAACTTGACGCTCAATCTGATAATGAGACGAAATTCCGGGAGTTTGCAGCTTTGGGATCACGGTGGCTTCAATTATCGTGTCGTCCCTTTATCCGATAGAATTCGAGTATCTACGGAGGTTTGGCACGACAAAATATCGAAGAGAACTTTGAATCAAAATTTAATGCACATTTTTGGCAATTGACAGTGTAAAATTTAACGAATCAGTCAGGTCAAATAAGCAGATAGGCACGTAGAATCGAGGCACGCGAAAAAGCTTGAATTCTGCACTCTCGTTCCATAAAAAAATTGAATAAAACGTTGGCCCCGATCCCCCGCATTTCGAGCTGCATCCGATAATATACTCTGTTCGTTTCAAAGTAGCTCTTAACTCATTTAATTTAGATCGAATAAATGGAAATGGAAAAACTCTTCATTTTTCGATGCGATTGCAATCGATAAACCGCCACGGATACCATCGTACGCGGCACTAAAAATAAACGAACGAACGCGTCATCCGCGCACAATTTATCCCCGAACGATCGTCGTCCCCATTGTGGGCCAATTTCCAGCGCGCCGCGCGGAAAAATCATATCCAAAGAGAGGACGGATCATTACCTTCTGTACACATGAAGAGTATGGCAGCAATCGACAGCCTCGCTTGCCATCGCAAAGCCATTTCCGTGAATTTATCGCACATCCACTTCCAGAGTTCTCAAACGATCCTCACTCCCCACATGATTTCCGTACGCGCCGCTATTTCAACTGTGCGCCGCGACGTACGTCCGAGCGTAGATCCACTGGTTGATCCACTTTGTCGACTTCGACACCGGTACTCCGTGTCGGGAGAGGGCGGGGGTTCAGCCTCTGATTAGTCTAACTTCGGTGTGTTCGCACCGCTCTACCGATACCGGATTGGAATTACCGTCACACGGTTCGCACATGATCGGGAAAGTCGTACATCGCGTCGCTCAAGTATGCCAGCGCACCGAGTAGTACACCCATGCGGACGCGCGCACACCACCTACTCACTCGCGCGACGAGGTACCCGCACTCGGGGGGAGAGAACTCACCCTCTCGTTTAATTATTCTTGTAATTAAGAGTGAACGATAAAACTTTCCATATAACCGCACGGTTAGGTAAATATTTCCGCGAGCGCGCACTCGATCGAACGATCCGATCCTCGGCGAGGCGAGGCGCTCGTTTCGCGCGGACGTAAAACGCGGTGCGAAGAAGTCCAGCGGGGGTTATAACCACTCGATGGTCCTTCGATGGGCAGAGCTATTACGATCGAAGCGACGGGCGTTCATCTTTCATTCGGGGGATTCGTCGATTTGCTCTTCATCGACGAGTAACGTCGCGTGGAGTAGATGTAAAAAAATCGTAATCGTTGGCGAGTCGAGTTTGCTCAAAGCGGATGATCTTCGTTCGACGATCGCCGGTCTACGATCTTCCGAAGCGTGCGAATTCGATACTTCGAGTAGGTACTCGATAGCTGGATCCTTTACTTCCAATTTTTGTTATCTTCTCACGAACGATTACGCGCACAGATCACTCGCCGATCGCGCACCGATCGCCCGTCGATCACGTACCGATCGCGAGACTACTCGTCGCCCGGCGAAGCATCACGCCGATAAGGGCTTCGTCGCTACCGCCGGCTTTTTCTCGCGATTCACCCCCCGCCGATTTATTCGACGGCAGTGCATCCCCCTTTCACGACGCGCTGCCGACCTTCCATCGCCACTCGGTATCGCGTTCGTCCTCGGCGAGTATGTAACGCACGACGGGGGAGAGTAACGCGTTACGCAAATATACAGTATCGCGCGCGCGCGCGCGCCACGTCTTCGTACGCTGGCAGATTTCTTCCGACTGGGGAGATCCTCGGCGGTGGGAGCATGCGCGCTTCCGTTCCGCGCCCCTTGCGAGGGTGGTGAATACGTACAGCGGGGCGGGCGTGGGTGTGTGCACGCGCGCAGGGCCGCTATCAAGGGTTCGGGGGTGCCCGTTGCACAACCACCCCCGTCGCGGTTTCGAACGATATCTGCCACGCCACTGGGGCTGGGATCACCGACACACTCTCGCGCGTATATACGCACTGATCTCTCTCCATGTGTCGCGGGGCACGCGTGTGCGAAGGAATACGTAGGTCCGGAGTGTCCTCGACAAATAATTAGGGTGAAATTTGTTTCTGCTGCGGACAGTAGTCGATGCTCGCGTCGCGAATTTTCCCTCGTCGTGCTGCAGTGGTAACGGTCATTCGTACACCGTCGCGACGCGGTGCGCATCGAGTATTTCCTCATTATTTGAACGGAAGTCGAAAACCCTTGAACTCGATTGTTCGATCATTTCGCGCATTTCTTCGTGCCGATTCTAAAAATCAGAGTCACCGGGCTGATATCTGAAAGGACACACAAGATATTAATGATTTTATATGCAGAATAATCTTTCGTCCCCCAGAAAATCACTAGAGGATAATTATTGTCACGTCGGAGAATTTGACTTTAAGACTTCGAGATTTTATCGAGTATTTCCTCATCATTTTGGCGGAAATCGAAACCCCTGGAATCGATTGCACGACCACCTCGCGCATTTTTTCGTACTGATTCTGAAAATCAGAGCCACTGGATCAAGATCTGAAAGAACATATGTATAAGTTGTTCATGATTTTATTTGCAGAATAATCTTTCATCCCCCATAAAATCATCCTAGAGGATAATTCTACTTTGAGATTTCGAGATGTTATCTCACAACTTATGATACACGGGTTATTACATATTTATCGCATATGCGTGCAAATATCTGCACGTATACACACCGGTATTTATTTACGTTGCGGGTGGATCTGCCCCGCAGACGATCCTCGTGTTCCTTATCTGCGTCATGCTATACGCCGTATCCTCGCACGGCTCTCTAGAGACTATCCATCGTCCAGACGATGCTCTTCGTCTTCGACTTCTATCGATGGACAGCGTGCCTTGTGCAATGGAGGGGAAAGGGAGAATCAAGCGAGACGGAACGCTCGAGCTGGCCCTCCTCTATCGTGGATCAGCTCGGTTGCTGGGGGCCAACTCGAGCATTTACTTTTACGCTACTAATTTTCGTCCATTACCCACTCGGCGGCGTTTTTCAGATGTCGCGCGGTAAAGGCGAACGGGTAAGTTCGTTCGAAGTAATTAGCGAGTCGCTGTCTTGCCGCGGATAATTAATACAAACAGAGAGGGTGAGTATTTCTTTCACCGTTGCCGTGCGACGCTTTAAATGTTACGGAACGAATCACCGAACAGCCACATGGAACATCGAAACGCGAGACTCGATGACACGTTTATCACCGGATATCATTGCAAAGAAACCGCATCACGTCCGAAATATTTTCTCCGCCTGCTATTCCATGTCGATCCCGTTAGAAAACAACCCGCGCCGGGGAGTTTACAATTTCCCCCCGATACCCACAGTGCGAAATCGGAACCGCATATTTGAGCGGCGAATCCGTCCTGTAAATTTGAACGGTTTTTCGCGTGATCGGATTTAACGCCGGTAATTCTCTTGCCGGGTATCGCTTACCCAAAGAAGTCGACCTTTAACCGTTATTTGAATAATATTTCGCGTCACGCGCACAGCTCCGCTCGCACGTGACGTAGGTGCCATCATGTATTACACGTATGTGCATATATCCGTGAATAGATGTGGAAGAGCGAGGAGCTTGATCGGTCGGGGTCACGACGCGGTCGCGCCACCCCGACGGGCTAGCCGTTCTCTCTCGGGGTTAATCACCGGAGTTCATCCCCTTTCACCTATAACGGTTATCTGAAGAGGGCTCAGCGTCGGTACACCGATTTTCCGACAAATCGCTCCGTGAAAGGTTCTCCGAGCGGATAGTTGGGTTATAGGCGAGCACGCGGAGCACGCGCGGAGCTTCTCTGGTCGCAAAGAGCCCGGTGTAATTACCCCTTCGAGCGGCTGAAGCGTTTATAGAGAGCACTCGCTCTCCCCGGTATTTATGTACACGTATGGGTGCGCTTGTTCCATCTCTATGGAATTGGAATCGAAAGAGCGAGTTACCGCGACGGGGTTGCGCGAGGAATTATTACGGGGAGCGATAAAGTTGCGGCGGGATGATTATTAGCGCTTCGATCGGAGAGTGAGATCCGTGAGAAATTGCGAGAGAAGTCCGTCTAAGACGGCCGAACTTTATTCGATTTGATCCCGGATGGATTACGCTTTGCGTGCTCCATTTATCAGGACCTGGTTACTTCATTGGAGTCGACTGATGGAGCGATGCCGCGATCGTTACTCCGCGATTGAAATCGAGTCGATAAACGTCTGAAGTTTTCTGGGTAGATCTACGTCGTTCCAGTTTTGATATTACTTTTGTCCGGGAATGGAACTATTGGCGCAGAGTTTAATTAATATTCACATATTTTATTACGACATAATGTTTTTAAAACAAGAAAAAAGCAGCGCCTTTCAATGCAATCCCCCAATAATACTCCGATATTTATTTTCAGTGGCGTCAACCGGAAACCCATTAACCCGCGATCTTTTCCGCCGCGCGATAATCATAAATTCCCATTTCTGGCGCGGAAAAATAGTACCGCGCGCGACGATTTACGATTGCCGCGTTAGAAAGAGAATAACCGTGATAAAACTTTTCCATTGTGGTTGTTTCTAAAAGAAACTGGAGCGTGCATTACGTAGGTAGGATTCGTGCGACCGTATGTACGTATAAATCCGAAAGGATGCCGGAATGTAATAATTTTTTAAACGAAATCTGGAATGGAGGGATAAGCAGACAATATTACGTTACAAGCTCCGTTTACAGCGCGATCTACCCAACTTCACCCTCCGTACCGTTGATGTCGCCGTGTTTTCGGAGAGCGGGGAATTTTATTCGAGCGTGTGGGAGCGACCGCGCGCGCGGTCGCGCGACTGAAATATATATATTCTCGTCGACAAATAGGGGTAGTTTTTCTCAGCCTCGTACAGGTCGTCGTAGTCGTCCGTCGACTCGCGTTAAGTTTCGAGGAAGTTTATGCAGAGTCATTCGTAAAGCGAGCAACTACTCGCCCCCCTCACTTCCGCCATAGCGCGACGCTTTCGGAGATTACGGCTGACATATACCTTCGGCCCTTTAATCACTCGAAACTTCGGATCGTCCGGTTTAAGGACCAGGGATTAAGAGGGTTACGTCCTGCAGAGAGGAAGGGTAATTCGAGAATATAGGAGCCGCTCGACATGACTCCCCGTCCAAAATATGGTAGGGTGGGTGTCTGACATACGAACTACCCCCCGTTAACCCGAGAAGCGGGGCGAGATATCGAGAAAACTCGGCGGGGCGGATTGTATTTGCACCGGGTGGAAAATATACCAGGCTGCAGTTTCTTGCAGTTGCTTCCTCCTCCCCCGTTTTCTTCTCTCCTTTACGGAGAACCAATCATCGATATTTTCGATACGCCGCTGAATCGGATTTAAAGTTTCGAGTTTACGACCCTTTCGCTCTGTATCGCCGTGATTTCTCTCAGGACTCAACGCTTTATCCAACCGAGGAACGAAGAATTTTGTACTCTACGGTGAGATCGTTCTTTTCCACTGCCTGTATTATACGAAGTATCGCGGTTTGGAGCTCGAGAATGGAATTTTGGGGAAGTTTCGTACATTTCTATGTCGCCTGTTAAGCATAGGAACGCCATAAGTGCAATCGTTATCTACGGATGCATCGGAAATTAAATATTTATTGCAGAATTATTCCTTATAATAGGACGGAGGTATTACTCGTATAAAATTCCCGGTTTTATCTAGCGGGATGAGAAACTGTTTACGAAGCTCGAAGCCCGTGACGTCATGGATTGCGACGAGATACGTTGTTGCGCGAACGATCAGTCTCCCCTTGCTCCTCTATACCTCGCGTGACGTACTTGGATACGACGCTGACCTGATATCCCTTTCGAAGTGATTCTTTGGAATTAGAATTTTTATATGCAGTGGAATATTTATTCAAGTCGTCTTAAATGCAGAGTGTAACGCAGTTTTCATTCTAATGTTCATTTTAATATATAATTGATTATTTTTATTATAAATGATCTAGAAAGTGCATTTTCAATTGAAATAAATTTGATTAGAAGACTGACTTCTCTTGTCTTTAGTGTGTCAAGTGCGAGTCTGTGTGATTCGGGTATAGTAGAGAAGGCCACTTATTAGCAACAGCGTCTAACGGTCAGGAAATTCTGAAAAACCAGGAATAGCCAGCTAATTTTACTTTCAAATTTCATTAGGTATACACCGTGAGAAAATAGGTCTGCGTTCGTGAGTGAAATAAACAGGCGTGCGACGCATCTATATCACGCGAGTAGATTCATTAAACTATTTACAAACTCCTCTTCCATTTTTTACAGCAGTATAAATTGAATACAAATTGTATGTACTTCGAATCTAATACAATTTGTACGCGACTCGCGTAAGAAGAAAATAATGCCTTCCGTATAGCGTCTTTAAACTCACGCTCGAAGTCACTGACCCAAAACATCCCTATATGCGAGCACCACGCGTCTCTATTCTCTTTCATCTCCTTTAAACTGCCACCCCCTAAATCGTCGTGACCTCACGACTAATGTTCCGTTACGTCCATCGGTATATTTTAAGTCGGTAATTTCACTCGGATCGCGTAACCAAGTTTTATTAAACACGACTCGGTTAGCTTTGATTACGGCGTATTGCCTTAATGTCGTTAGGGTGAAACGTGGCGGTCCCATCAAGCATTGATATTTCAGAAAACCTCATTTTCGGCGCGCGCGCGCTCCCTTCCATCCCTCCCCCCTCCTCTCTCTCTCTCTCTCTCTCTCTCTCGCGTCCCCCTTTAGCTGCGGGGTCTACGATATATCAGCCAAGTTAGGGCAAGGTTTCTCCTCGGTTACGCGTTTCGCTCCTCTACCCGGCCTCTCCCTCCGGCCCTTTCCCTTTCCAGCCCCCTCCATCCCTCCATTTCTTCTTCTTTCTCTCCCTTCTTCTACTTCATAAGGCTCCGAAATGTTTCGAGGCAATCGTCGAGTCAATAAATCAGCAAAGTTTCGGCTCAGCCTACACGCGCCGCTCTCCACGCGCGTGAGCTTATAGCAGTTTTCACCAAATCTGTTTACTCGCGGGGGCGGGCACGGGGCAAGAAATATCGCGCGTGTTATTGTTTCAATTTGGCTCATGAAACGCGGGGTCGCGCGCCACGGAAGGGATCTCTCGCGTCGTTTCAAAATCAGCGTTCTTGATATTTCGCAGTGGCCTCTCGATATCGCGGCAATTGCCCCCTCCCCACCCTCTCCCCTCCTCGCCAGCAACAGTATCGCCAATCAATACGCGACGCAACGTCCGTCGAATCCGTTCAGGCGGCGCGGAATTCTCTCGACGCTAGAAGTAAGTAAGCAAAATGAGAGGGGGCGAAATTATTCCCCGACGCTCTCGCGAAGCCGGAGAAAGGAAAGAGGATTCCTGATTTGCATATTTGCTCGCGGAAGAGGAACGGAAACCGCCTCGCGCTTCTCCCTCGCCACCCACCCCCCGTCGTTCATTGCTACCAAAGATATACCGAGGAGGTCGAGCGAGTCGGCCTTCTTTCGTTTTAAGTCTCGGGTAATTGGCCTCGTCTTCTACTTAAGATCGCCCCCGCTCGCACCCCCTGCTCTGTTGGTGTACGGGGACTTCCTGGAGTCTAACTGAAAATTAAGATGCCACTGTGAAATCTTGAAAAGCGCAGTAAGCAGACCCATTTCGCCCCTCGGCGGTCGCACGCGAGATCCGGGGGCTGTTCCAATTTCCCTCCCTTCGTTCCCATCGAGCACTCGCAGCGCCGCCTCGTCGCGTTTATCACGCAATTTTCTTCATTTCCCCCCACTTGTATCGTTTAAACAATTTTCGTTGGCGCAGAGATATCCCGCGCGCCGCCAGTCGGGGACCATTCCTCCCGATCCATCGCGCTTTTTTCCCGCACGCTTCGCTCGAGAAATTTTAATATCCGCATTCCTCTCCGCTCTCGGGCCGCGCGAGCACTTTCGTCATCCCATTATCGGGTGCTTCGCGTGCGCGCGGAAGAGTCTCACCGTCGGAGTCGCATGCAATTCAATTCGCCGAGGAATTGACTATTCGCGAACCTACCCCCGCCGCGCTGCTGTCAACCGCACCGCGGCGGTGCACCGCGCGAACGGCGCTCGAAAAACTCTCCCCCTTCGCTAACCGACGCCCGGCCGCGGCTCGCGCGACTTCGACGTTGCGAATAGCGCGCGCTAAAACCAGGTGTTCGGGATGGGCGCGAGGGGGGTACCGGTTCTCTCGCGGGATACGACTGCTTTCCTTTCCCCGACAGCGGCATTTTCCCACGCGCGCGCACCCCCTCCTTCGTCACGTCTCCTTTCGCCCTTATCTCGCCGGCCGGCGCAGGAACCATTTATCGCGATGCTTTCCGTAATAGTTTCTCGCTCGTCCCGCGGTACCTACCACTTTCATCCCTCGTGCCGGTCTCTCCTCGCCGCACCGGACAAACCCCTCGACCAGGAAACAGTTTACCCGCGCGCCCGTCCTTTTCCTCTCCTTGCCTCTTCTTTGCGCTCGGCTCGAAATTGTTTTCCGATTCGTCAACTCCGGCCACCGCGGCCGTATCGCCGAGGAGGGAGCGAGGAACGATGCAACAATCGCGCGGTGTATGAGGATCGGTGGCGGCACGCTCGGGATAAGGGGTTGGATACATTTCGGGAAGCGAACAGATTTTTTCCGTTCGCCTCCCATCAGTTTTTCGCCAACGGAGCGAATGGCGTACGACCAGACCCGCCCCCTCTTCACCCCCAATTTCGTTAGTGTCCTGTCATCGCGCAGGACGAATGACCTTGTTTGTCGTTCGAGGACCATGAAACTGGACTCGAAATTGTCGGCTATTCATCACGGAACATCGGTGCGACACCCTGCAGCGCGGTGCGATTATTAATAATTAACGCGCTAATCGAATCGGCGGCCCGAATGAAAAATGTCAATTAGTGCCCCGCACCTCGCGATTATCGTTCCATTTCTCGCTCGACAATCGGGGTGATTGGATCGATGCGGCCCGTACCCGGAAGCGCGACCGGATTGCGCTGCCGGGGTGGTCATCGCGTTGGAAAGCGTTCATCGGTTCCGGAGCGCGGTCTTCGCGCGACGTATATACCGGTGTGTTTACTCGCGATCGATAAGAACTTGTTTTCTCGCGAACGCCCCCGCCGCCCCCTTTTTCTTTGCATCCCGTTCGTCACCCTGTCGGATCGCGACACTCGTTTTTTCTATTCCATTCGCTACCGGCGAGACCGCTTAATCCGCGTTCCGAATTGGAAAAAATTCTCTGGCCAGTTGCCAGGTATTCGAGGCAGCGTTTTATTTTTAACATTGGGATAAGCGTAATGGCAATTATTATCCGAGCAGTTGCGGTCAGTGTAGGCGTGAATATCCGATTGTATATTTAATTTCTAACGTCGGAACGTACTTCCCGCAGCGAACACAATGTGGCGGGCGAATCCACCGGCATTTCTTTTTCATTACCTCAGCATACCACAATTAGCACTCTTTTGAATAAAACTTCATCCCACCCCTCCGTGTTGTTATCCTTCTCTCTGTGTTGGACAATGAGAAGCAGCAACCCTCTCCCCTGCCACGTACATATACAAGTAAAGAGAGATGAGAGAGTCAGAGGTTACGGGGATGTATAGGGTTAGGTTAGGCTTTATGTAAACTCGGTGTATTTCATATGAGAGGGGGTGCTTCATTGTTCACACCCTCTCTCCGACCTGCCCACTCGCCTCTCGCTTTCTCACGTTTCGCACCCTCCCGCGCCGTCGCTGTAAAGAGGGTGCTTTCGTATTTTGCCGCCCTTTTGTACGATATTACGACTCGCCCCGAACTATGCCACTTGATTTTTTTTGTCCGTTTCTTCTTCCGCGGACACAAAGAGAAGTCTGCGGCGCTCTTTGTGGGTCCGATGCGTTGAGTGTAGTGCCTCGTATCGGGTGGACGTACCTAAATTTACATAGCTGAGTGCCCCGTGAATTTTGTCGTGGTGCGTCGAGATTCGATCGCTTTTATTTCACATATTTACCCGCGGCGGTTTTCCAGTTTCGTATATCGCGAATAGGCTGTAAGTTGGCAAAGTTCGTTGCGCGAGCTCCGAGCGGATACTTTTGCTCCGGCTGACCAGTTTCTTCTCGTTCTACTTGCCGATACTCGGGCCGCGCCGCTGCGGGATTACGTCGCATCGCAAGCCCTCCTGACCTCAGCGCTCTCGTTAAGCAGATTTCCGAGGTCATCCGTAAAACTCAGTAGTACCTCGCGTCACCCGCCAAAAGAGAATCTCGCCTCGCTCGGGGGCTTATGGATTTGTTAACTCGATTGAGTTGCGACGAGAAGCCACGGCGGACCGGCTCGCGGGATTTGCGGAGGCTCCCCGAATGTTTGCTCAACCCGAATCCTGCACCATGAAAATCCGATAAATGCAGGGAGGCGGCGGTACGTTAACTCAGACGGCGCGGAGAGGTTCGAATCCTCCGCGCGTAGCTTCCGAAGCTCCTCGAAACGGTTCGAAACAGGGAGAGATATCGTTAAATTCTACCGCGTCGAAAACAGTTTCCGTAGGGGGGCGTTGGCGCGTTGCCAAACGAAGCTCTCGGGGCTCGCTCGCCGGGCGAAGGGTGGTCTGGCCGCCGCGCGACGGCGGTGGTGGCTTCGAAGGGAGGGGGGGAGGGGGGAATAAAACGAAGGGGTTGCAACTCGGAGAAAATAGAAAGTTGCCATGGGAGCCGCGTAAACATATAAATCTCGGCGGTTCCAACAGTTTCGAGTTAAACCTTTCTCGCGATAAGCGCTTCGCCACTGTAGATCCGGAAATCGTTGCTCGTTAGGTCGGTTGGCGGGTGCAACTAACCGTGATAACGATTTCGTATCGCGCGACAATCTGGATCGGTTTTACTTACCAGAAAACGAGTCGTTCCTCGTTCGAGTGAGTGCGAGCGATGCTCTTTATTTCGACGAGAAAATGTATTGTATTTTTATCGTGCGAGTTATCGTCCCCCATATGTCCTTATCGATCGGTTACAGATATGCGGGTGAAAGTTGCCTTCCGATCGAGTATGAACGGGTTGATGCACAGAATGCGAGCGCGAAGCTCCTTACTTCACAGAAGAAATTTATTATCTCAAGATAACGCGGCGGTAGTACATAAATGCCAGAGCGGGGGCGTGGCACTACTTTTTGCTTCGTGTCGGATGCTTATTCTCGGACCTCCACTTTTTAAAGTCGATTTAAAATATGTGTATTCTCTGATATATTATGTACACATTATATTGTTACAGGAGGGAATATCGTCTCTCGTGTCTGTAAATGGAGAGCGAGAGAGAGAGAGACGAGGACAATACGCAAAACTTCATATAAAATTCACATAAACGCTTTTACAGCCAAAGTTAAAAGCGTATGTACTGTCGGGCACGCGACTGTAATTTCGCTTGCAAAGCGGGTGATTCGCCCGCGGAGCCGGGACTTACCCCGTACCCCGTTGGTACACTCGTACACACTCGACGATGCGGCGGGAGACGCTCTTTCGGACGCGCGGTAGACAAAATATAGAATGTATGGAATTTTTTCGGGGAAGAGGACCGCAATTTCTCAGGGCGGAGGTGCATGTGTGTGTCGTGCCGATGATATACGTACAGATAGTCCCGTTCGCTCCTGCCAACTACAGGTCGGTCCGTTTTTTTTTTCGCGAGAAACTGCAGCTCGCGAACTAGCGAGATAAAAGTTATCGAGAGAGTGCCTAGATTTACACGTAGGTATACCACATCGATGAGATGCGGTTTCCCCATGACATCGTTAGAAATTAATTGATGCATTACTCGACGATACCTACACACAGCTGGAAATTTTGTCGAAATCGGTCCACCGATTTCTGTATTTTAAAATCTACTGATTTTTTGTGTCAATTTAACATTCTTCGCGTTAATTTTAACATCAAACACGTTGGATCAACTCGAGGAATCGCTTGATTTTAACGTAAAAATGGGTGAACCGATTTCGACAAAAAATGTCCAACTGTGTACAAATCTCCAAGGAAAAAAATTAAAGAAGTGATAACGAGATCACTGGTCTATTAAATCCCTCGTACCAAACTAATCGAGAACCTCACGTATAACAAGATAATCGTGATAAAATTACCACCTCTCGCGCAACCGTGCCCTTCCGCCACTTCGAACTCTCAATCTCCGGCGCTCTTCGATTTTTCTCCGCGCGGAAGGAGGGCGGCGAGCGTGGTTTCGATCGGACGACTGATCGCGTCGCGCGTCGGGAAAGCGAAGGGTCGACCGTTTGTACCCATCTTCGACGTAAGACGCCGGCGGTAAGGGCGACGCGGAGGAAAGTGGTCGCCGCGGTAATAATTCTTCGAGATCGATACCAATCGAGTCGCCCTCGCCGCTCTCGGCGACCTCGTTAGACGCGTCCTTGGGGCCGAAATTGATAGGCATATCAACGCTTCTCGTGATCGCGCGCGACCTCGGAATATTGGGGCCTATGTAGAGGCGCGAGGGGCGCGCCGGGTCAAAGAGGAGCAGTCGGAGGGTCTTCCCGCCGAGGTAACCTCGAATCGGACATCTCGTATCGTGCGAGGGTACCGCGGCGTTCGTTAATTTCGCGTACACCTATACGAGCACACCGGTGACCCCGAACCACGGTAACGCCGGGCGGAGGGGCGAGGGAATGGGGGCGGGCGAACCGGCGCGGCGTACGAAGAAGAAGGGGTACACGTCCGAAGAGTACAAATGAACGGTAATTTGCTTTGCTCCCGGTTTTATCTCGGGTACGGGCATTCTACGTGGGCATTTCTACGTTTTATCTCTGAGCTCGGGGGGGAGGGGGGGGGGGGTGTCGAGGTATAGTTATTTCCCACTTTCTATAGCCAAATGAGAGTTGACTGGGAAAGTGGCGCGACGAACATACGACTGCTGACGCGACGAAGGTGAACTTTCGTTCGCTTTTCATTCTTTCTAATTTTTTCCAGAATTAAACTATCCATTCAAATATACGGTAAGCCGTATCCCAATTTGTACGTTCCTAGATTTTTAAAAATTCGTATTCACAATTGGTCCTCATTTCCAGCACACGTTCAGCTTCGTTAATTAGTTTCTTTTAATTAAACATTTTACCTCCCGATAATTCTGTAATTTTAGAGAGTGCCAAACGCAACCCTCTGAGCCACCTTGGGTGGACTGCCATATAAGGAGATGGCCCTCAGCGGGTTAATACCGTCGAGCAAAGTTAGCAGACGCGCGCGTGCATCATTGCGCGCCGGGTGCGCGAATGTGCAATGAGGCGAGAAGACGAGCGGTCGGTGAAAATTGCGAAATTCTTGCGTACAGATATGTACGGGGGATTCTCACGTACACCCACCTACTAACGTATGCGCGGAATGCTTCGGCAAAGAAAATTCTCACCCGAGTATTTCCTTCGTCGGTCTCCCCTTTAATTTTCTCGATCGACGAAGGAGAATGCTCTTCCAGGGCTCCCATTTGGTCATTTTTTTCAATCAAGTCAGTAGAAAGTTATTTTCATTTTTAAGAGTCATCAAAAGTCATTATTTTTAAAATTTCGCCCCTATATTAGGTCAAATAATTTCACGATACCTCTTCTCCGCTAAAATACTGCAATAATTCGTATACACATTTTTCGTATTGAGATGGTCATGCTATCACACACTGCTCAGATTTTATAAATCGTTATGGTGGTACGTAATGAGCAGTCGATATCATTGCGCGTTTTTCTCGCAGTATGAGAAAAGGTATGTTGAGATATTTATTCATTAAGAGTGATTTCATTTGTCAGCTTCCATACATCACAATTTCGATGCGTTCTTATGAAAATAAATTATTTCGATTACCCCCCTACGAATCTCAATCATTTTCTTTCAATATTATTTCCTCAAAACTTCGAATTTATTACAAATACCATTAGACCGCTTCTTCTTATCACTTCGTACTGCACATATGAGGAAAAATTTGTAATTTTTTGGTAATTTTTTTTTCAAATAAGGAGTCATTAAACCCATACTCCCGGATTAGAGCCCTGCTCTTCTTATATCGTACATTTTTAACGCCGCGGTCGATAGACTTAACGTAATTCTTTGGAAATATTCGCGGATCGAGCGAATTTGACGCGTAGGTACTATATCTCCGAAAGTAGAAGAAGAACGAGTTTCTGCTCGCGGACGGAGAAGGAGGTGGGCTAAAAGGTTCCGCGCGCATCGAGATCGCGCGATGTTAACGTTTAAGGGAGATGATGGGATTTTAACGAACGGCGCGGAGAAGAAAGTGGCGAGGATAGTCGTTTTCTCGAGAGGTCCGTGCTAATTCGTTGATTAATTCCTGGCAATGGTTCGTTTGCGGAATATATTATAGACAACGACGTCCAACGCGATGCAACGTACCTCGCTGTGGCGTATGTGGCTGCAGCTACATTTGCAGTAATACCGTGCTCGCGCGTCTTTATAGCTACAGCAGGGTTTACACCGGCTTTAAACGAGGTGTACGAGCTTTCTCTATATGTACCCACACTCCGCGGATAATGGCATTGAAACAAGCGCGTAGAGTCCTATCGAAAATTTTCCACCACATCGGCGTGCGACGCGTTACACGTGTGAAAGCTCCGAGTTTCATTTTTTTGACCTACAGAAGGAAGTCGAGACGCCTTTGCGCCAATAATTATGCGGAATTTGTTACGCTGAGTGCTTTCGTGACTGAGCGCGATCGCGATGGTAGTCTTTTTGTTAAAAAGGTTGAAGCGCGTTGAGAGAAACATTGAAAATAGGATAGTCACGGAAACGTTTCAATTTTAATCGCTCTTTCAGCCATTCCACAGTCGCGATCAAAATATACGAAAAATTGCGAAAACGTCGTAATTTTAAGTGACGTTAAATCTTAATCGATTTTACTACCGATCAAGCAAGCCAAAACGATTTCATCGACGATTCCACACGGAAAAAAAAAAAATTTATTAGTATAACATTATTTAAGTTACCGCAATATTCGATTTGTTATTGTAACCAGAAGAGAAAGAAAGAAAAACAATGATTTTTTCATGGTAAATAAGGAAACCTGTCGAACATTTTCATCCCAACAGTCAACTGCTTTTGCTAACGTACCAAAAATTGCTGCTACAATAACTGATTATCGTTGTTCTTGCTAATTGTAAGACAAAATTTGTTCTGTTTTCCCGTGCATCGACGATTCGACGAATTTTTCAGCACCGGTCGTACGATTCCCAAGTCGACTCGTCCGATCGGCGATCTCGATCGCCCCGAAATACTTCGGAAGGGGATTGTACTTTGGACATTTCGCAAACCGCCCCATTGGCGCTGTCAGTGAAGCATGCCGCTGACCCACGTATCGACCACCACTCCCAGCTCCGTTCTCTCCGGCATAACCCACCCCCTCCCATCCCTACCCACTATGACCCTCTGTCCATTCGCGAGTCTGGCGACTGGACCCATATTCCTCCCCTCGTTTCTTCTTCCGTTCCTCCGCTATTTACGCTGCGGCAAGTCTTGTTTCTGGCGGTCGCTGAAGAAAGAGCATGTGCTTTCAGGGAGGATAAGTACACAATACGAAAACTCCGACGCCGACTTGCAGCGCAAAGTCCTCCACTCGACGCCCGCGCGAGCAGTGCACTTCTGCGAAGGGTGGAGGCCTTAATTTCGAAGGAACCCTCGAGAGCTCGGGCGCGCGCGGATACACGGGACTTTTAATCGCGTCGAGATAGGTCGCGCCGTCATCCCCATCGCTGCCTCGTCTCGGAAGAATCCTCTTTCGCTCGCGAAAAGTAAGACGTCGCCTCGATCGATCGACCCTCTCTCGGGCGTCTCCGCACCGGTCGACAAACTCGAGAGTATCCCGCGTATTCCGCTTAGTTTTCTCGGTACCGCTCGCTCGCGTTCCCGTTACTCGTTGTATTGGCGGTGACGAGTGCAGCGGCGCCCACCCCCTCACCCTTCCGTTAGGACTCCCGATAATCACACACGCTCACGCGCACGGAAATGTTCGCTACACTCGCGAGCGTGTGCAATTGCAGGTTGCGAATTCTTTGCGTAAGCCTGGAATGAACAGGCAGGTATGCATACTATGTAGGGTGAGACGTCTCGCGAGGTGCGCTCTCGGGACGTCGCCGGTCGGGGCGCTTCGATAGCGACCGGCGCGCCGGTGTCGCGAAGGTATCCGAGAGGTCAGTGACTCGTACATCGCCGACGCTCGGAGGAATGATTTGCCGGGAGAATTGACTTGTTCTCTTTCCGATCGAGGCGCGCGCCAGATCCAACCGTTCCCACTTTATACGCGCGCAATGTCGCGCGAAAGCCCCGGGGCGTAGTCGGGAGCGCGGGACGATACGCCTCGCGAAATGTTTCTCAGAGTTGCGTAAATATTTCCCTTTTGCCCGAGTCAACGTTATCTCGGGATTTTCGGGGGAAATTTATGTCGACTCTCGCAACTTATAACCGCATTTCGAACGTCGGACTTCGCGGGGGAGGGGTGTTTTCCGCAATTCGCCCTCGCGGGCGATTCGTGGTTGGCCGCGGATGATTCTAGGGCGCACGAGGAGGAGAACGCAAAGAAGGAGGTGACGGGAGCGGCGGAAGGAACGACGGAGGGACAGGATTATCCGTAGTAATGCTCGCGCATTACTTCGCCCGAGCTATTCCAGACAGTTAGCAAGAAATTAATTCCTGTTTAATGCAGTCTGGTTAGCATTGCAAATCTTCCCGGACGAGCGGCGAGAGGGGTCGCGACGCTTTCCTCGGAGACGTCTCGAGTACCTACGGCATTCTCGGCCCCGCTTTCGCGCCGTGTATTAGGCAAATTTTATCTAGCGCCTCTCGCGAATTGCTGTACCCCCGCCGACGCCGTCGTTTCTTCCGCTGTTTAGTTTGGGTTGTTCCCGAGTCGGGCGAATCGAGTGCGGAGTAATGGGGCCGCGGAAGAGCGCGGGACGGGGTGTGGGCCACCTGTTTTCCCGAGAAAATGCTAGTCTTAAGCGAGGAAGGGATGAAGTTCTTCAGCGGAGAGATGGGGATGTTTATATTTTGAAAAGCGGATTAAAGGTGCCCACTTTTCTTCCGGTTGCCATGATACCGCGCGACTGGAAGAAAGGCTACACAGTCTACAGTTGATTTATCGTTGGCAGAAATTGTACTTCAGCTTACGAGACGCGAGGAGTTATTTGAATAAAAGGAAATGTGCTCCCTTGTCGTCGCGACCGAAAGCTACGGAGCTACGGCGAGGCTTTCGCTGGAAACATTTTTACCGGTGAAATTTGCGACCGAGGCGAGGATAGATGCACCGCAATACTTGCATTCATTCGTGGCGCGCGATGCATATTCAGGGAAAAGGTCTTAGTTGAATGCGAGCCTAATGGAACAATTTATTTGAGACGAATGGGAATTTATTCACATCTAACAAAAGTCCACCATGTGAGGCTAAACTTACTCGCCAGGAAAGAAACTTTAATCACTGTTATCTCATTACCTGTGAGCTTTGGCTCATATTTGTGTAATGCTTTTTTGAAGATTACGTTTCAATCTACAATAAAGTTATATATCCATGTAGGCCAAAAATTCATAAATAATAAGATAATAGCGATTGAAGTTTCTTTCCTGGCGAGTAAGTTTAACCTCACGTGGTATTTGAATCAAATAAATGTTCTGCTAGATTCGTACTCAATTAAAAAGATGTGCAAAACATTTATTTAATTGAAATACCTAGACTTTTGTTCGATAATATAATTAATCGTGAATAAATTCCTACTTTTCACAAATCAATTTTTCTATTAACTTCGCATTCAATTAGATTTTTCCCCTCAGTGCATTTTGTTAGCGACGTTTGAACGAAACGTTTACGCGTTCGATTGTAAGCGTCTCCGCGTTGCCTGTCGTCGACGCGATTGTTGCCGAGGATTACCGGTCATTACGGTGCACACAGCGCTGCACAAATACGAGCACTATATTATACGGGTTATTGGTTTTCCGTGAAAGCGTCTCACCGATACGCGCCGCAGGGGCGACCGTGTGGTAATTTGGCAGGAAATAGTCTTTAATTCCATTGTACGTAACCCTTTGGCATGGAAACTCGATTAACCGCGGGACGAATGCTGTCAAAACGCGAGGAGGACACGCCGAGGGAATATCCGAAGCTCCGGTTGACTTGCCATCGCTTCGGCAGCTTCGTTTTAACATCGTGTTCGCGTGTTCGCACATTTCTCATTCGAGTATTGTCTTAAAGATGCTCTGGATGAATTCGTTTATCCGAATATCCATACGAGAGGCTGAACAAGTGACGAGAGAATTATTTACAAAGTCTCTTATCGGCTGAAACAATAGCGTCAAATTTTTCTACGGTTCCCGACTCGATTAGGCAAAACGCGAGCTCGATAACAGAATTCAAAACGGATCGTCCGTTTCCATTCGCCGCTCCATAAACACCGTCATTGTTGCTGGTCCGCGATATGGAAAGCGCGCGCATTCGGCGTTGACTCCGATTCGTTTATTTTACCCGATAGTGGAATTTGCGATGAATAGCCAGACTCCGTCATGCCGTCGCTCTCAAATTTTTTTTCGTGCACTGCGCGCAATCGATTCGCGATATTTCTTCCGGACCACTAACCGAGCTACACATATCTCGAGATGCCCCTCTTGGGGTACGTCGCGCGAGAGGAGGGGGCTCGATCGATTCATCGAGAAAAGTTTCCTCGCCGCAGCGCGCACGGCGAGGAGCGGAAAGCTCTCCCCGCGAGGGACGGACGGCACCGAAAATCTCTCGTCGACGCGGGAAACGGCTAAAGTGATAAAAGTTCGTGCGCTTCGGTGACAGTTTTTTTTTCTCAACTTCCACCTTTTTTATCCCTTTCCACTTTTCACTTCTCTTCGCTTGGCAGCTGCAGCGGCGGCGGCAGTCCGCGATGTAATTTCTATCGTCGATCCATACTTCCGTCTTCGGATCTCCGGTGAACCGCGAATCTCTTGCTGGGCGAGAGGGTCGGGCGAATTGAAAATTAATTAATCGGAGGAGTGGGCGGATGTAAAATCGCTGCGGCGACGAGATTACCCTGCCCCCTTCGACCCGGACAAAAAGGTCACAGACTCCCTCTCTCATCGTCGTGTAACAATGAGAAACGAAGCGTAAAATTTTAAGGTGACTTATGATAACCGCGTCGGCGGCAGGTCAACGGCGGGTAATTTATCCGCGTTAGGGATCAATGACGCGAAAAGGCTGGGTATACCTACACCTCGTGTCGCGCTGTACACGTTGCGTGTACGCTGCCGCGGCGGGTTGCATACGCAGCGCAATTTTCTCTTGCCTAATGGCCCATAACCTTTGATTGGACGTTGTTTACGCGGCGTTTTCCCTCCCCGCTTAACGAGCATTTTGCGCATTCGGGACACCGGGGTAACGGAGCAGTTCCGATAAGTCGTATCCTGTACCACCTATCCCGTTCCATTATATCCGCTTTCGACGATCAGGCTTTTCATTCGCGGGGTTATACTTCCGTCGGCCAGTGACGACGCGCGTTTCGTCGCGTCGGAAGCGCGTGAACCTTTTTCCGTCACGCGTTGATATACGATTGTGAATTTTTCCGCCGGATTCGATGACACATACTCGTATATTCTGGTACCCTGGCATTTTTTTTCAGGTCTCTTCCGTCGATTTAATAAATATTCTATACTCGATAAAATCATTAATATGATGTTATCAAATTCTCTCGTAAGTACAATGAGAGATATATGATTAATTATCGTGTTAACCCGCTGAAAGCCATCTCCTCTCAGGCGGAAAAATTCTATATGATTTGTATAAAGTCCATATATGGATTTAATCCTATATATGGATTATATATAATTTCTATATAAACCATATGTGGACTATATACGGATTATTTGAATCTTATAAATTTTTGTATAATTCATAGTATATGTAGTCCTCATATTATGGTTTATATAGAAATCATATATAATTCATGTAGGACCAAATCCACACATAGCCTTTATATAATCCATATAGAATTTTTCAGGCTGGGTTTATACGGTAGTCCCCTTAAATATCAGTTGATTCGTAAAAAGCCTACTATAGGTTGTTACAGACCCAGGATAGCTTTTAGAGGATTGGTATTCATTGATTATTTTACATATAATTTTTTGAGCGCAATATCAAGTCTAACAAAGAAACCGCGACTTTCCATAACCACCAAATCTCTTTCCTCTCATTCGTGGCGATGCTTCTCGTAAACGTCGAACTTCGAAATTCATGACAGCGTACATCGCGGTTAACTGGGGTCATCTCGGGTCAGTTTAGGTCACGATGGAACATTTTAGGCCACTCGTACTCAAGTGATGAGATTCGCCGTGTATCGCGCCGATTGCGAGATTGCGTACGACAGTAACACGCCGACAGTCCTCATTGAAAGTCATTAATCAGCGCGAGAACATTTTCAAGTGGCGTACAACGAGCCGCGCTACGCGTCAGTTTTGAGCGCGTCTGGTATATAACGCGGCGGTTCTTCGCCGTTCCCTTTTCGCATTTTCGAAAGAATGAATATACGCGAAAATCACGCGGCACAATGTCGGACGCATGTAGCGTCCGCTGGACTTTTCGAATATTTTATGATACTTTCGGAGAGAGGGAGACAACGACGATTAGCGGCCATCCCCAGGTGGAAAAGTTCTATATATTTTGTGTATAGTCCATATGTGAATATGGTCACATATGGATTATATATTATGATTTCTATATTAACCATATAAGGACTATATATAGATTTTTGAATGTTTTTTATAATCCATATACAGTCTGTATATGGTTAATATAGAATTCATACGTAATCCTTATGCCTAAATCTACATATGGATTATATACAAAATATATAGAACGTTTCTGCCTGGATCCGTCGGTCCTCCTCATCAGAAAAAAAATGGTTCGAGGACCGTCGAGACCCGTGCAGATTCGTCAGAGTCGCGCCGCTGACGACGAAACACGTCCGTGTTTGTCAAACGCTGAATATTATATTTCAAAAACTAATTTCACATTCGTCACGGCTCCACACTCCTCGCGGTGGAAGGTTCAGCGTTTTGGCAAACATGGAAAATTCCCGCTCGAATGCACCGTCGAGGGTGGTCCGGCGAGGCGAACGCGAAAAGTCACGGCGGTAGCTCGACACTGCGGCCTGCCGTCCGCGCCGGAGAGTCCCGAAAATTTCGCGGATCGAAAGGCGCATAACGACCGGGATCTGATTTTTGAGCGGTGCGGACGTACGCGCGAGTCTTTTTTTGATTTCCCGTGGGTCTCACGGTCGCGCCTCGCCAGCCGCCGATGACTGGCCGTCGTTCGTCAGACGGAATAAACTGTCAACCCCCGTGGCCAACATCCTCTTCGCTTTTCCAGCGACACTCGTAGGCGACGAAGTGCCGAGGAGACGGCAGCTCTTGCTTTTGTTCGATTTTTTACGGGAAGGAGATTCGGGCGATACATGCTTTTTTTTTGAGTGACGAGAATGGTTTTATTTATTTTTTATTTGTGTGATGCTGCATACACTGAGAAAAATAACTTGGCTAAAATGACAAAACATATTTGGTTAAACGAGTTTAGTTATTCTAATCAAAATACTAGTAAGTTGAACCACATATTGTTTAATTATTCTAGCTACATGTTTAGTTATTCTAACTTCGTGTCTAGTTATTCTAACCAGAAAAAATGGTCAGTCCAACCAAACAGATGGAAGATCCATATTTCACCAAACGGTTTGGTCATGGTCTCCAGAATTCTGGTTAGATTGACCAAGTTATTTTATCGATGTACCTGTATACCAATATAATTTACGATTTGTTTACAAAATTATTGAAATTCAATTGATAAATGAAGATAAATTCATCGACCGATGTGGAACGATCTCGATAAAGTTGTTCATAGAATATCGTGGATATTTGGCAAACGTCATCACGACGCCGAGCATCTCGTTAAAATTTCGACGATACTCGCCCTATTGAGAGTCCCCGTATTTCTCACACTTCCGCCGCAGAATAGGGTGAGTGCAAAACAGCCGTGGAATATACAGGATTATCTCGACCAATTAAACTGTAATGCCCCGTCGGATTCGCGGGAGGGTTATTCGTTCGTCTTGAAACATTACGATGCGCCAGATTCAAATTGGGCCATATACGTCCGCGGATAAATTTGCTCGTCCCTCGCTAAAACCGGATCGCGGTTCGAAACGGGCGAGACGGTGACTGCGCGCGGCATTCGGGGGTCAGACATCTTCCCTCGGCCGAGAGTTTCCCGAGCGTCTAGCCGCAAGTAAGTCCATCCCATATTACTCCGGTTTCTCCTCGGGGATCCTAGCTGCGCTTCGCGGCGAGCTGATCGGTCCTGATGGCAGAAACAATCCAATTCTCGGTCGCGCCGGAAGTTCCTCGCCGTGGTACCGTGGATGCGGGCGGAAGGGAGTGGTGGATTGACTCGAGAAAACGAAGAGCGCGCAATTGATGCGAGGGGAAAAAAAAACGTACTTCCCGTGGAAGGTGCAACCTCTTTCACGTTGCATTTAGGAAGGGAGAATATGGCAGATTGCGGAGTAAATTGGCGGAATAAACATCACAAAAGTATATTTAATTGCAATTGACATATCGAGAGGAAAAAATGGATTCGGTCCGTCGATATCTCGGTGATGTAAGTGCCGCATCGACGATGACATCGATGTCTCAAGGAGGACGATGCAATCGCGACTGCAATTTTAATATCTTTCCATATTTTAATCGCCGTCTCAGCGCTAGCTTCCTTTCCCTATTATATAGCATCTATAGACGGGCATTGAAACGGCGAAGGGTAGTCGAGTGTTTCGCCCCGCGATGTTTTATTCAACGACGCCTCTATTATTACACGGTCACCCCACCCATAGATATAACTATAAGTATGGCACACAGTCGACTGCATATACCTGATACAAAGGACTTCCCGCGCACCAAACGTAAGATCGATAATTTAACCCCCCCTCCGTGAGGCAGTCGAGTCTCGGGCGTCGGAAGTGGTTGGGAGGATTTTTATAAGGCTCGTGGACATATGGGGGTGCGGTTGTAGTGGTGGGTTCTATACGCGAGGTGCGGGAATTCTCGCTGTCATTCTTGCTCATCTTTGACTGATCGGCCATCTCGGTGAGATGCATTGAGATAGATGGATCGTTTATTCTAGTCGAGAGCGAGAAAGAGGGTGTGTGCATTTACACACTGAACGCGTAGCATGTGGTGTCTATGCATCATCTGACTGAATTACCATTTCAGTTCATCTCTCCGCAGAGTTGCTTGTGAACAATGCAGCAACTCGCCACTTCAGCTTGCATGTATCCCCAAAGCACGATGGTTTTGCGAAACGAACTGGACCAGACATCATTTGCAACGGAAGGAAACTTTGTGCCGCACAGTCGGCCGCGTGTTTTGGACGGCTAAACTTTAGGTTGCGTGACGGGCGAGAGTTAAACGCCATGGGTGTCGAAACTGTACCAATATGGGTAGCGTTATAGCCCTCATAAGCATCCTTGTAGGTTCATGTATAATATAACGCTCTGTGGTGTCGGTGTTGTCGACGTTGCGGCGGTATATCGTCGAACACAACTTGCTATTTAGGTCGCTTGTCACCGTCAAGGGGTTATTAGCGGTCATCGCGTCAGTTGATGAAACTTTAATACCTTGTCCTTAAACGTCGGAGTACCTATTTGTTCTTGCTTGATCGCTACTCGTATCGTTGCAATCACTATGAATATTTAAAACATTTTGTTTTTGTTACACCTAGGAAAAAAGTCCAGTTGAACACGAACCTAATAGAACTTTTTTTTTCAGATGAATAGGAATTTAAGATTCACATCGAACAAAAGTGTGTTTGAATTAAATAAATATTCTCTCTATTAGGTTCACATACTTGATTAAAAAGATATGCAAACCACTTATTTAATTCAAATTTTCGACTTTTGTTCGATGTGAATAAATTCCTATTTATCTCAAATAAATTCTTCTATTAGGTTCGTATTGAACTAGATTTTTTCTCTCGGCGTACACAGAATCGAAGTCATAAACTGAACTTCACATTGCCTGCTAGTGTCAGATTTGTCCGATTCTTCCTTTTCATTTTTTTTCTCGATTTCAAAGATTTCTCTCGTCATAAATTATGATTCGTATTGCTGTTATAAGATACAATCCCGATAGCAATAATTCAATGCTTTCATAACTGCATAATTTACAGCTACATACTTTATTACAGACACTCAGACTTTCGTTTCACTCGAATATGCACTCGACCCAACTATACACTCACTCTTTTCTCCCGATGTACTTAACTCGCCGTCCAATTGTGTTTTTCCTCCTCGCTAATTTACTTTGCCGCTTTCCTTGCTTCCAGGGTCGTCGTTCACGGTGCACCCCACAGCTACGCGAACACACGTACGGAGGGCAATGCTTACGAAGGAATGCAAGCGTGATGGGAAGGTGCAGCGTGGACCTAATGGCTGCCCGAAGAGCACGGGGTAAAAGGTATATATATATATACGTAATTCGTAGGAGAGAATGAGAGAGAGAGAGAGAAACGGGTGACAATAGACGCGGCGGCAAATTGAGCTGGCACTGATTAGACATAGCGGGCGTGCCACCGTGCCGTCATGCTCCGATGGAATTTAGTCTGCATACCCCCGAGACTCGCGCTCCGGGGCGATATTGGTTCGGACTTAAATCAAACGCGCGCCTTCTCGATCTTGCCCGAATTACGACGGCTTCCGGATCAGTCCTCGGACGAAAGATTTTCCTCGGGGAGTCCGGTGAGCCGAGCTTTGCGTTCAAGGAGCGGCGAAACTCCGGCGCGGTATCTATATTAGAGGCATCCAAGTTGATATCCCGATACGTATAACGAAAAGTTTACCCCGCTGCGAGTATATTGAAAAACACAGTTTCATAGGAATTTCACGGATTCGTCTTCGGGCTTCGCGAGAGAGTGTATCCAATGTGTATTACCTCCTCGCGCGACAGCGGCGGCCGTCTGGCTGAGGCAGGTACATATCTACTGCGCGGTTTCGTCTCGAATCGAATATTCCATTTGGCATTGGTCCAGTCTCTTCGAAGTAACGCGTCGCTCGGTATTGTTTGTCTTTTGCCGAATTTCTGCGTACGTGTATATGTCGACGTTTTGTACGTAAGTGTGGGTGCGTCTTGCTGGGGGAAATTGGGTTATGGGAAATGTAGAGCGGGGTCGTTCAGGGGAAGAGGAGCCATTGGTATCCGATATTGCATCAATTAAAGTAGATTGATATTTCCGGAAATTAAAACTTTTTCGTAATTACTCATTATCGACGATATTTGAAGATAATATTCGTGAAGTACATTCTCGAGGGATACACTGAGAGAAATAATTGCTATAGCGTCAAGAAATATTTCTTGAATCAAGAACGTAATGATTTTTAAAAAATTTTAAGAACACAGGTTCTTGGAATATATATTCTCGATTCAAGAATACCTTCGTTCGGACAAGAAATTCTTTCCGCGTGAAAAAAACAATATTACTCGAGCCTATTAAAAGATTTTCTTGCGCGAATAAAAACGTTGCTTGAACCTGGAATTATGTTATACTCTTGATTCAAGAAAACGTTTTGTTGGTTGGTACTAGCAATTATTTCTCTCAGTATATTTGTCGAATATTTCTTCTCCTACACTCGAGTCGTTCTCAGACAGGGGTGAACGTTCTCTCACCAGAGGTTAGGGTGTACCTCGCTTGCGGGAAGGCACGAACATAAACACATTCGAGTCCAGGAACGACTCTTGCACGTGGGACTAAAATCGTAAATAAGATTAGCCCAATTTCGAGCTTACTAGCGCGGGGCGAGCGGTACGAGGGGAATCGCGCTAGGGACAACCCCCGTCTCGGATTTTACGAAACGGTTACGTTGAGCCACGCCACGTTACGTTGCGTTACTTTATATCACCCGCTTTCCGGCGGGGTTCTCCCCTCCGGATTGGCTTCGTTATACGTCCCCGGGGTTTCAATTCTCAATATGGAACCGGCCAATTTGTCTGATACTT
Organism: Xiphydria camelus; assembly: GCA_963678675.1. Classification (NCBI taxonomy): domain Eukaryota; kingdom Metazoa; phylum Arthropoda; class Insecta; order Hymenoptera; family Xiphydriidae; genus Xiphydria; species Xiphydria camelus. The sequence goes on along the minus strand of OY783191.1, from coordinate 5,717,537 downwards.
CCGCACGCATGTGGAACGCTCCTAACGACCAGCCCTAATATTTTGGCGAATTATATACATATATCTACCTAATGACTCCTTCGCCTCGAAGAGTACATACGCGTCATTCTGCCAAATACACCAATTTATTTGCGGTTATAGGTATATTAAACGAGTAATTTGACCCGAAATACGAAATTTGTTCGTATCGACTTATTTGGATAATAGACAAGGGAGTTTATTTATGGAATATCTAGAGTTTTCTTCGATATGTCCCCCATGAATTCGTACACCAAGAAAACAGTTTATTAACAGTTAACAAATGTAATTTAAAATACGGCGAAATACGTATTCCGTTAGAACAAAAAAATGTAGGTTAATTATTAAAATATGTACCTATTATATTGAGATGATTTTCTCAAAGGATTTAATCGTGCCAAATAAGTATTGCAATATATAGGTAATATAATACTTATTTAGCACAATTAAATATTAGTTAACGAATATTTACTTGGTCCAATAAAACGTTTATTTCGCCATATTCGAACAAACATTTGTTAACTACAAATAAACAATTTTCTCGGTACAGTTTTTGGAATCACTTAACGTGCACTATTTTTGCGCCGATTGCAAAATTCTTCATTTCAGCCGCAACATCGTTTCCCCCATAAAATCGCCCGTAACATCCCGACACTCTCTCTCTCTCTCAACGAGAGCTCGACATCGAAGGAAGAGCTCGCAAAATCGGCGTAGCTAGCGCGCGATCCTACAAGGCCCCTGACTGAATTTTCGCGCGTGGCGTTGACTGTGTACAGGTGCGGAGAAAGCGCCCTTCCCTCGTAAAACTCCGCGCGGCGCGCGTCTCCCCGCGAGTGCGGAAACAAATTTACGGGGCCCGCTTTCGGGCGCGGTATCATCGCTATTTTCGTTAATGCCGACGATACCGAACGGAGCGAATAACGCTCGCGGCGCGGCAATTTTCCGAAGTCGTAAACGTCCGCGTTCTCCGCGGGGCTGGCGCGTAGGCGCGCGGGTATGTACGTAGGCGGGGCTCCGCGCGAGGCGGTGGTGGGACGCCAAAAGTTCGGTAGGTAAAAATTCAATTGCCACTCGAATAGTGCGCCGGCGGACTTGGCCGATTTCCAAGTCGAAAGTCGAAACCTTTCAGCGGCTCGTTTCTCTTCCTGCGCATTTTGACGGGCTCGCGTGTACATATCCGTAGATACGGGTGGATGCGCCGAAGTAGGTACACACCCCCGTCGCGTTCGGCGCTCGTAATTCGATCGACGCTTCCAGCCGAACCTGGCCTCGCGTTCGCTCATAAAGTATCGGTGTAAACTCGCAAACCCAATTTGTGCGCGGCGCTCTGTGACGCCCCCGGATATCGATAAGGACGCGCGAGCGTGCATATCCGGTGGAGGCACGGGCGCAAATGCGTGAGACCGTGTAAATACAATTTTCGCTGGACTCTCGCACCGCTACTGTATCCCTGACTGCGGTTGAGTCACTGTATTCGAATATGCCGTGTCACGTTTCGCGTTTAGACGCGGGACGCGTGGCGGTAGCTATCCTCGAAGGGCCCATAAAACCGATTTATACTCGGATATATCCTTCCGTCGCGTTCGTCCTTTTCTCGCGCGCGGTATCTTTTTTAAATTTCGCTCCTCCGAACGGATATTCCCGCATTATTTTGCGGATCGCGGACAGCGTTCGAGCCAACGCACCGTGTTTCTTTTAAACATTTTCTTTTCGAGCATCCGTTTTATTATTTTAGGGTAGACGGAGGCGAATCGGATTATAGATCTATAGTTAGTGAATCATGGTGAAAATGAGTATTTTGATTGTTCGTGTTGCTTCATTGAAGAGGAATTTTCAATACGATTTAAGAAATATCGATCTGTGTTCTGATTCGCTCTGTAATCCCGAGTCGAAATTATAATACCAGCTTGTGAGCTTCAGCTTGGCGAAAGTGGACAAATTGTCCACCTATAGGTCTGAACTGATGTTATATTTGAAGGTACTAACATTAGTTTAGACCTACAAGTGGCCGATATGTCCGCTTTCGCCAAGTTCAGGCTCAAACTACTCGTATTATAGTATTGAAATTTCAACTTGGGCTCCGATTCACGTCAGTCTACCATATATCTTCTAAATAACATCTATATTTGTTTAATTAAACAAACTGTAAAGTCTTTTTTTCATAGTTGCTACTGCAGAAAAATAAAAGAAAGTCACCGTTACGCATTTACCGAGTATAAATATTTGCTCAACAATGCATACGCTTCGCGTCGATTAACATCTCGTGTGGGTGCACGCGCGTTACGCAGATTCAATGCATAAGTGAGACACGACGTGTTCTAAGAAATACGCAGCCTCGTGTACCCAACATTCTTTACCTCGCGCACCGACTGTATCTACTCCACTTTCCGCTGGAAGTTCGCATCACCGCATTTCCATGCATGCCTTCGTTATCCCGCACCATCGCTTTCCATCCCTCCGGCATTCGTTCGCCAGTCCCCCGCAAATGGAAAGCTCGTACAGCCGCCTCAAAGACGGGAGAAAGAGATCGGGCGAGAGAGATGGAGTGTTATTAATACTCGGGACGATTGGTCCACTCTTACAATGTACCTACTTTGCTCTACCCTGAAATTCTCATCCGTTCGCTGAGATTTCCCACGCCATTTGTCCCGAACGGATTCTTGAAGAGAACTATTCTCGGATCCTCCCAGCAATTTATCGGGTACGATCGATCTTACCGCCCACCCCCGTACTCTCGGTCCGACAGGTACACTCGGGTGGTGAATTGACGCTATGGTAAGTAGTCCAATACGGGCTTTGCACGTAGTCGAAGGGTACGGTGTACAACGCGCGAAAAGAAGGAGCTTTCCTCCTTCTTTCATCTCGCTATACGCGTCCGCGTCGTCGGCTGGAAGCCGCAGAGATTGGAAACAGGGTAAACGGAAAGAGAGAAACCCTCTATAGAGGAGGAGAGGGGGGTGAAGTACGGACGGGCGGGTAGTGCTTACGGAGTAGTAACGGCAGGAGAGTGATCGGACGAACGAGATGAAATGGAGGCCGTGTTTGAGAGCGGATCGAATCAATAGCCGAGGCTGCAGTGTGACCCGTAGGCTCGAATGTGGGTCAATGTAGGTAACCTCTATATAGGTATATATACGCACGTTGAGCTGAAGCCTCGGTATGTCGTGTTATTGCACCGCCGTTGCGATCCTCGCCCACGGTTTATACATATTTCATAAACGAATTCCAACGGCGGTCAATCGCCTCGGGTGTTGTGTTGTTACCGTGACCGACGTCCAGCGCGATAGAGTCAAGCTATTTTGAGCTGTTTGAAAATCGGCGGCCACCTAGAACGCGCCTTTATTCGGTAATATCGCGAGAAAATGCTTTAGGTAGGGGTATCATTATTTTACGTTCCCTGATTCAGTCTGCGCAATATACGTTATGGGAAAAATAGAATTAGAAATCGCTACGTTTTGCTATAAACTGTTCTGTGTGTGACGGTAGAAAAATATCGCGCGGCAATTTCTCCATGGCTTAATTGAAATTTCGAACTTCAGCAAATGTCCGTTCCCACCGATAAACAGTCGGAGTACAGCAACGAAGTAATTGGTACAGGGGAGAGTAATTTAGCCGCGGCGAGGATTATCGCTCGCTCGTCGATTCGATATCGGACGAATAGACGGGCGACTTCAGAATCGAATTTTCAAAATCGAGCCCCGGGGGCGATTCGGTTGAATAAGCAGTTAACAAATTAACACCGCGCTTGATGCACGGGCGTCGAGGATCTACGGGGCTCGCATAGGCTCAGTCCACACACACACACAGGTAGGTATTTGCCACCAATTGAAATACGGGAGTCGGTTATCGGGCTTCGATTATCGGTGCTACTTCCAGCGGTAAACCTATTGATTATCCGCGTGCCACTGCCTACCACTCTGTCCATTTGCCGTTTGATTAATTATAATTGTCACGTGAAAACGCTCGTCTACAGTTTGGTAGACGCGCGGGGTCGACACAATTATTACCGGGGTATACAACATCGATATATAGGCGATCTGTAATCGAACTAATTCTCAATTGCCCTCCGCATACTGTTATCAATTTATCCACGTACTTATTCGTGAATAATTTTGCAAATACCTTCATTCTGTTGCAATTTATATGCAATTTTGTAATACTCTCGTGGTTTCGAGCGGTCAAGGAATTTTGGAAAACCTGGAGCTGCCAGGGAATTATGTCAGTCCGGAAAACGTCAGGGAAAAGTTAGAGAAATTAAAGAATTTTTCTAAAATACTTAAACTTCATAAATTGTTGAAGTTCGGATTTCTTATGAATTAGTTTTACCTTTTTATCGATAGAGTAAGATAATATCGATTACCGATGGAAACAATGTTAGTATGTGAAGTGTGCTATGACTAAACGTATATTTGAATATTCTTTCTCATTTTAAGAAAAGTTATTAAGCAGTAAAAATATGATTTCACTAAATTATAATAAATTATTTTCATACTTATTTCTCAATCGGCAAAGCCGTTATATTGATATTCGTTGATCCGTTCATTTGACGGAATGACTGATGAATAATAAATCTATGCCCATAATTATCAGGGAAAATTTATTATTTTAGACTGGAAATTCTGGAAATGTCAGGGAAATTTGTTTTCGTACTTCGCTAGAAACCAAGACTCTACGTTTTTCGAATTTCTATTTCATCAACCCGCCATTCTACTCGCCATTCTACTCGCCATTCTCACCTCCGGTCGGGGTTCGTCATATTTCTTCTTTCGAAACACGTTAACGCGACGCCGATCTCTCGTCTCGTATCGTGATCGACGAGACGAACAAATAGAGAGTTTTAGCCGGTCTAGCAGGTGGCACGCTCTTCTCCTCGTCGTGAGCGTTCTCCGTGTGCGTTATACGCGCTCGCCTGCGCTCGCTACACGTGCATACCGTTAAATGTATACACCCGCGGGTCGTGGCTCGCTGCGCGCCGCTGGTAATTAAAACGGTACTGATTATTGGCTCGAAGAGTTGAAAATTACCAACGCCGCGCGCACGGGTATCTCCGCGCGTGCGACCGTTATCGCGCGGTCGTTACGTGCTTCGAGTCGTTAAAGTCTCAACGAAATAACGTAAAACGACATTTGACCCACTTAGAGCGCATTTTCGTCCCAGAATTCTCTACTCCCACTTTCCTTTGATCCACTTAACGATGGGCGGCGCGCGTCGGTACCTCTCTTAACGATACGACAATTTTCTACCGGGGCGAGGGAGGCGACAGCCAATTCCCATGCTCCGTGAGGGTGCCGTTTCGGGGAAGATCGGAATATTCGCTTTGCACGCATCGAGGATCGTCGCGAAAATATCGAATCCTCGGCCGTATACCACGCTGAGAAAAAAAAGTAGTTGTGACAACTATTTTGGACTCAATTGCTCCAGTTTTGTAATCAGCATCAGTTTAATATAGTTATCGCAACAATTCTTTTGTTCCGGCAACTAAAAATAGTTATGACAACTATAAAAAAAACTGGTGCTAATTACCAAACTTGAGCAGTGGAGTCCACAATAGTTGTAACAATCACATTTATTTCTCTCAGTGCACACGGAGAAAAATATTTGGTCGATTTAACCAAAATTTTGGAGACGGTGACCCAACTATTCGGTGAAGTATGGATTCTCCATCTGTTTGGTAAAACTGACCACTTTTTGGTTAGAAAGACTAAATATTAGGTTCGACTGACCAGTATTTCGATTAGAATAACTAAACGCATTCAACTAGATGCGTTTTGTCATTTTAACCTAATTATTTTTCGCGGTACCTGTAAAACTCAATTCACTCGCCAGGAAAGAAGCTTCAATCACTATTATCTCATTGTTTATGAACTCCTGGCTTACATCGGTGTAAGACTTTGTTGTAGATAAAAATATAATCTTCGAAAAACTATCGTACAATTGAATCGATCATTTTGAAAAGGAGCCATCTCCATAAGAATCCAATAGGAGATGGCCCTTTTTCAAAATGACCGATTCAATTGTATTAGCCAAAAGCTTATACATAACGAGATAATAGTGACTCAAGTTTCTTTCCTGATGAGTAAGTGAAGCCTCGTGTGATATAAGTCTCAATGAGCGGGAAAGGGAAAAAAAGCCCTCTCTATACGGAACAATCGATACGCATATATTTATTTACAGTAACAGTACCAAAATGCACAGAGCGACATACCGCATCGTGGTCGCGCGCGGGGAAAGACTTTGGCATACGTAGTGGGAGGAGCGGTAACAAAGGAAATTAACGAGCAAATACCTATGCGAGAGTGCAGGAGAAAACAAACGATCCCGTTGCAACTGCACACAACCGCAGTGGGACACTTTCTCTCCGAGGCAGGCGCCGCGCGGAGGTCAGTAGCCCCCGTGAGAGGAGTACGCCGTTGCGTACTCCTGGAGAACGTCCTCCTGCGGGTCTCCCTCGTCGTGACCTTGAGCTTGGACGTGACCCTGGCCGCCGTAAACGCCGCCCGAATGATCATTGACGCCGGAAGTGTGGACCGTTGCGCGGAAGCCGTCCTCGTCCGCGCGATAACTGACCACCCTCACGCCCCCGCCGGGCTCCTTCACGCTGTACTCGCCGGACACGCTGTTCCCTGCAAGGACGAGAGCGCACCCCTGTACTGACGCCACCGCACCGCTCACGGGGAACGCGAAGGGGGAAACGTCGTCGTCGGCATGCAGATCACCCTGCGAATCGCCGTCGAGGTCGTTGCAGCCCTGTTTTTGCGCGCTCTGGTCCATGGGGGATATCCGCGGAAAATTTCTAGACGGGCATTGTGTGGCCGGGTATAAGAAGGAGAACAAGTTAAACGAGCGTGTCGGTTGTCTCGTAGGTACCGGCGAAACTCAGCCCCCCCTGGTCGCCGGGTGGTAAAAAGTTTTCGTGTTTTTCTTCCGTTATAGCGTTGCTCGAGAGGAGGAGATCGGGGAGGTGGAAGAGAGCGATGGCGGAGGAGGGAAGGGGAGTGGGATCGGAGAGGGAGAAGGTCGCGGTTTCGCGGAAATTTGTCCCATGCAAAAATTCCGGGCCGCGGACCCAGATAAGAACAAAGTTCTGACGGTGAGGTGGGCCTGGGAGATGGAGCGTATCCGAGATATCCCGTGTATTTTTAGTTTCAGGGTGGCTCGAGACATTTTTTCCCGCGAAAACAGAGCCTTTCGCTCGATTCTTATTTTCTTTATCACCCGTTTCTTCCGGTTTTTCATTCGGAAGAGTCTCCCCCCGTCGCTTCGAGAAAACAATCGATCGAGCTACTCACCGTCCCTGACCTCCTTCTGCCCGTGAAAATCACCCGTGTGATGATCCTCGACCCCGTACGAGAACTCGTACTTCGGATGCGCCACGTAGTCGAGCGCGTACCCGTGATCTTCGTGATCTTGGCCGTGATGAGGATGGTAATTGCGGTACGGAGCGACGTACGGTACTTTCACCTCGTGCTCGGGGCCCTCCACAGGGCCGTGGAAGTGTATGAAGGACGTGGCCAGCGAGAGGTGGTGGGAATGATCCTGCGGGACTTGGTCCTCCAGCGATATCACGCCCGCCCTGGAGAGAGCCGCGAGGGACAGTACGAGGAGTAGACGTGGAAGGGTCGACCCGGCCAGCTGCAATCCCATTGAGAGAAACTTGATGGAGGGAGAGATTGATCGCTATCGTGTTTTCACTCGGCTCGACGACGCGCGATAGACTGATTCCCCGTTTCGGCTCCATTTCAATTCCGCGTTCTCTGACCGCGCAAGATCAAAGCTCGTTGACACAGAGCCGCCGAGCTCGCGCGAATTTGTCCGACTACGCGAGCGAGATACGCAACGCCGACACCTCGACAGCGTTGCCCGACGCGCAATCGATTCCCGATTATCATCCGATGCCGGAGCGTATTCGCGTCTCTACGCCCGCGAGCATCGAGTTGATCGGTTATTTTTTTGTTGTTATCCCGCAAAGTACTACCCCTGTTTCCCCGATGGACAGCGGTCCGTGGTCCGGGCGCGCGCACGACGCCCCGGTGCGTCGACGAATTACATTCGGTGTCGCTTCGCGCGCGAATCGCTCCGATATTCCATCGATTCGGTGGCACCCTCGATGTCGAGGTGTCGGCATCGTTTTACGGTCACGCGTATACCTCTAGAGCCATCTTCGGCATTACGATATATTAAGGCGGTCAGGTGAGAACTGCAACTTTCCAACGTCTCCCTAGGCTTTTATAGACCGACTCGATCTCGCCCGCTGCGTATAAGCGACGGTACGTGCGAGGGTATACGCGCGTCGCGTGTGCATGTGCAGCTACCTATATCGTCGGTCCGTCATCCCGCGTATCTTCCCGGCGAGACCTCGCGTCGCGCTCTCGAGGCGCCCCACTGAGACCTCGATCCGCGGTGTTCGGAACGCGCGAAGGTGCTTCGAACGTTTGGTTCGATCGTGGAGGACATCGTTGAAATTTCGCGTCGGTCAACCCCTCGCGTTTCGGTTTACTGTGTCAAATATTTTTCGAGGTTGGGAGATTCTTGGACTACACGGAAACAAATGATTTTGCAGTCTCGGCAAAACTGGGCTTTGCTGAGAATATTTTGCTATCATGACAAAAATATTATTTGTCGTATGTGTCGAATAATGGTAAAAATATTTACTGAGATAGCAAATACGATATTTTTACCGAAAAAAATTTCACCGCGACTGCAATTAAATTTGTTATCACTGGACGTACATTTTGCTGCCACGAATAATACTTTTGTCGTGATAGCAAAAAGCTGTGAGCAGAACTTAGTTTTGCTGAGACTGCAAAATCCTTTTTCTCCGTGTACTAGCTTCATCCGTGTGCTGTAAAAAATTCTGCGGTGTGAGCCTTTATAGACCACTTTTGGTGTTAGGTAACAATGGCATAAGACCGAATGATACCAGACATGGTACATATAGGTCCACGCCGGTGAAATGGTGTTAAAAATTAACACCACTTTTTTACTGTGTGTAGGTATCGGTATTTGAAATATTCTTAGGCCCTGAATCGGTCACGAATGGGAATTTAAAATATATTTGATAAAGGTTTTCAAGTATCACGAAAGATCCTCTTCTTCGAACCGATCGAAACGTTCCAAAAAAAGGAAAAAACGAGAATCCAAATAAATCAGTTACATTTTTTACTCTCCACTTCAACCGCGTTTATCTCGCAATCTATACATTTTTAGCAATATCAGTCTAGAACTTTTCTGCAGATCGCGAAAAGTAATTTCGAATAAAGCATTTCACGAATTCTCAGGTCAGAAATTCCTAGATTACGAGATAATGGCGATTGAAGTGGAGAAGAAAAAACGTAGCCAATCCACTCGCCCTCGCAAAGCTTCTCCCCGATCCCGCACCCTGGACACGTCCCGTATCCGTCCTTGAGGTTGAATTTCTGTTTCATCACGATCGCGGGTGGCGTCGTCAAAATTCGGTATGGGTCAGCCTTTCATCTCGATTCGCCGTAACCACTCCGTGATATCTCCGAGTGCTCGAAACCTCCTCGACAAATCAGAAGTCAACGGGGTGTTTGACGAACATTTTCGATTATCCCTGGAGGACCCCCTTTCTCAGGACAATTATATTTTATCAAAGGAAACGTACGTAAGAATATATACGATTCGCGTTTGTCCTAAATATGAATGACGTTCTGTCCCAATCGCTATGCCGGCCACGTCTCGCGTCAGCCCCCTTGAGGTTGAATTTCTCTTTCATCTCGATCGAGCGCGGCACCACAAACATTCCGTATTGGTCCGACTTTCGCCTCGGTCCTCCGTAACCACTCGACGCTACGTCCGGAGGTTCGAAACTTCTCCGACGGATACGTGCCATGTGTACTACACCCTGCGTACATATGTACCAAGTATACTTAGACACACCGTAAGCCGCGTTACTTACAAATAGAAGTTAACCTACGAGTATGTATATTCGTCGAATTCGTTCGACCCTCTTAAAAAGGTCGATCGACAGCACATTTCGAAGAAGACGTTGGCAAACATCGAACACGATTCGCCATCGCCCTAAATATACCTAAACGACTCCTCGCCCCGGCCAGCACGCCAGACACGTCCGCCCTTATGAGTAATTTTCGACTTCATCATTCATAAAGGCCGGGGGCAAGGGGAAAGCGTCGTTTCCACTTACGTCCATTATATTTCCGTTCAACCCATAAAAGCTGTACTAGGGATTCGAACGTGCGGGGCATCCCGGAAGGTGTCAGTCCATTGCAATCGATCGGGGCCCCGCCGAACCGCACATGTCCATTGAAATTGTCATCGCAGCGGGAAGAAAACGAATTCGCTCGTGCGAATCGTTCCTAGCCGCGGCCGTTGTCTCGCGCGATCTCTTCCGGCGATCGGATCGAGGTGGCCGGCCTCTGTCGAGTGTGCTATCGATCCCGTCGTCACGCGCGCGTCTCGAATCGCTCGCGTCCGCCGACTGCCGCGCGGGGAAATCTTCCGGTAGCTCGATCGATTTCGTTCGCAATCGACGAGAATATCGGTTTTACTCCGCTGTAAGCGTACGTACGACGAGATATATCGCTGAAATTTCAACGCTCGTCATTTTACGACCGAGCGCGTCTGGAAGGTCGACGCAACATGTCCGTGCGACGGTCGTTACGCCGTCTCGTCGAGATTAGCGTCCGCGCGCTCCCTTCGGTAGTCTCTTTTCATTCGAAAGCATTCGCACCGGAGCTGAGCGCGCGCGTCGCATCTGACATGTACGGCGTCCTCCCACTCCGCGGCGACACCGCACACGCGAGACACGAGCGTCGGCCGTATCCGCGCGCGCGACGGGGAAAGTGTACGACGAGGGGATATGCCTACGCGTTACATTTTCATTGCCGATCGTAAGCGGCCAATTGTACGCGAGTGCAAGAGCGACGTAACGGCACTTTTACTCCGAGGCGAGGCGAGGCGCGCACGCGCCTCTCTTTTGCGTCTCTGCGTGCGGAGAAAACAGAAACACGCGACTCGGGCTTCCGTGTTTTCACGCTCGGATTGACTCGATTAAAATTCCCTCCGAAATTTCGCGCGTATTTCAATTGTACCCGGCGGAGACAGACTCTCAACGTCCCGCTGACGGACGCGTCCCGATTTGCCGCGTCGCGTACCGAGGGACGGAACGTAACGGGGCGTCTCCGCGCGGGGTATAATTCTCGGGGCGTGCGAGAGTGGGCACGCGAGGGCGTTTAACCCGGGCTCGTCATCCGCGAGAAGAAAGAAGTCGGAGGGAGAAAGGGCTCCCGACAAAGGATTTACGATACGAAGACAGCCATTGTGGCGACGCATCCGGAGATATGATTAATTAACTTTTTTTCAGCCCCGATTAATTACTCCCGGCTCGCCGGTTCGACGGAAGGATCGAATAACCTTCGGGACCGGCGCGCATGCCCCTTCCGTCGAAAATCAACGTTTCCCAATTGGAGCGGGGGTAGTTTGTGGGGGCGCGTCGCTATTAGCGCGTGACTCGATATTTTTCCTTTCCACCGCGATGCGTATACGGGGAACTCGAGTGCGCTTTCGTCCGAATGTTTTTCCATCCGGGGCTGCCGATGTTTCCCTCTCCGTCTGCAGTTTTCCGATCGAACGACTCGAGCGTACACTCGGGTGTGTAATTAATCGTAGGCGCGGCTATACCGTCGTGGATTCGTAAGCGGCGTCGTATCGCACGCGTATCGCGTGCGAATCAAGTTCAAGATCCCTGGTCGCTCGGGTATCCCGCGATGCTTTCACCGTGTAACGTCATACTCGCCCTGCGGTTCTGCGAGACCTATCGATCTGGCGGATCGCGTTACCGAGGTAATCCGGCTCGTCGCGCGGGTTTCGAAGTGTAGTCGGCGTCGTCGAAACGAGGGTGGGCGTGCGCGGTCTTTGACCTCGAGGTTCGAATTGCGATTATCCTTTTTCCTTGCACGGCAAAAAAATGGTACGAGTAGATCAGACTAATTTGGCGATCACGTGCGGGGGAACGCAAATTTAGTTACTTGAATTAAATAATTTGGTTATGATGATTTGAAATTGTTTGACGAAAACAAACTCTAGTCAAGTCTGGCGGATCATTAGTTCAAGTAATTTGATCTGCATTCCCCCGCCCTCGACTGCCAATTTAGAAAGGTCTACCACATTTTTCCTCAGTTTACATTTTCTTACATTTTTTGATACATCGAGAGAAATAACTGCTGGTGCCAGAAAAATGTTTTCTTCGATCAAAGACGTGATATAATTTCAGGATCAAGCTATGGTTTTCTTCGTGCACAAAGAAAAAGAATTAGTTGGATCTACTGAAAATTATTTGCCGGGTCGCACAAGTCATAATTTATTTATATCAATGAAATCTTTTAATACATCAATTAGATATCTCTTCCTTACAATCATGTGGAATAGTATGCGATTGCAAGGAAGAAATACTTAATCGATATGACAAAAGATTATCTTCATGTAAATAAATAATTATTTACGATTATGCGAGAAATTATTAATAGATCCAACTAATTCTTTTTCTCTGTGTGCAAGAAAATATTTGATAGGTTCGAGTAATTGTTTCTTTTTTGGGGGGGGGACAGAAAGAATTTCTCGTTCCTACGGCGGTTTTCTTGAATCAAGAATATATGTATTCTTTGATCAAGAATCCGTATTCTTACAAATTTGTTAAGACCATATGTTCTTGATTCAAGAAATATTTTTTAACGCAAGCAATTATCTCTTTCAGCTCAAAAATATCGCGTCTCTCCATTTCCACCGACACTTATCCACTTTAATCTACATCTCGCCGATCGAATCTTCGCGGAAGCTTCTCGAAGCGAACCACGAGAGCAGTCGTTCCTGCGCTGGCACTTCTCGGTCTTCCGCGAATCTATTTCTCCCTTATCGTCCGAGAGCGAATAACTTCTCGCTTGTGCCGGGTTTCTTGAAGTGCCCTGCACGACCGTTTCGAGACCTCTCCCTCCTCTCGTTCTCGGTATTCGGTCAACCATTGACGTCCGCGGCGAGCCCTGCACACGGAAACTCGAACCACTGCGGTGGCTCCGGGATATGCATATAGCGGGCAAACGTCGAGCTCCCTTTCAACCGTGTTATCAGCCACTTCAAACCCCGTGGCAAGAGCGGAGAGAAGCTACTAATTAAGGGGACAGCGCGCGCGCGAGTTTCAATAGCTCCTGTTACTCGATACGAGGTTAAGCGTAGGCTCGTTCCCCGTATACGAATAGACGAATCCGAGGAGGGCGACGTTTCCGTCACACGAGCAGCCCGCAAACTGCCCTTCGGTGGTACCGCCGCTCGCCTATCGATTCGCGCATCGTCGGGTATCTCGAATTAAATTACGTGCGGGTACGACTGGGAGACTGGGAGCTAATTAAGTTTCCAGGATGGTATTTAGAATCCAGTCGAGACGCTCGAATTAGCAGACTGTGTCCTCGCGGATGAAGCTATAGAGGGTGGTGGGAGTTAATAGAATGCGGTAATAAAATAGCTAGACCGAGAGAAAAATATAGTAAATTTGACTAGATCAGCGGTTAAGGGTGGGGGAATGCAGATCTAGTTATTTGGACTGATTATTGACTCGAATGGACTACAGCCTGTTTCTTTTAAATAGCCGTTAATCGTTATAATCAAATTTAACAGTCAGAACAACTAATACTGCTTCCCCCGCCCGTAGACGCGGATTTAATTGAACATACCATTTTTTCTCTCAGTAATAGTTGATCCGAAATCGCGATAAAAGTGGCGATTGAATCGTAACGAACCTGAAAGGAACCGGGTGGAATCTGATAAATTAAAAAAAATCACTATATACATCCCCGCGCGAAAATAACCGCGTGTAAAATGTGCACTTTTTGATAAATTGCTGTTTCACGTTTAACGGTAAAAGAATCTTGAAAACGCTGCAACGAGCGCGTGGTATCGAATGCAACGCGGAACGGTAATTTGGCAAAGTGCATCTTGCATACGATCACTCGCAACGCGTTATCCTTTATATTCCATTCGAGCGCGACCGTATTTAATCGCGTCAGTTCCCATCGACAGGAGGAAGGACGCAGCCAACGTTCGACGGTAGCGATCGAAATTGACGTACCTACCGCGACGAAGTATCTAATAAATAGGGTACATAAGCGTGCCTTAATAGCCCGGGGACCGCGTCTCTTTTAACGCGTCTTGCTTCCGATTTTTAGGCTTGTGTACCCATCTAAAAGGTTTTAATATCCCGATCAATCACGCTTTTGACTGATATTAGAGAGGAAACCCCGCGTGCGGCAGGGGCGGCCGGCATCAATCTTTGATTATCCACCCTTCGCTGCCTCTTGCCTACTAATTTTATTTATTTCTCCCCCGCATCCAACGAGCCGTACCCGGTGGGGTAACGCGTGCCGGGGAAGCCCCGTGAGACACGCGAGCCCTTGCATCTTCCTGCAGAGCTTACTCCACCCCCTCGCTCCACGTCTTGCACCTGATAACTCGCCCCATCCTACTAATCCGCGTCGGTAAACTTTGAAGCAGTCGGGATGCTAGCTAGTCCTTCGACTCCCATGTTGCTAACTCCGCTCTTATCATTGGATTATGCACGTACGCGTGTTCCGTAGGGATGTTCCTTAATCTGACGTTAGTTGGTACGACTTCGAGGACGTGTAGGTACTTGCCGCCCGTGTGGAAAATATTCTCGATGGTTCGGTTTCAGTTGTAGAAATGCGATTTTGACTACGATTATCGCGCATCCCGCGTGTACGAACCTTTGCCTCATATTGTTACATAACTTTTTTATAGAGCGAAGTATGATCTTTAAAAAAGTACTATAACAATTTTTACAAAAGTTCTCGAGTAAGGAGATAATCGAGATTCAAGTCACGTCATACTTGAATCGATCAAATCTTTTTTTCATGTACACGCAAGTCGATTGACTTGTCAAGTTCGAGAACGATACGCGCTCGATGGTATAAACAATTATTTTATTAACGATAACAATGACGTCCTTCAACAAGAATTCGTAACAAACTCTAGTAAATACATCTATCTACACAATATAGGTATACCTAGACTCAGGTATCACAGTCCGTGCATGTCAGAGAAGATTGATCAGTGGTGTTTGTGATGTCCATGGCCACCGTAAGTCCCCCCGGAATGATCGTTACCACCGGAATTGTGAACGTGCGCGTGGAATCCGCCGTGATGATCGGCGTGATACTTGACGGTCCTGACGTTGCCACCGGGCTCGTGGAGGGTGTACTCCCCGGCGACGTCCTTACCTGCGGTCAAAGAGGGAGGGGTTTTCGATCAACCAAGGCGATATACGGTGGCATCGCGAGCGCGAATCGATCGAAATCAATCGAAAATCTGAAACCAAACGATTCCTCACCGTCCCTGTGCTCCTTCTGGCCGTGGAAATCGTGGGTGTGATGATCCTCGACGCCGTAAGCGAACTCGTACTTGGGGTGAGCCTTGTAATCGTGATCCTCGTGGCCGTGGTGATCCTTCCACACGACGGGCACGCCCTCTCCCTCGACGGGACCGTGGAAATGCTGGAAGGAGTGCGCTTTGTGCGCCGTCGCGCTGGTCGCGACCATCGCCATCAACGCTAACACCGACGCGAACTGCAAAGAAGGTCAAAAGGTATTTCTCATCACCTCGCGGAATTCATCGCGCTCGCGCCTTTGAACCCGTTCGGGGCACGGCAGAATTTTAATGGAGTATGCACGGAATTCATCGAGTTTTAATTAACCAATTCCCATCGACACGCCCCCCCGAAGGGTTCGAACCCCTCGGACTTTTAAATATCATCCGGCCGGCCTCTACGGGATGCTGCAAATTCTTTTGTTTTCGCCCGGCGAAGCACCTCGAAACACACCTTGGCAGCCATGGTTTCCTTTCTTTCTTCCTTCACTCCTTTCTTCTTTTCACACACCGCGCCTTTCCTCGCACCGTCTTCCTCCGCGTCTTTGTGTTCGGGTGGGTTACACACTCGTCGGGTATACCCGCCGTCGCGCCGGTGAACTCAGTACCCTCCGAGATATTCGGTCGCGTTTATATACTGAAATATTCTCTCTTGGAATTACGTGACGACTTTTTGTCCGCGCGCTACCGGTCGGAGGTAGGTGGTGGCGTGTACCTCTGTACACCTTCTCCTCTTCGTCCCCGCGCGGCGCGGCGCGTGGAGCGCGCGCGCACTCGCTACCGTTATTTAATCGGCGTCGCCGCTTTTGTAATTAGACGGGCTTATTCAACGCCTCTCGGAATTCTTGCCCGCCGGGTGAGCGCAAAACACGGTCGCGAGAAGGCAAAATCGCGTCGGCGCGCGTGTGGTGTATACTTTTAATAATCGTAGGTAAGCATCGAAAGGGGGACGATGGCTCGACTGCTTTTTCCCGCGAGGGGAACCGTAGCGGGGAGCTGTACCGCACGGTCGATCGCGCCTCGCCGACGCGATTGGCCCGCGCTCGTTCGTGCCGTTGATTTTCTTTTTTCTCGAGAAAAAAAGCATTCGCTATTTTTGCGGAAAAGACTTCCCATTACAGGTGTGTTGGCATACGGCGGGAGGAATGGTTGCGGTCGGATGAGAACGGCGGGGCGAATTTCGCGAATGTCACGAGTCCCCAGGGAGCGAAAATTTTTAATCTCGACCCGTTCGCACGTGCCTCCTTTCCTCGCCCGGGGCGAGGCGGAGAAACAAAAAAGCCCGTTCGCGTGTAATTCGCGGAGGCGGGCGTGCAGGGCTGAAAATTGAAGTAGGCGGCTGTAACAGGGGCGCGCCGCGGCGACTTCGAATGTGCTTGAAAATAAGGTCTTTACGGGTTTCGTCCATTTGGTGCCGAAGCTTTCAGCCTTCCGCGTTTATTTATAGGATTTTTCTTCGGGACTCCCTTTTTTCTCCTTGGATTTTATCGCGCCGAAAAGTCGACGGTGGTGTACCTCGGACATACGACGTTGTGGCACCGTTCGCGCGATCGCTCCATCTTCGACTGTCGGGCTAGAAGGAGAATCTTAATTCACCGGACGTAATCGTTTACGCTCGCGATGTTCTGACGATCGAATCGACGAGAACCCTTCAAAGTTTAAACCCCTCGATGCCGGAGCGGAAGCGAAGAGAAATACGATGAAAGTTGTGCGGAAGTTATTGGACTTTGGAAAAAAATACAAAGAAACTCTTGTATTTAAATCGTCGTTTCCGAGATAGCTTTGAAGGGGTCAAACTTTGGTCGAGTTGGCTCGCTACTTTATAATCGATATTGAGCAGCTATTACAACAAATATTTGTCCCTCGTTTCTTGATAAATTTCGAGACTTTCGGATCTCGCCAGAACTAGTGGTTCTCCCCTCGTTACACTGAGAAAAAAATGTCGTGAATCTAACCAAAATCTTGAAGATAATGGTCAAACTGTTTGGTAAACCCCGACCAGAAATTTGGCTTGACATGCCGGTTGTCACATCAGGCCCTGATCAGGCATACGCCCGGCATGCCGGATCCGGTTTGCCTTAGCTGCGCCGGACCCGGCCCTGATCAGGCATACGCCCGGCATGCCGGATCCGGTTTGCCTTAGCTACGCCGGACCCGGCCCTGATCAGGCATACGCCCGGCATGCCGGATCTGGTTTGCCTTAGCTCCGCCGGACCCGGCCCTGATCAGGCATACGCCCGGCATGCCGGATCCGGTTTGCCTTAGCTCCGCCGGACCCGGCCCTGATCAGGCATACGCCCGGCATGCCGGATCCGGTTTGCCTTAGCTGCGCCGGACCCGGCCCTGATCAGGCATACGCCCGGCATGCCGGATCCGGTTTGCCTTAGCTGCGCCGGACCCGGCCCTGATCAGGCATACGCCCGGCATGCCGGATCCGGTTTGCCTTAGCTGCGCCGGACCCGGCCCTGATCAGGCATACGCCCGGCATGCCGGATCCGGTTTGCCTTAGCTCCGCCGGACCCGGCCCTGATCAGGCATACGCCCGGCATGCCGGATCCGGTTTGCCTTAGCTGCGCCGGACCCGGCCCTGATCAAGCATGTAACGCGTTGTCACATCAGGGCCGAGTCCGGCAACCGGCTCCGGGCCGGATCCGGGCCCGATTAGAAATTTCGATACTTGTCACGTCAGGACCGGGTAAGGCAGCCTGACCCGGCCCTGATCAAGTATGTAACGCGTTGTCACATCAGGGCCGGGTCCGGCTTGCCGTAGCTGCCTGACGCCAGATGGCGCCGACCCTCTCGGCTCTCGGTAGTAAAACGGCGGTACAGTACTATATACCTAAGAGGACCACAGAGCGTGTAAGGCAGGAGTCGGCCTAGCCTTACTGACGAGTTCACAGGCCGACTCCGGGTCGAAATGACGAACTCACTCGTCTGCCACAGCGATTTTTGAAAGCGATTTTGTTTATATATAAAAATAAACAATTATCGTATGGGAAATTTAGACCCGACCCGACCCGACCAGAAATGTCGATACTTGTCACGTCAGGACCGAATAAGGCAACTTTACCCGGCCCTGGTCAAGCATGTAACGCGTTGTCACATCAGGGCCGAATCCGGTAACCGGATCCGGGCCCGACCAGAAATTTCGATACTTGTCACGTCAGGACCGGGTAAGGCAGCCTGACCCGGCCCTGATCAAGCATGTAACGCGTTGTCACATCAGGGCCGAGTCCGGCAACCGGCTCCGGGCCGAATCCGGGCCCGATTAGAAATTTCGATACTTGTCACGTCAGGACCGGGTAAGGCAGCCTGACCCGGCCCTGATCAAGTATGTAACGCGTTGTCACATCAGGGCCGAATCCGGTTACCGGATCCGGGCCGGATCCGGCAACCGGACCCGGCCCTGATGTGACAATGCGTTACATACCTGACCAGGGCCGGGTAAGGTTGCCTGATAAGGGCCTGACTTCCAAGATCCGGCTGCCTGACCCGGCCCTGATGTGACAAGTATTGAAATTTCTGGTCGGGAACTATGGATCCTCCATTTGTTTGGTTAAACTGACCACTTCTTGGTTAGAATAACTAAACATTTGGTCAGAATATCTAAATATTTGATTAGACCGATTAGTATTTCTAAAATAATATTATTTTTCTCATTGTCAGTGTAAAAGAGGATCCCTTGAAGTGACGGGGGCCAATCGTAGAAAAGCGCTAGAGTCGCGTTGGTTGTCATCCAAATAAAATCGTCGCATCAAAATATGCAATATATATACATACGCATCCAATGATAGCGCGAAGGGGTCGCACGAATGACGGGGGGGTATGCCCACCACGTCCGAAAGTCATTTCGTATGAATTGAGTTATCTATACTTGATGGCCAATTCAAATACGCGACGCATGGGGTTCGAAGTTTGAAGTTTTTCGATTTAACAGTGCGTAAGCCACTCCCGCGTATACGGGAAGCTAACTCGTCGTGATCCAATTCGTTTCACGAATTATTGGAGTTAGTTTTGCACCCGTGTGTATCGTTATACCAACAGATTCGCTGGGAGAAAGAAAGGCTTTCTTAAGAATTGTTTACGAATCCTTTTTTCTCGACATTCTTGTGGAATATTTATACAGAAATTCTCAGGATCCAAGAAACCAAAGGAACAGTGATGATAATAATAACGTACGTTCGAATCCGAGAAAAAAAAATACCTCGGATTTTCGAATAAAGGATTCGATAATATTTAACCAATATTTACGCGCGATTCTCGATTCAAATCCAACGTTGCTGATCGATGTAGCACTCCGCAGTCGAATTAGTATTCATTCGCGTGAAATAAATTATGCATGAGACACTGTTCAAGGGACTCCGCGTATTTAAATCGACGAACATTTCTCCGAGTGTACGGACGGTCCGTCGGATCCCGGCCGGGGGCGGAGGGGGGAGGCTTAAATTTTTCCCAGGCTGTCGTTATAGGTCTGAATTAATTATCCGGAAAATCGATGGGCTCCTGAGCGAAGCGCCGTTTTCTCTCTCTCTCTCTCTCTCTCTCTCTCTCTCTCTCTCTCTCTCTCTCTCTCTCTCTAGATAGAAGAAAGCAAAAACTCGCACGATTCGTTTCGACGGGGCGGTGGATTTGCCGGCTGAGCGGTTTTTTCTTTCCCGCCACCTTTTTCCCGCGCGCGAGTTGGGATTCGACCTCGGGACAGGACGAGCGACGGTGGATCCCGAACGGGGATCCATCGCGCGGTGCGCGCTACCGCGGGCAATTGATCGTCGATCGTGCGGAATGTGGACGCGCGCGCGCGCACTCATTCTCGTCTCCGGTGTACGAGAGACTTTGGCGCGGATTACGACACGGCCACCGCGCCGGTTCGCGCACAACCGTTGCGTTACGTAGTCGGCGCTCTGATGGAAGATATGCAAAGCAACGGGCACCGGTGGGGCAAAGTCTGTTTCGTACCCGGGAGATTACCGAATTAGGTACAACTCCCATTTTGCATATTTTGCATGGGTATTACGCGGAAGCGACCACGCGCCACCGTCACCGCGCAAACGGCGCTCGACGCGAGCGCGACTCTGCGACGTTCGTCGTCGTCGTCGTCTTTACAATTCCGCTTCCCGGAAAATTTCTCCGCTGTGCAAAGGACAACGGCGTCGGTATTGCAACCGCGTCACTCCCCGCCTCGCGACAAATTAGAACCACCCTTCTCGCGGAATTCGTCGGGGTCGTGCGCGGTACAGGCGCGACGTTCCCGGATGTTTATAGGATGGACGTGTTCGGTGACACGCGTCAATTTACGCGCGTCCCGTCGCTGTACACAATGCGGTTTTACGCGGTTCCCCGAATGGATTTTAACGTTTCAAACGTGTGCGCCACTGCGGCTCGGGGACGTGGGTACGCGGTGTGTACGGACGCGAAAGCCCGAACGTGCGACGTCGTGTACGACGGTGCTTCGCCTCGCGCCACGAACTTCCCGCTGACGCGATCGAAGCGTGAATTTATGGCGCTTCTCGGTTTACGATCGGTAACGCGTAACCTGTTGGGCGCGCAGCTCATATACGTATGGGATTTTTCACGACGTTGGAAAGTCGCGGCAGGAGAAGACGCGCGAGCCGGAGGTTCGTAATCGATGTTCGCTCTCTTCGAGGCATCGCTGAAATATTCATGCGAGAGGTCGATAAGTAGAGTCCTGCCGGGAATCGGGATATCGGTTGAGGAGAGAGGGAGGGACTCCCTCTTGGACGTGCTACACTGAAAAGAAAGAAATTGTTTTTGTTTGCCATAGCACCACGTGGTCAAAGGATTTGCAGTCAATCTGACCGGACTTTGTTTCACATGACTAACGAAACGTCCGAAGGTCGATGAAACTAATTTAATGTAGTAGATCCAACTGCACGGCGCGGCTGACTTATTCAGTTGACTTAATTACTAACGCAGTTGCCTCAAGTGTGTAGAAATTGATACAACAGTTGGGTAATTGGATTAACTGTATTATTTAGTTAATTATCAAGCCAGAGCTTTAATAATAAGGTCATCTAATTTCCTACAAAAATTATCTCGACCACCGATGAGGTTCATGGAAAACCTTCGTTCAACTGCGACGCGCAGTTGAGACAATTTCACGCGTTCAGGTTCCACATATCAAACACCCGCGGTGTGGTTGGCTCTGGCTTAACTGATATTCAGTCGAGTCAACGGATTCTTTTTCTCAGTGTACTGCACGTACACAGTCGTACCGCGATCGTTGCCGATCATCTTGATTAATCATCCCCATCAGCGCGCGGCGATTTCGCGTTCGAGTCCACCCCGCTGCACCATCCTCCTTTCCGGGACGCGCGGGGCAATTTGTTTTAACGACCCCGAGCGATTTCCTGCGGGCCCGCGATCAAAGGACGAGGAAGAAACGCCGGGATCGAGAGTGGATTCCCCTCCATCGGCGAACCGGAAGCCCGGGTACCTGACTCGGCGGCGAAATCGCAGGATGTCTCTCGTTCGAGTTCCCTCTCTTTGTCCCTCCTTCCACCGTCTCGCTCTTTTTTTTCCCTCCCCCTCCGCGCGGTTAAAAAGTCATTCGCTCCGTTCGACGATGCGCGACAGCTGAGCGCGATGACACGCCGCGACGCGGTGGGTAGCTACACACGGCGATCTAGTGTCCGTCTGCGCGATCGGTAACCGCTCGTTCGCGTCGGCACGATTACCCTTCGTTTTCTAATCCCGCGGAGAAACGACGAGGCGCGCGTTTTCACCGCGCGCACGCTCGCCCGCCGTACCGTGGAGTCGCGTGACAAATGTGACAAATAAACACGGCTTAGCCGACTGTAATCCGGACGCGCGAGAGGACGTACATCCTCCCCTCTCTCTCTCTCTCTCCTCTTCGCGTCTGCAGGAGGCCGCAGATGCTCGGCGGATAGGACTCGACTTGCAGAAGCAGCTTAGACGTATACGTATACCTAGCGCGGCAGGTAAGCGCGGCAGTGGTAAGTCCACCGGTGTACGCAGACGTTCCGTAGTCTTACTATACGACCGCGTCGCCTCTGCCGATTCCGCGCGCCCCTTCTCCATCCGTTCTCGGTGACGACTCTTCGTCTCCCTCCACCCTATCACTCTCTCTCTCTCGCGCGCGCGCGCTCCCTGCCCCCTCTCGTCCGAGAAATATGTGCGGTACCGACTCCGCGCGTCTCATCAATTATGGAGAGGGTCGAGAGGGTAACGCGGGACGCGGAGGCGGACGAGAGGCGTCGCTCGGTACTCCTCACACTCGCGCCGAGCTCCTCGGGGCTGACGTGCCAAAGATCGGCGACGATCCCGTCGAAAGTTTGTTCCCTGGGGACTATCTCTGCTCCGCATTTGTTTTCCTCCCTTCGATCGCATCCCCCCGCCTACGCTGGTGTACGCAGGTATGATACCGCGCGGCCCTACGGACGCGCGAGGATTTCGAGTACATAAAAGTGATACGAGCGAGAGTAAAGATACCTCGGAGGAGATTTGCAGGAAGGGAAAGACGGTTACGCACACGCGTCGTTGGCGGAATGGGCGACTGCGATTTGCTGCTGTATCACAGAGGCCAAAGCCACACTGGGAGACAAATCTGGTTAGATGAACCGTAATTTAACTACACCTAGAAAAAATGGTATATTCAATTAAATCGGTGTTTACGGATAGGGGGATGCAAAATTATTTGCTTCAACTAATAAATTTGGTTTTAGTGATTATTAACGGCTATTTGAAGGAAACAGGCTGTAGTACATTTATGTAAGTCAATTATTAGTCCAAGTAACTGAAACTACATTCGCCCAGCCGTGACCGCCGATTTTGTTAAATCTGCATTTTTTCTCAGTGTAGAAATCATGGTCGATTTTGGCGCAAACCATGACTCAGTAATTCTTCTAAACAGTTGAGTTCTGATTATAGTAATGCGAGATTACGATTGCTGCAACCAGATCAACCTGCAGTACAGTCAATAGATGTCCCTAACCTTTTTTTTATATAGTTGACATTACCATGCAATAATATTATCGATCTACTTTTCCAGTCAATTTAATCATGGTGCATGGCTGTCGTAAACTACAATCGTATTGTTACTATAATCACATAACAGAAGTTATTTCGACTGAATTCAGGGTTCCTCAAATCTTAAATATGGTACTAGCAACCAAGAAAATTCAACCTTGCGATTATGGTTGATTTTACCACCCACTTTTTTTTCAGTGCAGCCTCATTCGTATTTCCATTCGGGCACTCGTACATCTCGAATCTAACAGTGACGAGGGAAGGATATTTATGAATTACCATCGAGGGGGACGATTTCAATTACGAAATCCCTCGACTAATCACAAGCTTTGATCCCCCTTCAATTCCCGACTGCTCGATAAAGTTTCGTTCGTCTGCGCGCGCTGAGCAATCGAATTTCTTCTCGCTGCAACGGACGCTGTACACGATACGCGTACACAGTGGGCTCACGAATAGAGAGGGACTCATGAATAATTGAAAGATGCAAACAAAACTGTGGCCCGGGAGCCGCTCGTCGCGATAACCGCGTATTTTACAAACCCTGAGCTCTCCGGTGGTAATTAAAATTAAAATAATACTTATATCACTTTTATCTCTCGCGCCTGGCCGCGCGACGGAGCTTCCGTAAATTGTTAGCCGGTGCCGTATACACTGTTTCGATCGCCGCTCGACAGGCCAGTGTAAGCGCGGGCGGAGTGAATTGTCTCGCCGATAACGATCTCTCGCGACTTCGGGCAACCGTGCATCGGGGTCACGGGTCGCGCCGCCCGACAGATCGAGTCGATAGGACGGCTCGCGTTAATGACGATCAAGGGGCGCGCACTGATTAGCCTAATGGTTGACGCTTATTTGCTTTGGGAACGAAAGGAAACTGCTATCCTGTCGAGATTATGTCGCCTGTTACTTCGGTGCGTATATCGTGGAGTGGAACATTGATTTTACGCACTCGCGTGATACAGCTAGGAAAAAGGTCGAGTGGAATACGAACCTGATAAAAAAATTGATTCGAGATGAATAGGAATGTATTCACATCGAAGAAAAGTCTATTTGAATTTGATTGATGTTCTACTAGGTTCGTACTCGATTAGAAAGATATGCAATTCATGTATCAAATTCAAATAGACTTTTATTCGATGTGAATAAATTCCTATTTATCTCAAATAAATGTATGTATTAGGTTCGTATTCAACTAGACGTTATCCTTCAATGCACGACAAGGACGTGAAATGCGGAAGGATTTCTATTCAGAAAGAATATCCGTAATATCTCAATTATTTTAGAGAGAGAGAGAGAGAGAGAGAGAGAGAGAGAGAGGGAGAGAGAGAATTCAAGCTTCGATACTTCTTCACGGGGACGATTATACTCGTTACGAAGTCGTTACATCAAGAAGTCCACGACAATTTGAATCGAGACGAAAAGCTGGACATTCTTCCAATTATCCTCCCGTCCGATATCTCGAGCCGTTTCATTTTTATCCAGCTCATTCTGTATTCAATAGACATTCGTTTCCCGACTCAGTGAATCGCTCGAGTTATTACTACCTCCGCGAGTATCTCGCGATACTCGTAATGCCGTACTACGGGTTATTCTTTCATTTCTCGGTATAGGTGCGCCGCTAACGGAAAATGGACAACTCGAGCGATCCGATGGGAATATAGCGCGAGTAACTCTCATTTTGTTAGCGTCCATAAATCTCCCTTAAAGCCTCCTTCGCGGGCGACACGTTCTCCGGGTAGGTAACGCGGTACCGCTCTCGGTGCGACTTGTCGATAAGACGCGAGAGATACCTATTCTCTTTTGCTATCTCGAGCGAGAGCCGTTAAAAAACGACAAAGGGGCGCGAGGTGCGGTTGCGCCGCGGCATTATAGGTGGGCCACGGTAGATGGGGATGTGCACCTATGTGGTACCTGCAGACTGCACCTACGCGTAATACCCTTTTATGTATAACGGATATCTACGGCGCGGGTACGTATATAACCAGTGAAAATAGCTGGGTATATATACCTATCTCGGTTACTCTATCTTGCTTCCGTATCGCTGGTACCATCGCTGCAACTGCATTTGCGTGGCGCGAACTTATCTCGGGACGCGTGGGACGGAAAACGTTGAATATCGAGTTTGCTTCCGTATTTTCAGGCCGTTTCACGTTAAAACGTAGTTCTCGTTTGAATTTCAGAGGCGTGTCGGCTCTAAGCTCGACAAATTGAGTATTGTGCTATCGAAAATGCCTGCGCGATGTCGAGACTGGCGTAACTACAGGCCGTCTAGTTACAATATACCCATGTTCGTGCACAGTCAACTTCCTCCAGTATTGTTTCTTGGGACGCTGGGGTAGGTGATTGTCGAGCGTACCTAACTATTAGATTCATGGTTCGCGTCGGTTAATATAGTATACCTGTATCCCCCCTCCATCTATATATATATATACGCACACCCCCGGCCAACGCGCGCGTACAATCACTCCGGTCCCATTAACCGAATCCAATATACATACAGGCATTCGCAAACCGCGAACCCTCGCGCAACATAGCGTCGGATCTACGGTAAGGGCTTCGTGACCCGACCGACCGTGTCTGTGTTCCGAGACCCGCCCGGCCAACGTCCCGTTCTCTCATCAAAGTCAATTATTGCTAAAGCACACACAGAAGGCAATTCAGCGGCTGAAGTTACTTCGGAAGAAGAGTTCCCGTGCTTTTAGAGCTTTCTCGTACGAGTACAGGACTGTAATTGAAATTCACGAAGATAAACGAGATTGCTTCTCGCACTGAGATGAATAACTTGGTCAATTTAATCGAAATCCTGGAGACGATAACCAAATGATTTGGTGAAATAAATGGATTCCCCATCTGATTGGTTAAACTGATCACTTTTAGATTAGAATAATGAAATGTTTGGTTGCCCTAAAAAAATTGCTTCGTTCAACCATTGGTGGAGTTGAATACGACTAACCTCAAGGTGCAATTGTTTCAATGCCGTGAGAGTGCAAGGAAAAATAAATAGAGTTGAAGCAACCAAATTGAAGTTGAAACAAGTGAGTATCTACTTGAAACATTACACTGTGAGGTTCACCGTATTCAACCCCATCGATGGTTGAATGAAACAATTTTTTTTTTCGATGGAATTCCGAATACTCACTGATAAAAATCAGAGAGGAGAGATTCGCGTTTGTACGCGATATGAAAAATAAATTGTTGAAAAATATTTGGTCGATTTTTAACCAAAATTTTGGAGACGGTGTCCAAACTATTCGGTAAAGTATGGATTCTCCACCTGTTTGGTAAAACTGATCACTTTTTGGTTAGAATAACTAAATATTAGGTTCGACTGACCAGTATTTCGGTTAAAATAACTGAACGTGTTTAACTAGATGCGTTTTGTCATTTTAACCTAATTATTTTTCTCAGTGTTGCCGCGATATTACTTGCGATGAAGAACGGTAGGGGTTTTTCAGAGACCGCAGGACATCGGGGTGCCCCTATTTCGAGATACATTTTATATCATAATCTTTACTCTGCGCGAGCGTGACATTTTATTTCGAAGGGCAACCGCGGCGAGCGAATTTTCCAGGGATTTTCAAGGATTTCCCCATAAGTACATACCTCGAAGAAGGATCGTACCGGTCTCGCCCCTGCCATCTTCGCGGAGAGCGGGGGTTGCTAATGAAACGACGGGCTAAAGCAGCCATCTTTTAATTACGGCGGCTGTCGTGTTTGAGTTTCATTAGGGGGAGGATAAATAAATAGAGGAGACGCGCGGAACGGAGCGAAACACACTCCCCCGGGACGGCCGAACGAGAATCGGATAAACGCGTCTTTGCCGCGCGCCGTCTTCGTCCCAAGCGACGAGTAGAGCGGGTGATCGCTGGCTTTCGCTGCGTTTATGTATTTAGGTGTTCGTGTGCAGCAACGGCAAACGGCGCGATGCATTATCGTTACCGTGCCCGGTAATCTCTGTCAGACCAGCGGACATTTATTTCAACCCCGACGCGTAGAATTCGCCTCGACAAAAAAATGGGCCGATGTTCAGTCACGTCGTTTCACCCAACACCTCGTTTCGTCGCAATGTACACGGTCGCCGGAGTTATAATTAGCGGTGTGCATTCCACGTCATCGATACGACTTGGTGATTTAAATGATGGAGAGAGTTTAGGGTTATCTTTTTCTTTGCCCGATCCCCATCGTTAAAATAATATTGTGTTATTTTATAATGATATATATATATATATATATATATATTATGGTTGTAATAATATTAACAATAATACCACATCGATTCTGCATACGTACATATATATGAGGTTCGGAAAAAATGAGATATTTCGCACTGGAAAATCTGAAAACACCCGCGATATTATTTCGTATGCGTTGGAAAATTGGACGAAACTGCTCGGTTTATCGAGATCTATTCGTGGTCCATCGAAGTTCGAATCCGCTTGGGCGTCGTAAGGTATTTTTTCTTCGTAAACCCACCGCTGCATCGATGGCTGCAACCTTCCCGAAAGCTTGGGACTTTTTTTTTCACCCTCTCCCGGCCTTAATGAATTTCCACGAATTGCAGCCCGCGCACACGCGCACCGCGCCGAGTGGATTTCAATGAAAAGACCATATCTCTCGCGCACACACCGTATACCGCGAAACGCGTATACCCGCGTCCGCTGCCCGGGTCTCTCGGTAATTCGAAGGGGATGTGCGCGCGCGGGCGCGTACATAGCCACGTTGTACAGGCATGATTACAGTAATAAGGATACGCGGTTTTAGAAAAATTGGATTCGCAGGGAGACCGCAGCTGGCGTTCGCTCGCAAAATCCTACCGCGGTGATTTAGAGGCTGACGGTCTAATCGGTACGTAGAGGCGGGTACCTCGGTTAACCGCGCGGCAGTGGAAGCCTGGCTCTTCGGCAGCCTTGCGTGCTGTTATATACACAGAGACGTAATTACGTATATTTTATTCGTAAACGCGTAGGAAATCGTTAATTTGACGCATATTCACGGAAAATAGAAGTCTAGCACGTGTTATTGTGGGATTTACCACAGTCTGGAGATACTTATTTGTTCCTGATTATTGATTTATGTGGATAGAGAAAACATTAGTTGGAGAAAAAATAATTATTGATTTACACCAATTAAATCTTTCTTCATATTAATCAAATATTTCTTCCTTGTAATCAAATGCTGTTCCACGTGATTGTAAGTAAGAGATATTTAATTGATATGTGTAAAAAAACATAATCGATGCAAATAAATATAATAATTGTTTTAATAAATAATTTTCAGTAGATCCAATTAATTTTTTCCCCCTTTGTGCCATTTTATACAGTAATTCCTCTTATGGACTTCTACTACTTTGTATCATAAATCCTAATTGTAATATACGTCATCGTGACGATCGGCAGACAATGTTTTACGGTACCATATCATTCGACGATCAAAGTCATCCACGTACTCGCGCGTGTAAATTATTCCCCCGAGCGCCGGGAACGCAGTAAAACGCATTACACGGGTCTCCTCCCGCCGCGTTTCGCGCTCATAAATATATTTTCCACATCTCGCCGCGTCAATAGCGAACGCGTTCCGTCCGGGACAATTCCAGAAGCCACATCGAATCCGCGCGAATCGAGATACGATTTTATTTGCCCGAACGAGCCGCGGAGGAACTTCCCCGGCGCGGAGTGTGTACTTTGGCAACGAACACCGCGCGCGCGGCGGTGCAGCGAGTTGATTTTATCGCGAGGGAGCCGCGGGAGGAAAACGTCGACTCGTCGACCGAATTATTCCTCTTCGCCCCCGCTTTCGACGTCCGTCGACGCCGAGCTCGCCCGTCGATCGATCTCCCTCCCCTGCGTCTAATTTTCCCCTTTCGACGGTCCGAGGGTCTGTGCGCATATCGGGTGGCGGGGGTGAGTTGGTAGCAAGATCGCTCCGGTGTCACTTTGGTCGAACTTCTTTACAAATGAGGTGATTTCGAGGATAGCCACCCTCGCGCAACCCCCCCCCCCCCCTCCGTTACCTCCGGGGTCGCGTACCACTCTACGCGGTATACCTATACACACGTAATACGGCCATGCCCTGCGTGTAAGCGCTCGCGTGTCCGTGCATACACGCGCTGGAAACGTAGAAAGGAAATGTGAACTTGACAGTGATACAAAGCCTCTCTATTTAAACGTATACCCGGAGGGAGCCAGGGTCTCGACGCGTATCTACCTCGTTTGTAAGAATGCTCGACTATTTTTTGTCGGGCCTGTACACACCCGCGCGATTCGGCGGTCCGAAGTGCTACATACGTTACTTGGTGACAGGTATACGTATAACGCGGATATACGTATTCTTATATTCGCGATAAGAGGGTGGCCGGATGCATCGCGTGCCATTGAACGAGAGAGATCAAGGTCCGGCGGAGGCGTCCACTTTCACCACGGTTATCTCGTTATCCGTCAGCTTTTTGGCTACATAGGTATAGAACTTTTTTGTAGATCGAAGTGTGATCTTTGAAAAAGTATTATGTCACTTGTCGTAAAAAGTGCACGGGTAGCGAGATAATCGCGATTCAAGTGGATTCGGTCCTTCTGACTTTGATCGCTCTCGTACCGTGATGAGGATAAGGGCTGTTTTGTATTTCATTGAGCAAGGGAGGCATCTCCCGAGAAAGTAAACAGAGAGGGGTCACGCTCTTTCTCATGGACAATCAATGCTCTCCCTAAGCGGATCACTGTGTCTATAGATTATCATCAGAGGCTTCACTTGACACAGTCCCATCGTTGCGTCAGGGCTTTCGGGGTAAAGGTGAAAGCTGAATGTGTTCTCGGTGTTTCTATCTACTTTTAGTCGATTTTTACCCACGTCGATAAGTTTGACGTCGGACGGTAATCGCCTCGCGGAGGACATACTACTGTCATTTTGCCTTATTATTTAGCCGGTACCTCTACTTTACGTCGATGGAAATGGCTTCCCGCGCGATCGAACCGAAGAAAAATGGTTTGGCACACTACGAGGGCCGTCGTCCGCCCACGTCCGGGGATTTACTACTGTCGGCAACTTTCCTCGCGTCATTCGCACATGGATTTTTTCGGGGTTTCCCTCCCCCGCAATATCGTATCGAAAGGGCGAAGGCGAGGATAGTTGAGTGGAATAAACGGACGATCGCGTTTAAAGGTTCGCTATCGTTATCTCTTTCGTCCATTTCCCCGCAACGACGATACACCTCGGACAAACCGTTGTCTGTCCATACAATCGAGAGTATCTTCCACTGCCGCGCAGTCTCCCCGGTGGTTTGCATCGTGAAATTTCTCACGGGATGTCCTCCCTGCCGCGCGGTATCGAAGGGGACCGATAGGGAACCGGCGAGATAGGAACGAACGATCGCGTTTAAAGGGCTCGCTCTCGCGCCATCTACTTCACCTGCTCTCTTCCTCCGGTACGCTCCGTTTATTTCAGGCCGGAACAAAAGAGAGCCGCCCCGATAAAAGGCTGAAACGAAGCTTTAATGCCTGCATGGAGAGGCGGGTTTCAGCCTCGGGCCACGGAAGTCTCGGGGAAAACGTTCTATCCCTTTTACCTCTCTCTCTCGGCGCGGTTCGGACAGTCGGAATACGGGCATTTATGAGCCGTCGCGTGTGAGGCGCGTAACGAACTCGCGGCGGATGCGCGCGGATAAAAGGCTCGTCGCGCGGCTCTGTATACAAGGTGCGGATCGACGAGTGGCGCGCGGAGGACGGGTGGACGAGAATTAAAATGCGAGGGCGTCGTCGGTGAAATGGAATTTATCGGGCACCGGATGAATATTTATCGAATTAGCGTAATAACTCGATTAATAGCTCCGCCCGAACGAGAGCATCCGTTTCGATGAAATCAATTTTATTTAAATTCAGCGGTGACGCTCTCGTGTGCCCATCATCGACACTGCTGTCAAATGATAAATCCACAAGTTTATTACCACCCGGTATACGCGTATCCACATGCGAAACGTGTACACAAGCGTCGCGCGCGCAGCCTATACGACCCGTTGTCGGATTCGGTTCGCGCGGGAAAGGTCAAAGTGTGCTATTCGTTGTACGAGTTTTATCATCGCCCGCGCACCCCTGCGGGCCACTGCGCGTTGTGCCTCGTAATTCGCTCTAACCCCCGTAACAACGAGAATCGCGCGTATACACGGGTTTCGTTGTGGCGAATATGTATGCCTAACGCGCGGGTGGCTAGGAGATTTGCGTGTCAGATACGCCCGCGGGTGTATCGGGCATATTTTTTCACTGGTCGTCATTTCGGTGGCAGCTGCTACCGCGTGACCGCCGCAACGTGCCGGGAATCGCGCGGCTAAAGTTTTTCGCATCGATTTTACGTCGGCCTGCGCACGGATGAGGAGCCGTGATCTACATGTAACGTTCGTCTCGCTTGTCGCGAGAAGCGAGGAGAACTCGCGTCGTCGCGCCGCGGGAGAATTGTCGTGAGTTTATACCGCGCAACCCCCCGTCGCCGTAAGCTGCGGCGACGCGACGGATTTATCGGTCCGCCTCGACGTATTCCAGAGAAGGACTTCTTTTTTGACTAATGCTCCGTCTGGACGGAGATTCGAGGCGGATGATCATCTCGGATGTGGCATCTATATATACTTTAGCTTCATTAAAAAAATTGTTGCGTTTGCAACTGCACTATGTGGTCAAAGATTTGTAGTCGATCAAATCGAATTTTGCTTATCGTGAATAAATGAAGGTCGATGAAACTAAGTTAATGTAGTAAATCTAACTGCACGGCATAATAAACTTGCGTAAGGAATTAAGCAAAAATTAATGTTCACCTATTTAACAAAAACATAGTTTATTGAATCTAATGATAAATCTCATCTGCCTAGTGAATTACATTTTAAAGATCGCAGTATTTTGACTACAAAGTTAGCAAAATCAATAGTTTTTTAATTAAAAACTCGTATGAATGATAAAAAATAGGATGAAATGTTCAGTTGGCTGAACTTCTAATGTAATATAGTTGCCTCGAATGTTCAGAAATTGAAACAAGGGTTGGATGATCGAATTAACTACATTATTCAGTTAATTATCAGTCCAATGCTTCAATAAGGTCATCTAAGTTCTTAAGCAAACTATCTCAACTACCGATGAGGTTTTTGAAAACTCATCATCCAATTACGACATGTAATTGGGACAACTTTGTGTTTAGGTTTCGCGTATTCAATATCGCGGCGAGGTTGATTTAGCTGATATTCAGTTGAGTCAACAAATACTCTTTCTCAGTGTGTAGTTAAGGATGGATGTTTCAATTCTTCTCTTTCATCGTATCCTCGATATGATCCTCGCTCGAAGGCGCGTATAGCTGCAACTGCACCCGGCGCAGCGATTTATCAGCGTATACGTAACAAATATCGAAAGAGAACGTTAGACCGAGGAACGCGGTGCAGGCAATTCGGACGGATTCGATTTTTATTCACGGCGCGCGTGGCACCCGGTCGTGAAATATAAACGCGCGATGCGAGAGAGAGAGAGAGAGAGAGAGAGAGACAGCGGGTCACCTCGATCGTCCATGGTGGAATATACCCAGCCGTGCGCAAGGATTCAACGAAACGATATCGATTCGCTTGCGAACGCTCGACATTAATCAAGTTCGCGGTTACGCCTTAATCGGGTGAGCATGTTTTCGAAGCGACGACTCGATCGATGGCGAAGTACGCTTCTGCGTATCGTAGGACGACTGATATTTGTTCGTTTGTCTCTACACAGAGAGAAAAAAGTAGCCAACAAAATAATTTTGTCGAGTCAATTTGATAACCTAAAAGAATATTTGTTGGATTATCCAAATGTTTATTTCTGCCGTCAAAGCTTTCGTGAAATCAACCAAAGAATTTTGCGATTCCAAAGAAACGTTTTGTTGGCTCGTATTCATTCGAAATATCTTTTTTAGCCCGACCAAGAGTTCTTTCAGTGTATAGGAGCACGCGAGTATGCGCATTTGTACGCTGCGCAGTTGCACCGAGAACAAAAACTTGGTTAATTTAACCAAAATCATGAATACGATGACCAAACCATTAGGTGAAAATAATATGGATCCTCCATCTGTTTGATAAACTGACCACTTTTTGGTTAGAATAATTAAACGTTTGGTTGGAATAACTAAATATTTGGTTAGAATAACTTGATATCTGGTTCAACTGATCAGTATTTCGGTTAGAATACCTATCGCGTCAAACTAGATGCGTTTTGTCATTTTAACTTAATTATTTTTCTCAATGTGCGAAGCCGACTGATCGAATTGTTCCATAATAATTTTCCCTCGCATGGAATATTTCACGCTCCCGCTACATCGGCGTCGAAAGGAAATCGGTTAAACGTCCGTTACGTTTCTAATTCCGCTCGCAACCCTTAAACAGCCAGAATCGTTGAAAACGTCAACCGCAAACCCGGCTTCGTCTTACCGATCCGCCGGTTCCCGATTCGAACGACTCTCGCGGGTATCCAAATGCAATCACACCCGATCGTATTTCACCCGGGGTTTAATAATATTTGATCTCCCGTTAAATTTAGCTCGTCGACCGCGCCTCTCGCTCTCGCTCGGATTACGAGCTCGAAAGCTCCTATCGCTGTTATTATACCGCCGATCGAAACTGCACCGCCAATACTGTCCTCTTGGTTTTCGCGATATACATAGCAACTTTTTTCCGCGGTTATATATATCTACGAGCGTCCGACAACTATAACCCGGGATGAGATCGATAGAGAAGCCAAGCGGCGTCGCGTCGGTCTGGCTGTCGTTGTACGAACCTTCGCTTCCTAGGTACTCTTATTACTAACCGACAACAATAACGAGACCGAAATTACCGAAGTGTGCCCCGCTTACAAGTGGTCCTTGAGCAGTCGTCCCGCGATCAGAGAGGAAAATCGTGACGAATTGTTCGAGGCGCTCATCCGAAACGACTCTTCGACTCTTCGGGATTTCAAACGGAGTCTATTGAGAGACGAACCATTCTGTCAGTGCGACATCGTTAACATCGATCCTCCTTGCAACCAGGGCGACTATCAACCGGAGATTGCCCGACCCTACACCTGCTTTATCTACTTCCGCTGTCCCGCTGTCGCGTCGAGGCGCCCCTAAAGTACGTAATCGTTGCATCAAGGAATTATCGCTTTCGAAATATCTCCGTTTCCTCGTAAAATTCGATGCATCCGGACGCACTCAAAGACGAATTAAGCTCGCGCTTTGAAAGCTCGTTCCGACTGTCACCGCGTTAACGATAAAGTTATTTCCCAGCTCGCTCAGCTTTGGAAACTCGCTCAGATGCATTGAATTACGCCGGAGTGGAAATACTTGGAAAATGATAATTTTCCGCAGGAACAATTCCTCCTCCGATCCCTCGAGACTTAGTACCGCGCGTGCTTCGCCTCCTAGTTTCATTCCTCCGCAGAACACGTCCCAGATGTTCCGTCCCCCTTTTTTCTACTCCTACTTTAATCGTCCACTCGTACGACGTTCGCGAAAGGCTGCGACAAATCAGTTCCCGCGAGGCTCTCCAGAACGCCAGCGCGCACCGGAAGAGGACATTAACGGTACCTATGTCGAATATATTAGCTCGATTTTTTACGCTCCCTCCGACGAGCGAGTCCACCCTATACGCTATAGGTATACGACACTCTCGTGACGTCACACGGGTAATCGAGGTCCTCGTATATGCCGGAGAAACACGGAGAAGCCAAGAGAAAGTTTCTCCTTGGGCTCTGTGTTCCCTTTAATTAAAGTGCTCTTAATTACTACACGTTGCGGCAGATAAAAATATATCGTCGTCGGGGGTGGATCCGACGCGCGGCGGTACCTGCGGAGGTATAAGCTGTGCGAAACGTGTTAAACGACGTAATCTGCTCCTTAATGCCCGATTACCATGCATTACCTCGCTGGTTTTGCTCTCTCTCTTTCTCCTCGCGCGCGAGCGAGGGCATGCCGTGTATACAGAGGGTGTAAGGGGAGGAGCGAAGAGTTATTATTATTATTGTTATTATTATTAAAACCAGCGGTGGAAATGCTCCAATACGACCTAGACGGCGTGCAAAGATGGTGCCATGATGTGGGACTAGTAATAAATGGAAAAAAAAAGCAAGCTAATGATAATAAAACCA
Organism: Xiphydria camelus; assembly: GCA_963678675.1. Lineage (NCBI taxonomy): Eukaryota > Metazoa > Arthropoda > Insecta > Hymenoptera > Xiphydriidae > Xiphydria > Xiphydria camelus. The sequence continues at coordinate 5,681,997 of OY783191.1, read as the reverse complement.
CAATCAGAACCGGGAGAGTTTGGGAAGTTACAGCATAAAAAACATGGAATGGAATGCCTTCACGGAAACTATCAGGGTGCAGGTATAGCAGGAATTGTAGGCTGTAAATGTGATACTCTGAAGGAAGTTACTAAGCATAAATATCTTGGAATTTACATCAGTAATAGGTTTAAGTGGGATGTACAAATAGACTACGCTATTGCGAAGAGATTAGGGCATCGAGTTGCGTCATACATAAAATAAAAAACTATATTTCGAGTAAAACCCTGAGAGCTATCTACTGCGCCCTGATAGACTCGCACATTAGATATGGAATTTTAGCGTGGGGAACGGCAGAGGAGGTGTTCATAAAAAAGTTACAAGCGGCCCAGAAATATGCGCTGAGACAGTTTGAAAAGAAGGAGCATCTAAACTACGTGCAGATGGCGGATAGACTTAAGGTATCGACGATAAGGGGGATGTACTACTATTCGTTATACATGGAGCAATTCCTGGTGAAAGGTATAGAATATGAAGAGAGAAGTACAACGAGGGTATAATACAAGGAAGGGTTCAAGAGTTCCAGTCCCTAGATGCATAAACAAATTCAGCTATAGAACAAAGAAATATCTAGCAATTAGATTTCTAGAGCAAATTCCAATAAAGGAGATAAGAGAATTAAAGAAATGCGAGATAAAAAACTACTTGAAAGAGTGTACAAATAATATAGAAGTAAACTTACATTTACTAGGAGTAAGTTAATATGTATTAGGTATAAGGTGGAAATATTTTAGTTGATAAGAATTTAAGAATAAGAACCTCTCCACCATATGTGGTGTAAGCGAAACGGCACCTGTCGAAAAGCAAATTGTAAGCTTGACGGGACCTTTAATATAAAAGATGTAGATGGTGGTAAATAAAAAAAAAAGCATTTACATCCCTAGATATACCTGCCATACCTACGGGGCGTTTACCGAGCCGCGAGTTTTTTCGACGGGCGAAATTGTATCTTTTCTCTACCGTTTCTTTTTTTAGAAATCATTATTAAACCGGTTCTATTCTTCTTTCCGCGTAATTTGTCATGAGTCGATCCAAAGGTGATAGCGATTTCTCTGAAATTCCCGCTCGTCCAACATAAGCTCCATCGTAAGACGCATATAGAATGTCTCGCCACTCGAAAACGAGATTTTACCACGCGCGCGGGATTCTCTCTCGTAAATTCCAAGCGGATCACCGCCGTCGCGGCGAATCCGGTGAAACACCGCGCACAACTTTCTCGCTCTCGCCGAATATCCCACCGCTTCCCGACCCTCCGAACGCGAGTCAGCGTTATGCGATTTCGCGAACCTTTCTCAAATCTCGAATACGCAAAGGAGGGCCGAATCAGAGACGTGGTTTTGAAAGGAGCGAGCATTTTTTTTTCTTCCCAGTAAAGTCCGACAGTTAAGGGCGGCGCGTGCTGTTCTCGCTCGAAACGCATCTGCAGGGGGGGCGATGAGACACCTCGGCTCGAGTGATACGCTGGCCCTTATTTCAGCACGGCAAAAAATTGAGAACCTTCGAGGGGTCGAGGGAACGCCGATTGAATTTCAATCGAGAATTAAGGTATCCCTACCGCCGGGATCTCGCTTCCGTACCTATCTATTCGGCTTTCGGGCGAATCGACACACGCGAGTCATATTTCCAAGGGATATTATTCTCACATTGTTGGTTCCGGAGGGACGAGGTTTTATCGAAGACGCGATCCGATTGCGTAAAGATCAGAAATGTGAGGAAGAGACCTGGCCTATAACCTATGAGGCTAAACTTAGCCACCAGGAAAGAAACTTAAATCAATATTATCTCATTATTTATAAACTTTTGGTTCACATCGGTATAAGGCCTTGTTGTAGATAAAAATATAACCTTTAAAAAGTATTATACAAGCCAAAAGCTCATAGATAATAAGATAATAGTGATTGAAGTTTATTTCCTGGCGAGTAAGTTTAGCCTCATAAAAGTGGGATAAACATTCCAGTTTTTATTAGGCTTTGAACGCGGTTATTACGAAAGGAGCAGAGGTATATGAAAAATCGATGAGAGCTTTTTCATATGAAACATATAGATAAACATTTTTCATTTAAACTTTTTTTCGCTATCTCTAATTGTTTTCAAGATAATCGGTTGTGAACTTGCACTATAACTGAGGCGTTTATCCCACTTTTGCCCTATGTATAGTCGAATCACTTTGTCGGTCCCTCGTCGCGATTAGCGGCCACGGTATAGCTTGCAACAAAGCGACTCGACCGACCGTTGTACGTATAGGTATACATCTCTCCCGTCTTTCCTTCGTTATATACTATAACACTCGCCGAGTTCGCCGAGTATAACGGTAGATTCTACGCGGCTACTGTTGGCGCTGGATACGATATATTAGGTTAAACTTGCTTGAAGAGCACTTTGAACTTCGCCTATAAATAACGAAGATTTTTTAAAAGCCACCGAAGATCGTATTACATCATCGTTAACATCCACTCTAGCGCATATACGCAGTGTACGTATAATTTTCATCTAGCGACCTCGCATTTTTTATAGACTTCTCTAGTATTTCCACCTCCTCCGTAGCGAGTCTTCCACCGCCCTCGGAAGTGGATTATTGATGAGATTTTCTTTTTTCCACCGCGCAATCGCGATAAACACCGATCCACACATCTACATTTCATGCAGAAAAAACCAATCGTGGAAACGCCCCCGCGATTGACGATTCTGTTTGAGCAAGTCTACTTTTCGAAAATTTGACGGATGATGCGCGACGAGCAGTGATAAGTTTTCGCTTGTTGATCGAACCCGCGTGGAGACGATGTCGTTTCCTTACGTGGATCAGTTTCCGGCATTGGTACCACCTGTATCCTTTCTTCGAGTTATTCGTGCACATGTGTGGATCGCTATCGGTTCGTATAATAAATGTACCCACGTGATGCGCGTGGGAAGACGATAAACGCACCGTTTTGACATATAAGTCGAGCTTACGGTTATTAACTTAGATTGATGAAGGCCATTATGCTATATATATGCATATACCATAGGGATACCGGCTATGGCACGTTTATTTATAGTCCGACGAAACCGCGGCACAACTGTCCCTGTTTACGATTTGCGAACTTAATGAAATTCTCCTTCCGATCAGATATTTACTTTCGACGAAAAACGTTTTACATGATTACACACTGAGAAAAATAATTTTCCAATCCCAGTAACCGTCAACCTGAATAGTGCCAAGAATATGTTTATTTCAGACAAGTGTATGTTCATTGAATTGGACGAATCTACACTTGATTTGAATAACGTATACTTGATTCACTGACAATATGTTTGACTCGAATAAATATTTTCTTAGCGCTATTCATGTCGCGTGTGTTATTTCACTGAGAAAAAAATGTATTTGTCATATATTCATTTAGTTTATTGCTTTAAGTAAATATTTGTTAACTATTACGATATTGGTTTAACACAATTTGATCCTTTGAGGCAACCATTTGAATGAAATAAACATTTTAATAATTAACATATATTTTCTCGTCCTAACGAAATATTTATTTCGCCGTATTTAAAATGACATTTAACAATAATATTGTTAATGAACTATTCTTTCAGTGTTGGATCGATAAATTATTTTTTTTAGTGTATTTCCATTATCTACTACTTTCGATGCATAACCAAAAAAAAAACTAATGTATCGCTATAATTTTTCTCCGGCCGACGCCACTTCCCCGTTCTCCGGATCCGAGCGACGAAATGACAAACCCGCCGTAATTATGGTCTTCTCGATTTTCCCTACCTAATTTTCAGGTTAATTGCGAGGGTACGGCACTAGCGAGGGTGGGTGAAGGGGAAAAAGAGCGAGTGCAGAGACTGGGACGAATGCCCCACTCGTGTCTCCGGCTCCGGAGAGGTCTCGGACTCTCGAGCGATTCGCAATTAGAAGAGCGCGCGGCGTAACATCTTCCGGGTCGTGAGATTTATTTTCAGGGTGCAACTCCTCGCGAGATTCGCCGGCTGAAGGGTCGGCTTCAATTTCGTGCTGACCTTTTTACCTCGCGGCGGCGTTGCACGGTTGCGCACGAACGCCCGGCGGAGTTAGTCATTCTCGCTGGCGGGGTGGCGAACGGCGTTTGTCGAAATAAGCAACGGGGAATTTAATTCGAAATTGCAGCAGTTTTTCCTCTCCCTCGATTCTTAAGTTTTATTTTTTGCCGTATCTCTAATCTTTCCGATCAATTTAAACTCCATCACGCGCGCGCGGTCTTGCCACCCGGCGTTCTTCCTCCGCTCGTTCCACCCCCCCCCCTTCCCTCACCATCCCATTCCCATGCTTTCTACCGTCTTACCTTCGACACGCATACCTCCACTATCCTCTTTCGCTGCTCGATCCCTTTGCACCCCCTTTCTCCACTCCCTCCGCGACGACTTTGGACCCGGCACCTCGTCTCGAACTTTTTAAGAAATCGCGAAATCTCATTTCGTCTATTCCTTTCAATTTCAATTTCCCGTCGGTAGGTACGCGTAGCTATGAACAGTTTGGTTCATTGATTGCACGACGGTATAACCCGGGTTACTTGCCGCGAGGGGAGGCTGGAGCTGGCAGTTACCAGTAATGGATTATTCCTAATTAATGCGTTTCTCGTATTTCTATCGCTTGAATCGGTTCTCTGAATATCCCTATGATTGCGTGTATGACATTTGGAAGTTTATCGGATTTCCTGGTTGGAGCTGCCGATGGATCGTTACAGGCTCCTCTGGATATGGATTATGCTTTTAACGTCGCGAATGCTTCGTATAAAATTGGACATTCGAAAGAGAAGAAGATAAACATGAGGAAATATTGGTGAACGCGTCTCGGCTTATTAAATTACGGATGCTAAGTACAGGTGGGCGGCGATGGGTATCGTCCGTGGTAATGTCGAGCGCTTAATGGCAGGCACTCCCGAACTTTTACAAATTCCTGCGGAGTCCCGACGGTGGCTTCGTATACATTAACATAATTGAACGATGAAAATGCCGCGAAGATGGAGCGCGCACTTATTTTCCCGGTGAAATGCGAATTAAAATAAAAAATAGTTTCCCGTTCCACACGACGAGCATTTCCGCGAATGGCCTGGCTTATACGCCGAGGTCGACTCCAATTCGGTATACGCGTCACGTGTGCGCAGTTGGGATTCACCGTATTTCCACACGCCTAGGCGTGTCTAGTCTTACCTAATCCGCCAGTGTGCCGACTCACCAATCACCCAGGAATTCACGTTTCGCTGGAACCCGGCTCTTTCATTGAATTTCCGTCGAAATGTTGTTCCTCGGGGGTGAAAGGTCTGAGATTGCACGTATTTTGGGGGATGCTAATTAGGGCTGCTTCGATACGTATACATTATATCCTATCAGTTTTATTGATTTGCTTCAACGCTTTATCGTGTATCAATGTGCGTTCCTTATTGATTATAAATTTACACTAAGAGAAGAGTTTATTTGTAGTTAATAAATGTATACTTGATTATGGCGAAAAAACTATTTCGTTGAGCCACATAAATATATGTTAATTATTAGAGAATGCCTCTTCCATTCAAACAGAAATAGAATAATAGCTAACAAATATTTTCTTGACCCAAAAATAATATTTCTTTCGCCATAATCAGGTATACGTATATCAACTACAAATAAATTGGTTTCTTAGTGTAAACGTATAAAATACAGCGTCAAATTTGCCTGTAGAACGTCCGAGCAGCACCGATATGCGGCAAAGTCGACGTCTCTACTCCGTCTGACCATTCGAATCTAGTTTCACTTACCCCTTCGCGCGGGCAACCCGACATCGATATTCCGTGCGATAACGCTACGGCGCCGAAACGCATACGAGCGTTTTCGTGGGACTCTTCCTCTCTGCGTACTTTTTTCTTACAATTACCGTAATGCAGGCCGAATGGGAGGAGGGAAAAGGCAAAGCGCGTATCCAATATACAGCATATCCTCTCTCCTTAACCACAACCAGTCTATACCTATACTACACGCGAAGTACACCGCTGTATACGGAATTGCCCGCTAAACTGCATTGTTTTCACAGACAATACGAACACTCCCGACAATGTTCGAGCCAAACGCTCGACGCCAGTGGCTCCCAACGAGCGCCACAAGTGGCACGAGTGCGCGCGTACGCGGCGACTACCCTGCACGCAGGTACGTCGGCTGTGGTATGCGTGCACCCGTGAACACGAGCAGGGGAGGGCTTCGGAAGTATTCACCCGTCTCGGCATTCCTGGCGTCTCGCTCGAGATAAGGAGCCTCTCGCGGGTTCTTTTGAACGAGCGATTCGCCGCCCCCCAACGAAGGACAAGCCCAGCGACTCGAGCAACAACGGGAGCCTTTGTGAAATTCGTCGGTGCATTCCGCGGGAACTAAAGACTCGTGAAAAAGACGGGTCCTCTGCGCGCGGCGCACGCGTGTCTCTCCGTGGTTTCCTCCCGTATCGTGCACGTTCGCATGCAGCGAGAAGAGAAGTTCTTTCGTTCGAATAAACGCGCGTTCGTCCGTTTCTAAAGTACAGCATCATTGAAGACGCAGGGGCTGTAAGCTATCTCGAAAATGTCACGAGAGCTTTTTCTCCCATTTCAAAGCTCGAAATACACCCTAGACTTTCGGCATGACCCTTTTATTACGCCAGCTATATCCCGTAAATAACACTTACATCGCTTAAGGCGTCGGCAACAGAAATGCGGGGTTTACGATCCGACTTCGGAATAATTGGGAGCGTCGAGGCAATATATCGGCCAAGGTTTATTATACTCCCGCGTCTGCGCGAAAAATAGGATTATTCTCCGGGGCCGCCTTAATTTTCTTCTCTCTTCGCGCTTTCATTATTCAATCCCATCCCCCGTCTCGCCCGTCTGGCCCGTCCGACGGCAGTTTTAGCGAGGCTAGCGACACCGACGCGGAGCGAGGTGGGAAACTGTTCATCCGGCGTTAATAATTCCTAGAAGGACCTCGAGGTCTTTTTTTACATTCATCAGGAAGAGCGAAGGGACGAGTGAGAGAGGGAGAGGGGGTATGAGCAGGAATTTAAAGAGGAACTAGCGCACTTGCCTCCGCACATAATACATACGTATATACCGAGAAAACAGTTTATTCGTAGTTAATAAATGTTTGCTTGCATATGGCGAAATAAATATTTTATTGGATCAAGTCAATATTCGTCAACTGTTACGATATTTATTTGGCATAATTAAATCCTTCGAGGCAACCATTTCAATGAAATAAGGATTTTGAAAATTAACATATATTTGTTATCCTAATGAAATATTTGTTTCGGGTCAAGTAAACGATTACGATATTAATTTGATACAGTTAAATCCGTCGAGGCAATCATTTGTATGAAATAAAGATTTCAAAAATTAACATACATATATTTTCTTCCTAACGAAATACTTATTTCACCATATTTTCACCATGAACGTCGTATCACCAATTCGTTCAAGGTACGACAATTCTATTAGTACCTGCGCAGGAATCGCGAATGACTGCGCAATCATTTTCAACCGTAGGTATACGGTGCGTAAACCTACGCACGTGCACGAGAGAGAGAGAGAGTAGCCATTTCCCCTTTCGCAAAGGGGGAGATCAAGCTCCGAGGGTGAGGTTCCACGATCGCGTACGTACCGAATCGGTTATAGTGAGAGTAAATTGAAATTTTGTCTATTAAGAACGTATAAGTATAGGTACACAGGACGGGTATATAAACATAATAAAGTTCTCTCGCGCTTTCTCTTTCATACCGGTATCGACTTATCGCGTGGAAGATCTTATCTCGACCTTTCCGTACTGATCAAACGCGAATCCTGTCACCGAGGGACGCTCCCTGAGACATAAGCCGAATTTCCATAAGCTTTCTTTGGGATCATCTTTTCGAGTCTTACGGGGGATACTCTATCGGGTAGTATCTCGTGGCTGTCTTTTCTCTCTGTGTCGTAATGCATTTTATGGTCTACAGACTGTCCCTTTCAATACACGCCAGCGTGGCGGGTTGCATATCGGTTATCCGCCTTGCGCCAGAGACAGGCGCCACAGGCGCATGGCCCCTGCAGCGGATCGGAGGCGTCAACCGATATGCAACCCGCCACGCTGGCGTGTTTAGCGGGGGACAGTTTGTATATATTCGGGTCCACGGGAAGAAGAAAATCGGGAGGGTTTCGTTTAATTTTCATCGTTTCTACTATAAATATAACGACGCAGTAGACCGCAGTCATTTATTAAAAACACAGCGAATCGCGTGTTGGAAATATTTTCTTCGCATCGTCCCTCCGGATTATTCGAGTTATTTCTTCCACGTCGTCCGCGTCAGCTCGAATATGTCGGCCTGAACGCGCGTCCTCCCTTTCCATTTACTCGTTTTCACCCCTCTCACTCGCCACACTTTTTGCAATCGAAACGTGACGTCTGCCGGTTCATCCGGTTCGATGATGAATTACGGTCCAATATATACGTTATGGGAGGTCGACCTTTTCTACGAGGATCGTCCTCGGAGCACGGCGCAGTTTGAATGTGTATACGGGTTGCCTCTATAGCTATAGACGCGTGTCCACTGGTGTACCACGTGGATACTTACCATAATTTGAGACTACTTTGGCTTTCGGGCCAGCTCTCCGATACTTAGGCTCGTATTCGCCACCAGCTGTTACAGTTGCAAGAGCCTTTCCGCTTCCTAGCTGGGCTTCGCCCTCCTCTCACCCCATTCGATTAGGCACCCAGTGATAGAAGGGCACTTTTAATGCTAACAGCCGAAGCCCATGGCGTGCGTTGAATACTGGTGCGTTGAGCAAGTTCAACACGTTATTATATCGCGATATACGTTTTTTTTTATTTCCAAAAAGATTTACAGGGAAAAGGAAATATTTAAAGACGAAAATATTGAATATTCGAAGATGAATATTTATGCACTGGATGCAAACGCTTGGTTCAGCACTGAGAAATAAAATTGCTAGCGTTAGAAAAATATATCTTGAATCGAGAACACATATTATGATCTTACAAATTTTTAAAAATACGCATTCTCTTGGTCGAAGAATATGTATTCCTGATTCAAGAATGCCTTCGTTGAAACGAGACATTTTTTTTGCTCGAAGAAAAGCAATAACTCGTACCTATTATATCAAATATTTTCTTGCGTAAAAAAAACAATGACTCGGTCTTGGAATTATATCATATTTTTAATTGACGAAAATATTTGCTCGGCACCAACAGTTATTTCGGCTCTCAGTGGAGAAGCATAATCGCGAGAGAATAAAAGAATGTTTACGTCAAAGGGAGAGCTCCGGTTTACGGATATCCCTTATGTAACCGCGAACGAGCATCGCGACGGAGCGCTTGCGCGGATTTCCACCCTTCCAGTAGCGGTAGACGGCAGTCCGTCGCGTCGGAAAACCCGTGGTACCTTTTCGCTTTACTTTTAGCCCGGTGCATTGCACCTGCTATCGTTCCGATCCAGCGGCTCCTTTGACGCGCGGTATAGGCGCGTATCGCTACACCCAGTGATTTCTATACGGAAAATCCGAGTGCGTCGCGCGGCACAGTTAATACGAGGACTCGCGACAACGACTTCTCCTCATCAATCACGCGTGAAAATTCGCAGAACATATCCGTATACCGACGCCCACAGTCGCGTCGGATTGGAAACGCGCGTCCTCGTCAATCTTCGACGTACGCACGTCGTACAGCGCTGGGAGCGCGCGATTGTCATTCTCGTCGCATCTGCGAGGAGTGGCATGCGAGGAACCGGTGCCCCCTGATAAGCTCAGGAAAAAGGTCTAGTTGTGAATTCGAATCTTAATAGAAAAATTTATTTGAGATGAACAGGAATTTATTCACATCAAACAAGAGTATATTTTAATTAAATAGATGTTCTACTACACAGTAAAAAAGTGGTGTTAATTGTTAACACCATTTCATCGGTGCGGTACAATATATACCATATCTGGTGTCATTCAGTTTTAAGCCATTGTTATTTAACTCCAAAAGTGATCTACATAGGTCCACTCTCTCCGCAGAATTTTTTACTGTGTAGGTTCGTACTCGATCAAAAAGATACGCAAAAGATGTATCTAATTCAAATAGATTTTTGTGTTCGACGTGAATAAATTCCTATTTATCTCAAATTCATTTTTCCATACAGCGAAAAAGAATCGGTTGAATCTACTGAAAATGACTTGCGGGGTCGCAAGTAATTATTTATTCGTATCAACAGGAATTTTAATACATCAATTAAACATCTCTTCCTAATAATCATGTGAAATAGTACGCGATTGCAAGGGAGAAATATCGAATTAATATGAAAAAAGATCAAATCGATCCAAATAAATAATTACTTGCGACCCCGCAAGTCATTTTTAGTACATCCAACTCATTCTTTTTCTCCGTGTATTAGATTCGTATTCAACTAGACCTTTTCCCTCAAGGTGCGGAACTGCGAAAAGCGGCTCGTTTGACAAGGAACGATCGTCACGCGTATACGAGTATCGACGCCGATCGGGCGATATCGAAGATCGAACGAGGATAATACCGCCGGCAATTCCGCGGCGGGGTCCAACGCGCGGATCGTGCGAATCTTTTGTTTACACCTGCGCCATCCACCCCTATCCTACACAGCCACTCCAATCCCGATACACAATACAGCGCGGCACGATATAAATCAGTTGCCCAAGACCCTCGTAATCTGACCGAACTACCACCACGTGCTTTCCGAAAGTGTTTCGCTCGCATTTACGCGATTCCGGTGTGATCGCGAAAGTATACCCACTGCACACCGTGGACGATACGGGCGTACACCCCCGACGCGGGAACTCTTTATTCCCGCGCGCACCTCGCGCCCACACCACATCCGCCCACCGGGGATACACCACCCTTAAACCTCCGCGGGTTGCGCGCTTACGCGCCACTTGATATATACACAGCGATGGGGTCGGATGACTATATAATTACGAGAGGGTTAAAAGTTCATTTCTGGAACGCCGTAACGTTTTGCCGCGCGTTCGAAGGGACGATATCTCTGGCGGTATTACGACCCTTTCTCCCGATTGCACATGTCTCCTACCGCGCACGCGCGATCGACAATAAGCCTCGCTCGCGTCTACGTATTCGCGTCCTGCTGAAATCCCGGCGGTAGTTCATAAATTTATGTACGCCAGTGGTGGGTAGGGGTGGCTCTTATATATGTATGTAACGGTCGTTTCACCGTCGACGAAATACCGCGCGCGCGCGCCTCTCTACTGGGTGATACTCGCATACACTTTTTCGATTCTCTCTTCTTTCTTTTTTCTGCCTTTCTCTCCCTTTTTCTATTCTTTCCTCCGCGTGCGTATATCGAACTTCGCCTCTTGAAAGATTCGATCTCGCGCCTAACGAGCGACCTCGTTAGGGGACGAAACAGTTTCAATCGTCACTGCGAGCCCGTCAATCGCGCCACTTCCGCGGGCTCCGCTTTTGCGACGATGATATCGACTCCGCAGCGATAGACAGATGTACGCATGTCTGTGATAGGTACGTGGACGCGTACGGTACGGGCCAGCGAATGTGTCGCGATGAGATATCTCGTGCAGTGAGAAAAATATCTTGGTTAATCAGAACAAAATCCTGGCGACAATGACCAAACCGTTTGGTGAAATATGGGGATTCTCTCTCTCTCTCTCTCTCTCTCTCTCTCTCTCTCTCTCTGTCTGTTTGGTGAAACTGACCATTTTTTGATTAGAATAACAACGTTTGGTTGAAATAATGAGACACTCGTGGTTATGAGTATTACTACTCTTGGCTTCCGAGTGGTAACACGGAAAAAAAACAGGAATTTGTACAGCTTAATTCAGTAGCGCTGAGACTCGAGCTCATCTTCAAGAATTTGTGAGGAGAAAACTGTACTGTGTACTGCTGACAGAAGTAAATAAAGACGCTTCAGCAGTACACAGTACAGTTTCCTCTGTGCAAATTCTTGATAATGAGCTCGAGTCTCACCGCTACTGGACGCGAGACGGTAAAAATTCCTTTTTTTTTCCGTGAACCGCGTCCAAAATTACTAATTTGCCGACGTTTCGCAAATATTGCAGTTCGCTTCATCAGAGCTGATGGCCTACAGATATTCATCAGTCCTAATGAAGCGAACCGCAATGTTTGCGAATCGTCGGCAAATTAGTAATTGTTATGGACGTGGTTACCATCCGAAAGCCAAGAGTAGTAATACTCATATCTGTAGTGACAATGGCCGCGAAAGCCTAAAATTTTTAACCAAACATTTGGATGGAATAACTAAATATTTTGTTCAACTGACCAGTTCTTTGGTTAAAATAACTAAACGTGTCTAACTAGATGCGTTTTGTCATTTCACCTGATCATTCTTCTCAGTGTGGCCGGAATTTTCTTGAGAACAAACATCTCTCGGTTTCCGACATCCCACGTGGCCCGTGCGAAACGTTGAGAGGATCGTTCCGTGCAGCAGACACGCTAGGGAAATTGATCGATTCGAAGACTTCTATCGGGTCTGGCGTCGCCAGTCGCGATATATAGACGGGACGAAAGATAACGGCGTATCGCGGCGGGGCGCTGCATAGTTCGGTGCGCTCGCTCTCAGTCTCGGTCCATTCAGAAAGTACGGCCGGCTTTTCATTACGGCGTGTGATTGATGAGGTCAGCGGGCGATATTATTTTGAGTAGGGGTTGTAGGTACCTATCTTCCGCGTTGCGCCGCGAACCGAGCGCAACCCCCGCTCTCTCTCTCTCTCTCTCCCTCTCCCCCCATTATCCGTCAGTTCTTCCGTGTTCCGTACTCAAACCGCCTTTGTTCGGCATCTCCGGCCAATGCTAATGGAAAGCACTTTTAGAAACGCAACACCCGTTATACGCGGCCGACGCTCGCTCTACCGGTCGAAAAATTATCTCCCTCCCTTCGCCTCCCGAACCGCGCGCGACTTTCGCGGTACTCCGCGACATGCGCTAACTTTTTATATCCGGTATATACGTATATACATCCCCATGTAACCGAGTTATACGTCGCCCGCGCACCGCTGCCGATCGATCTACGTCCTGACGAATTTTCGCGTCGCTCTCCCCGCTACTTTACCGTCCGGGAATTTGTCTTGCTTTATCTCGGAAAAAAGCCACACGGCCGTCCCTTTTCCCCCGGGGAAAAAATGAATCGGCCGCGGGTCGGCCTTTAAATTTCCCTCCGCGTTCCAATCCTTTGAGACTGGTGCGCGTACCGGCGGCGATCGGATCGTGCCCTTCCTTCACCCTCGGGAAAAAGAACAGATCTCCCTTGCGAATGAATATACACCGATGCTGCGACGGTGGCGCGAGGAACGATACGCGCGTTATTCTTCATCGATTCTCGCGCGAGCGAATGACGGCGGGTAGGATGCAAGGAGGTCGCATATGTATAATGAGATAAATAATTGCCATTATCAATCAAATATTTCTTGAAGACATCATCTTAATAATTTTTAAGAATACGGATTCTCTCTTGGTCGAAGATTCCATATATTCTTTATTCAAGAATACCTTCGATGTGTGCGACAAGAAATTCTTCATGTGCGAAAAAAAAACAATTGCTCAAGCTTATCAAATATTTCCTCACGCGAAGAAAACCATGGCTTGATCCTGCAATTATATCATGTTTTTGATCGATAAAAGTAGTTTGCTGGCACCGGCAATTATTTCTCTCTGTGTCGGATATTTTGGAAATTTTAAATCGATCGCGCGCTTTGGCGCGTGCGTAGGCGTGCTTTTCATCTTCGTCTCTCTTACGCGGTGCGACGACGGCAATGCAACTTTTGACTTGCATAATCGTTGCGACTTCTCAACCGTTTGAAGTGTGACGCTCGACAAAATCTCTCGTAAAATTCGACCGACGATTCGCGTGCAACGAGATCTTTGCGACGCCGATGGTCGTTGTCCTTCCGCGGTACTGATTTAACGGCGAAGTTCCGGCGGGCCGGAGCTTAATAGCGCCATCAGCGACGGTGCGTGGCCCGTTTACGCTGCTAACGATCTTCGTTTAAGCTCGATTCCAACCGGTCACCCGCATCGTCCATCTCCTCGAACTACGCGAGCCGTCGCGCTGGACCGACCGCTCGACCATTTTCGGATCTCGAGGGACGCAGGAGCGTCCATCCTTTTCATTCCCCGCGATTGAAGCCGCGAGCACGCGCGGATCGGACAAGATTTCGAGGCGGGGAATTGTGACTTTTTTGCGGGTGAAAAGGCGGGGGAGGGGGCGAGTATAGCGCGGGCTGTCCATCGAAGATACGAGCGACAAAGGAGCGCCCCCGCGCTGCTTAGTCGCGCGAACGGGTGTCGCAATAGGGTGTCAAGGTACGGAAACGGAGAGGCTTTTAAAGCATTCGAGTGGAAACTCGAAATGCCCACTGGGGCCGGTAAACCCTTAAAACTCCCCAAAAGCTCGCCGGGAGAGAAGTCTCGAGCTTTCCCGCGGACTCGCGGCTCCCGACGAAATCTCTGTAGTTTATAACTTCCCGCCCATGAGCGTGGCTGCCGCCGCGCGGGGACTCCCCGCCGCGTGCGCCTCTCCATTATTCTTCAGTTGTAAACTCTCGTCCAAAGTCGTTTCCCGCGGAATCGTCGGATACCGCTGGACGAACCGCGGGAAGCGGTCGTAGCGTCTTATCGGATCGCGCGTCGTATGTAATTCTCGTTCAGTAGTAACAGGGGTGAAGCGTCAGCCGAGCCGGAAAACAAATTACCCTCGCGACACTGAAAGCAGCGCCACGCGCGAATCTTCGCGATCCTCGCGGTGCTTTAAACGACGGCGTCACATCGCGCGCCGCGGGAACGCGGCGAAGACTGATAGCGAGAGTCCCGCGTGACGGAACGCCTCCCTTCCGAAATTACGTTCGCATTCGATCGAAGGTATATAAGCAGGTCGAGGCCGCGTTGCGTAAGCGATAACAAATGTCGGTCATCGGTATGAATCCGGATTAGCTCTCTCGACTTCTCGCTCTTGGGGCGTTCCATGAATTATTCACTTCCGCAATTTTCTTCGTTTCCATCTTCGTCTCGCTCGCGTCCGTCCGTCCGTCCGGTTCGGATTGGATGGAGCTGCGGCTTGGCGACACGGAGTCGATCGATCGAGATCTCTTCGCGTAGACTGAGAAAAGTAATTTGGTTAAAATGACGAAATGCATCTAATTTGACGCGTTCAGTTATTCTAACGAAACGTTATTTTATTCGGAAACACACTGGTAAATTTAACCAAACAGATGCAGAATCCATTTTTCAGCAAACAATCTGATCATTGTCTCCATGATTTATATTAAATGGACGAAATATTTTTCTCGGTGTACGCTTTTTTTCCACGATGTGCCGAGTGCATGTAACATACATACACGTGTTCAGAGATACTCGTACGCGCTCGGATAAAGACGCGTAATCCTCTTTCTCCGCTCGGGGAGTGTGAGTGCAGCGAAAAAACTGCACCGCTACCTGTTGAAGCGTGGGTGGACGACTTTAAGCGACGCTTCTCGGCTTTTTCTTCATACACCCGTACCTACCTCGCCGACCTTGCCTCGTTGGTACTCTCGGATAGTATCCTCGACTGTTTTTGCGTCGAGCCCGCGTACCGGCGCGCATCACGCGTGAGGAGTTTATCGAATTCCTATAACGCTAAGCGGGTAGTCCCTTCCTCCCGGATTTTGGCTGTATTTCCAAAAAATACTGGGCAGTCTCGACTGCCAAGTTTCGAGGTGGTCCGAGCTCGTAGGAAGCGGCACGCTACGAGTACATAGATGCGGATGTATATACCCTATTGGTATCCGCTTCTCTCTCTCTCTCTCTCTCTCTCTATCTCTCTTTCTCTGGTATATATATATACATATACTCTTACCAGTACCTATATAACAGGCTCGCGCGAGCAGTTATAAGGTATACCAACCAACCGCCGCCGTTCTTGCGCTCTTGGTAAGTTTCCAAAGCCAGAAGTTTTGCGGGTCGCGCATTTACTTAGGGAAGAAAGTCACGAGCTCCGCGCGGAGTTCTACGTACCCATACGACTATACGTTTTATACCGCCTCGTACGTATGGATAGAGGCGCCTTACAACCAGTTAGATATGCCAGCGACTTTGTCGTCGATAAGAAGGGGACCGTGCCGGTACTCGGAGAGAATACCACGTTACTTTTTGCTATACGTTATTATCAATAATGTTCTGGTTGAGTTTCTGTAATCAGCTGAAGCCACATTCTTTCCATTTCCTGTATTTTTCTCCCTTTCTTTACCTTCACGATATCTAACAATTGGGGAGTTCTAGAAAACCTGGAATTGTTCGGGAATGTTATATGTCGTGGAAAAATTTAGGAAGTCAAGAAAAATCTAGGAAGTTCGAAGAGTTTTTTGAAATTATTTTGGTACTTTAATTAATAAGTTGATTTTATTGTGCACGTCTCGAATTATCGATACGTACCTATATAATTTCTCTTGCTTAAGTCATGCAGAAACCCCAATCGATTCTTCACTGCACCCTTCAAGTTGAAATGCAGTCGAGTCTCGTGCGCCACGTCGACTCGTCGCCGATTTTAATTCATAATTCTCTTGACTCGAGAATTTATCGTACGCGATCTCTTTTATACGTATAATATAACAGGTGCACGCGTACCTACGAGGTTTGAAGAAAACAAGTTATCTCGGACTGGAACGCCTGGAAAAAATTCAAGGAACTTTACTTTCAAATTTCACTAGACATCGTGACTTTTCTTAAGCGTCTTCTTTTGTTTTACAGAACATCTCGGATGAGAAATGCCTTCATTGTGGAATTTACGAGGAACCGAGCTTTCCTCGCACGACTCCGTATAGCGGACGTTTCGTCCTCCGCGTGACGAGATACATCGACGAATGGACGAGAGGAGGTAAGGCGAATGTTTTTGCCCCGTTTCCGCATCCCCCAAATATATTGTCCCTGTCACGACGCTTCAACACGCGACGTAATGGGTGATTTAATCGACACGATTAGTAGAAACCTTCCCCATCCGGGTCCTTTTAATCTACGATCAAGACCGGAACCACCGGCGATCGCGACCAGGATTCGCCCGGCCTTCATTGTTGACCTCACCAGTCACAGGTCAGGTGGCAATACGTTTCCTCGCGACGGAAATTACTCCGGTCACTACGCGTCCATCCGCAATTAACTCCGTCCAGACGGTAATTGCAATCGTAATCTGATTACATCGAGAGGATGCCGCTAATTACGAAGTTTGTAACGATCCAAGTTGTCCGCTGCGGTTATGCAGCACGAGAACAAACTTGTTCGCCGGTAATGCCGTTGCATAGGCGATGCAGCAGCCGCTCGTCAACTGATTACATGAGACCGATAATGTATCCGAAACCTCGGATGTTTCGGATACTTCGAGGCACGCCGTTAGTATAGATAATAGCGACGGATAGTCGCGGAAATACGCTGACTTTTTCGATGTACGAGGGGAACTGCATGACGGGGTTGTTTGCTCATAGAATCGATGAAGAACGGAATCATTTGATATTAAAACGCCAGGTCATCGCGAGAAATTCGCGGGGAATTAATACGAGTGAATTTCCTAACCATTGTTGACGTTGCAAAAAATACTTCACTCCCTCCGAACAGACGGAGTCTCGTCATGCCTTCGCGTACATAGATCACGGGGTTCCAGCCGTGTCAGGGGTTTGAGAAAATTCGTACAACGATTCTTCGCGGTAGAAGCAACTCTTCTCGGCAGCTATTTATCAGCGGCTCCTTTCGCTGGGATCGATCTTGCGGAGGCACTTGACTCGCGCGACGTTTTCCCCTCGCGGGAAAACGAGGCGATAGTCGCGGAAAGTTCGTATCGGGAACACCCTCTTTCCCTCTCCGCGCGAAGGGAGACGCCGTATTAAGAGCTGCATTGTTCCCTCCTCTCCGCTCCCTGCGACCCGTCCCGTTTTTATTCCGCCGATTGCCATATACGCGTACCATAAATGGAGGGAAATTCGGTTCGAATTTTTCCCAACGACGAGTGGGGGCTGCGGGAATCAACATTTCCGCGTTCCCTCGATAAAAAGAGCAGTTCGATTTGTTTGTCCTACGAAATTGTATTCCCGGAACGTACGAACGTTCCCATTCCATCGGCTCGGTCGTCCGGAACTCTTCCCTCTCCTCTTTTCGCTCACCGAGCTTGTTTTCATTCATATCAGATTTTCATAATATGGTAATTTTTATCGATCGGAAATAAGCTGTCGAGAGTTTCGCGTCGTCGATTCGCGGTGACCAACCGGTGAGTCATTCCTCGACGTCGTGCCGCAGAGACGGATCTCGTTTGTACAATTCGCATGTACGGTCCCTCGTCAAATTGACACTGCGCACAGTGAGAACGGTTGACGATTTGCGCACGAATTGAAGGATCGAACATTCTATTTTTAGCCGAAAGAACGCGGGTGAATCAAATGAAGGAGAAAGAAAAATAATTTTAAATTGATCAAGGTTTCGAAAAATAACATTTTTCTATCCACCATTCAGTGAAAATATTGTTTCGCTCGTATTATATTACCAGAGGCTAGGGAACCGCTTCGTTATCATTCCGCGGTATTTTTCGTACGATTATTATACGCGTGTCCATCCGTTGAAGGGGTGCTCGAAGGCTAAATCCACGCTTGTGGCCGTGATATCGAAGGCTATTATACGTACATAAGTTACTTGTGCAGGTGCGTAGTCAGACTTAATCTGATTTCCCGCGCAGGTACCTTATCCTACATACTCTGGAGGGAAGGGGGGAGATTCTTGTCGCTTCGAGTGGAACAGCTTCGCTCTTGCTATGCGATTATTAACCCCGCGGCAAACAGATAGCTGGTATGGATAACAAATGCGAGTAGTTCGAGACCTCCCTTCATTAATCTCCCGGTGATAACAACGCCTCATTCGACCCGAGCGACTCGGACGGGTCGAAGTCTACTGTTCGCACCTGCGCGCCCTTCTGAGTTGTTCTATGTTCTATCTGGACACATAAAGATTGCCTTTCATTGGATTTGCGGTGGGGTGCTTTGTCCGGCGATCTTTTCGGTCGAACTTTCTTCCTCGCGCGAACTGATATACATATGTATACGGTGTCTAGCGGTTAGGAATTGTAGAAAACCTGAAAGTGTCGAGGAACTTTTGGAATTACGGAAAAGTCGGGGAAAAGTTAGGTAAATTGAAGAATTTTTAGCACGGAGAAAAAATTAGTAGATTTGACTAAATTAGCGAACACTAGCGAGGGAGCGAAGATTTAGTTACTTAAATGAATAATTCTTTAGAATTGACTATACAGCTTGTGTTCGTCAAATAGTTGTCAATCGTTATAACCGAATTATTTAACTGAAAAAATTTAATCGGTATTCCTTATTTTTTTTCTACGATCAGTGTGAGAGAAGCATTTCATTCATTTATTTTATCTCAATTCGCACAGAGCGTTTGATTTTCAGTTCTTAATAACAAATTTTACAAAGCGCTTCGTTGGACACGAAATTCGATAAATTCGGAGAAAAATCCACATCACATTTCCCGCTCTTCGCCAGCAGAGTGAATTCTGGCAAACTTTGGACTTGGTCCATTTCAATCTCCGGCCAATTCGTACCAGTCGCTGTACCGCTCGACGGGGGGAGGTGGCACATCCGCTCGGAGCCACCCCTCTTCATTCCGCAATCGCGCTTCGAGTTACGCGGGATATCGGAAAATCAGTCTCGCGGTGTTTTCGTCCGCTTCTTGCCCCCGTTATCTTTTGTTCGGATAGAGCCACGCTGCAAACGCGGGTCTGCCCGGCGTCTGTCAGCGTCCCGGCAGTCGTTAGTCATCCTCCCGGGCCTCGAGAGGCGAAACCACGCGCAGCGAGGAATGATCCAATATCATCCATCGAGCGACCGTTCGATCCCACTCAGCGGCGGGGTAGCGAGGTCGCCAGTTCTTTTCGGAGTTGCGACACGCGACTGACGTCACGTCGGGCGAGCTTAACGAGGCAGCGGCTCTCCCGGCTCGACCTCCGGAAAGCCGCGCGAACAATGTAGCGGTGCCGATGAAAATGTAGATGCCGGGATGATATCCGTGTACGTAGGGAGATCGCGATAAGGAAATTTCGGCTCGTAAATCCGAGGAGATCTCGGTGCTCGCGCGGGTCGCTCGCGAGTGTCCCCCCCCCCCCCCACGCCGCACGCGGACACTCGCGGTGGGGTATTTATTATCAACGGGGTGTGTGCCGTCTGAATTCACCTCCCACGGGAAGGGCCGCCGGGGTCTTATCTTCTATCGGAGATTCCACGTTGGCCGAGCTCCAAAACGGTAGTGTAATTCCTCGGCGCGCCGAATCAACGCCGGCGAGCCCGGCGTTCGCTTTCCGCTGGGCGAAACGTCGCGCGCGATTCGCTTTCTACTTTCCTCGCGGCCGATGCATCCGTCTGTACGCACGTCGACGCACCTGCCGCGCGGGAAGGAAGGAAGCTCGCGCACTCTATCGATCCGCCGGCCGCACGCGGCCTATTACTACTGGCGTGCGCGTCGTCTCTTCCGAGCTTCTCAGTCTGGTGTCGCGCGACGAGAAAAATGTACCTACTCGTGCAAGTAGTACACGAACGCGTCTCTATCGTCATCGCCGTAGGACACGACGAGGTGCGACGACGTGAGGGAAGAACGGGACGTCGAAAGTAGCACCGCCGATATTCCCGTAGAAAGATACACGCTTGCACGTCCACGTCTCACGGGCGTCTCTCGCGTTTCTTCCCCGAAAAGAAATTCCGAGCGAGGCACGGCGCGCGAATGACGACAATGTAATTTCGCTGACGCGCGCCGCGTCACGAGTAACGGGCCCACTCAACGCGGTTTCTTCTTCGCGAGCCGGGGGGTTGCACCCCTCGCGTCGGAGCGAGGGTCGATCCGTTGCGAGATCGATTCCGTATATTTCGGGTCTACGCGCCGCGCTGGAAGTATGAGAATCAACGGGGACGCGACAGATACACGCGTCTGCACGACGCGCGCGTGCATAAGAATTTCGTATCATATATGACACACGCCGCGATACGTTCACGTGACTTCGTACCCATCCTACACTCACCTATCGTCGTGAGTGCCGGCAGATGTATCTTGGCACGATACCAAAGCTCTAATGTTATCCGGCAACAAGGGGAGATATCGCGGAATTATCGTTGCCCGAGGATTTACCGCTGCAGCAACGGAGGCGGCGCCAGGCACTTCCGTCTCCCTCTCCTCCGTCGTAGGTGTCACGCGAGCGAGCATTTTTTTTCCCCCTTTTTCGAAAAGTTTCGCCCCGGCGCGCCTCGCACCGCGCGCCGCCGTTTCCCTCGACTGGCGGGCGGCGCGCGGGTCCGGGGTGAGAAAATGGGTGGAAGAGAACGGCGAAAGGGTGGAGGCGCAAACGATCGTTCGGCGTAACAAACGAACAAACGTCAGGAATGTCGGGGTCTCGACGAGGGAGGGTCCCTCGCTAATGTCGAATAGTTACCCCCGCCGTCTCGTGTCGTCTGACAAACAGATTTGTCAAAAGTTGGACACCTGCTGCTGCAGCACAGCGGCGGCGGCATCGGCTACATCCATTTCACGCCTGGGCGGGCGATATTATTCGTATTCGCGCGATGATTTCGCTGTACACGGAGAAAAAGAGTAGCGGTGGTCGCTGTTTGGACAGGGATGATCACTGTCTTGAAATATCTTACGTGAAATCGAGTATCGAATAGCGATGACCCCGCTGTTGGGACGCGAACCACTGCTGTTCATTATTGCTTTCATTGAAAAATTCAACCAGCACTGTCTGGAGAGCAATCATCGATTTTGTTTTTCCTCGTGTAGTGAAATTCAATCGATACCAGAAAAAAGAAATCATTTACATCAATGAAATTTTTTAATACGTCAACTAAATATCTCTTCCTCAGAATCACATGAAATGGTATGCGATTGCAAGGAAGAAATGTCAAATTAATATGAAAAAAAGATCAGATTGATCTAAATAAATAAATACTTGCGATCCCGCAAATAATTTTTAGTAGATCTAATTAATTCTTTTTTTGCGTGCAGTTGGGACAACTTCGCGTTTAGGTTCCGCATATTTAACATCGCGATGTGATTGGCCTGACTGACATTCAATTGAATCAACTAATACTTTTTCTCAGTGTAGTCGGACATTCGTGCTTCTTTGGGTGGGACATCCTTTCCTCGATATATAGCAAACGATCGATCGAACGGAGAAATGGATACACCGAGAGAAGAACGCCTCAGCCATCCTCTCGAAATATAGTAAGACCGTCTTATTACTCGCAAGGATACGCGGCTGTGCAACAAATATGACGGATAATCATCCTCGTACGGCAGATATCGACTACCGATGAGCATCCCCGGGCGCGGAGTCGTCTCGCCTTTCACGCGGGAAACTCGAAACGCTCCGCACATCCGAGGGGATGAAATATCCGTTCCGATTCGAGGGGAACGGCGCGCCCTATATTCCTTTATTTCGACAAATCCTCCCCCTGCCTTCGCGGCGCACCGTCGCGCGATAACGAGCGACCGGCCGTTCTTCAGGTGTCTCCGCGTGAAAAAAGCCGCTCGTGAGGGTTAAAGGCTGGTAAAAGAGCGATAAGCCAAATCCACGCGGAGCTCGTTACGTCTGTTTTGTCGGACCGCCACAGGGGCGGGGGAGGGACCAACGTGGAAGGATCGCCCACGCTCTTTCGCCCTTCTTCTCTCGGCACCCTTATTTCTACCGCGTCGGACGCGAGATTCGCGCGCGCGCGTCTCTCATCTCGATCCCCGGAATAACTCAGCGCGAGCGGACGATAGCACCGCAAACTTCGCGATTAACGTCTACTTTCGTGTACACGCGCTTAATCTCGTCCGGCCACGCTTCGGCTCCGTCCTTACGACGGATTGAAACTTGGAGGCTCTCTCTTAGAATAATTATGCCGGGACTCCTCCGTGTACCCACCGTCATCTCACTCGCGACTCGTCTTCATCTCGTTAGGGTAATGCCTTGGATGTCGCAGTCGCGTGACGTGCGTGATATTCTCGTTATGAGCTCTCGCATGGAAATGGGGGGGGGAGGGGGAGTCAAGACGAGAATTCTCGTCTCAAGAAGGCTCGTGCTTCCTGTTTGTCATCGTATCCACCGCCATCCCCGGGATAACAAAGAGAGGGGAAAAGTAGACGAGCAGAGAAGAGCCGGGGCCGAAGAGCGGAGTCAAAGGGGCGGGCGGCCAGCGCAAGAAGTCGTTCATATATTCCATTAATTTTCTCGAACGCGGAAGTCGATTCGGCGTTCTTGATTGTTCCAGATGGGAAACGAAGTGCGAGGGACGGAGGGCGGGAGAGAAGGGGAGGGAAGGTATAAAGCGACAGAGTGTGGACGGGGTTGGAAATGGGGGAAGAAACGAAATCGAGGCGAAGTCTTCGGACCGCGCGAGCCGATTTCTAGGTCTCGTCGCGGGGTGCACCCATTTTTCCCCGCGGTAAGCGGATTCGAGGCGCCTCTTCGAAATTCCCATTACAACCCTATACCTGGGGGAGTAGCTTCGCGGATTGCGACATCGAGCGGAAGGGACTTCCGCGAATTTTCGATGACGCGCGACGAGTGAAAAACGTCGGCGGCGTGCCTGATAAAAAATGTCGTCGCGGGAGGCGGAGGGGGTGGATGGCGGGATTGTTCGCCGCCATCACGTTCTCTCGTATCATTCACGCCTTCTGTTCCTGACAAGCCGGTGCCGCGGCAAAACGCGAACCGATAGAATGACCCGCCTCCGCGGCGCGAGCTATTGTATAAGAAGCGGACGGTGTTTCGTATATGTATAGCAGCCGGCGGTTTCTTGCGCGATCGTGATTGTCTGCGATTAAATTGGTCGTACGTATGGTCAGCGAGAGCGCGGGCCGCTCTCGAATTGCGAAGCGCGTAAACGCTATCGGATCGTGAATCGCGGGGATCGTCTTCCTTCTTGAATTTACGAGCGTGCGGTAGGAATTCGTATCGATAGAATCATCCGCGTGTTGGTGCGCGTATAAACTTAATAGGAAACGTAAATCGAAGTTATTTCCGCGTTTCGACTAACTTCGATGGATGCTAACGGCGCATTCATATTTTGATTCGACGTGTCACATGATACACGTACCTACCTAAATGTCGATTTAACGTGACACTTCTATCGGGCGTCTCTTTCTTCATTGTTATAAAAGATAAATTTATTGAACTTCATATGTCGCATCGCTAATGCCAAAAAAGCTTACGAAAAATTTGTTCTCGTGACCGATAGAGATACGTAAAAAAGGTCCAAAAATCGTTAAATAAAAATTAAAAAAATTAAAGGCAAAAGGACATGTGGGATGTGGTCGATACGCCCTTTTGGCATTCAGTTTCTTAAAAATTTTCGTGATTTTATTTTCGTGATTTTTAAGAAACTTGATACTTACGCCTTTTTGCTTTTAAGTTTCCGGTTATTTTTTTACTTTATTTATTCGTCTTTGGACAAATATGAGTGTGAATAAAAAAGAAACATTTTTTATACGCCATCTTGGCTTTATAAAGTCGCCTTTTGGCGGATACGACCTTTTGGCATTAGTAACATGATGTATAGTGGAGGTTCCGCATGGCGAGTATACCACATTTTATATAGCCTCTCGGTAGAAAGCGGAAGAGAACGCTACATAAAAGAAAATAACACCGAAGTGTACCCTCGGTTCGCGGTACTCGTATGCATCCACGCGTGCCCCATGGTCGTGGAAAAAACGCGACTCTCTTGGCTTTCCAATTTACTTTGTCGTCGAAAGCGGTTGATGTCGCAGGATTCTGTTACCCGCCATCCTCTCCGTCCATCTTTCACCCTCTAGTTGCTCGGGCGTGGAACGATATCCTCCTTACTTCAAAGGTCGACGCTTTAATTACGTCGTTTTAATTGAGAATTTTTGCCTGAGGCTGCCGCAGAGAGAAATCATCCCACGCGTGCGGTCTATAAATATTTGCGGGCGCTCGGGCGTCTTGCATCGCTATAGCGATGCTTGCACGTCGCGCTTAATTGCAGCGCGAAGCGAGAGAAAATCGCGGCGCGCGCCGAGACTGATTCGGCAATCGTTTCCACGCGTGTCGAAGGGTCGCTCGAAACGAATCGCTGGGATCGATGGACCGAACGCGGCGGAGGGAGAATAAACGAACCGTTCGACGTCTCGCGTTAGGAACAGCGGTCGCGAACGGGGTCGATGCGTGTACCTGTTATCTAGGGCTTACTTCGATCCCCTAGCGAGAGACTCACGTTATAC
The DNA here is from genome assembly GCA_963678675.1 of Xiphydria camelus. Classification (NCBI taxonomy): domain Eukaryota; kingdom Metazoa; phylum Arthropoda; class Insecta; order Hymenoptera; family Xiphydriidae; genus Xiphydria; species Xiphydria camelus. Next base: position 5,656,728 of record OY783191.1, on the reverse strand, counting down.
CGTCATTACGGCTTCCGCGGCACGGGGAAGCCCGTATCGAGAATAAGAGACGACGACGTTCGCATTTGAAGAACCGCTCGCGTTATGCTCTTCGTTGGTATTCCAAGCAAATCGCGCGATATTCCCGTACACCTACCCTATTTCAGGGGCGCGGTATATCGGAAATGGCATCTAGATGCGGATATGACCGGTAGGTCTGAATAGGTGCGTAAATAGAATAGTATAAAATGAAATAAGGGAGATTTTGCGGGGTTGATGTATCCTATATGTATATATATACTCCCTGCTCTATCCGTGGAACAAATTGAATTTGTCTTGCCCGGCTGCTTCGGAGCTTCGGGAATATCTACGTGACCATGTAGGCCCGAGACGACTCTCGCTCAGCTACTCCCGGAGTCAGTATACACGCACTGCCTTCCACCCCCTCCCGGTGAATATCCACCCGAGCCCATCGCCGCATTATTACATCAACCCACCCTAACTCTCGGTGTTCGCCTCGATCCGTTGGTAAACAATTTTTCCTCTCGGTATAACCGCGCGGACTGTATCTGGGCGTGTATCGTACCGGGGTATCGTCGTTTAACTGTATAGGTATGGTCACGGTGAAACTGTTTGCAGGTGGGGTTCGGTGGATATCGTAATACGGGATAACAAGACGGATTAATTTTAACGAATCTCGATTGGGGTTGATGTGCTTGATGAGAAGTGTACGCTAATAATAATTGTTATGCTATTGGGATAATATCCTCAATTGAAATTGACCCGTAACAATTATCTTCATACTCATATCTGCGACTATATCATAAATATTTTAAACAGTGCAGTGTAAACTATAATTTCGTTATAAATTTCTCTCCACGTATCGGGTATTCAGGTACGTTCGTAGAAATGACGTACCTCCGATGTACATGTAATGTACGTAAACCAACAACTGGCAGGTGTATTTAACAAATGCTGTACAGTCAGAATTCTGCACGGGTTATATAACAAAATTAATCGCGTCCCAACAATCGTGGTTTCTCGGTGGTTCAGTAGTGATGGCCGTGATCGTGTCCGTGACCTCCGTAGGTCCCTCCGGAGTGATCGTTTCCACCGGAATTGTGAACGACGGCGTGAAATCCTCCGTGATGGTCAGCATGGTACTTGACGGTCCTCACGTTACCACCGGGCTCCTTGATCGTGTACTCGCCGGCTACGTTGTTTCCTGTGAACGATCGTATAAGTTTGATATGTCGTAGTTTTACGATGGCGGGGAAAGCTTATCGCTCCAAGAAATTAAACGGCGATGAACTTGTACGGGTCACCCTTGGTGCGACTCTTTTTGAATTCCGCGAATCCAAAAAAAAAACGTCATCTTTAACAGTACTTAAAAACGGTTCAACCCCTTCAATATTAATAACAATTTGATTTGAATTTAATTTTATCAAATGATATTTTTATTCGAATCAAATCAATGCTCATTCGATTCGAGTGAGGCACTTATCAGATACTACTCGAAAAAGTTCTCCTTCGAGGCATTACCGTCTCTGTGCTCCTTCTGTCCGTGGTAATCTCCGGTATGGTGGTCCTCGACGCCGTAAGCGAATTCATATTTGGGGTGTGCCACATAATCGACATGGTGATGACCGTGCTTGTCGCCGACGACGACCTCGTGTCCGGGTCCCTCGACTGGTCCGTGGAAGTGGGCGAAACTGTGAGCGTGTCCGGCGGAACAGACTCGTACTCCCTCGAGGAGGGCCACCAGCGCGAAGGCTGCCGTTGCGACTGACTGTCGAGGGAGAGGCGAAGAGAGACACCGTTACTCGGACATTTCGGGGACCGACTATCTCCCTGCTTCCCTATCGATACAAACCTTGAAGGCCATTGCTGCTGCGTCTAAAGAGTAACGAACGTGAGTGATAAACCTCCCGGCTTCGTCCGAGCATTATATACCGCGTCTCGGCATTGTGTTTTTCGCGCGGAATTGCACCATTACATTGTTATTTAACACCGTATAGATATTGCGACGGGTACAAAAACCGCATTCGGACCAATCGCTTTCCTATGCATAAGTGTCGCAGTGTATACTTGTCGTTTACAGGTTGATGGATAATTATGTACGTCTATTGCTCTATTTGTATAGCTGCGCGAGGAGAATGTGGCCGGATCGTATTCCAATAATCGTCTATCCGCGTATTAGGCACGCAATGGACATTTTTTCAATTGATTTCTTTCCACGGTAGATCGTGATACGGGGATATCGCTTGCGTGATATGCGTTTATTGATATAAATGCATAAATAATGTCAGTTTCATTGTTATCGGCCTATGAATAACAGATGCATGAATTTTTTTTCAAAAAATCGATAAATGTTAAAGAATACCTCTTAAGATTATGCCAAAAATTGTAATTTCTGAAATCGATCGCGCGATTACCCATATTTTTGTATTTTTTCGTACTTATTCCGGAAACCAAAGTCTTTGATCGTTATCCGAAAAGATTTATAGGATATCGGTGATTTTGTGTACTAGACACTTTTTAATTCCACCGAAAATCGTTCAATAGAGTCTAAAAAAATCATGAAATATTATTTTCAAGTTTTACTAGACACTGCAGTATTACAGTGAAACGATCCACTACGCGAATTGGATTTGAATCTGTGTTTCACTGACAATAAATTTTCTTATTCCTGATTCATTCCCGAAAAGGGTATGCTAAACAAGCTACCGGATGTCTTTCGGGGATGGGTAAAAGTCAAGAAAATTTATTGCCAGTGAAATAAAATAGATTCCGGATAACCGGAGTTTTATTGTAACGACTTTCTTATAGGTACTACATCAACAAGCGCGCCGAGACAACTGCGCCCCAGCGCTCTGACGAATAAACAATTAAGCGAATTGACGCTATATATTCAACAGAGGAAAATTTGGCCAATCCGTTGGCCATGCCGTGCATTTCGACTGCTATTATCTCCTTAGCAACACACTTGGAGCAAATTTCTCTCTCGCAATATAGGGTGTATTTATTAAATTCATTTACTACTCGTAGAGTCTTTCGTCAATTCATCCCTTGTAAATCCGTAGAATCAGGTTAACCCGTTATATATTACAGTCAGCTTTGCGATATACATTATATATATATATCATCGTTATTTCGATGTCGCACATTGGTCCATCATCTACAACACTGTCATTCTGCAACAGCAAGGAGATCGAAAGGAGACTTGCGATACGACATCTTTCACAAGTCGCTATTTTACAATGTCAGTTTCGACAGTGGTCGAAGTGGATTACAACATTTGAGCGATTACTTCGCGGAACGACATTCGGGCTAAAGTTGCGGCATAACGCGACTCGAGGAATTGCAATTCGCAGGACGTCGTTTGAAATGAAGTCGACCCGGGGCCGTCGGGAGAAAAACTCTCGTAAACCCGGAGCGGAGCATATCAAACTCGCCGTACCTTCGCCCGTAGACTCGTGATGGCAGTTGAGGCGAGGAGCGTAAGAAGGGTCGCATCCCCGACTTTTTAATATTTTTGTCGAGTTTCATTGCCCTCCTTCATTAAGTATGTAAGGTTCCGTACAATTTATCTTTGACAAATTTACTGAATCCCTTATGACAAATTCTAAAGGACTCGAGTTTTCGACGGGATCTTAATCTGCTCAATTTTTTTAGATGAATTTCAACTTCGCATTAATTTCTTCTGTCATTTTAAGCCCCTTTTCGAATCAATTACGAAATTACTGTAACCATTTCGATTGGATTATTTACGATCAAAGAATTTTTTGCAATAAGGACTTATGGTGAATTTTTATAAAATCCCTGTACGGCGGGAGAGAAAAGCTCTCCCGGAGTCCGAGTAAAAATTTACCTGCATACGTCCTTATAACAGACGACTCGACAATTAGAGAAAGCCTCCAGGGTTCGCTGTAATTGAGAAACGCAGGCATAAGCCGGAACCTCTTTGAATTCATCCTTGACCTAAATACCGATATACCGGGATTCGCGACCGTGACGTCGAATCTTCGTGGCACGTGAATAGGCGGGCAGAACGCGAATCGGAAGGTACTTTTGTGAACGATGACTTTGGAGAATGTAATCGGTATACATTGTTCGGTTTTTATCCTTCCACGAGACCGCTCCATTCGTTGGAGCCATGAATTTCAATTAATTTAAAAATTGGTAACTAATCGATGGGGAATTCATTCACTTTGTATGTGCAATCGCATTTGAACCATATTTTTTTAGCCGATATTAATTGACGAATACACAAGTCAGATGTAATTTTCCATTATGCCTTTATTATTTATATGAAAGAGTTCGCAGTGAGGTGTCGCGTCCGCACTGCAGGTACACTTTGTTATAAAACTAGATAACGAAGATAACAGAAAACGTAAAATCCGATTCAATATTTGTCCCGAAAGAGTTCGAGAACTTAACAAGAAATATCGCTTCTGGTCCTCTGTGTTAATTCGGGGGTTTGCTCGAGGAACACCGTCATCGCAGAGGAATTCGGAATGCACCCCCGGCAGTTCGCCTTTTTAGGGGATTGTCGGTAGCTCGGTCGTATTGATTAGTGTTTATGTCCATGGCCACCGTAGGTTCCTCCGGAGTGATCGTTCCCGCCGGAATTGTGCACAACGGCGTGGAATCCTCCGTGGTGGTCCGCGTGGTACTTGACCGTCCTCACGTTGCCGCCCGGTTCGTGAACGCTGTACTCGCCAGCCACCTTCTTGCCTGTTTTTAATTATAATCATATTTTCAGTATCATATCGACGAATTTATTCGCCGATATTCGATATGTCATAAAGTTGTTCTTCCGCAAGTGTTTCTATGTAACAATTATAAAGCTATAACAAATGTTATTGACAGCAATTATTCGTGTTCCACCAACCGTCACGGTGTTCCTTCTGCCCATGGAAATCCTTGGTGTGATGATCCTCCACGCCGTAGTGGAACTCGTACTTAGGGTGGGCTTTGAAATCGTGATAGTGATGTCCGTGTTTGTCTTTCCACGTGACCTCCACTCCATCACCTTCCACAGGGCCGTGGAAATGTTGGAAAGAGTGAGCGTGGCCGTGACCACCACCGCCACCGCCACCGCCTCCGCCGCCGCCGCCGCCGTGGTGTCCGCCACCACCGCCTCCGCCACCTCCTGTAAAAAATGTATCGATAAACGCGACGAAGTGGGGGATTTGGTTGAAATAGAGGGGAATAGAATCCACGGTTATTATATCATTGATATCACACACTTTTAATCCACTCGCCGTTTCCCCTCTAAGATCGTCCACTCACCTCCGTAATGCCCACCGAGAACTCCCACGCCCAAGAGGACGCTACAGACAACGATCAGTACCTGCGAATGATCGAACGTTTAACTCAGATTCTTAAAATTGAATGGTAAAGGAAAATTATACGGTTATCGCGGATCTATTTCCATTTTGAGAGGAAAGTAATTTTCGCGTAAATCCCCTCTGAAATACCGACTTAATGCTCGACATTCTAGAAAATCCTTCAGTTTTTCCAATTTTCCCATGATCTGTAAAATTCCTCGACTCGTTCCACTTTTTCCAAAATTCCTTGATTGTTGAACACCTTATCAAAGCTCGTATGGCATCGTATCTATCGAACAACGTGACTTCTCGACCGGCAGGGGTCGATCTTCCCTATCTCTCGTTCACCTCAACCCTTTATACCCTCTGAACGCTACCTAGAGAATACTAATTTACAAATACTCCATGAGCCGAGCGAGAAGGACGACGCGATTTCGTCGGCGATCGATAGAACGATCCACCCCGTGTCGATGCGAAAAATCGTACGTCATCTCTCGCTTAACCGTACACGTGTCTTAAGAAACGCACCTTCGGGTTGGCCATGGTTTGTCAGACTGAAGCACCGGTGGAAGACTGATGCTTTCGTCGATCGGTCCTGCCCGCTTTATACCCCACGCCAGTACCTGGCTACGAACGTCTTTGTCTCCTACGGTCCGTTTCGTTTGCATTCTCTGGACACCATTAATTTAATTGTCCCTCGGGTTTCGTGGCTGCGATCGGTGTGCCGGGCGATTCGGATCGGGTGGTTGTATAACGTTCCAGAAACCGCCAGACACTGACTGGTATCGGGCTGGTACCCCGCTCGTAAAGCTCATGTCCGTTTTTGCGACACTTTGTCAACGGTGAATTGATAATAATAGGCGCGTAACTGATCTAATGTTTTTTTCTATTGGTTGGTATCGGCGAGTCTCTTTGATGCGTCAGGACGGAGGCTGATGTCCCGGAAACAAAGTTAGAAGCTTGCGAGCAAAAGGGGTGTTCTAAATCGACGTCAAAGAATTCGCAGGAATAGATGGAATCGATGAACTTGAAATGCAGCTCACTCGTATACACGTGTATTTAACACGACCGTCCGTTATTGCACAATCGCTTACATACTTTCCCGCAACTCGAGTCGGCAGACCAGAGAGTACGCAGCGATAGGTTTCTTTGCTTCGATGGCTTCGGCGACATCCGATGTCCCTGAACGCGAGTCCCTCGGGAAATCAGGGACTTTTTATTTGCCTCCCTTTAAGCGAGGCGAGCGATTGAATTTTGTTTCGCGGTTGAGCATTTCCACAAAGTCGTTACATACAATCGTCGGGCCGTTATTAAGGAGAATCGTGCGAGCAGGGGAGAAGATGATCGATGCGGCGGGCGAAGTAGGTACTCGTATAGAGTGCCGCACATAAGTAGACGAGGACGCTGACTGATCAGACGCGCTCGTACATAATGCCGTCGTCTCTCGAGATCCGCATGGAAAAAATTATATGCTAAATATACGCAAATAAATATGTCACTTACATTACATATATCTGCGGCAAAACAAATATATGAGGAATATATCACGCAATTTATGTGCGGTATTTATGTGTCAAAAGGTATTTCTAATGTATTTTGCACATATTTAAATTTTATGTCAGTTTTATGTTATTATATATGTCAAAATATTTTTAGAATATATGTGCGATTATATATCTTAACGTATATTAACATGTACAATATTATGTATATTAACATGTATGTTATATGTTAAAATATATTTTTAAAAACATGTAAATGAAATTATTATATAAAAAGGCAAAAACAAATATATTCTTTGTATAAAATAATATAGGTATACGCGTAAATATATTTCTATTATTTGCAGAATATCTTTGCGCACATATAAATCACATATATTTTGACATACATTTCCCTTATTCACTTACATATAAAAGGCGACAAAACATATATATTTCAAATTTACGTGCCATAGAGTTCAGAAACATAGTTACATATATTTTGCGCATATATATTTTTCCATGCGGGGACAGCGCGGTCCCTGCCGAACTGATACTACAACGATGTCGTTACCCTGGCGACGCGCGAGTATTCGCGTTTCATATTACCGCCGAACGTTCGTGAGAACAACAACTCCTTCGTTAAATGCGTTAGAAGTAACATTCTCATCTCACGAAAGAACGAATTTAATTTCAAAGCGAGCTGGAAAGCGCGACTTTCGTATGTTTTCAACCCCGAGTGCGAATAAGCGCGGGGATGTGGCGTTCGCGTGTGTGGGTCTCGAAGGGGTGGGCTACCGTGTATTCGGCGAACTGTGAAGACGGTTCGCAGACTTTATACGCCGTCGTCGTCGTCGTCGTTCGAGGCCGCACAAAAAATAAAAAGCGTTCTCTCGTACCGAAATTGTAGGGGCTTCCGTAAAACGCTCCCCCGCGTTCGCCCCATCGTTGCGCGGGGCGCAAATTGTACTCGGACTCGCGCATTCGAGCGGGAAAAAAATTTCGCGCGCTTTTTGCGGGGACAAATTGGTGCCTTCCTTTTTTCTCTCGGCCCGCCGTTATCTTCGCGTGCTCGCGAGATATTGGTTCGCAGAGTTATTGCTCATTAAGTAACGCGGCTATTCGTTCTCCGCTTCTCGTCAGCGATTGACTCCCGGAATGACATAATACGAGATCTGTAGTTGCGCAATCGCCTTTTCGCGTCACAATTTCTTCAGTTCGGTGGAGAAAGTATCGCGCAGCATCAATTGTTTATCCTATACTTACTGTATTCCTTTCGGCTGCAGTTTTTTTTGTCAATGACTCTATTCTGCGACGGAGAGGGGACGGGGCTACCCAGAGGTGCACGTTACCAAACGTTCAGTCTTGAAGGAACGGTATCCGCGTTACGATTCGATGGCTGCAGAGTGCTGCGACTTTAGTAACATCGATCGTGCTTATTATTATAATTGACGAGTGTAACTTCTAATTAGTCTAAGTGCCAAAAAGCTAAAGTTGAGAAAATCGACAAAAGCAGGCAGATGCTTTTAAGAAATATAGTGGAGCATGTCTTGCAGATTTTTGAGTTTTAAGCCTCTACGTATGCTTTTACACATACACCCTTTTCAGATGCATTGGGGTTTGCACTTACGACCGTTATCAAGCAAAATATATATTTTTGCAAATATATGGCGCATAGACTAATTAGAAGTGACACTCTTCAATTAAACCGTTGAAAACCAGAATGGAGCAAGTCACATTTCATGTAAGCTGAGATTATTTGACTGCAAAGTTAAGTATAATTTGAAAAATCTGTCTAGATGATACAAACAGATATTTTAAATCGTAAATATGTGCTTTGTATCATCTAGAGAGATTTTTCAAATTGTACTTAACTTTGCAATCAAATAATCTCAGCTTACATGAAATGTGACTTCCACCATTCTGGTTTTCAATGGCTCAATTATAAATGTAGCTTTAAAAAATTGTCAAAGCTCGTAGTACGGAGGGACGGAAGTGCGAGGCTTACAAGGTTGTGATTTAGACACTTTTAATTTATATGCTAGATAACGTTATGTACAAGTTACATTAGCTACGTGTTGTATTAAAATTCTCGCACCATAGTTTGTATTTAGATTCGTTTAAAATTTCGGATGACACGTCGAGGGACTCTAACTCTTCTAAAATATTGACTTTATCTTATTGAGAGACCAAAAAAAAATCAGACGTTAAGTACACGTACATGTTACATTTTTATCGAGTTTTCCGACAGCTTATACTAAAGTTAATACTTATAATAGGATTAGCGACGTGTAATATTACATAATTACATATTTTACAATTGGTTATTAACATAGATTGAACTTGATAGACTCGGATCCTTTTCGCTCGCTCTTTTTGGTCCTTTCGTAGTGGCGGTAGAATGCGAATGAACGAAGGATGTTTTATCGACAAAGCCTTCGTGGCTTGATGGACATGTCGTAGCAGTAAACTGGACAAGGCGCCGCCAGTGCAGGGATTAACGATTGTCGGATGCAGTAGGATGGTAGAGGCGCAACCCATGTTCCTTCCTTGGGCGCTAGACCTGATTCTACATCAGCTCTGTAAATGACAACAGTAGATTAAGACGTGTAATTAATTACGAAGTCAATCCTCAAAGTTTCAGTTTAGCGTATAACGTGTGGATGTCTTACGTCTTGAGAACCGGTGGCGCGTAGAGTACGAGCGGATTCACTGGGGGTGGCTTGAGCAGAACAACGTCAACCCCCGAGGTGAGCAGCTCGCTCCTCAAAGCCTCTGCTGCACCCTCTACGGCTTTCCGAGAGGCGCTGAATGCTACCAGCCCTGCGCCAGCTTTAGTCGCGTAACTTGACTCGGAATCACCCAGAAGAACGATGCGTCCTTGAAAAAAAAAAGTCGGTAATCGCCGTCGCGCCGATATAGGTTTTCCATCTCAGGGCGGGACCCACCTGTGGCGAAACGGCGGAAAAACGAAAGGACGAAATCAATCACGGCCTTCGATTCTGAGTTTTGAGACCGTGATTGGTTTCCACCCTCCGCCACGCGTCTCCGCCACGCGTGGGACGCCACGCTTACACATCTCCGCCTCCGAGTATCTTGAAACTAGAGGCCCTAGGGGTAACCTCGTTAACGAAGGTTCGGCTATAACTTTAAATAGTTCATACCTATGATCAGACTCCTGAACCAACTTCCAATTAAAATCTAATTTAATGCAAATTCCAGATCAAATTTAATTAACCCTTAGATAGCCCATGGAAATGGCCCCTAAATGAGACTAAGCATGCAAAGTAATGAGCGAAACACGATGCCATCTAGCCATTTAATGATAAATTTGAGTCTTTAGTTAAAGATTATAAAAAACCACCCGACTTGAGATGGTTAAACATTTAATCTAGTTGATGAAATTCATATTCAACTGAACACTCAATTATAAGTTACGTTACAAATTCGTGCGCGAGTAGAATTAGTCATCGTGAATGTATACGAATATAGATAAGAGCTACTCTCGATTCAAGAGATTTGGTGGGGTGGAAGAGGCAGGGAGGGGGTGAACTCAAGCTTAATTCATTACCTCTCCTCGAACGCAGCAGTGGAATAAACGCCCTCGCAGTTCTAAGCGGTGCGACCAGATTATGCCGCAACATGGATTCCCACGCCGAACTGTCTTGCCTCTCTATGATTCCAGGCAGAGCCAGGCCTCCGGTATGCACCATAGCCCAGAGTCCTGCGATTGAAATAACCCTTTGGAAAAAAAATGACGCATCGCACGGAAGCAAATTGTCGGCAGATCCACGGAGAGGCGTTCAGTGTCTCCGTCGACAGCCTCAAAGCACTTATCGAGCCCAGCTCGGTCTTACCGTCTTCTCCCGCCGGAAGTTTTGCCCTGACCGCGTCCAAACAAGCGCGCAAACTGTCCTCCCGCGTAGGATCCAGCTCCATAGGTACGATCCGTCCTGGCACGCGACCCTCTTCCCCGGAAGACTCCGCAGACGCGGGTTCCTTATCTCTCTCTCTTTGAAGGTCTAAAGCCCGAAGGATCTTCGCCGAAGGCGAATTTCCCACGGGGTCTGATAGACCCGCGAACACCTGTCGTGGTAATTAATTCGGACGATTAATTCGACCGCTCCCTTTTCAAGAGCAAGTGAAACGTAATTGGATCGCGGGCAGCTATACGGAAAGAAGATAATTGGGTTCGTTTTCGTAGATTTAGAGGTAAACTATCTCGCGCTCGTGAAAGTTGGCTCGCGCGTTTTTTTCTCTTTCGAGGGAAGAAGAGAGCAGAGGCTCCTAATTATACAGCGCGCGGGTTACTGAACACGCGAAAATACGAAAGGGCGAGGCGGCTGCGTTATTTCCGCCGCAGTTACCCACGCGACTCTATCGCGATTGGCTCGTTGGCCCCTATGGTCAGGCAACCCTACGTACTGTCGTGTATTTGATGGACCATGCTATAAAGGATTGCTTTCTCCGTCGCTGGAGAGCTCCCCGTGTGGGTATGCGCTATTTTTAGCGGGACCTTCGGACTTGTAAGAATACATGTACAGGGGGTGATACGACTTATACTTCGTGTAGGAGGGCTTCATGGTTGCCTTCCACAGGCGCAGCATTACCGACTTCAGCAGCGCCTAACGGAAGGCCACCCAGCAATCGGTACACTTTGAATAATTATAAAGCGCATCGCCTCAAATGTATCGATATTGCTTTTATTGCAATTTATTTGCAGTCGCATCCTGTACTCGATAAAAAAAGTGATGTTATTTTTTAACACCCCATTTCACCGGTGTGAACCTATATGTACCACATCTAGTGTCATTCAGTCTTTTGCCATTGCAATCTAACACCAAAAGCGGTCTGTATAGGTCCACACCGCAAAATTCTTTACAGTGTACATAAGTCGAAATGCCAAAAGAAAGATCTATCTCCTTTACACACAACCTCTGCGATTCGATCGTTCACCCGTAATTAAATCCGATAAGAACATCCCATCGTCGAATTATCGAAAGTCACTCTCGATCGGATGCCTAGTCGCATCCACGATCGAAGATGCGCTCGAGCGAGCGGCATTCCGATGACGTAACAAGTGGAATCGTAGCAACCTTGTAACCGGCTTCGGCCAAAGCTAGGGCGATCTGCAGTCCCACGCCGGTCTCGCAGCTGGTGACCAGAACGTGACGCTTGCCCCGCATCTCGAATTCCTCGGTGGTGTTGCGTGATTGGCGCATCAGATAGGCCAGCAGTGCGGCGACAATCGAGCAGAGCGCCAAAATCTGCAGGGCCAGAATGGCCCCGGTCTCGGCATCCATCGCTCTTCGTGGTAATCTTCACCCTTTGAGCATGGATCGGGTAGACTCCCTGCCAAGACGACGAATGATATAGACACGATATAAATTTTCGCACTCTCTGATCCGAGAAAATCGGTTTCTTTCTGTCGAAATGGGTATCGTGTGACGGGGTATCACACACGAACACATTTTTTTTCGTGTATTTCCACGAAAGAGTAATATCATTCTTTTTCCTTCGAAAACATGAAAAGCAGTTACAGAGCGTCGAGGGGACTTACAGCGATATGATTTAAGATTACATCGGCTTAATTACTCGAGTGGTTTCGGTTGAATGAAAAAAAAAAGAAAAAGATATTAAATCGAGCCTCCCGAAATAACCCTCCACGCGGGACACTTCATCTGCAATTGGAATCTCCGGAAAAAAGCCTTGAATTTTGATCATCTCTTTCACGACGAAACGTAAATTCTATTTTCCTTTTTTATCGCCACCTCGTTATTACACACTGGTGCCCTCCTCTGCTTTACGGGTCATAAACCTTTCCTTCGACTGGTCTCTCGAATCGTTCGTCGTATATACCTGTGTAGGTGTACTTATCGTAGCCGCACGTCATAGATATATATACGAATGCTCTCGCGATCAATCTACCTGAGAGCGTAAGCGTTCAAACACACCGAGTCACGAGGGGACGGTTGACGATTCTGATGGGTTTTCTCGGAAATTCGAACTCTCACGCCGGTGACACTCCCGCGTAAAGGGAGAAATTGCTTCGAGCGTGTATGCAGTCGAGCAGATGTTGCTTTGCCACGCGGTTAAGTAATGAGAATAAAAAATTACATGCGTTTGCACGAGACCCTTCCGCTGATTGTGCACGTCTATCTACCGTTACTGTCGCGGACGTCTCGACGCGCGACAGAAGAATACTATAGGGCGTAAGCGTGGCGCGTTGTCTCGCGAGAAAAGTGAACGGTTCGCATTACGGGGAGACGGGGGGAGTCCGTTTTTACGTGCGCGCGGAGGAATCACTGGCCTTTCTAAAATACCTGTATCCAGGCTTCCGTGCGCGAGTGATCCATGTATGTGTATAAGAGCATCGCCGGACTTGTTCCGTATACTCGCGTGAGCCGACTTAACTCGCTCCCGTTCGTTCGAAAGCGCATCGCACTTTGGAAATCCGCGCGAGTGCAGAAACGAGCTGTACCGCGATCGAGTAGTTTCACTCGGAAAAATAATTCTGCGCCGAGAAAAAGAGTCTTGCGCTCTACGAACGTTCGCGTCCCGGTTTCTCCCTCGGTATTTACTTGCTTAAGACGAAATCAATGGTTGACCATTGTTTCCAATTAGATCAAAAGCTATTAATTTTCGTCTCATTTTCATGAAAACAACTCATAATCAAATCCCAATAACGAGTGAATACGTATTTCTTTAAATCAAAATATCGTATTTCTCTTCGACGATCGACTGTTCTATAAAATTTCTCTAGGCATATTAACCCTAGAACGGTACACATATATTTTGATCCTTATAACGGTACGCATGAGTCACAGGTAACCCAGCCGACGGAAAGCGCTAAAACTCTTGTCCGTCATTTTATTTTTGCTTTGAAAATATGTGAAGTCGAATCGCCAGACTGTAAGCTATACGTAGGAAATGGCGGAAGGAGCAATTACTAATTAGTTAACAAACTACGAGCTGTAGAAGAATAGCAACGTTGGAAAAAGCCGGAAAAATCAGAAACTCTCTGAGTACCTGTGACCTGTGTGTACCGTTCTAGGGTTAACTCGGGTCGAATTTAATTTGAATCGAAACTACGCATAATTAAATCGATGGTTGTACGAACTCTTGCCACATACGTATATTCCGGAATGTTCGAGGTTGACGAACTTAAAACGGGGAGCAAAGATTGAGGGAAATTACGAGTCGTAGATCGTGACGGTGTTCGCTCGCGCGAACCTTATAGACTTACGCACGCGTGACAGGTGGGAAAGTGAAACTAATCGCTTCTTCTTTCCGCAGTAATTCCATTGCATTCACTGCTCGCAACGCTAGGGGGACATTTCCGAGCAAATCGTGATATGAGTCCGGATTTGTACGAAAGGGCCGGTGGCCGAGTTTGCGCGAACTGCTGAACCGATCGATCTTCGATCGACGTACCCACACCTACACTCGCGCGTCCCAATACGGTCGATCTAACTAGGTTGCCCACACCCGGCGGCACTGTTTCGTAATTCGGCCCGAGCGCGAATCTCATTATCGAAAATTAACACGTCGTAATGTTGGTGCGTGTATGCATACAGACGGCCGTGTACGTACAGCACACCAACGTGATTGTCGGCATTCTCACGTACACGCGGCAGTATGCCAGGGCGCGTTGCCTTTTGTATATATAATATCACAGCCGACAACTTTCTCTAGAATGCAGGTACACCGAAAGAAATCGCGCTGACCGTCGCAGGTGCGGATTCCATTGAAAGGAGCGAAACGGCGCAATTGGCTGCACGTGAGCGCGCCCGGTCGCTGCAGGGTATACTCTCGAGTAAACGTCATGCCGGGTTTATACGCTTGCCAAACCTCGACAAGCCATCACAAATTCAAACGTGTGAATAGCGCGTTTGGCTTTGCTTGTGTAGGCTTGCTAGCACTTGTCGCCGATCCGACCGAGTGTCGGTTTTTGGCACAAATCAAAGGAAGTTAACGGTAAGCGCTTGCGAAGCGTTTACACGTTTGAGCGTTTGTGAAGGCTTGGAGTTTGTGGCAAGTGCCAAGCGTGTAAACCCGGCATCACATGCAGTTGGATCGGTCGTTTCAGAAATTCTGTACAGATGAAACACTCATGCGGGGTGGCTATTCACGCACTGAGAAATAATTGCGTTGAAAAAAATATTTCTTGAATGAAGAACATAATATGATCTTACAAATTTTTAAGAATACAAATTGCTAGTGTCGAAAAAATATTCCTTAAATGAAGAACATGATCTTACACATTTTTATGTCATATACCATTGGATCAGTCGTTTGAGAAATTCTGTACGGATGAAACTCATTCGGTGATTATTCGCGCACTGAGAGAAATAATTGCTAGTGTCAAAAGAATGTTTCTTGGCTAAAGAATATATGAGCTTACAAATTTTTAATAAAAAAGGTTCTTGAATCAAGAATATGTATTCTCGATTCAAGAATGCCGTCGTGGAAACAAGAAATTCTTTCTGCGCAAGGAAAAAGCAATTACTCGAGCCTATTGAATATTTTTTTACACGCAGAAAGTCATGGCTTGATCCTGAAATCATGTCATGCTTTTGATAGAAGAAGATATTATTTTAGCATCACAGCAACTATTTCTCTCAGTGCACGTGGTTGTCTACATCGAGATTAACAGAGAAATATTTAGCCTGCGCAATAATGTCTCGGGTGGAGAAACGTGCTCGACATTATTTTTTGTTCGACTCGCCAAATATTTACACTTCGCAAGATCTCTGCGATTTCTCAAATAACGGAATCCAGTCGTCCGTCTCAAAAGCATATAGCCGTTATGCCGAGTGATGAAGTGCAAAGACAAATCGTCGAACGATCGTAAAAATTCCACCTGCCTCGACACCGACTTCCAATGCCGTTACGTTCTAGCCTATCCTCCGAGATAATACGAGCCGACGTCACCTCCGTTAATCGAATCCACCTCCGTTCTCGCCACGGGGCGTGGTACGTCGGAATTCCGTCGGATCCTCGTTGCGTCTGAAAATACCGGTTTCCGCTCGATAATAATACCGGCTCGTCTCCGTTCGTTCTCTGCGTACAAAAGACGGCGGCGGCTCGCGTAAGGATCGTTCGCACGAGTACGGCGAGCCAATTTCCATCTAGAAACCCATACCATGGTCGCACGCGGTCATCGCTATATCTGTACGTCCCAAGGGCGACTGAAACGATACTCGAGGGAACTACTTTATACGATAATTTACACTGCATGCGCTCTTTCGTATCGACGGAAAGTTTCCTCGGTTCGAACGAATATTTTATCGAATTGTAACTAGCACCTAATGGCCTTTATTGACAGATCCGCTATAAGTAGGTACAACTTAACGCATTTATCTGAAATCATTATTCAATCGAATTGGATTAATTTTTACTTCACGGTATGAAAGAAAAATGCTCGAGGGAAAATTGCTTTCGAATCCACGAAAACCTTCCTTTCTGTTCGAGTATAACGAGAGCGACAAACCGCGCGACCGAAGAATTTTATTCAGCCCACGAGCGTGTCTCAAAGGAGTTCGGAAAGAAGCTCGGAGAGTATATATGTACGTGCTTTTAATAAAAACTAATGGCAGCTGTACGGCGCGACTGGTTCGCGCTCGAAGCTACGTTTTACGACGTCGATATACGAAGGTGCCCGGCGTACGCACGGTGCGTAGGTCGTATTCTCTCCGCGAGCAGCCGGTATACCTGCCTACCTACGCGCCGACAATTTCCAAACGGTCAGCCGGGCGTCCGAGCGAGCAACGGTACTCGTAGCTCTGTGGCCGGATATGACCGGCGCGATCTCCGTGGCAGGTAAATAGTACCGGTGCGTATGGGCATTTGCATGACGCTATGCAGTACTCCCGACAGCCGGTAAAGCGAACCCGATTTTTGCGCGACCCCGCAGAAACGACCCTTGGGAACCGCGATAAATGTGGCATTTACGAGCCGATTTTATGGGTTTCGACACGCTCCGGACTTCCTACCATTAGGTATTTATAAGAAGCGCGGCTATACGGAGAGCCGGTCTACGTGCGCTCGTAGAATATTAATATCGTCAAATGGAACGCCCGCGGTAGAAAGTACGCGCAAAGGACTTTTTCCGTGGGGTTGCGCTGCAGCGAGGAGCACCGGAGGAGCCTCGAGCGAGCGATCTCCGCGGCGGACATCGCCCGGTCTGTATCTACTCCAACCTTGGAGATATCGCTTGCTGAATGCAAAAAAATGAATTCTGACATTTTGTCAACCACTGCAGTTCATTGTTGACAAAATGTCAGAATTCATTTTTTTTGACTTCTAACAAACACTATTGCATTCAGCAAGCGATATTACGCGCGGGATGCGGAAGAAGAAAAATTGCGAAAGTATCGTTCAGGACTATTAGCCACTCGACGCGATCCTTTGTGTCAAGGACGAACGAGTCCTTGCTGTCGCAGAAACGCCGAGAATTTAGGAAAAGAGTTTCGCGATTGGCACGGCGCATTAGCGGCGCGGCCTTCCTATTTCCATGGCTGTCAGTGTTTTGTAAGTTGTATATTTCCGGACGCTGCTCGCGATTGCAGTCGGCAGCGATGCGTGACGACGCGAACGGCGTTTCGGTCGTCGATGATTTCCGCCTTATTCGTGGCGATGTTTGATTCTCGTAAATATTTAGAAAATACTCGCGATCTCTCGATATTCCGTTCGGGTACACCGAGATAAATTTTTTTTTATCGAACTAAACGTTTTTTGACAGCGTGCAATACATTATTCGTCTGATGTCAATGATTCATTCCATTCCAGCACATATTACGTCGAATAGCGAAACAATATTCGAGTCAAAGCTCGGTGTTCGTTCGAGATTGAAAAAAGAAATTGTTCTCTCAGTTTACGTAAACCCACTTTCATCCACTTTCATCAACGTCGATGCCATTGAACGCTCGATCGATCAATATCGACGACACTTTCGAAGAGTGTGAAAGCCGAAAGCCACCATCACGAAGTGCACTCTTCCGAAAACGCGAGGCAAGCCAAAAGTAAAGGTCGCTCGTCGCACCGTCTAACTGTCGAAAACGCGCGAACCCCGTAATCGTCGTAGAATAGGAGTTTCGTTAAAATCCACGTTAAATTCGTCACGCACCTTCTTCCGAGTTGTAGACTTACGCGGATGCTTATCGCCGCTTCGCAATAATGTGAGTTTAATATCACGCCCGGAGGAGTTTAGCGGTTGAAACTTTGATTAAGTTCGCGGCGCACACGATACTCCGTTGGTATCGAGGGACCGTATTGTCAAATCGTGCGAAACAATTTCCCCGCGCGATTTCAGGCTCTCCGGCGGTCGCGGAAGTTCCTCCGTGTTTTGTTTGACGTATGTGGTAATTTAGTGAGGCGCGTCGCGCGCTTGAAGCGTCGCCGTACTGCGTTACTCACCTTACCGATTCCCAAGACGATCGCCGTCTCTCGAATTGATCGAAGCACTAACTTTGGTGTTCACTGTTCCGCGTAAATCGAGCGAATTGCGAGTTCGACGCGAGGAATAGCCGCGACGACGCGTATAAAGCAGACGGAGAAGGTTCCAAGTCGAAAGTGCGCGTATCGCGTCGGCTGTGTTCGTACAACTGCCTTACAGAATTCTCGCTTGGAATGCCCAGGAGGAACGGTATGTTTTTAGCATACCCCGACGGGCCACGCGGAGGCATCTTCGGCTTCGAGCGCGCTTTGTCAGTCTACATCATGCGTGCGCGTGTATGCGATCCACTTTGCGGTGGATTAGTGTCGGCGGGACGTGATTGCATAAAATATCGGTGTAAACGGATTTTAATTTGGTTGGATGAAAGGACGTTGTTACGTTGTACTTGTGGAAGGAATTATATAATTTAGATCGCTCTTACGAATAGGTTCCAGGATACATTATTTTTGAATATTCAAAGTGACCGAATTTCGAATTGCGATTACTATAAAATTATAATTATTTTCGAACAAATTTTCAGCTCTGAGAATATTCAATACTTCGTTCTTCTATACTTATAATGCTTCTACTGTTGATAACACAGGTATCAAGTACATTTATATAGATCCTTTGTAAGTAAATGTACGAGTATTATTATAGCTCTTTCTTCCAATGATGGTATTCCATATGTTCGCGTGCAGAGCGAATACTTACATTCTTCTGGTTTGTTGAACTCAAAAATTGCATCTAGATCGTAGCTCTCGATATTTCGACATTCGAAGTCTTACGTCTTTCGTACGTTTCTCTAGTTACTTCGGTATATTTACACGACATAAATTCCATCAATTTACCCATATAATTCCACTGTTTCAAATAACTCTCTCATACTAAGTCCGTTGAACAGTTATTACGTTTTTGTATTCTATCGATTGCATTCTACTTCCTACTTTTCTTTTACAGTTTCGTATAAGTTTTTCATCCCAATGCTATTTACTTCTTGTTTGTTACAATAATGCTAGTGAAAAATATCTTCTAGGAGCAGCAGGGAAAAGGAGGGTGAAGTAGCATATTCCAGCTAGCCCCTGCCTGCCACTAGGAATCACTGTGAGCAGGGGCTAACTTAAATGTCTCCTTCTACCTTATTTTCCTCTGTGTACCAGATATTTCACGATATGTATAGTATATCTAAGAAAAATGAATTATATGATCGTAGACGCAGCTGTGCGTCAACGGCGGCAGTCAAAAGACCTTTATAGCTCTTAGAATTGTCGTCCAGCTATCCTTACGACCACATAACTCATCTAAGATCATTACTGGGGTACCTAGAAATTTAATTTTCATTAGAAATTTCAAATTTCAGGGAATGGTAGTGTTATCTTACGATGATCTCCGAAACCTTCAATTTGAGCAATAGTTTAGATCCAAATCCCTCCACGGGGTGGCGTATAAGATAGGACAGTGTGGCGAAAAGGATGTGGTCGCCATCTTATCGGCGGAGCGTTTCGTCCCGGAGTCGGCCTGTGGACTCGTCAGTAAGGCTAGGCCGACTCCTGCCTTAGACGCTCTGTGGTCCTCGGTGATAGACGGGCAGTTGCGGTCTTATATAGAAACTTGCCCGTTGATGGACCACTAACGAGAAGCCGAAAGCCGTGGAGTCGAAGGTCGGCGCCACCTGGCGGCAAGGCGCCGTAGCGCAACGGGCCGCTACAACAGTGTACTACCCTCTTTAACAGTTCGGAACTATACAGCTAGATGGCAATACTGTATTATACTTCAAAAAATATTTATTTATTGTGATAATTGAATTAAACATTAAATTCTGTCTTAAAAGATTAATCGATTAGACTTCGATTAAAAAATAAGTTTAGAAATTTGTCCGCGGGCAAAATCAATGACATAGTTGTATAACGGCCTTTAGTTCCAAGGTGTATTCAACCACTTTTACTCTGGAGCTCTATTACACACTAAAATCTGTGAAAAATAAGGAATAAAAAATAGAGAATGAACAAGGATGATAAATTGGTATATTCTGTATAGAATATAGATATAGGTATTTTGTTATTCAGAAGCCGGAAGCGTTGAAATCGTTAGCACCGTTGGCAATGTGCATCTTCACAGTCAGCAGTAATTCTCAACTCGAGCGATTCAATATCCACCGTATACTGAATCCGGAGGATCGACCAATTGCAAGTCACATTTGAAAAGGAGTGACCAATGACAGACTTAATCATACGGAATTTAGCATGCGGCGAAAAGACTCACTGAGGGCACCACAAGTCGATACTCTAATGGGAATGCTGACGCTATGGTATTCTTGGTATAGTTGATACCATAGGTCTTTATACCTTTATGGTTGATACTTGGTTGGGAACGTTGGACAGGGATCGTTCATTTCGTTTTGAAGCATTGAGGTGATCGGTACATTCGTTTTGTTTTAATCTTCCGGTTGTGAAACAAACTCTTCGAATTAATAGTTCATTAAATTAAAAAAATTAGCGGTGATTAAGAAATCATACGAAAGTATAAATAATTATAAAGTGGATTTTGCTAGTTTATGAGAAATGGAAAATATAGAAACTGAAATGGAGTCGTGCACGGGCCACGTGGCTAAGCGTTTAACGATAGAGGAGACTGCAAGAATTGCGGCACAAAATTCGCGCTTAGTGCCAGAATTTCGGGCAAAACAACTTGAAAGGGATGCGAGAAAGCATTGGGATTTATTTTACAAACGAAATGATACGAGATTCTTTAAAGATAGACACTGGACTACGCGCGAATTCGAAGAATTAACGGGTTTGGGGGACAATGTACCGGGTGTTCTACTTGAAGTAGGTTGTGGAGTCGGAAATTTGATTTATCCGTTACTTGAGGATGGATTGAATTTTTTAAAAATATTTGCGTGCGATTTGTCCCCAAGAGCGGTTGATTTGGTGAAAGTAAGTTATAGTTAAGAATGAATAAACAAAACGGATAATTTACTTTGTATACGGAGATATTAACATTTCTTTCTCCCTTCATTTTCAGAGTCACAAGTTGTATAACCCAGAGAAGATTACAGTTTTTCAGTGTGATGTTACAGAGGAAAATTGTTTCTCCAACATCAATGTTCCCATTGATGTTGTTACTTTAATTTTTATTCTCTCAGCTGTACATCCTCAAAAATTCAGAAGGTAACTTGCTATTTTCTAGTTTTATTAATTAATTTTAAAATTTGTATAGCTATATCAATGAACTTCAATACCATTTTTTTTTTCTTAAAAATTGTACTTTTACTTTTTAGAGTGATACAAAATTTATACAGGGTAACTAGAAGTGGGGGGGTCATATTGTTTCGAGATTATGGTCTGTACGACATGGCCCAACTGAGATTTAAACCTGGACATAAAATTGCAGATAACTTCTACATGCGTCAAGATGGTACCAGGTGTGACTTATTTTCCTTTGAATTCTTTATAGCAATAATGGAGGAATTCACTAGCTCAATATTTTGAAAAAATCTGGCACTTATTTTTCAGTTTTTTTTAATACATTGCATCCGTATTTTTCACAAATCTTAATATTTCAGGACTTATTACTTTTCTGTGGAAGAACTGGAAGAATTATTTACATCTTCTGGATTTGAAACGTTATCCTGCACTTACGTACAAAGGAGAACTGTAAATCTAAAGGAAAACATTGATGTACCTAGAATTTTTGTTCAGGCCAAGTTCAGGAAGCCCTGAGATCCACGCAATATTCTTTGGTATGCCTTCTGATTTATATTTGAATAACGTTAGGATAGAATTTAGTACACATGTAAATACATGATGATTTCATAGTTCAACTGATTCACATTGATGAACTTATTTTGCAATGTCTTTCGCTCCTATCTGACCATACATGAATTTAAAAAATGTATGGCTGAGACGTAGACTTGTATTAATTCACGACTTTATTTTTTCTCAGGTAGTGAACGATTATCTAATTCTTACTAAGTCATGAAGGCTACATAAAAAGGAAAGCAAGAATCAATCAAATTGAAATGTCACTATCTACTTGTGCATAATAGCTGCAATCTGAAAGGTAAAATCTATTGATATGTATGAGCAAGATCTTTTTACGTATGAGTATAATGCTGAATTGCTGCTGATGTGATTTAGTTAGTATGAGAACATGATGACTTCATAGTTCAACTGAGTTATACTGATGTATTAACTTTGCAATGTCTTTCGCTCCTATCTGACCATACATGAATTAAAAAAATTTATGGCTGAGATGTAGACTTGTACTAATTCACGACATTATTTTTTCTCAGGTACTGAACGATTACCTAATTCTTACTAAGTCATGAAGGCTACATAAAAAGGAAAGCAAGAATCAATCAAATTGAAATATCACTAACTACTTGTGCATAATAGCTGCAATCTAAAAGGTAAAATCTATCGATATGTATGAGCAAGATCTTTTTATGTATGAGTATAATGCTGAATTGCTGCTGATGCGATTTAGTTAGTATGAGAACATGATGACTTCATAGTTCAACTGAGTTATACTGATGTATTAACTTTGCAATGTCTTTCGCTCCTATCTGAACATTTGAATTTTAACATTTATTGATATTCGTACATCGTATTATCTTTCCTCTTAAAGTGGTGTTTTTATTTTGTAGACCTGCGTGGAATGCTGTAACGTTTGCAGAGATTTATTCCAATTTGGATATAATATATAGTACGTAAGTAAAGAGTATTGTAAAAATTATCACTTTCGAACTATCCCTTTCTTGCATAGCCAATATCATCAATGATGCATAAAACTTGTGTTTGAAATCAATAATTATGATGCTTATACACTTCGTCACTACCACTGAGAAACTTTATACTTATAACTCAAATAATGTTCTCCCTTTTGACGATTAAGATTATTTACTTTATTTCCTATTTTAGAAACGGAATAATCGGCAATCGTGAAAATACAACATTTAAATGACGGTATGTTTTACACGTTTATTTCCCTAGATCTGATCGAAAATAAATCTACTTGTTAATTATTATTTGTCCGAATGTGCGTTTGTAATGTGATGATTAAATTCAAACTGAATCTTTCGTGTATGACTATACAAAAATTAGCTCTATCTGAATAACAAATTTTTTTTGAGATTATTTACGGAAGAGCTCACTTCTTCCATTAACTAGTATTTTCTTTTATTTACAGAGGAGACGCGTAGCCGTACCTATAGGAACCCCTTAAATAATAATATAATTTGTTGATGAATTATATAATGAAATGATTAATTGAATAAAGAGAATGAAATATACGACCCAATCCCTAAGTCTCATTGACAATCATTCCATTTTGTACATTTAACATAGCAGAATAATATTGGCTAACGGTTTTCCAATTGGGAACGTCTTCGCGTAAACGTGTTACAATATTTGAAAACGTGAGTTATTTTCTTTCTTCCGCGGGACTTTCTATTGCTTCAGTAGTATTGTCCGTATTATCTAAACGAAAGAGGATAAAAGTGAATAATTCTATTGGAAACAAAATGTGAATTATGAAATATTAATGTTGCTGTATATATTCGTAAAGAAATCTTATTTAAAATTTATAGTAGGATTTTTTAAATAACCCGATCGTCTGCGTTTCCACCAAATGCATTTCCTGAGAGGGCAAGTCCTACACAAGCAGCAAAACAGTAAAACCACTATCAAGATTATTACCATTGCAATTAAACCACCCGAAATTCTTGCCGTATAGCTTCTGTAATAAAAATTCGAAATCCATGCTATTAAATTATCTCTTTAATTGATAAAATGGAACGATAAAAACGATAAACTATTTAAAAGAAAGAACACCTACGTGCTTCGGTGTTTACCGAGGGAGCAGCAATAATAATAATCAATTTCAAAATCGTAGCAGCATCTATTCCAACCTTTGTTCAACATATCTTTATCCGTGCAGACCATGACTTTCTTATTATCATTATTTTGCAACGTGACACATCCATTCTGTTTGAATGCCACAGATGCTAGTTGATAAAAAAATAATGAATAAAGCGAATGATCTCTTTAAAGTACGAATAAATGGGGATAAGTATAAGCGACACTTCATTCAACAATAGTTTTAACCTGAAAGAACTAGTTTTATTCCTAATTAATATACTTCACTTCTTTAATAAAGATTTTTTCCATCACTCCCGTTTTATCAGCTTAAATATGGATATCGAATTTCAAGTAATATACTAATTATGACGAACAACGATGTAATTTTTTACTCACTGGATACTGCCGACAAAAACGGGATATAAAAGTTATTCATTATATCCGTAGGAAACAGCGCGCTTACACTGATAAATAGTTTTCTGCTACACGTTCCTTATTCACACTACGGATGAACAAACTCGCGATACTTTTTTTTCGTACTCTCAATATTGCAATCGCAAAGGAATGCCTCAATGCGGGATGACATCCATACGCTTGAAAAGGAATTGGAAAGCGTTCGCGGCGAAAAAATTGAAAGCGAGAAATTGCATCGCGATTATTAATTAGCCAACGAATGGCACCCAATTCTATCAAACTTTCGCCGGGATTAATTATAGAGTTTACAGAATTGCCAACGAGATTAATGAAATACTTTCTAAGCAAATGTACTACTAAATTGCACAGTGATACGACTATGTTCGAATCTCAATGTAAATTATTATTGCAAGGGAATTTGGTGAACGATCGCTTGCGCAATATTTACGGGATAGAGTTGTATGATTTGAATTTTAATGTAAGGTAAAGGAAGTCATTGGAAGTACAATTAGGTCATTGTTGAATTATACATTTTCTGTTATCTGAGATGTCGATTATAGTGATGTAATGGTAAGAACCCGAGGAATGCCTACCGTTTTGTGTGTGTAGGGGGTAATTTTCTGATACCAATATGCAGTCAGTTCACGAAAGAAATAATCACTGATTTGGGTATTCACTTCAATTATACTGTCAGTATTTCGTCACCGAGGTTTGTGGAATAATCAGAATTCCGATCACGCGTAAGCGTGTAGGATCGTCCGTCCGAGTTGGCAAGGAGAATAGTAGTTATGTCGTTGCAAGGTTACTTGCTATTATAGATTTGATTGTTTGCTAATTTAGCCGAAGTTAGGCAAGAAAAAAAAGTGTATGATGGAATAGATAAACTTTCTCTGCTCCTATCTAATTAATTATATCACGACAGTAAATTTGTATCTATTTATAGAGTACGAAAATTGGTTGTTAAGATTTTGGACGAAATTCTTTCACTATATCTGCGAAATTTTATATTGCAAATATATTTAAATAATATAACTGAATGCCAAGTGTTAATATTTTTATTCAAATTGGAAAACGTAGTGATAAAAATATGCGCAGGTACGATTAGTCGAGGAAAATTAACAATAGTGGTATTTTATTATGAAACTTCAGTTACAATAAGCGATCATCTCGTAAAAATAGGAAAACTAATTTGCATATTATACAGTCTATTCGGAGAATACATTATGTTGATTTGAACATAGACTCAATTCATATATCAATTACTTTTCCCTTAATTGTTGTTTGGTAGCTTTTAATAATTTCATCGCTTGCGGATCCGCTTTATAGAGCATAGCTCGTTCTTCCTTCAAATTGGGCATGAAGAACCCCCATTGGATCCGAATTAAAAGATTCAGATGGTATTTCTAGATTATATTACCCATTGTTAAACCAGTAAACATTTCAAGTGAAAAATTGAAACAATTTTGTGTTGATGGCTATAAATTCCAGACTATAATAAAAGATTATTTATCATTTTATTGTACTCTTAATGACAATGAAAATTTAAAATACCTTACAGAAATCGAGATATTTAATTGTCTAACAAATTAACTTACCTTATTGGAGAAGGCTACCTACATATACAGCCATCCATCGCAGATCCGAAAATAATCGGATATCGATACTTTGTAGCAAAATTCAGTCTCTTTGTAATCATCTTATTTCTTATCATCAAACTGTCGGCAAATGGTGGCGCAAGGAGACTGATCAGCAAAGGAACTCAACGCAGAATGTGCGTCACAACGTGTAGCCAATGACCGGGGCTTTCCCGAATTTAAAATGCCAATGAGCTTCGACGCACCCTCCGACGTTTATAAAATAACAAAAATATCACGCACTTGCGATAAACGGATGTAACTCGAGTCTGGCGAATTGGCAGACGGTAACAACCAAAAGTAAGCTATAAATACCTATAGGGATGCTCTCTGGGGATAGTAACATCTATTTACAAGTGATCTTCCATATTAGCTTATTAGACTTGCTGAGAAAAAAGTCAACTATAAAATCAATCGTAATTCTCGTTTAACTATTCTCCATTCTAGTATCACATCTATGATTAAGAGTAAGTCATGAATATATGTCAATTAATTAAGAAAATCATAATTTATTGTTACTCAAAAATCTCGTTTCTCAAGACAACTACAGAGTTAACGCTTATACCACAGTTCACGTTACCGTGGTCCTGCATTTCATTTCTTATCAATACCTATTGGAGCATTAATACCCATCAGCGAAGTTCATAGAACTCGTTGCAACGTCTAGACCTTGATGCGCGATCGTTACGTCGGTATTGTAAAATACTTTCGTCTGTATTTGGCCGATTGCCAAGGCTCCTTGCTTCACCAGAGACGTCTTGCCTTCGCGAACGTGCACGACTCCTATACATTCGCAGTCACCCCATCGCGTGGTAGCGCGTAAACAATAGGATGTACCCTACTCCCTATGTACACCTGGCTTGATTCGTGCTCGAATACGATTACGCTGTACGTCCTCGTGCATTGATCAATCGACGTACGACGCGCGTGAGATGACCAAATCGTGGGGTATATAAACGCTCCCGTATAAACCGAAGAGCATCATTCAGTCGTCGAGCATTCCTGGAGCGGATCGCAAAGACCAACCCAACTTATTCTCAAGATGAAATTCTTCCTTGTGAGTATATAGCCAGTGATCAAAGTTGATTTTTTATAAGAGATCGTTAGTTATTTTTCCATTGTACCAAGTAATTAAGCGCTGCAACGAATTGTCAAAAGCGTCCACCATCGAAGATTATCACAACTAATAATAAATTCCAGGCTATCCTCCTCGTGGCATTCGCCGCCGTCGCCCTGGCAGACAAACCCGAGGATGTGGAGTCGATCGAGCCGACCAATGTCGAGACCAAATCGCAGGTAGCTGAAAGCGCGGCGCGAGACAAGAGAGGCCTTCTTCTGGGAGCCGCATACACGGCGCCCGTCGCCTATACTGCGCCAGTGGCTTATTCCGCGAGCTACAGCCTCCCTTACGCTGCCGTTTCCGCTTACCGTGCCTACCCCTACGCTTACTCCGCGTACAGCGTGCCTTACATCTACGGTTAATTCAACGAAGCATCGTCCAACGTCCGTAGGCTCTCTAAACACCGATAGGTACAACGGTCAAATAAATGTCACCGATAATTCATCTCTCCGTTAATAAGAAAGATTACATTCGAAAACATCTGAATAAGATTACAAGACGAACCCAGTTTCTAAACTGGGCGAAACAACTTTCCATGGTCCGCGGTGGCTCGTACATTGCTGGGAACAACATTTATCAAAATCTAACGCGATGAGCAATCTTGCATACATTCAAAATCGAGCTCATTATTATTTCGGGATACGTGTACGTTCGAGGAAATTAAACATCGACGATTGTTCAACTGTAATCAATGTAAATTAATGTGAATTAAATACACTTTGATGCAAAACTATTTTCTCAGTTTCTTCTTATGTTTCTAGGTTTTAATTGTAGGACATACTTTTTATTTCGACAGATTTATAATAATTTCTAGACTTAGCTGCGAGACCTTCCGCG
Organism: Xiphydria camelus; assembly: GCA_963678675.1. Classification (NCBI taxonomy): domain Eukaryota; kingdom Metazoa; phylum Arthropoda; class Insecta; order Hymenoptera; family Xiphydriidae; genus Xiphydria; species Xiphydria camelus. The sequence continues at coordinate 5,628,632 of OY783191.1, read as the reverse complement.
GGAATCGAATCTCAACAGACGTCAGACGAAGTACGTTATTCACATTCACATTCCACGTCACTAAAATTCTCTTCACGGACTGATGATAGCCGGAAGACGGGTGATGTCACGTCTCGCCGAGGCGAGCATGGAATATCGTCGAAACCCATAGAGTAGAATTTCTGTATATCGCTATCACACATTGATCTGTTGGTATAGAACCCGGATTGTACGCTTTTAAATAAATCACGCGATCAATCGTTAAGTATTCTTATCAAAAAAGGGGATTGAAATTCCAACACATAGTATCAAGCACTATCTATAAATATCTTAGTATCATAGTTGGTATAATTGTGTGTGAGTACCATTTATTACAATTCAATTAATCCAATAAGATTATGGGTTGCTTATATCCAAATATTCCCTATGGATGGCAATACTTGGATAGCGAAAACTCGAGGATCGAGGAGTCTCTCTTTCAATTGATTTTGTAATACTTTCTCGAAAAGTATAGACTGTGCATACAGGAACGCCATACTCGCACAAATAGTAATTAGACTACATAAGGAACGTCCGATCAGCCCTGCTTTCAATTTACGTTCGATTCTCCAATCGCGGGGACCGAGAAGAATCACTAATATTCATTTACATTGAGCTCTAATCCGCTTTCTCTTTTTATTAAAAATAGTAACAATACCACGTTATTTAAACAAATGCCATATTAGATATGCCGAAATCTACAATTATTGATTTTAAAGATCATTCTCTTGATTTGACAGAATGATCGCCGCGTGCAATGTTGCATCGGATCTGCATACATACGATATTCAAAGAGAATTTGTTATTTCAGACTGGAAGCTCTGGAAAAAATCGGAGAATTTTACTTTAAAATTTCATTAAATGCCGTGTTTAATATAAACGATTGAATTACTCGAGTTTCTCAATGAAAACGATAGACGCCCTATTAAACTGAAATCGACCTATCGAAAGCGTTCCACGTATGGGCGTATAGGTATAGAGGATGTGATAGAAATGTAATTACTAGCTCATGACTAGGTGGTCGAAGATCAGACGTTACGTATGTTTCAAGTGGATCGCCTACAATGTACTCACTTGTTTCAGACTTTGACACAGCCGTGTCGTTTGGTGTGGGACGACATATAACATTCGCGCGTAATACCATATAACACACGCGGTCCGCAATATTACACAATACGAATATTTCCCTACAAATGAGATCTCGTTGCTCTGTATTCCCCAAGTACTGAGTCTTTAAAGACTTTCACTGGGATACTCGCCAGTCGCACGTGACAAGAATGACTCGAGCTCCCCTCTCGTCGCTGAGACATCAACGCTCGGCCCCGTGAACGACCTATTCGGAAGTTCGCTCGCAAGTTCGTTCCCACAATTTGCTACGGCCGGGGTTTGCGATATTTTGATGGCTTGTGAGATAAAAAATGAGAAAGGAGCGTCGCGTACTATGTGCTCGTTGTCATTTTTGTCGAGAAACATAGCGCCCTAGGTAGATCAATAACTTTCCATTGAGTGGAAAATTGGCTATTTACGTGGAGAAATTAATCGATCAATGCACGATAACTCGAAGGTGTTCATTACAGCTTCATAAGAAATATATATAAAATATAAATGAGTAATAACATATAATTACGCACAGTGAACTGATAACGTAAGTTTTTTTTATTTAAATCTGATTCTTCCACATAAAATAAATACATAATTAATTTATTAAGTTTTGATTCGGTTAGCAACGCCCCGAGATACGTCAATATGTGTATCGATATGTGCAGTAACCTCACGAATCCGTAACAGTATTGCTTAAGTCCAATCGATGAAAGCCAGGCAAGAAAGTCTATTATAATTCGTGGATGGTCGCGACCCGACTGTATTTATACATGTGCAGGTATGGCCGTGTCCTTAGTCGACGTAAGTTCGTCCATCCTCTCGAAGAAGTTAGTTTAGCGTGTTGCGTTACAACTAAATGTCTGAAATTCCAGTGTTAATCGTCTAATTTCGAAGGGTTTTTCGGTAGTGTTGCAAGTGCTAAGTGCTTGTGGGATATACCTCGTCTACCGGCAACATGAGGCTATATTTGGTAAGAAAAAAAAAGTAGAATTTTTTGTAATATTCGAGAAATCTCGAAATTTCTCAATTTAATTTGTAAGAGGAACAGTGAAAAAGTATTTTTTTGTTTTAAATGAATAAGACAGAAAGTAGAATGAAGTCACGAATAGATATAAAAAACGATTAGAATAATTATTTTTCTATCTAATGTGAATCTACCACTATTTTAATAAGTCTTGAACTTCAATCTTATTTCAGGTTATCTGTTCTTTGATTGCTGGTTCGTTATTGGTGGTCGCCGAGGAGAATGCCAACGCGGAAAAATCGGAAGTCACGAAACTTGAAGCGGTAGATCTCGGTGTGGTCGAGACGGAGACCAAGAAAGCACAGAAAAAGAGGGACTCTGGTTACAACTACAACAGACCGGATAGATTCACTTCCGGCAACAGAGACAACTCAGGTCGTTTCGCTTCTGGCCACTCCAGATACAGAGGAAGAATACTCTCGCGATATCCGACCCGAGCGAATCGCCCGTTCACGAGATACGGTCCGCCGAATCGAAACCCATCTTTGACAAAACCGAGCTATCAGTTCAGTGGTCATCAGCAGCAACGTCCTCATCAACAGTATCGCGCGCCTCTTCACGTGCACAGTCACGTGAATCAGAATCAGAATTACAATCAGGCCTTTTCCAATGCCTTCAACGATCAGAACAGTGGCCTCTTAAATCAAGAAGTTCCTAGTCCAATTAGGGAATACGATTTCGTGGAGCCTAGCCCGATAGCCGAGCAAAATAACGAACCTTTCAACAGCAACGGGGCTAATTATCTTCCACCGGAGAACCAGAAGTTACCCACCTACATGGCACCAGATTCCTTCGCTCCTCAACAACAGCAGCAACAGCAGCAACAGCAACAGCAGCAAATATTCCAACAGCTACAGAGTTTCCAAAGTCAGAACTTCGCCACTCAAGATCAGCAAGATCAGAGCATCTCCGATGCGGCTCAATTCTTGGCACAGAATGCTCAAGCCATCTCACAGTTGTACGGTGCTCCGGCCACCGATGAGAATTTCGCACCTGGAAACGAGGAATTCTTCGGGCAAAACGATCAAGTACAGAACACCAACAGCCAGTTTCAGAATTTTGAAAGCATTACCGGACAATCGCAGGCATTCCAAGGAAACCTGCCCTCCTACGCGTCCGGGACGTTAACCGATCAGGAGTCTCTAGAACAAATACAGTCCATGGAGAAGGATAGGCTCATCGCGCAATTGCAGCATGCACTTATCAGCCAAAGTCAGTCACAGGGTGATCGATACGCCGGAAGATACGCCGCCGGCGCGCAGTTCTCCGCCGCGGGAAAACCGTCGAAGTTCAATGGGCAGACTTCAAATTTATCGGGAGGACTGCTCACCAGCGGAAATTTAGCTTTCGGACAAAATCCCTTCCTGCCGCCAGGAACGTCCAATTTCCCTCTGAACTATGGATTATCTACAGCGACGACGACGACGACGACAACGACACAGCCTCCTGTCAATACCGCGTCGACGACATCGCCGTCAACGACCACCACGTCGGGTCCGCTCCAGCCATCTCAGAACCCAAGCGGCTCCGGTACCTCTAACGTCGGTTCGTCCCTGCCTCCCGCGACGCCAAGCTTTCCCCAATACGGAGGGTTCGTGCCAACTCTGATCGGAGGAACGAATTTCGTGGCGAACGTGCCAAGCTACGGTTCCGCCTTTCTGCCTTCCGGTTCCGCAACGACGCCGATTCAGCCGGCTGGATCTTCGCCGACTCACTTCGGCCTGCCTATTCCGTTCGGCCAAGGGCAAACACCCGCCTCCACGCCTCGACCAGTGGCGCCTGGCACTGCCGTTACATCGCAGCCTCTTCCCATTCCCATTCAGCCGGTCCATTCAATTCATCCGATCGCGGCTCCGGTCGTTCCAGCTGCTCCAGCGGCAGCGGCCCCGGTCCAGCCGGGGCATCCAAGTTACGGCGTTCAACCGGCAGTGTTCAATCCTCTGCTGTACAAGCCGATAAAGGCCGTTTATCCGGTACTTTATTACCCTAATTTAGCCTACCAATTGCAGAAGCCCAGCCTACCGACGTACCCCGCCGACCCCTGGAGCTACGCTCCGTCCTTCCCTCAGGCAAAGCCAGCTCCGATTTTTAAATGAAGAAATGAGACTTGGAGTTATAGTTACTATGTGTTTTTGTGTGTAATGTACCTTGAGGTATATTTATCTTCGGATCCCCCCGGATCGACTGCATTTGTTGTTATATGTATTATAGAATGGAGTCAGCCTTAAGTGGTAATGCACGCTCCCCTAGAAGAAAGGGGGTTGTAAATACATAGATTGTATTTATTTGTTTTGTTAATAAATGTGTACTTGCTTTTCCTAATGTTTCTGCTATTATTGAAAGACGTTCAATGACGCGCGAAAGAATTTACTATCACACATATTATTTGCTGTATTATGAGTACAATTTTGCGATTACTTTCCATTAGGCGACTCTAGAGTCGGTAATGCTGCGACTATGAAAGGCAACCACCGAGCTAATTTACTCCGAAGAGAATGAAACGTATCACATTCTATATTTGAGACACACCTATGTTGGAGGTAATTAGGCGTGATTGGTCTCTCATACTGAGAAGTTACAGTTCGCGTGGAGAAATGATTCATACGAGTACATAAGTACTCTCGTCTAATGATTCCTCTTTCCAGCCATTGCCTACAAACAATTTTACACGCATTTAAAGTCACTGTACTTCAAAGATACTCAACTGTACCTCGATATATGATTTCGTCCTCGAGTTTCGTTCAATGACTTTTCCATCGCATCGGTAAAAATGAATTTTTTATTTTGCCGAAGAGAGAGATTCCATTGAAAAACATTGATAGATCAGGTAACTTATATCGAGAGAGAGAATCCATGTAGGTATCATTTACAATTTCTAGGTACTGAAATATTCGATACGCACTTGTGTTCGTTACGCGAGACCGGATTACGAGGCGTTAGACATTGAGTCTTTCATGAATAAATAAATGAAGGTTAATTATAGGTCTAATTTCAAGTTCAGCCGGTCGTGTCGTTATCCTGTTGTACGGGTGTAGCCGGTTAGTGTCATGTTCGAGCCACTCACTTTCCGTGGGTGACCCATATCGACTTCGTTTTCGTTTTACATCGCCGTTACACATACATTTACCATTTACTCTGGACCTACCCGATCGAGATTTCTTCCGAGGTCCTTTTAGGTGTGCCGTTCGAGAAATCTTCCACTCGAACAGGCTCCGAGCGGCGGCGAGCAGGATTGACGCGTCACTCGTTCCTCCCACTAGTGGCATTCTATTTGGAAGAAGGGTGCACGTGATCGCGTCCGATACGCGTAGAATGGGATATGATTTTTTTTTCATCGATGACCATGAGTGTTCCTAACTTTGCCATTATCTCTTATTTTTTAAAGTCAAATGTAGAAAGCCTACGGATTTTCTAAAACTTCCAAATTAGATATCACAAAACCTCTTTGCTTCGGTTATTCCAGAAAGCCTGGAGCCTACCTGCTTTGAAATCGAAGCACTTTTCGTTTTATACGTATATTTTATTGTAGAAACGACTACGATAAAATTCCTAATGAAGGTGATAGTATGGACATTTTTTTATTTCATGTTTTAATCTGCATACTAACTTTCTAATTAAGGAGCGTTCATTTTTTTCAATTTCTTTTCTCCCGAATTGGAGCACGTTTATGTTCTGAAAAATAGATAGGTGGAGTTTTTAATTTACTTTTGGTCAACTTCCGCATAGAATTTCAAGCCAATTTATTTATTCGGTAAAGCTATCTATAGCAATGTTTACAAGTTAAGAAGAATGCCCGAGAAAACAGATTTATGTGACAAAGAAATGTCCTCAGAGTGCAAATATATGTATACGAGTATAACGTACCCCTCCTTATAACAGGTTCCCTCTCTCTTTTAGGTCATATGACGATCACGATCGTTCACGCTCATGTCCAACGGCTTGAATTCACTTACAATTAGTCGGCGTAGGTATAGATATATATCATACCGTTATACCTTCTACATACAGATAGCCGCACATACAGGTATTTAGATCTCGGATAGGATCTTTCACTTTCTGCGGTATTTAAATCATGATCGCTCGAAGTCGTGCGACTTCGATCGTTTTTTTTCCTGGCCTGTTGTTGTCGTAGTCTGGGAAGTGCGCGGGAGAAACGCAAAGGCAGCAGGCGCGCCTGCCGAAATCGGAAGTCCCTCCCGTTCCTGCGGCAACTTCCGTTATCCCACGGGTGAAAGTAAACGAAATCAATCGGCTTTTCAAGCGCTCTAGATTGGCAGTCTCACTGGCCTTTCGATCGTTCGGTGGTTGCTCTCCGGGTGAATTTCTTATTTACGTTTTTCATCGGCGATTTAGTATACATTTTGTTGGAGATTTTCCAGTCAGCGATTGCGACGCGCGACAAAGAAAAGGAAATAAAAAGATGGAAGACAATCGAAAAGTTCCATACCGAATTCGACCAATACCCCTTCGAAACTTTCGATCGATCGACGATTCCGCCGATCGCCGCATAACTAAAGAAGTAATACCTATAATCTCTCTCTCAATTGATATGTAGGAGGAATTTCTTCGCTCATGACACAGATTTTGGATAAAAAGCAAGAAGGAACGGCTGTTGACGGAAATATTATCATCTCTCGATGGCAGGAGAAACGCCGGGCGCTGTGTCAGCCGATACATAATTAGCAAATTAGCATGCAATTACAAATCCTGGACACGTCGTGCGATATTTCTTACGCTACCCGTGTCATATTCATAAATATCGTGAAACAATACCTGCAGCTGTTGGGAAAATATCGCATTTTCACTGTCTTCCCGTCTATGCGAACGACAATGGCTTGACATTGTCTGTCAACGTTTCTTGTTAACGTTTCCCTATGGAAGCTGCCGGTGGAATATCAATCTACTCGCGTTATCCGGATATCTCGGGTCTATCCTCTCGCCGTAGACTTCATAGAGGTTCCACACCGTTCGTGAGCTAATAATGAATAATAACGAATAATAAATGCACCGTGGAAGAAAAGGTAATTGCAAATCTTTCTTTCCGCGAAAAAGCCTGATCTCCCACGGGTAACAATGTCTACGATTCGCGAAGAAGAGAGTTTTGGCACGTTTCACTATCTGATTTCTAATATAATCAGGGGACTGATAACATTTTTTTTTCTTTCACAGATCCGTTGCGATTCGTATTACACTAGTTAATTATTAAAAGCGAGTTTTGGAACTCCCTATTCGTCCACGGTCGTTCATCGCTTTTCGATTACAGGTATACCGAGTATTTTGAAAAAAAGGAGAAACGTCAAACGAGTTCCCGAACATCTAATCGCGTTTCTTGTATAATTTTACCCATTTTCTCATAACATCGAAACTCGTATACGAAACGATCGTCGCACGCTATCAGGATTAGATACCATTCGCATCTTATTTGTTAGTGACGGAGGATAAATGTCCGTAAGTAAGAACGCCTCTCGATGCCACGACGGCGTGCGCAGCAGCAGCATCGGATCCGAGCGGGCTTACCTTCACCTAGACCTTTCTTTCTCCGCGATCGAGAGGGGATGCGGATATAAAAGTTCTCTTCTTAGTAGCAATGCGATCAGAAAGCACATTTCACTCAAGCATTTGGTAGTCGCTCGAGTCGCGTAAGAATCACCCTCCTGATCACCCCAAGCATATTCGACATGCGGCCATTCGTAAGTGTTTTGAAAAAGGATTCGGGTGTACGGCGGAAGATCACGAATTAACATTTTGTTTCTTCCCACAGTTTCTGTTGGGGCTCTTTGCCCTCGTTACCATCGCGAGCGTCTCTTGCAAGGAGTCCAGCAAAAATGAGAAGAAGCTCGAAGCTGAGAAGATGGAGTCGGGATCCAAAATCAGTTCGGTCAAGGATAAGCGTGGCATCGTCGAATCAAATTTGGGTTACTCTTCCGGTGGATCGTCCCTTTCCGCGTCGCCTATTCAGGCCTACGTTTCCGCACCTGTCAGCTCTGGATACTCCCTTGGAGGAGGCTCCTTCGGTCACGGCTTTTCCGGAGGCTCTTCCGGAGGACTCTCGCTCGGACATCTTGGTCTGAGCAGCGGAAGCTTCGGCGGCGGTTTCGGTGGATACAGCTCACCATCATTCGGTCTAGGACACAGCTCTGGATACTCCCTGCAGCCCTCGGCCGGATTGAGTCTCGGCTCTGGCCTGGGACATGGTCTGAGTTTCGGAGGCTTCGGATCCGGTCATGGGCTGCAAGCCGCCGCATCCTCCTACAGCCTTGGAGGTGGATACGGAGGTAACACCGTTCTCGTGCCATCACCCTTGAAGACCGGACCCGTAACGTTCGGCATCCACGGCGGTGGTTCTTCGTCCAGTTACATGGCCCCGGCCTACGCCAGCGGTATTCAAGGTCTCTCGGCCTACGGCTCGGGAGGATCGAGTTACAAGTTCCCAGTCGTCTTGGGATCCTCTTCGGGCTCTGGATCCTATAGTCTCCCAATCTCCTCGTCCAGCTACAGTCTTCCCTCTTCCCTCTCGAGTTCTCACGGTATCAGCTCTCTATCGTCCGGTGGAGGTTACAGCTACCCCGTTCCTTCTTCCGGATCTTCTTCTCACTCGATTTCCGGAGGTCTGGAAATTTCTTCGGGTGGCCACGGTGGCTCCTCTAGTTACAGCGTCCCTCTGTCCTCATCCGGATCGCACGGAATCTCTAGCTACAGTCTTCCCGCATCTTCTTCGGGATCGCACGGAATCTCCGCGAGTTACAGCGTCCCAGTCTCCTCGGGATCTTCCCACGGGCTGAGCTCCCTCTCTTCCGGCTCTTCCAGCTACAGCCACCCCATCTCGTCCAGCTCTTCACACGGTCTCGCCAGCCTCGCCGGTTTATCTTCCGGTTCGCACGGCTCTTCTAGCTACAGCCTCCCGGTATCGTCCAGTTCTTCTCACGGTATTTCCAGCCTAGCTGGACTCTCTGGCTCGCACGGTTCATCCGGTTACAGTTTCCCCTCTTCTTCCTCTTCCTCGTACAGCTCTCCCAGCTCTCACGTGGGTCTCTCCAGCGGATCCTCGGACAGCTCCAGCTACAGTCTCCCCATCTCTTCGTCGTCTTACTCGAGTTCCGACTCTGACGGCTACGGCTCCTCCGCGGGCTCTTCTCCTTCCTCCTCTTCTTACGATAGCTCGTATTCCTCGCCGCCGAGCAGTTCGGGAAGTAGCAGCAGTTACTCCAGCCCAAGCTCCGGCTATTCGGGATCCTCCGGAAGCTATTCGGCGAGCTACTCCAGCCCGTCGTCTTCTTACTCCAGCCCAGGCGAGTCCCACGGAGCTTACTCCAGTTTGATGCCGAGATACGTCAGTTACGCCAGCGGAAAGTCACACGGGGGTAGCTCCTCGAGCGTCGGCAAGTACGACACCATCTCGTACTCGAGCCCCAACGGAAAGTATTAAAGTATTAGAAGGAAGAAGATCGAGTGTGCTCTGGATACCGAACTACACCATCTATTTTCAAAGTTAACTCATCTTCATCGTTGGCAAAATCATACAAAGCGGACCACGGCATTCCGCCATGATTCGACGCGACGAAACAGAACTCGAATGATGACTTGGGATAACCCTGACGATGGAAAGGAGTTCCGGTATCGTCTCAATAAAATTAAAAGGGGAACACACTCGAGGGGATACGAAAGTCCTCGATTCTTTTTATGGCTGCATCTAGATTGTAAGACGAGTTGTTATCGCCTATTTATAAAGCTGTTAAACTTTGTACGTTATTCGGTACTTGTGTGATCGTTGTATAGTTTTTATACTGTTTTTGTAATAAAACCACAATTTCTCTTGACGCCTGCACCTGTTAGATCGATTGGTATCTCTGCAGTCGATATTGCACGAACACTTTTCACCGAAAGCTCCTTCGCGATGGAATGTTCATTTCTGATTCCAGCTTACAAAGTGGGCAAATTTCTTTTTTTTTTTTTATAGAAATATATTTCTTACTCTCCTTTCCAGTATGTCTAGTCGAAACCCGTTAAAGTTAATCTGAATTTCAATTAATTCTTAACGCTTACATATTTTCACCTACCTACATGTGCAGCGCTTTCGTGATAACTTTTCCTTAATCTCCTATACAAACGTCTCGTACTCGTAAAAATGATCCTCTCGATCCTAATTTGCATTCGAGAGAAGCTGCTGCTCGAGAGGTCGGTCAGTCGCGACAGCTTTCGATCGGCATCGATTTCACGCTCGGACCGGTCATCGATTTTGGTCCGAGCGAACGTGACGATCGCGAAAGGAAGGTCGCGGCCGCAAGAAACGCTATAATTTTCGCGCGCGCGTGCTTTCGCGTTCTTCAGGGGCGACGGCGTCAACGCGCGGGGTATACATTTTTGTCCCGTCAAGTCGAATCGAACCGTGAAAGTCATCACGCCGCCGCGCGGTGAAGGAGGACGAAGCAGAAATAGTAATAAAAGTTCCAGCGAACAAAAATGAGATCACTTTTACTCTTGTAAGGCCGGCAGCAGTCGCCGGGAGATGGGACGGGCGCAGTCCCCTTTCTAAATCTTTATTTTATTTGGGAAAGTCCGACCGCGCGGCAACCATACCAGAACGGAGAGCAGAGCCCGCATCTCTCCATCGCCCGAGGGACCGCATGCGAGGCAGCGTGGACCATTTTGCGCGAGATTTGCGGATAAAGCGTGACTCATCGTTTTGGAATCACAGCGGGTGTGCGTGACCTATGCGCTGCCACAATAACGAGCACTCTCGGCGGGTCTTCCGCGAAGTTGAGGACGACTGTTACACAATAGAACGTTGATGGCGTGCAGATTAAGTAGCGTCTGGTAGCGCGACTGTGTTACAATGCTTTGACCCGAATGCGTCGATCGCGACACCGCACTCGTTGCTTTACGGTTCAACGAGTATAATTGAAATAGAAAATTGTTCGATACGCATGCTTCCAACGATAACGTGACTTTGCTGATGATAAAGAAGAATTTTCAATTATTGTTTTTTTTTTCCTCAGCGTGGAAAAAAGAGAGATCTCACGCATAAACGGTCTCGAAATTTCTGCGTGCCGATAAACGTTTCCTCCCTCTATGCACTTGACCTGGTTCCAGGCAAGGCGCGTACGCATATTGTACGAGAGCAGCGCGAGGCCTGCGTGCACCGGTATCTCGAATCGGGCGACGACTGGCGATGCTTGCGCGGTTATAGGCATGGAAAACGAGTGTATTTCACTGGTTTTCCGACGAGTTTCCGATCCGACGGGCTTGCTTCACTCTCACGCCAGGGAATCCCGCCGCGGACGGGGCGAAATCTTTCTTCTGCTTTTACCTCGGCAAACTCGTCGCTGTAGCGGCACCGCGCCCGCGTACGGGTGCAATAAAAACGAAGCGAATTTGGGGAAAGTGCCCCGATAATTATTCTTCCGCCAGGGTTTCGTTTCGTTCGAGCACCAGAGGTCGCGTAGAAAAGAATCGAGCAACAAAGGGGCATCGGTACGCAGGACAATGAGTTTAATAAGCACCTACGAACCGGACCGAAGAAACGAGCGCTGTCATCGCCTCTAGGAACCGATCGCGGTATCGTTAAAGGCGTGGCCGACATTCGCTCGAGATGCATTCGTTGAAAGAAGAGTCGGGCAGAGAGAACAGCCAGGTGAAAGTGAAATGATCTATAGCCGCGCCGATCCGTGCCATTTTTTTTTCATCGATTCTATCACGCGTGCTTTTAATCTTGAATTATTCAGAGAGATTTCAAGGTCAAATGCCGCTCACAGTTTGCTTTCCTTCCTGCGTTCACTTTTTTCGGCTTATGCGTAGGCAAAATAAAATTACGCGCGGAATGCGCGCCTCCTCGGTACGACCGATTGCCCGATCATCCGGAACGACTATAACTTGGCAATTAATGGTTACTAAAAATTCTGTATGCAGTCTACACTCCGTTATATTTAGCTCGCCTACTCGCCTTTCAAATTCACTCGAACCCTCGCTCGCGTGTCATCGAGACGTCTCGGGGAATGCGCGGGAGAAACAAGCCGTAACTCGATCCGCATTCATCCCGTTCGACCCGTTCGGATGCATCGGCCTGCACTCCATTTTCACTGTCCTCTCGAACCAATTATACGCGGGCGCCTGCAAGCCTACCTATAAGACCAGAGAAAAGCTAAACTAGTTTTCGAGATTTTTCAAACGACGAGGTATAAAAGAGATATTGGTCGTTCCTCGACGTATCACTAGCTGTCGGACGCTCGAGCAGCTAGAAACGTTGGAAAATTTGGACGACCCCCTCGATGACATCGACTTTTGCGTCGGTCCATCTGTCGTTTTATTCTTTCATATTCGTAATCCACTATGGAACTGCTGGTAGGTATCTCATTTTGCGAAATTATAACTATACGCAGAGAACAAAAATTAGTTGGATCTGCTGAAAATTACTTACGGGGTCGCAAGTCATTATTTATTTATATATATAACAATAACATTCGTTACTACATCAATCTGATATCTCTTGCTCAACATCATGCGGGATAGTATGTGATTGCAAGGAAGAAATATCAAATTTACAAGAAAAAAGATCATTGATCAATAATTAATTACTTGCAACGCTGAAAAAGTAATTTTTAGTAGATTCAATTAATTCTCTTTCTTCGAAATCGTTCTCGTCAATCTCCTTGCTAATTGACATTCAATTACAGGTGTTCCTCTTGCTCTTGCCGGGAATCCTCGCGCAGCAAATCAACTTTAGAGGCTCCAAACCGAACGACGAGCCCTTTCTACCGATATTTCCGGTTTACCCGTACAATCCGAAGCTGATCAAGCGAGGCACCGACCAGCGGGAGGGCATCACCCAATTGAAACCCGAACTCTACGCCCCGTCATTCGACGCGCCAGATCCTTACACGGCGAGCTACAGCAGCAATTTTCCCAGGGACCCATATTATCCGAGCTACAATCCTTATCCGAAGAGTCCTTCGATGACTACTCCGTTTACTCCGTACCAAAGTCCTTCGCCCTTCTCCTATTCCGCGGGTCAACTCAGCCCCTACGGACCATACTCGACTCCTTACTCGTCGCCTCCGTACTCGTCAGCTCCGTACTCGTCATCTCCTTATTCTTCGACTCCTTTCTCCTCGGCGCCTTACTCCTCCTCACCTTACATTCCGTCTCCTTACGCGTCTTCCCCCAACTATTATCAATCCCCCTACCCCTATCCCAATTATTACAACCAACCTTATCCACCCGCCGTTCATCCGAACCCCGATCCACCGAGATCACAGAATCTCGAAAACTCCAGCGACGAGCCTCCAGCCGGCAACAAGCAAGAGAAGCCAAAGAAATCGGTACCAAAGGACTATTCCAGCGCGTCGTCGACTCAATTCGTCGACGGCACGAATTACATATCGACGAGTCCGAAGGACTCGATGGAACAGGCTACAGTATATAATTCGCCCAGCCAGTACAATCAGTTGGATCAGGACGTCTATTCGAGGAACATATCACCGTTGACCTTGCCGAAGACCACTTACCGAGTGATCAGCGTAGCCGGTCAACCAGTGGGTCCGGACTACCCACTGCCCGCGACGTACGCCAAGATTCAACAACTGGAGCAAGCCATGAGTCAAACCCTGGCGAAGTTGTTGGCCCAGCATACCGGCCGGGGCACGACTAACGTTTCCTATCGCCCCAATCCCACGGGTTCGGCCGGAAAGTATTCAGCTGGCGCGGAGCCTTACGATCCATCGGCACCAGCTGTCGGAATAGCCAAGACTAAGCTCGCTTACGCCTCCATTCAAGATCCGCCGCTGCAGAGGATCAACGAGGGACCGTCGTATTTCGGGACCAATCTGCAGAGCACGCTGCACGGTATCGCGCAGAATGCCGGGGAGCAGACCCTGACGCAAGCGAAATTTCCCGAAGCTCCTCATGTTCCAAAGACGGTGACGAGAGTGACAATGGAAGAATCCCAGTCGTCGTACATACCGCCGGCGAGGATAAACGTGAATAATCACACGTCGGGCTCGACCTCGCAGCAGGATCCCAACTACGAGATTTCCTCGGCGGCAAATTACGATCAGAGTCCGATCGCGGTATCGTATCGCAGTCAGAACCTGGGTATGGCACGTTCGCTCGTGCAGCCTCCCGATTATCGGTTCTCCAGTTATCATCCGATGCACTTGACTCAGCAGCAAGAGCAGGAGCAACAAGCCCGAGAGGTTCGCCGGCTGAAGACGAACTCGGAGGATGTAAACTTTGGCACGAAGCAGAGCCATAAAGGATAAGTGGAGGATCGACGTATCAGGAGAGTAGCGAAGCTGTTGCCGGTGGGTGCTAGGAGAAAGAGAAGGGTATAGTGAGGAGAAGGTGCTACACGCTAGCTGTACAGTCCGCCGGGATACTCGGAACATTCAGTTTCTTTGGCCTCGTCGTTGCAGTTGGCTGCATCAGACTGTATGACGTGTGCAGCCCCTCTCGCGCAGAAACTCTGCGTAACTCTTCGAAGGAGACTGACCGTTTCCGCAGGCATTTTTTTATAAGCAGTAATTGACAAATTAAGGAGAGTAGAAGAATCAACGAATTTCCCCCCCCCCATTTGAAGATATATATTTTACTCAGAGGAATGTTAATTTTTAATTGGCTTCCTCCGATTCAGTATACGTCGTTAGATCTTAATTTTTTGTCCGACATTATTCGTTTGATTACAGCAACAAAAAAGACATAAGAAACAGTCGTTTCAAAAGAATCTCAGAGACGCTTAAATTAACAGTCAATGGAATCATTGGCACTTGTGTGTTAATTAGATATTTCTTTTGTCAAAAAAAATATTTACTCGAGACAATTTGCTCGAGCGAAGGAAGTCGTTCGGAAAGAAACCAGCACGATCGAGAAGGATCACACACACACATAGCGAGTAAGATATTTTAAAAAATCTCGCAGAAAGTACGCGAGTATCCGCACAGAGCATCACGTGAGATGACTAATTTGCCATTATACGAGTATACCTACCTGCCACGTCACGCTTCTTCGTTCGGATAAAAGCAACTCTCCCGTCTTCGTCACCTCTCAATGCGACGTCTTCTTAGAAAACAGGACGGCTACCAACGTGAATGAAACATACGAGATTTCTCGTTTCCGCCTCTACGAGGAACCGAACGCTTAAGATAAGTTCGCACACTCTATTTATGCATTTGTACCTAATCTTAGTCGCGATATCGTTGTAAAATAAACGGACGTTCAAATTGCCCGGGGCTTCGAGCAATTGAAGACATCCTTCCTGCTACTCTCCTTCCTACGCACCTCAGCCTCTCTCCGTAAAAGTTTAACTCGACGCTCGCGAGAGAGGAAGTGTCGACGGTGCCTCTCGAACGATCGTTCGCATACATCGCCATCGGTCGTAGGTGTCGTTCGGTATCCCTCTTTCTCGCGCCGCACCTGCTACATTCAGTTTATCGATCGAATCTAAGGCATCCTTCCCGCCACTCCCTCCTGCGTAGGATCAGGCCGGCTGGCGCTCGGTAAAAGTTCGACGGATGAGAGAGGCGAGAGTTCGAGCCGATTTGTCGACACGGTCATCGCTGTTACGTTTACGCGACATCTGATAAGTCTCGACGTCGTGCGCCGAAACACCTGTTCTTTCGGTCGAATCTAAAGCGCATCGCTCAACCTGGCAATGTCGATTAATCTACGTCCGATTATCATCGCGCGGTTGCGCTGACCGTCGAACTTTTACCTCCTCATTCGCTCGATTAACTTATCCTTCACGTGCGTAGTCAAACGCTTTGACCCGGCGCTCCATTCGGGCGATATAATTGTGTCTAATTGAATGGAAACCAGTCAACCGCATTGAAAGTAGTTTTCTTTTCGACGCGACGAAGAAATCGTCTCTCGATTAGTAGGCACGAAATCATGGCGCGACCATTAAGAGCGTCGAGGAAACGAGCGAACTCGCAGGATTAATCGGTACCTAATTGGAACCGGTTCTTGTTTAGTTTACCGTCTTTAATAACGTGGACAGGTACGTACGCTCCATAGGTGTGTTCGCATACGCTCGAGAGGAGAAATGAATAAAATAAATGCGTACCGGTGGAATTTGGAAGAGGTCGAGCCTTATAGAGAAAAGGAGATGACCGAGGCTCGGTAGGTGTACACCCGTGATGAATGCCGCCGCGCCACAGCGCGGAGGATATCCGCTCGCATCCTCGGCGAGCGTAAAATGGGCGAAGGAAAGAAAGCAGAAGAGGCGGCGGCAAGAGGAGAGAGCGGGATGAACTGTTTTACTTTATTTTCGACATTCTCGGCGAATGTGTGCGCGCGGGGCCGCGTCTAAAATAAAATCGAATGGGCCGGACTCTTACTTTCTCGCGATCTCGATGCGTTATCTCGAGGATGTTGCTCTAGGCTGAAGAGCGGGGAGGAAGTGGAGCGGGGGAAGACGGATAGATACACATCGATGGAGATATTCCTCTGATCGAAAATTAATTCATATCACGAAATCCTCCGAGGCCGATCGAAGGAAAAGGTCTGCGGATTCATCGGACTTTTTCTTTCGTGTGTTCGGATATCGTTTACCTGCCTGCGAAGTTATAGAAAGCGATGCTCAAAAGGTTATATTTTGCATTCGAATGCCAGGTGCTCGGGCGGGCCGCGATTAAGTTTATGGGCCGGGAGATCAGATCTCGGAACTATGCACGAGGTTACGGCCCACCGTGATGTGCGTATCTATTATAAATCGAGTCCGGCACTTGTTGCCGGCGCAACGGCAATCGCGAACGGGACCATCATTAGAGCCGGGAAAGTTCGGTATTCGGCGTTAATTGGAGCTAATATGATATAAGTAGTGGCACGTACTACGGAAGATAAATCGCGGGGCGTATCTACATTGGAGTGAGGCTGCGGGTAGAAAGTACTTCGAAGCACATCCGCTTCCAGGAAATCGAATGCGCCGAACGTCGAACAAAAGCTTTTGTAAGATAATGCGTTCATTTCGCGGGACACGCGTCGCTACGAGAGGGGGGGGGGGAGGAGGAGTGTTTTTTCCTTTCACGCTCCGCGAGACACGTTTAGCCGGACGACGGTACACGCGAACGTGCATACATTTGCGACGGAAGGAGTGTCACAGCTGCGAAGAATGGAGAACAGGTTCATTCTTCCGCCGTATTACGATACGACGAGTTGGCATAGTAAACTGGGGCTATGTCGTCGTGACTTTTACTTATGTAGGGTTCCACTTTGAGACGTTGTAAGTGCCAGAAGAAAGTGCCGTTAGATTACGATCATTCTAAATGACAAGGGCATGCAAATTGAAAAAAAATATGAATGATAACGAAGTTCTGTTTTATCCCACTCGCACCCATGTCACGATTAAGTACCGAGATTATTTTTATTATTCAATTTTTTATTAGCGGACTTACCACGGCATCCCGCGGTGATCTTCTTCTTCCGAGTCGCAGGTGTGATCTGACGTTACATCAGACGATCCGGGAAGAAATATCGACCGTTACGAGGGCCTCGGTGGTTGGTGAAAAATATATGTTTCTGCGAAAACCAGTTCTCCTGAGAACCTCGTAAAAATCAGGTCCCCGATCCGTCCTTATTCGGGTGAACTTTCCATTCACGCGCGTTCCGCGTGATTGGATGGCGTTAATTGGTCTCATCCTCGAGCACATCTGGCGAGTGGTGTCCTGGAATGTCCCAAAAATGACACAACCCGCTCGCGAGGCCGCCCCGCCCCGTTCGATCGCCTCGATTTAACGATTTCTCACTGCGGTCGAACTGGTTTATTCGTAGGCGTGGAAGGGTTGAGAGCATCCTTGACATAATCAAGATCTTAACGACTGTCGTGTTGCACTGCATTTCGTAATTTCTCCGCGAGAGGATCCAAAGACAAAATGAGGTACGTCGTGTGCGTGCACGTGTTTCGGGATCGCGTATGAATTTCCGCTCCGGTACTCCCATTACACTTAAGCGGTGTAATCATTCATCTCTCGCGCACGGTGACGTCATCATCGGCGAAAGAAAGTTCTTTTCCATTGGGTTAATTCTTCACGAGTCCGCTCGAATAAACCACGCGCGGTTCGAAAGAACCGCTTGAAAACTTTACACGGGTCCATTAGGCAAAACGTTATTAGGCAAATTTACCTGCAGTAATCACTCTACGCCTCGAGCTAGTCCCAGGAGCGTTCTGCCAGCATATTTTGACGCTCGAGAAAACTTTGATTTTAATTACTTCTCCCTGTTCGAATTCACGATCTTTCCGGGCTGGAGTAGTTTATGGTTACCTTAAATATTTACGGGAGAGATTTTTATATAATTTATATAATTATGCATGACGGGAAAGTCCCAGGAACGCAATATTTTAGAGAAAACTTTGGTTTGGATTATTTCATTTCAAACGAGCTCGCGATAATGCTCGAGATCTGGCGCAATCGATGAATACATATCTTAAATATTTGTACGAAAGATTTCACTGGAACATTGAGAGAAAAGGTCTAGTTGAATACGAACCTGATAGAAAAATTTATTTGAGATAAATAGAAATTTAGTCGCTTCGAACAAAATCTATTTGAATTTCATAAATGTTTTGCATACCTTTTTAGTCGAGTACGAACCTAGTAGAACATCTATCTAATTCAAATGGACTTTTGTTCGATGTGAATAAATTCCTATTCATCTCACATATGAGGGGGTCAGTGGAAAAGTGGTACAAGTCACAATTTGGATTATTTGAGTTAACTGCAAAAATGCGGTAGTTAAAGTAAATATCTGTTTAGAAAAAAAAGTGGTATAAGTGGCAACCATACCATTATACACTTATACCATTTTTTTTCGAAACAGATATTTACTTTAACCATGCATTTTTGCAGTTAACTCAAATAATCCAAATTGCGACTTGTACCACTTTTCCACTGACCCCCTCATATATTTTCTTATTAGGTTCGCATTCAACTAGACGTTTTTCCTGGGTGAAACTGGGGATGCTTAAGCTCAGTGACACCTTCTTAATCCTGCTAACATTGACTTCTTCGATAAAATATATAGATAACGAAAAAAAAAAGTACTTTCTACCCTCTATTACGAATATAATTTCAATTAGAAATGAAATTGCAAGAAAAATCTGTACCTCTGCACTTATTTACGGATGCGAATCGTGCAGACGCGCATCGCAGCCTTGCAAGGAAAGCGTCCTTGTGGCTACAGTGTCGGAGGATCAGTCGCTTCTCCGCCAACCTGCGGAACGTTCCTTCTCCGAAGTGAATGTGACCATTTCCCCTCTTGTGTTCGCCGGTATAATTCGCCTCTCAGTCGATGGTCGATGTGGGTTATCATTATAGCCTTTATGTATGTGCGGTCCGCGAGGAGTGTGGAGCGTAGCCGATTACTAGGGTTGTTCAGGGTAGGGGTAAAGGCTATATAAGCGAAAGAAGTCGGCTTTAGCTTAATAGTAGAGCTAGAAATCCCGTTTCGTGTGGGATATATTTTTTTTGAATCGGTTTCCACAAAATGGTAGGTACTCGTCTCACAAGCAAATATTTCAATATCGATTAGATTTTTCTAACGGTTCGTTTTGGGGGAAAAAATTGAGGAATACGTCGTCCTTAAGGGGGTGGAGAATTCGATTCGCGAAGCGGCTCGATATAAATTTCAAGAGAAGCGGAGAAAGCGGGCTAATTGCTCGAAAGGGAGTCGTAAAGGCATGCGAAGTATTTATGAAGCGCCACATAAAAGTTGTGTGTGTGTGAGGAAGATATAATTTTTCCCCCCCGAAACGCATAGCATCGCGAGTGGATAAAAACGTGTGCAACGATTTTCGATGCGTCGTTGAGAAGGTCAATTTGAGAAAGTGGCGGAAGTCATATCCTCGAAATTTCTCCACCGGCCCCGTTGATATTTTTGATGATTATTTATCGAGTAACGGCACTTAATTTAATCATCATGGACCACCTACTCGAGCGAGAAGTCGAGACTATGCAGCGGTAACTTGCTGTGCGATGTTGCAAAGAAAAAAGCTCGTCACCTCTCTCTTCCTCGTACTTATTACCTACATCCGGTGCAATACCATCGCCGGCTGAAATTCAATTGGGAGCAAAAAAGAGAGTACTTTTACTCCCTGGACAACGTGTGGTAGCACAGTTGCCCGTGATGGGAGTGGTCCGATCCCCTCGCGGGCCCACCACACGCTACAGTCTATATAAGAGTGGTCCATGTCGGATGTTTGACCCAGAACTTCGCGAGCAGTGAAAGTGCAACTGATGAACGTTCGTTTTTTTACCGGAAGTCGAAATGGTGAACAGACAAATCGTTAAAATGATGTTCAGAGATTACTCTTAAGGACGGTTTAATAGTGGTTAATAATTTTTCGCTCCATCCTCAAGTTTTGTGGATCCGGCCGGCCGGTGTCCAATTATCTCTAAAGCTTGGAATTAACAGTAAATAATTGCCGAGTACATACTCACAGAGAACTCTACTTCCGCATGGACTGATTTATTCGTGGGATTCTGCGTACATTCTTGGTACATCTGTTGGCAACTATTTACTATTAATCTCAAGCACTTTCAAATAATCATTTTAGTTAATATATAGTTCGAAAATCTACAGATCTTACTTCAATCTATAAAATATATATAGATAGAACACATTACGGGAAGTCTCTTTAATTTTCCATTGATTCCCATATAGGAAATTAACCTTCGTCTCGATTTCCTTCTATTTTTGCGACAGTTATCTTTCTTTTTTTTCTATTTGTGCTATACCATCAGTGAAAAGGACGTCACGTCGTACGAACGGGTTCTTCTAAATATGGATACAGTGTTTTCCCCTCGTACTTTTACAGAAGTTGCTTGTCGTTCTGGCGCTATGCGTGGCCGCGAGCCTTGCGGAGAAGAAGATTAATCTAGAAGACATAGAGAAAGATAATTTACGAGCGGAAGGCGAAACCAAGAGCGAGACTGTCGCGACGGAGGAAACGAAGTATCCGGCGAATTCGGGAGTGAATCAATATGACTACCAGGTGAAGAGCAACCAATACCAGGCGCCAGCCAGTCAGTCGACAACTTATACTGCTCCACAACAGCAGTCGGTTAAGTACTCGGTGAGTTGTAGGTTCCGTTAATTAATAATAGTCGTTTATCGAATTAGAATAATGAAATTAAACCAAAAGTGTTAAGTAGAGTAATTTTTAGAGAGATGGACGATTTGAATTGGTCCCCGACTGTTATAGTGGTCAGTGAAATCTTTGGATTGATTCAATTTCTATGAACATTATCCTAACTAGAACGCAAACAATTATTTTTTATCGGGGGTACAGTGTAACTTATCAATACCGATTACCATAAAATTATACATGAGATAAACACACAGGCGCAGCCCGAATACAACCAGGGACTCAAGTACTACGGAGGTGATGTAGCGTATCAGACGCAGCAGCAAGATACATTCTTGCCCCTCAATCTTCCGCAGCAACAATACGAAACTGTATATCAGCAGCAGGCTACATTGCCGCAAAAGTCTGTGCCACAGAGCATCTACGAGTCGACACCAGCACCGCAATTGGTCTACCAACCGGAAGTAGTAGTGGGAAACCAAATTCAAAGCATCCAGCAGAAAGCTGCCTCGGAGAAATATGTACAGAACATCAATGGCAAAGGTATTACATTCTTATTTTTCAGTTTAAAATGAATAAAAAGAGCTTCGATTACACTATTGCATTGTGACTTCATTCTGTCAAATTTACGTTGGAGTGAGTAACAGTTTTATTTTTCGAAATCAAATTTCATCTCTCTCTCTTCGCTACAGAAAAACGAAAACTAACTAAAATATTTTTCAGAGACCCTGCAGTACGTGAATATCCCAACGAGCCAGCTCTTATCCTACTACCCCAACCTGGCAATAAATCAACCTTCTATTTCGAAGAGTCAGGCGCAACCCCTGCTCCACCGTCTGGCCACTCAAGCGGCACAGAAAATCTCAATCCCCGTTTACACCCCGTCGTTGGCTCAAAGTCACTTGGCTAGTTCGCCCAAGTTTTCTTATCGGATTCAGCCACAGCTCGTGTCTTATGCATCCAAACGCCCGCAACAGACCCAAGCGATTGTTTCGACGCAGGTGAGTCTATTTCCTCGTGGTACAACAATCCGAATTAGTTCGTCATCCACGAGATTTAGATGCAAATAGTAGAATATTTTTTTCCATTATAATCCGGCATATAAAAAAGTCCTGCGATAATATAGCGTAAGAGTTCACGGTTAACGAGATAATCGCAATTGAAACGGATAAAAAGTCGTTGCTCTAAAATGCGGATTCGTGTACGGCGAAATGCAATGATAAGCGTATAACGCGACGATTTGCAACGCTTACTTTCTAGGCCCCTCAAGAGCAGGCTTATGCTACTCCGGCATACGTCCAGCCAAAGCAGTTAGCCTACACACAGGCATACTTCGTACAGCCGCAGCCGCAGTACGTCCAGGCACCAGCCTACAGCCAACCGGGTTCGGTCTACAGCCAACCGGCTTCCGCGTACTCTCAGGGCAATGCTGCCTCGTATGCCGACCTTTATGCTCAGTTTCCCGTGACCTACGTGCAGGACAACTCGCTCTCGTACGGTCAGGGAAACCAATATAGTCAGTACTACACTCAGCCTCAACAGTTTTACGTGCCGTCATCCGTGGCCGATCATCTGACCAAGCAGATTTATCTGCACCAGCAGCAACAACAACAGCAACAGCAGCAGAACATTCCACAAACTTATGTCAAGGTAAATGGTTTTGATAACATTCGAACTTTCACACAATCACTCCATATTTACTTCCTACCGAGAAATTTACCGAAGAACTTTTTTTCCCTTTACATAATTAGGCTCCGGCAGCTCCAAGCACGAGTTTCGCTCTCCCTCAGCAATCAGCACCGCAATTCTTCAAGGGAGGAGCGACGCAACTGCTCCCAGTTTCCGGGGGCAGCGGAGCTTCTCACGCGAGCCACGCGCAAGCTCAAGTAGCTTCTCCGGAGCCACGGTCACTGTTGGAGTCTTACACTCCGAGTTATCTGATCGCCGCTCAGGATTCTGCAAGGCAAGTCACTCGCCCGTTTCTGCGATCCCATCTCAATTCGCGCCGTGGTCACTTCTGGAGTTTAGTCAATTAAGAGTTTATTTAATTAACATTTTTTTAATCGTTATAGTGTAGTTAAAAACTTTGTAAACTTCTTAACGATCTTTTAGGTACAGGGAGAGGCCGATCAAATTGGAAAGTGGATTTTTGCCATCTAAAGCGAATTTTGTTCAGACCTACAAGAAACGGAAGTCCGAGTAAGACGTATCAACAACCGTTCGTGGAACACGTAACGTTCGAAGGGACCGAATGAAAAGAACATATCGCATGGTCACCAGTCGACATTGAGAATCTTGCCGGAAACCGGAAGTATCGTCTCATCTAGTCTTTCGTCGACTAGTACGAATGGAATATGCTCTGTATAACGCTTTACAGCCCTTTTATAAGAACGTCTTTTATACCTTTTTTTTTAGAAAAATAAAGTCTGGAAAATAATGTCGACGTGTGTCGAAGATAATAAGTAGCGCGTAGATCGGGTAATATATAGTAATAATAATTTTTAAAAACCCCTACTTTATGTTCCTTCGCTCCTGTTTTTGTCACAGGAGACACACAACAGATTCGGCTCGACAATACGCACGCGTCATTCCCAGCCATAAATTGAATAATACCCGATAGGTAGTGACGACTTGTCGCTTGTAGCGGTCTTCAAGAAATTTACGCGATCGTGTTAGTGCAAATAAATGATAGAGAATAAATCTCAGTTGTCACGTTGGTCTGGGTATACACATACCTGTCTGTTTCCACGAATAACGCGTATATATCGATGGAGAGTCCCGCATGTACAATGAGAAAGCGGTATTAGCGAGGATGAGACTGCACATTGGTGTAGGGCGAAGAGAAATAATTCGTTTAACTTGCGAGAAATACCGATCCGACCGTTTATCCCAAATAAGATCTGGAGGATTCATTACCTCCTGCTTGCTTGCTTTCGACTGATTTCTTGCATTGTCTCGTTCCATCGAGTGCACGCTTTGAGAAATGGGTAGAATGCAGCTCGCTGCAACATTCGATTCGGTTATTCGTCTCGGGCGCCGATTCGCGATGAGTGTTTCCAGACGGTGATCGCCGTAACGATTACCGAACGTCCATTTTCGTTGATCCACCAAAATCTGTGTCGCAAAAAAGTAATATTTTTCGTGTTCGGAACTTTCTAATACTTCGAGACGTGAGCGAGTCGCAAAAATGAGCCGGAAGTCGAGCAAATTTCGGTTACCATTCAATGCTCTCCGGGAAATAATCATCTCGTGACAAGAAACTGTTAAAATCTAGAAAAACCTTCATGAAATAAAATCGGTTTAACGCGAATAAGAAATACATAACAAACGATGCAAACGAAAAAAACTGTATCACCTCACGCGAGCTGGATAAATTTAATCGATCCGAAAATTCGATCCATCTTTTTAATGCGGTGTCGAGATCAAAATCTCGAGCCCCCATCTTCGCGACACCTTTGTTTAGATGTCTTTGCTCCAATTGGCCAATCGGTCACGACACCGCATTAACAGCCGGTAACAAGGAGTCGGCCAAAAAATTGCCCAGACTTTTTCCTTCGAATCCTCGTGCCCCACTGATCGCCGCAGGAGCCACCGTTCGAATAGGCGTGGAGTCCGTGCTCCTCCGCGAGGAATTAGTCGAGAGCGTCGTATTTCGGTGGCCACGTGGTTTTCTAACAGCAGCTACGCTATTGGCAGGTGTCTTCCCACACTTATCGAACGTGGATGGCATTCGTCTCGCTGAAGTGAAACTATAATGTGGCGTCTTTCTCGCTCCCTGAGCGAGGGCATATAAGGTGGGATGCTGCGGCCTCGACTTCATCAGTACCGAACACACACGGATCGTCTGTCGCGCCAGCAGGTCAGGTTTAAGTTCCATCGGCATGAGGTCCACGTGGATATACGTAAGTCACATCGCGCTTCTAATTCTCGGCATATTTGCATTTCTAGTGCTCGCTTCTTTACCGGGTGTAAGCGCGCGGGCGGGGGGTACGTCGTTTACTTCGCCGTCCGGTAATTGGACCGCGTCCTTTGTTGGTTCTTACGCCGAGGGGGCGGTATAGGCGGTCGATAGAGCGTGACGGGCGAGAATAGCTGAAAATTTTCATCGAGTCGAATTGAATGGGGGATCGACATTAATCCAGGTTTAATTATCGAGAAGTGCATAAACTCCGTTCGCAAGTACCCGTACCCTGCCTGGTATTAAGCTCGAAAGTAGGGTAAAGTACACTCGGCAAAGTTCAAGATATATTTCCGAAGCTCCGTGGGAAACTTTGACTATTAATTACAATGGTTTTTACTCTCTTTTTCGAAAATTAACTTCCGATATTCGACTTATCTCATCGGCGTCTATTTCTTGATCTTGGAAGGAATCGACGGAACTTTCTAAATAGTCGGTAAAATTTTTCGAAACACGGTAATTTTCGACGTCACGCATGTATACACTTCACGCGCTGTTGCGCAAAAGTATTCCAAAAATCCGCACGACGACGTAATCCTGGCTATTCGTCATGATAGGCACACTCAATTTTACGGTGCGTTAAGATCCGCTGAGCGAGCGAAATAGACTCGCCTGTACAAAAAAGGGTGATCACTGTGATCGAAAAATAATTCAGCATGTACGTCGGATCCGAGCGACGATACAGGATCGTTCGGGTTACACGCGAGAATTGTTTTTCGAGCGCGTGATAGTACTTCCTGGAATCGGCGACCATATAATCAAGCCGCGGTGAAAGTGCTTCTGATTTTCCTCATCTCCGAGCGCGCGCGCACGGTACGACATACGATTGTACGTAGTCGAACTGTTCGAAAGCCCCTTGCGGTCGATAAGCAGCCATGGCAGATGCTCTTGAGCAATTTGGTGAAAGTCCTTTGAAGAATTTGACTTAGCGCGCAACGCCTCCTGGCTCTGCGTGAATTTAGTCTCGTACGCGTTAGGTAATGGATTTTATTTCGTGTTGACTTTACATAAATCGTTGAGATGCGCGAGTGTCTCAGTCATTTGCCGCTCGCTGGACCGCCGAGACGCGGGGAGGGGCGGCGCGCGGCACGTGGGACCGAATACGCGACGATGGCAAATGTGCAGGGCACGCGTGGATCCCTCTTGAAATCGATTTCGTCGCGCTTGAACGAGGCTCGATCGGTAGCTGCCGATTGTAATGCCTTCCGCATATGATTCATCAAGATTCGTGAGTGTACGCCGCTGAATTGAGCAGTTGGATATAACGTATAGGTTGAGAATATCAAGTCCGCTTTCTAATCCACATTCGGTAACGTATCGAGCTTCGAGAATCGCTCAATGTATGATACGCGTGTCAATTTTGACAATCGCGAGCTCGCGCGTAATTGGATTCGAAATTCGGACTGCCGTTTGATTTCCGCGGACGTACGGCTACATGCGTTTATTCCGACACGGCGAACCTTCGCATCGCCGGGAAGAAAGTGGAGAAAATCGGTCCGCGCGTGAAGATGAAACCTGCTTTTAAACTGGTCTTTCGGCTTGGTGTCACTGATTGTGAGTAATGGCAATCGAATGGATTCGAAATATTTTTTTCCTCTCCACTCGAGATCGATCGTTTAAATAGAGCGGGTTCGTCAGCTGTGAACTTTCGGCACAAATTTATTAAATATCTTTTCTCCAAGTGAATATTTTCTTTGCGATCTATAAAGTATGGGTTAAAATTTAATAAGGGAGACGTTGACCACTACCTCGCCGCTTAGCCCGAGCTATAACCCAATTAATTTTTTAAGTCAAACGCAACTGCTCTGCTCGACTTCCAATGATAGTAATCCGTAACTGTCGTTCACGCGACGAACGAGCAAAAAAGCGAGCTCCCGTCGCGTCATCGCGAGACGACTACGTCACAAGTGCGAGACGATGGAAGAAAATTGACGAAGAGCCGCGAAAAAAAAAGTCACGAGTGAAAGTAAGAATATCATTACGTGCCGCGTACGGCACGCAGGAGGGAGATTGATGACCACTTTCCGCAACGTCGTGCGTCGCGCTCGAGCGGGGCGTAAGTGCGAGCCGTGTTCTGAAAGACTCTTTCCATTTTCAGGTGCTGTCCGGCCTGATAGTCCTCGCATCCTGCGAGTCGGAAAGTTCATCGGACGATGGGCAGAAGCCGGAAGTGGACGACGAAGCGCTCGAGAACCTGGATGATTACCCGCAGCTATCGCTGACGGATGACGACGTGGAACTACCGATCCTGCCACCGATCATCCTCCTAGACTTCACCAACGGCACGAACTCGACGGCTGACGAGAAATCGAAGCGAACCGTTAACGGAAACCTGGGCTACGGCTATAACAGTAACAACCTGTTCTCGGGAAAGTACAATTACTACTTCCCCGCGGGGAAAACGGGGACCACAGTCAGCATCGAGGAATCGATCAGTCCTTTTCTGCCGAAGACGATAGTCGAGAGCATCAAACCCGGCAAGAGGTTCGAAAGCATCTTCGGCGCTCCTTTACAATCGAATTTTTTTACCAATACTGCGACAGCGCAGGCGCTCAGAGCGCAGCAGCAACTGGGTACCAATCTGGGATTCGTCAATTCATCGCCCGCGTCGGCGCCGATCTTCGGCCAGCGCACCAAGCTGCAGAAGACCACGGCGACCAACCTGAACTCCTTCCAGAGATTCGCCACGACCTCGAAGCCGATCTACGAGGAAAGTTACTCGACGCCAAAGCCGATCTATGAAACCTACTCGACCCCGAAGCCGGTCTATGACGCTTCTTCGACCCCGAAGCCCATCTTTGAAAGTTTCCCGACCTCGAAGCCGATCTTCGAAAGTCATTCCACCCCATCAAAGCCGGCGTTTGAAAGTTTCTCTACGCCCAAGCCGAGGTTTCAAAGTTATTCAACTCCCGGGCCGGTCTATAACGGGTTCTCCACTCCGGCTCCCCCTACTTTCGATACCTCCAAGTCTCAGAGCTTCTCCAGCGTTTACTCAAGCGTGAATCCCAGTTTTCGATCGAAGCAGACTTACGGGCCTTTATATTCCACGCCGAGGCCGAGCTTTCAGCAGTCGAATCAGGGCTCGCAGGTTACTTCCGCGCCTCTGTCTTATCAAGGATTCAGTACCACCGCTCGACCATCCGCTGCAGCCTACTATTCAAAGTCTTACTTGCCTTCATCTCTGAATACCGATATTTATAATACTCGAAGGCCGGCTTTCTACGACGTGCCATCCACTTCTGCACCGACGGTAGCACCGAGCTCGGCCTATCAGTCGGCTTATTCGTCAGCTGCGTTGAGATCCGGGCCAAAGTACAGTATCGAGAATGGCGTCAAGTACGAGCACAAGATCGTTTGGAAATATCCCGATGGCAAGGTCTCTGACGTACCACCGCCTTCCTACGAAGAGCCTTCCTACTCCGACTACCCCCAGTCGGCGCTAACCAAGGGCGCTCAGCAAGGTTCCGTCGATCAGCAGAATCCCAATTCCTTCGGAAGCTTTCAAATTTCTCAGGAATCGGATTTGGACTCCACGGTTTATTCTCAGAGTCCCGCTCAATTCTCCAGCGATGCCAGCGTGAATTACCCTTCTCGACAAAACCAATTTGCCTCTTCGGCATTAGTAGGAAAACTGCAATACGACGATTCTCGATTTTCTCAAGGATCGACTTCCCAAGGAGCTTTATCGTCGTCGTCGAGCTATAGAACGGCGGGAAATAGACCGGGCGCGGTAAAACAAATATACGAAGACCCCAGAGCCGTCTCCAAGTACGAAGTCGATAGTCCGAATCCAGAATATACCGATTCTTCGAATTCGCAGCTATACACCGACGGTGGAAAACTGTCGCCCGCTATTTTATCCAAGTACAAGCCTCAGGTGCAAAGTTACCTGACCAAAGTATTCTCATCTTCCAATTCACCGAAGCAGAACTACAACGCCAACTCCCAATCTTATCCGAACCTCGACTACTCGCACTTGTTGAATTACAATCCTTCAATTTCGCAGTACATCCGAGATCCATCTTCCATTTTGAAAGCTCAGCCAACGTTCGTTCAAGCTGGAAACTCTCTGATACCGGTTATCATATTACGGGTGGACGGTGCAGCTCCAATTGAGTCAAAGCCGGCGCCCAATATCAATCTGAAGGCACTGCTGCAGCAGTACTTAACGCAATACGCGAAGAGCGTCAATGATTTGGCGAGGCCAATGACCTTCGAGAAGGGATTCGGGGAACCAGCAAAGGAGCAACATTCCAACAATCCGCTTTTCGATTTGACTCAGCTGACGGAGAGCTTGAGTCAGTATTCGCAAAATCCGTCCTTCTCTAAAAACTTTGCTCAGAGTTTCGCGCGGAACGTCGCTCAGAACGCGCCAACTTTCGACAGCGATCGCTACACGTCAGAGACGAATTACAACAGATATAAGAGACCCGACGTGGATAAGAGCAGCGATTTTGTCAACAAATACAGCAGTCAGACTTATAGACCACAGAAGGTGAAGAGCGTCCAGATAATAGAGGATCCTAGATTTTCGTCATACAAGAGGAAAAATTAGATCACTCTTTCGACAGCTTTAATTTGATGTAGACTTCAGATGGGAGAAAAAAACGAAGGAGACGACGGTACTTCAAATATGGTCCTATAGATAAAAATGTAAAGAATATGCCTTGTCGAGAGAAATACGTGAAGTGCCATGAGATGAGCATTTTCAAAAGATCTATGCGTAGCTGTTAATTAATATTTAAAGCTAGGGATTGTGCAATATTTACATTTAAGTATCTGCGCGATTTGACCGTTCGAAGAGGAAGTGGTATTGGCTCAATCGCTTGCCAGTGGATTCTGTACCGTCTTTATAATTCCACTCGACTTCACGAACGATCAATTCGATCGAAGTCAGCTAATGCTTTTGTGAGAGTTGAAAAATCAACCAAATTTTCACACTTCAGAGAGGTACCTTATAAAAATCGTAGAATTTAAGTGGTTTATATTCTTTATATAGATTAAGTATTGTTTTATTGTATATTTTATATGAATGAAAAATAAAATAAGAGCAAAATGAGCATCGGCGGGCAAAATATATCGATGATGGTGAGTATAATATTGTAATTAATTATTATAATTAATTATGATCAGTTATTGGAATGAGGTATCCTTTAGAATTTACGAGAAAATAGAAATCACTAGAATCGATCGACTGACTATCCTTTTTCGTGTATTTTTTCGTGTTGGTTCCAAAAAGTATAGATTTATCAATGAAATCTTAAAGGGAAATCAAGATATTGGTAATATTATGAAAGAAAAACTCTAATTATAGAAGATTAAAGCACAAAGATTCGAAACTTGTATTAGTTTTCAGTTGACGACGAAATTGGCAACGTGATCAATGGGTATAAGATGAATTATTAATTATTATGTAGTTTAAACTACTCGGTTGATATGCGCACACAATAATCACCATTAACAAGTCGACAGATAAAAGTTAAAGCTGTAATCATTATTGACCGAAGTTAATTTGACGTTTTCATGAACAATCTCAGATGATATCTTGATATCCAGTCGAGGCAATTAGGTGCTCAGCACTTAACTCAACTATACACGGACTTTGCAACAAAGAGCTAAAGCACTCTCGTGCCTCGATCTCGATTGTTTACCGAGGACGCGCACTTTTCTCGGTGTGCGTCGTACTTGACGGGGAGGAGCGTGTGGCGCGGGCACCGGGCATAATACGTGTGTTTTAGAGCGCGTAACCCCGGAGGTAGAAAAAGTATCGACCGTTTCACGTGCTTCGCCTAGTCGGAGTTCCCGTTTTTTGTCTTCAATCGTCGTTAAAGAATGCCACAGTTTCCAATTTTCCCCTTTCATCTCGATAGTTAACTCACTTTCGTTCGAAAAAATAAATAACGGCGGATGTATTAATTGAAACATTAATCTCGACGCTGATGTTCACCGTGATGGTGACGAAGATACCGCAATGATGAAGCATAGCACCGAGGCTCACCGCCGTTCCATAAATTGCAACACAATTTATTCGCGCGAGCTTGCGTCTTAAGTGGAGACAGGCTGTAAGCGCTATATCTTCTAAACGATTTCGTCTAATGGGCGCACCTGTGCTATATATTAGAATAATGCTTAGTTCGCGTATATACTGCGCGCGAGACAAGAGTTTTCCAACACTGGTCGCGTGCCGCGAATGAAAGTACCTTCGAGGAGACTAGAAGACTGCAGGGTAATATTTAGAACGATATTTTTCACTTGGTTAACGGAGTGTATAAAGAAAATCGTGTATCTGGTATGTGGCTCAGTTCTTGCGCGGAGGTTCTCCTCGCAACATCCTTTTCAGAACGACAAAAAGAGAAAAGACTTTTACGAGAAATGTGTACGTGAAGTTCGGGGTGTGATTTGTTTTCGTTTAAAGACAGTATTACATAAGTACGAGTCGGTGCAGTGACGGTGAAAATGCTTCTGTGTCACGTAAGTACTGTTACTTTCTAGTACTGCTGGTATCGATATTTTTCCTGTGCTATGTCACAAAAAATAATGCTTGGTTGTCTTGATACTTCAAAAAATTAGAAGTTGTACGATGTACGAAAATGGAAGTAGGAATCTAGAGATCTTTCGTACTAAATTCCCCAGTCCTGCTCATCTTCTCTATTCCCAGGTCGTTCTTCTATTTTTGAGCTGGCCATATACTCGCGCCTCGGGAGAGCAAAATGTCGAAGATGGCACATTGGATCAGGTGGCCGTGGCTTCCCATCACATACCCCAATTTCTTCAGCAATCTGGCGAAGATCAGGTACTACAAGAAATGACGGCTTTTGATCTGCAGTTAGAAGCTGTGCAAGAAGCAACGACAATCCACTATGAGAATGCAAACGGCTTCGTTCCCGTTACACCGGCGGATCAATCAAATCTCGGAGACCAGCATGAATGGGAGAATCGTTCAACCGAAGATCACAGTAGTGCAGTGGATTCCTTACGGAAAGGGGGCAATGAAACCAACTTGGTCAATGATGCTATCCATTCCTCCGAGGCAAAATCATCTGATCCGAATCGACGATCTTTCGATACCGACGATAGACAGAATGAGTTTGAGTTGCTAAAAGTGAAAGAAGACACTCCTGCCGTGGCGAATTATCGTGAATTTTACGACAGCTTTCAGACAGTTCGGTCCACCACGAGTGTTTACGAAGATTTTCAGTCACGGTACAATGACAATTCCGGCAGCTCGAATGGGGACAATCGGATAACTCGACCTAAAAGCAGAAATAGAGGAAAAAAGATCGAGAATTACATGACGAATTACGGCTTGAATTTGAACCATGACACGGGAGAGGAGACTCGTTATAACGAATATTACTCGCTCAGCACTGTAGGAACCACCGAAGAGAATGCGCTGGAAAATTTTGGGGCAAGAGATATCATAAAGAATTACGACTATGAAAAAGAAAATAATCAACGTCAAAAAGCTACATCCTCCCATAAGATCAGCAACGCTACGACTGACTTTAAACCCGGTAATTTGCGTAAAGGTGCGAGCAACAAAAACCGCCAAAGAAATTCGCAACCCGTGGTTGTTCTGGAACCAAGTCAATACGATATCGACATGAGATTTGACAACGAACATACGAGAAACAAGTCCCCAATCACGGCTACCACTGCGGCACCCTACAAAAGTACGACAAACCACGCTACCGATGTCTCGAAGGAGACTCGCTTCACTCACGAAGCGCTCTTCGGGAGAGACGAGAGCAACCATAATTACGGTCGAAGCGAGGAATCGGAGGACTTCTCCGAAGAGGAATTGGAATATGTGGAAGTTATCGAGAGACCGAGAAAAATTCGCAAGAACAGAAGACGACCGCATGCCAATTCGGATTCTTCGCGCAGGATTCCTAAGGAGCATCGGGAGGCGTACGAGGACTTTTCAGAGCCGGAAGTCGTCAGGAAGAGGCAACACCACTCACGGTCGAAACCCAATCGACACAGAGTTAAGTTGAACCATGATGAGGATGATCGTCGCTCTCATAGAGGAGACGAGAGTTCGGAAGAGGTCAGTCGGGACACGGCGGCCCAGGAAAGTGCGAAATTTGAGGTGAAAAATCACAAACAAAACGTGAAACGCGGCAAATCAAACTCTTGGTCTCACGTGAGTCCGAATATCGAGATATCTCACTCAAGCGGTATCGAGATCGATCAGGCGGAGAAGCCCAAGCTCATCGTGCCGGTCAAAGTGAACCTTGTGCCTGCAACGAACTTCGATCACGCCAGCGCAATGGGAAATAGTCAGGGCTTCGATATTTCCAACGCCGTTCTCCACAATCTGGTTACGCCAACGCCAGTTTTCAGCACAGTCGCGCCTATTCTGACGACAGCTCAGCCGGCTTTCGACCTCGGCAAAGCTTATCAGAACATTCAACATCACAATTTCAAAATCACGGTACCCGACGTGATCGTAGGTCAGAGCACGCTACAGAATCCGGTGGAGACGGTTTTTAAAGTTACGCGTAACAACCTTCAGAATCATCACAGGCCGACGCAAAGTACACTGAGGACGCATTACCTGCATAGTACAGCGGCTCCTATTTTGTACACAATAGCTCACAATACCAGTCCGAATGTGCAGAATGCACCAGGTCAAAACCATCAAAGCATCGCAACGTCTACGCCTGCGTACTCCTCCAATCATCAGTTAGTTAACGATTTACAGCAACAGGTTAGAGTAAATAATCAGGTTCAAAATGTCGCAGCTGGTAGTCAGCAAATTATCATCCCTCATCCTACCACGCAGACATTATCGAACGTGGTTAAAAATCCTACGCAAACTACTTCCGGTTACAGTATTCAGGTAAATCCTAATGGCCTACACGGCCAAAATGTCCTTATCAACGGAAACTCTCACGTAGTCCAAAATTCACTATCCGAATCTACGACGATCCGACCGAACGTGATTTCCAATGGTAATCCTCAAGTGATTGGAATCCAAAATAATCGAAATATTTTGCCCGGTTCCGATAGACAGTTCTTAGCGTCAGCTAGCTTATCGGTAGACAGCCACCTCGGCCAACAAACTAATTCCGGCGGAAGTGTCGGTGGTAGTAATAACAACGTTGACTTTTACAATTACAACGGGAATCTTCAGTCATTCGTGAAGCCTCCGACGCTTCACGAGAATTTCTATCAGCCTTTCAAGGACGACAGCCTCACAGAAAAGACGAAAGCGTACATTCGCAATGCTCAAGAGGTACCAACGATTTTGACTCCTGCACTGTACCTAGGCAATGTCAATTTGAACAGTCAAAGCGCAGTTGGCGCGATTGATCAAAGTTTTCAAGGGTCGAAGCCGGCAGTTCAGATAAACCAGTATAAAATCCCCGAGCAACAAATTTTGAGGGCCGCCAATCATATCTTCGAAAATACCCTGAAGCAGTTGCAGCAACTACAAAAGGGTCAAAGTGTCGGTAACAACAACAGATACATCGTCAGTGGGCAGAACTTGAGGACCGTGGATAATGTGGGCAGTCAGTCCGAACGAGTAAACTCTGTCAATACAGTCATGACTTCCACAGGGGGTTTCGCGCGTAATCCTCAACCTTCGACACTCGCTGGCACTAAAAACGTCGAGATACTCAATCCCGGAGTGATTAAACCGAGTCCCGTGGACTTGACATTGGTGAACCCTTACGAAAGTTCGAACTATCCCGCCGTCAGTTTTCAGACCACGCCGAATTCGCTATTTGGCGCCGTAAACCTTGTAACCCCAAAACCGATACTCTCGACAACCGCGCAATCGATAACGCTTCAGAATTATGTCGACTCGCTAACCGAGATCGGGACACGAGCGAACGCCGTTGGAAAGTTAGAAACGAAACCGTCGATCTCCCAGAGCCAGACGTTCAACCCGATAAACTTCGTGCCGAATCCCGATCTGCTCAGGAGCCAGAAGATACTGAACAATCTAAAATCGAACGAACAGCCATGGCTGAATAATCTGAAACTCGTACCGTTCGTACCGGGTGGTAATTTTGACAGGAATTCCTTGTGGACGCAAAACGATCTGTTGTACAAGCCAAAATTAAGTGCCGATCTGCAGAAGTACGCCGAGGAGATGTTCAAGGAGTCTCTGAGGACGATTTATAATTCGCAGAAATGGAATAACGACGGAAAGATTAATTATCGAGATCAACGCAATAATAGCTCACCCGATCTGTCCAACTTCAAGGATTCACGACACGTAACCGCTTTGAATTCGGAACTAAAGCAGTATAAGGAGACTCTGGAGGCGCATCATACGGAAAATAAGCCACATGCCGTCGAACCCGATAAACAGAAACCGGAGATACAAAATTCCTTCAAGAGCGATTCCAAGTTACCCCCTTCGGCGGAGCCCGTAAATATTTTCTATAACAACAAGTTCGCGTTTACCCCATCGGACAGTATTATTCCCTCTGATTCCGTTCAATCGAGCTTTGGATTCGGTAGTGATTTCGCAAATATTAGATTTCCGGATGATTTCTTGACACCCCCGCGCGCGAAACCCAATACTTCCCCGTACTCGTATTTTTCCAAAATTCCTTTCAACGGCGATCATCCAACCACTAAACAGAGGCCGGTAGGATCTGGCTCCTCTAGATACAATTTCGAAAATGTCAATTCTCGGCTGCCTTCGAGGCCGCGAAAACTGAAGTTGAGAAATTTCGCGAGACCAAGCAATACGGAAAATTCTTCGACGAGTGGCAACGTTGATTTTAGTTCGCCAGTCGCTGCTGGCAGTTCGCGGT
Organism: Xiphydria camelus; assembly: GCA_963678675.1. Classification (NCBI taxonomy): domain Eukaryota; kingdom Metazoa; phylum Arthropoda; class Insecta; order Hymenoptera; family Xiphydriidae; genus Xiphydria; species Xiphydria camelus. Next base: position 5,592,681 of record OY783191.1, on the reverse strand, counting down.
ACGAGAACTATCAAAAGAAGGTAAAATCAGAGAACGATGATCCGGAAGCTAGCCGCCAAACTTTCTACGACATCTTCAACGGTCATCCCTCGCTCGCTACGTCAATTCCCGAGTCAGATCGTCTCAAGTCATCCAATGATCATTATGATATTAATCATCCCCGGATGCACAATTTTTTCACCCTACTGAGAAAAAATAAGCGGTTACCCCTTGGAAATTCGCAAAACTTCTTCCGCGATAAGGACGAATTGCGGCAGTATTTGGAGAATGAGAAGCTGAAGTTGCAGCAGGACTTTTACGACGAGACCTTCAAGGATTTTCAGAAGAAGTCGGATGACTCGGAGAAGAATTCTAAAGATGAGAATTCCAATTCGCGGTTGAGTTCATCGTAAAGTATAAACAACGGTCGATGAATGTTGTATGTTTTCGATCACAAGCACGCCGTATTTTTATATTAACCAATGAAAAAGAAGGGTCCTCCATCCAGGACGAAGATTATGCGTCAACATTGGGGCTGTTCACTGAAAATTCTTTTGAAATGTACATAAAATATACCATATAATCTCGTTATAATAAAGTAGAAATATATATTTTATAACATATTCGAAACGCCGGATCTTTTATTTAACGTGTAATCGTCCAGCGATAAAAGGTGAGTGACTTTACACCGGCTCGAGTGGCTTATACTCTTGGTTTGATCTGAATTAGAAGAACGTTAGGGAGGAAGTAAACCCAGGCGCCAACGTTTCGTCGTCATTGTGCAAAAGCAGATCGATGTCGAACGAAATCATTTTCTCCAACTACGAGGAGGGGTTTTGCAACAGCTGATACTTCCCCGAGCGTCCTCCCCCGATTCCCGGCTATCCGACGCGATGCGGTACTCGAACGTTTCACTTTTCCACGGCGTGTACGAGAGGGGTAAAAAGTACAATATTGCATAATTTCCCGAGTCACCCGAGAGACGACAATTGATAAAAACAAGACCGATAATGTTTCTTTCTCTCGATACCACCATGTCGCAACTACATCTCAAACGGGCGTATCTCATCCTCGTGTACAGCGTTTCGATGTGGTGTTAACAACGGTGATTTCTCAACTCGTTACGTGCACGGCCAGGGGCTTGAAAAGCGGTGGTGCCTTCTTAAGAGCCAACAGGTGGGTACGCGGGGTGAGTAGTCTCAGGTCGATGAAGAAATTCGGATAGGTCGTGCACCGTGCTCCAAAGAGGAATAAAAAATACGGACGCGCATTTCGTTCTACTCGCCCTACATAAACTCCCGTATACAGTATTTATTTGTGGAATATCGTAGGTACAGCTGAGTCGGAGTAATTCGATAAGTTTTTCTCGCAATGAAACCGGCAGCCGAGTGGTTCTCTGCTCGATTCTGTCGGTCAGAGTCATGATTCAAGGTCATCGCTGCGTTCACTTCACTCTCGATGCCCAAATACCGTCCGTTCGTTCTTGTCGATAAGAAATTTTAGCTCGACTATCTCGATTATGGCGTTCGAGCGTGCCCTTACGAGTGAAAGTGATTCTTTTGATCCCGCAGGAATCCCCCCTACTAACCGCAGCGACTGCAGTTCACCATTTTCTCCTGGATCACCGTCTATACACGTGTAAGAGAATGTACGGTTTTTTTCTTTGTCCCGTAGAGAACACTTCGACGATGTGCATACAGACGTACTCCATCTACGCGGTACAGCGAAAGAGAAAATTTCTCCGACGCGAATTAAATATTTTTTGGGGCAGTATTTAATTAATCGTTTGTTCAATCGAAACGAATATTACTGAAATTCCTGTAATACATTCCTTGCAAAAAGAAGCGTTAATCAAATTGATACTTATATTTCAAGTGAATATATATTTACCAAATCCCATTGAAAAAAAGGTCTCAATTGCATTTTCTACTCCAACTCGAGGGTGGACGGGTGCGGCAATGTTTTACCTATCGACAGCCCCTTCTCACCATCGTCTTCCACAGCGTCGAAGGCAAATAAGACCCGAATTGCAACATCAGAAACGAATGTAATTAATATCAAATCACTCGAACCTCTCTCTTTACCTTTCCCACGTTTTTCTGTAATAACAAGCGAGTTTACAATAATTTTACGACCGTCTCTCGGATGACGGATTCTCGAGGGAAAATATAATGTCAATGCGCATAATTATGCCGAGTCAGAGAATTTCAATATAATTATGTCGCACGTCTGTCGGACGTTGGTCCCGCGAGGCATTTTTTTGCCCCTGGTTATATCAGAAACCTCAAAAAAACGTTTTACGTTGGACCGGTACCCACTCCTGCGATGGATTTACCGTAGCGCGTCGTTTACTAGCCTAGTTCTCTGTGGGAGATCCGCCTCGGTTGAATCTAGGTAGGTAACCTCTCGAAATGCCGCCAGAATTCTTAGACATTCCCATTTTCCGGCCGAATAACTCGTCCTCCGTCTCCAGAACACGTACAGAACTGATAGCAGAAGGCGATCTCCTTGACGTGTACCGACCGGCACTGGACATCAGTGGGAGGCGACGAGATTTAACAGAGTTTTTCTTGTCGATGTTTTTGCCACTTTTAGAAAAGTGTAATCCGTTCCATGGTTTCGCATCAGTTGACGCGGAATATAAAAGACCGCGGAATATCGATCGCAGCCAGTTAACGTCGATCTTTAGCATCTATCGGGCATCCAACATGGGTACCACGATGGTACGTGATTTGCGGTCTCATCGAGAGCTTGCAGGATACGAATGGTCCACTAAATTCAATCGCGGAAGCACGACTTGAATCTATTTTTGATTGATGTCCTTATTTCCAAAATCTAGTCGAAGCCGCGTTACAATAAAGGTCGTTAGCGTTCGGCAATGTGATCAGAAAAAAAGTGGTGATAACGATTTAGAGAAAATAAGTGGCTGCCATGCGCCGATATCAACGGAAGCTTCTTAATGAGAAAACCTTGCAAAGTGTTCTTGATGTGAAATTCAGCGAAGTTTCAGTTCAGTTTGACAGGGTGAACTATTAACTCTTATCATTTAATCCACTCAACAGTGACTTGGTAATAAAGCGAGATTCGATAAAAGTTTAAATACTATTTCTATCGCATAGAAAGAAAGTAAAACTTGGTATTTTAATTGCATTTCATCTCTTTTTATTACTGAGACAGTTTCAACAAGGTTAAATCTTGGTCGCTCATTAAATCGAATTTAATCTGCTATAAGAAATATGGGCCAATTTTTTTAATGAACTTGAAATTCGCCGAAGTTTTTCATGTTTGAAGACTGAATCATACGTTTAAATTATTTCTTACAATTAGACATCACCTGATTAATGCACGAATCGTGTCGCGCAAGGCGTAGAAATTCATGAAAGCTATCGAAATTGCAAAATATTGTAATTCATTTTGATATCTAATGTAGTTAAGTTAAGCACGATCAGTATATTATTGTACTCTATATTTACGTCAATAGGACTCTCAATCGCCACTCTAAAATTGCGACCGTTGCAGATATTTAGCATCGTGCTACTCACGGCGACGGTGACGTCGACTTTGAGTGCTACGACTACGATTCCACCAACGACGTCGACGGCTGCACCACCCGCAGCCATCATCGAAGATTCGGTTACTGCCAAGTCTAAGAGAGAAATCTTTGGAATTGGGTCCAACATCTGGACGGACAACGGAGCCCATCAAACGAGACAAGATAATGTCGGGCTCAGCGAGGTTGCCGCCCAAGACAGGGCATCCCCGGCTTACTCAAGTACTAGCGGTTTTTACAGCCCTAGCGTCGTCGCTCAAGCGAATTCCTACCCCAATCAAGTTTACGCAGCCAATCCTCAGGGACAAAGTAGTCGTATCAGCCTCACCTCCGCTCCCAAAGCTCAGGATAAGGCTTCGGGATACAAAGGCTACTATTCCTCTCCGGTTCAAAATCCCACAGCTCAAGCCACGCAAACGCGAAGTGGATATCAAGCAAGCCCAGCAGCTTCTTCCGCTCGGCAATTGCGCGCACAATCCCAAACCTCTAGCCAAGCGCGGAACGATTCCAAGAGCAATGCTCAGTACATGAGTCCCGCTGAGGCACTTCAGCTAATCGCCGATAAGCAGCACCTCGTTAACCCTATCAGAACTACTTTCATTCCATATTCGACGATCGAGGGACAGCATACGATCAACAAGCCACATACGTATGGCGTACCAGTCGCGCAATACGCGCCTCAACACCAGACCGCCCTAGCGCCTCAGAAAAAGCGAGAGCAACAGGCATTCTCGAGCGTCAACTTGGGAAGTATCCCCATATATTCGAACTTGGCTGAAACTCCGTTGTACGACGTTCGGGAAAACCCGTTGTACTCCGCTGCTTCGCAATTGCAACAAAATACAGTCACTCCGGCTTACACGACAAATTATCCCACCATACGAAACGCCGAGATGTACGCGCCGCAGTACCAGAGTGCCTCGAATTTTGCCCCCGCTCTCCGCTCTTACGAGAAATTAATCCAGGGTGCTTCCTTCAACGAGCCGACTGTAGAGTTTAACGGAAAGAAGGTGTCGCTTCCGTTGCTGCAGCTACAGAGTGCTCAAGAGTTCCCAGGGTTCGTTCGAGCAATCGAAAACCAACCGCTATTACTGGATGGTTATCAGCCTGATTTTAGTTACCTCAATATCGGTGCCAAGCCCGGTGGCTACGTCACGCAAGCGGCAAATACTCTGCCGTTCCTCAGCCTGGCACCGAGAGCTAATCAACAGGTGGTGCAACCCGTGCAATCCTCCAGTAGCACCCCTCAATTCCCGCAGTACAAGGGCGCCAGTATCGAGGCGTTTCCATCGATCATTGCCCACTATGGAAAGCCGTCGAATGACTACCAAGCGCTCAAATCTCAGCCGCAATTGCACTTTGCACCGAAGCCCTCCCAGTCCGTGACTCGAGAACAGTCGACTCCTCATTATTCTAAACCCTCGGAAGATATTAAGACCGATACCGAAGTCATCAAGAAGAAAAAGAAGCCACCTCCCCCTCCACCGTCTCACGGATTTAGCGAGGATGATCTGGACGAAGGTACGACATGATCTATTTCGATCTCCTAGCTACTTTGAAGATAGTTTTACTCGAATAAATCGAATTACACTGAATACGCACGTTTCGTTTACAGGTTATAAGGCCATAGAAAGAGAATATGGTCAATTCAGCGAAGACGATGACGATTCGTCCCCTTCATCGAAGCACTTCAAGGAAACCGACTCCGAAGGTGATTTCCAAGCATCGAAATCCTACCCGTTCAGGTCTTACGACGAAAAGTTCGGAAAGTATTCGGAACAAGCCTCTTCACCCGCGGCATCCGAAGAAGCGGAAGAGGAAGAAGAAGCTGCAGAAGAAAAGCCGTACTATGCCCAATACTCGTATAATTCAGCGCAGGACGATGATGAAGATTTCGATGGTCACTCGACGAGAAATCACGAAGATTACACGCTGCCGGAGCCGCGCCGATCTAAATACAGGAAGCAGGCGGAGTCCGAAGAAGAGGAAGATGAAGAGGGAGAGAGTCAAAGGCAAGAGAGACAGGAAGAGGCAGAAGAAGAGGACGATTATAGTCTGCCCAAACGTTACAAGGCTACTTCGGATTTCGAGGAGGAGTTTGAGAACTCTTATAAGAAAGAGCTTCCCTTATATAGTAAGTGAATTGACAATATGTATCACCTTCAAGGATAAAAGTAAAGGATCCATAGCTTTTACGACTTGACATTGACATAATTATGATTTTAGCGACGTGGTTGTTAAATAATTCAGTATTTTCTCACCTAATAATATTCTTTCTCTACAGAATACGTTCACAGGAAAGAAGTACCTGAGGTAGACGAACCCACCTCACACTCTCACAAGACTTACTCCAACCAGAAGTCCCCAAAACGAACCGTTCACAAAGGTAGCAAGACGCACACCAGCCGCGATAAGGACAGCAGTGGACACGGCTCAGCGAGTACCCAACACTATCACAAGATCCCGAAGACGCATAAATATCAGAAGGACAATGAGGGACACAGCAGCAGCAGTTTTACTAGAAGGTCACCGAAAACCATTCACGAAGACTCCTTCGGGTATAAAAGGCCAGGTAGTGAGCAATATTCCAGCTCGAAGAAGTCCCCAAAGAAGGACTCTTACGTCCGCGGCACTAAATCTTCCTACAAATCCGACAAACCCAAGGATAAGGACAATGGATCCTATGAGAACGGTGATTCCTACTCCTTCTCGTCCGGTAGCTCGTGGAAGGGCGATGAGAACGCACCGGCTAAAAAGGATAGTTACGGCTACTCGACGAGTGGTATTAGATCGTTGGCGCAACCCGACCCCAAGTTAAACAGAAACACTTTTAGATATTCTAATGGTAACAGCGCACCTAGAGACCTGACTGGTATTTAATGGGGATCAGTCGAAGTGGTTCAAGGATGAATCGAAAATATGATAGGTCAGATCGATACTTCTCGAATAGTCGTGGAAGAACACATTGAAGCGAGAGTCAAGGACGTACTGTTATTGTCGATCCCGGGTGCATCGGTGCGATCCGATCTAATTAATCTAGAGAGCTACCATCTGGATTCCACCTGAATTTTGCTCAAAATAGTCAAAACGCCGGGGAGTCCGAATTTTGTGCAATCTGGAAATAATGTCGATTGACAGTCGTCCGTTCGCTCTGCAAAGGATTCGTTCGAGATCGCGCAGCTCGAACGAGATGATCCCTTTCACGCTCGTTTACTAGATCATGTAAGATAAGAGATACGCAAATGTATATTACGCGCGGCGCTGCGTGAATTGTTATTTCATCATGTTATTGTTTTTTAACGTAGGCTGGTTAAGTTTTTCGTCTTCCACTCCCCCCCCCCCTTCCCCTTTGTAACATACTTACCTTATACTATGTACACCTGTGGCATAATAAAACTTTTGTACGTATTATGGACATATTTTACGTCCTACCAACCAAGGTTTCATAAAAAGAAATCGACACCGGAAGTACGTGCGTTCGGGGAAGAAGGCAGCCCTTTCCAGACGATGTTCCATATCCCCGTAATCTCGCTTCATCATCGGCTTCCCCCTCGCGCGAGTGGATTCACCCAGAGATTGTACGGAGGCTGCGACGACAGAGGCGTCGCCCTACCGCGTGATTAGAACGTCGGAGCCTATAATCACGTCCGCGATACGTTGGGCTTTTTTAATAAGTGGAAATGGTTTTAATTGTTTCCGTCATTATATCCGAACAACGTCGGGCGCTCTCCTCAATTTCGCAACGTATAAAAGCATCGGCGTTACCGGTTGTGGACATCAGTACCATCGCTAACATTTCATCGGCAAGATGAAGACTGCATCGATGGTAACGACGATCGTCGCTCCGCGATGTCGGAGATCGTCAGGAGCGTACAATCGTGGAAATTCTTACCTGTTCGCAGATCGTGTTGAGCTTCGCCGCGATGGTCTCAGTTGCGACGTCGGCATCTACCACCGACGCGAAGAAGGAGAAGAGGGGCGCGTCGTTCTACGGACCTGCTGGTTACGACGTCTTCGCCGTGGCGCCAGCATCTTTCGGGGTAGCTGGTTGGTCACCCGCTAGCTTTGAAAACTTTGGCTGGGAATCTTCGGTCCCTTCTGACATCGCTTTGGGCCAGCTGCAGTTGCAGGCTGCTCATAACGTGGCCCAGCAGGTGATGAAGTCGTTGACCTTGAACGAGACTCGGAGACTTCGCAGTGTACATTCACGCATTCCGTGTCCAGGTCCTGAAGGATCCCGGCACCCCCGGCATCGCCTATCCGCCCGAGGTGGTAAGAGCGGTGCAGCAAGCCAAAGAAGCCAATCGCAACGTCCTCGCAGCTCAGCAAAAAGTTGGCGAGGTGAAGCAGGTCGCCCTTCTGCAACAAAAAATCGCACTTGCTAAAGAGGCGGCCGCCAGGGAAGCTATGGCCAGGTATTGAAATACTCGCCTTATGATTAACCCGTACGTCGACATTGCTGCTTTGATTTACATTGCGTTCTTCGCTGACAAGGTCCGAAGAGATCTCCGCTCACGCCCAGGCGGAAGCCAGAGCTAGCGCTAAACAGTCGGTCGCTCTGCAACAGAGATTGGCAACGTTGAAAGATGCTGTGGCCGCCGCGCAAAAGGTGGCAGCCGCCAGGGAGACTGCTGCGGCCGCAGCGATTCAGAGAACCGCCGCTGCAACTGCCGCCCAACTGCAAAAACAGGACGTGGAGAAGGAAATCAGTCAGAGCGAGAAGGAAGCTAAGGTTCGATTTTCCTTAGTTTAAATAATTTTATCCAGTTCGACAAATTGAATGAAAATAATTATATGTATAACTACGATTTTTTTTTTCTATTTTCGATTGTTCCTTTGTTAGGCCAAGGACATAGTAGCTGCGAAGGAGAACGCTGTAGCTACCGCCCTGGAGCATGCAGCGGCTGAGAAACCGTCGTACCATCCGTGGGGATGAAGATCAGTCCAGCTCATTTCTCGAGTGAAATTAAATTTAATCAAATCAAAACTTATCTACCTAAGTAATATAGTACGAGGTCGGGTGATTGGGTTCAAGTAATGGGCATTGTTTTTGTAATTATTATCTACATATTATTCTTCTTTTTATAATATACCTCTTTCCATGCGTTATTACCAAATAAAAATTGTTTATCACATTTATAGAAATTTCTTAGTGACTCCTTAAAATACTACTTCCTTCGAAAATCAATGGTCTTTGTCTGTCACTGACATATTTTAAAGGCTTCTGCAATTATCGCCGTAATTTTTTGCACATCGAGATTAATTTCAACATATTTAATCCGTGCGAATTGCTAGAAGTAGGCGGGGTCTGTTCGAACGTATCGGAGCTAGACAATGACATTGCCTGTTATACGAGAACGGCAGGCAATGGCAGTGAAAGTGCAGTCGATGGTGGATACCAACCATCCATTCCGTGACTTTGCACAGTAACGGCCAGGCGAGGAAGGGAAGGTCAGTGTCCAGTTACGCGCGGATTAACAATTTACTTGCAACCTGCATCGACACAGTATCGCGCCGCGATCGCTTTTACTCACCAGACATGACAGCTATTGATAGGTAGCACGCGCTATATAAATAAATATAGCGTGGTAGATCCGATTTTTAATGCTAAATCGATGATTAAAATATAATTTGAACTATTTCTTTCTTTTCCAACTGTTAATCAATTACTGCTACCAATCTATATCAGCATTCACTTACATACGTGCGATTGCTAGCGTTACTTTACCTATACTTAATTATATCATCCCACCTCTCGATATTTTGCTTTTGGAATATCGTTCATGGATCGTAGATACTTTTTATGAAAAAATGCTATTGCGAATGTAAAAATATTACCAAGGTTCGCTAAATTTTAATAATACGAGTGATTAAAATTACTCTCGGTACTATTTTTTCATAGTTATGTATTCAGCGGCAATGATTGGACGAAAGGAAAAGTCGGGCAGGATGAAAAATCGATTTCAATGTCAGCATTAGAAAACGTGGTTCGGAGCAAGCATAAGAGCGCCGTACACGCGGAAGACGTGCCTCGTGTCGGCGCGCGTCTCTTAATAAACGCACCGGACGAGATACGGTCGTTATAATAATGAACGACCGCTCCACCTTTCACGTTGGTCCGGGCAGCTGTACTTTCATCGATGGATTTTTTGGCTTTCTTTACTCCTTTTACCTTCTCTGCCGCGACTTTTATTTACTTTCATTTCGTCTTACTACTCTCACTAGCCGCCGACTTGGAGATCTACATCCCCTCTCCATCGATGCAGTGGATATTTCCCGAAATAATTCGACAGAGAGCGAGAATTGATTATCACAGTGCCCGTCCGAAAATCAATAGTTATACCAAATTCGAAAAATCACTTCCGCCGTTTTTCTGTACATTTTATTAATCTCTATTAATGTCGGTTTGCTGCAACGCGCACCGACTTTTCATTGGAAATTAATTCACCATGAACACTCGCATCACAAATGCGACCAGAATCCGTTAAAAATTAATGAATGGGTATTTAAAAAAGGAAGCGAACCATTCATCTCTGCCGCGGCTCCTTTCCCTTCAATCTCTTTCGCGGAAGTTCTCGAAATTAATTATCACTCCCTCGTATCCAGATGCACATCTAGCAGATATACTCCGCCGCAGATATCGATCAGCGTAATAAGAAATGAATAGGTTTTGGTGCGATTAATGTGGGTATACATGCATCGTGTGCGCCTCGAGTTTCTTGCCAGGATATACGAGTCGTCCGGTGCAAGATGAAACTGGAGCGCCCGGCGGATGATCTTATTGCGTTTCACCGTGCGGTCATCACCGTGTCGCAAAAAGTCGATTAAAAAGGAAAACACTTTCATTGGCGTGGCTTAGGATCTACCGCGGCCAGGTTGGGCGGATACCCGGCCAGCTGAACGTCGCCTTCTCCGGCGGCACGTTCACCGACGAACGAGGTACGTCGATCTGGTATCGATCACACGACTGAACGGCCGAGAGATCGCGAGAAGGTGCCACGACAGGAAACACAAGGTTACGGGCTTCTCGCGAGCGGGAGGAACGCGTGCAAAGTGGCGTGCAAAGTCATCCGCGACCTTTCCGCGATCGTTACGCCGGAATGCTTGGCGCCCGAGCTCGCATCCTGAAGAGGACCGTTTAGCGCGGATCGGATGTGTCTGTATCTCAGCTGAATCCGGTTTCCGACGCACGAGAACCCCATGGTAGGTGGGGGAGAAAGCGATACCTATAAAAACGACCGGTCCAGAGTCAGAGACTCGTAGTGTCCCATTCGCTGTTCCAACCATTAAACCATTATTTCGCGTATTCAAAAAAAATGTTCTCACCCGTAAGTACAAACAATGGCGAACGACGGCCATGGGAATATCCCGTTGAGATTTTTCGATCGAAAGTCCTTTCTTCGCGTAGAAGAGAGTGTCGGGAAAGAAGGCACAATCGGGGCCCCCGCGAGCGTGTTGCCGAATGGATCTACATTCACTGGGATATTCTTTTTTATCTGTTAATCTTGACGATACGCTTCACGAGCACTATTTCGTCGTTTTTCACGGCGAGTCGAAACGATCGGGTTTACACGTATCGACGACGATGAAATTTAGTTGGAAATGGGTCGTGCATCTGTAGCGATCGGACGGTGACTTTCGATTGAGGTTTTTTTACAAGAAATCGTTCACCCCCGTCAGGCTGTATTTTACTACGATTGGCATTGAACTAGGATTATAAATTTACTTCCGGAGGAAAACTTACGTTAGATTCATTAAGAATTTATTAGATGCACCTGTAAGATAATTCGGATTGCATCAGGAGCAACTTCGTCGTGGTATCATGATTGATTGATTCTTTTTTCTAGGTCTTAATCACCAGCCTATTAGTGGTCACTAATCTACTTGATAGTGGCTACGCCTCTGACAGTTCTAACGGATGGCACGCGTGAGTAAAGAGTATAAATCATCGAACAAAAATGTTTTTACGTCGATTTGTATGTAATTTCACAATTTTTAACTACCTTCAGAATTACCGGCTCATACGGAACCGGCCAGGGTCACGATCTAGGTGCGTCTAATCAAATTCACGACTCGTATGGAGACCTCCATCAGGGTGTCAGCTCTTACGGCGGATCGTACGACGCGTCTTACGGCGGTGGCCTAGACATTGGTCATCAGGGATTCGGAGGTGGACATGAGCAACATTCTTACGCTCACGCTATCCCCATAAGCGAGCACATCGAAGTCACGAAGCCCGTGGCAGTGCCGGTCTACAAGGACATCGGTGAGGCTCGATTAGCTAGCGCTACTGCTTCTCTCTCGCTCACTCTCGCTATATCGTTCATCGTAATAATCATGCCCGACGTCGTCTTCGACAGGAGTACCCGTGGCACAGCCCGTGGCTATCGCGGTACCACATCCTGTGGTAACGGGCGTTGAGCAGCCCTATCCCGTTCACGTTCCGGTCTCTCAGCCGGTGGCGGTTCCAGTGGTAAAGACAGTCGCGGTACCGGTCGAGAAGAAGGTACCCTACCCGATCGAGAAGATCATTCCCGTGCCCATACACAAGCACGTACCTATTCACGTGGAAAAATACATTCCAGTGCCTGTAGAAAAACCCTATCCCATCCACATTCCCGTATATAAGCACGTCTTCCACCATGCAAAGGTTTACGGCCACCATGGCTGGTCTCATTAAGCTCTGATCAACCTCAATCCCCTCTGTTGGTTCGCCAATCGCGGAAAGGGCTTCTGCACAGACGCCTCCAAGGCTCCTTTTCGGGCTATCCTCTACCTGCCTTTCGATAATCCTAATATCCAAAAGCCAACGTATCGTTTGACTGTATTATACTGCCATAGTACGCACGACTAAGCTGTGAGGCGAGAAACATTTTTTATAGTTGTTAGTTTGTTGTGTTTGTACGTTGATACTAGTAATAAGTTTAGCCATTCCCTTTTGTACATACGCGTTGTTATAATGTCTCCATTTGTGCGAAATAAAATGTTTATTTAATGATACGGATCGATTGATTTTGTCGAGAATTTTCTCCCAATTCTTTTGGCGAAGTATACGTAAACTTGGAACTGGTGAAATTCTATTAACGCGCCACCCTCGTTTTAAACTATTTTCTTTCGTGTAACTCCTCGTAATGATTCTCCGGTATCCAATTAGAAGATTACCGGCATTCGTCGGTAGTAGACGGCCTTCCATACTACGGAGTTTCTGTCATGCTCTCTAAACATTGCGAGCTAAATACCTCCGAGTGTCCAAGTAAAGCGCACTTCAATTACACTTCTCGGAGAAGAGATTCTCTTCGGTGTCCCGCGCTAATGAAAACATGTGGCCCATCCGACCATGATAAAATATCTAGGTGGGAGAATTCCTGACACTGCCGTCAGCGGCCGTAACAAGGAGCCTCACTTTTGGCCCCGCTAACGATCTAACGAGTTCTTAATCACCTATGAAATAGATTGTCTCTTCGATTTGTCGTATAGTGATGAAGTAACGTTTAAGGTAATGATAATTACCGGAAGTTTAGCGTCGGAAAGAAATCGCATTGGGAATCATCGAATCGAAAGCATCGTTAAACTAGAGGCTACGGTTTCCGTACACATCAGGTGAATGCATACATTCTTATGGAAGGGCGCGACAGGAACACGCACAAACTTAGAAGACACACATCGATCAAGTATTGACCCACCTGCGAGTATAAAGCATTCACCGAAATTGCGACAAAATTTATTTCCGTCGAGAACGCCTCATACACTCACTTCGGCCGGCGAAAGAAATGTCTGGATCCAGACACGCGCTAGAACCACCGGTGAAATGGACAACAATTTCCCCGCGATCGCAAAGGGGCGCGATGAGAAAATATTGCACGTATCTCGCACGAATTCTCCAACGGCGAGAGAAGGCAAAACTAGATCGGCGACAGTGAAAGGCTGCCTGGTATATTAAGACGAGAAATGGCCGAAGACGTATCAGTCGTACAAGCGACTTCTTCTCACAACAGCAGCCCCAGTGCACCGCCCAAATCCCACGCGTCTAGCCATGAACAGAATCGTGAGTAAATGCGATGGCCCTGCGAATTCGGCAGCCGCTCGATCCTCATTCTGATTTCGAGCCCAACGATCGAAGAGTTATCTTCGATGAGGTGCAGGATACTCTTGTAGAGAAAATTCAATTCATCTCCGTTTTCCCTCAGGTACTGCTTTCTCTCTTGTCCCTGGCTGCTGCCGCACCCTGGCAGTCGGGCCTGCTTAATTATGGCGGTCAGGACCTGGCTTATTATGGCAGCCAAGACCTGAACCAATATGGCGGTCAAGACCCGGTGTCGGACTTCACCCATCAGATCTCCCAGAGGTCCGATCACGAGGCACTGAGTTCCGGCGGAGGAGGTGACTACGGTGGTCACAGTGGCTTCGACAGCTCGTCTTCCGGTGGCTTCGAGGGTGGCCACGGAGGGATTTCGAACTTCGACGGCGGTCACCAGAACTACGCCGCTTTCGAGGGCTTCGGCGGAGGCCACGGTGGTGACGACGGTGGTCACGGGGGTGGCGTTTCCCTCGACGGCGGTCACAGCTACGTCCACAGTGTTCCCGTCTCCGAGCACGTGGAAGTGACCAAACCCGTGGCGGTTCCCGTTTACAAGGAAATCGGTGAGTACCGATTCTGAGCTCGTTTCTTTTTTCTTTCATCGAAAAAATCAGTAAGTGACTTCTTTCTTCCAGGTATCCCGGTTCCCCAGCCGGTGAAGATCAACGTTCCTCATCCTGTGGCAGTGGGAGTACCTCAGCCCTACCCTGTGGCGGTTCCCGTTGCTCAGCCGGTCCCCATTCAGGTGGTGAAGACCGTGGCTGTCCCGGTGGAGAAGAAAGTGCCCTATCCCGTCGAGAAGCATATCCCGGTACCCGTCGAGAAGCACATCCCCATCAGGATCGAGAAGCACATCCCCGTCCCGGTGGTGAAGCCCTACCCCATCAGGATTCCCGTCTACAAGACCATCTATCATCACGCTAAGAGCGGCCACTAAACGCCCGACGATGCAGCACAAATTGTAATTTAGAATATCGGTTATGATGTTGAAGATGACGGTACTTGATCTTAAACGGACTAGCTCAGTTCCTTGCGTCGAGGGATTTGGAGAAAGTCAGCCAAGATCCCACAGTCGATATCTGTTCTGGTTGTTAAGTTTTCTACGCGCTGTTGTTTTGTATATATATTCTGTTGTGTTACGTTTTTTTATATGTCCCTTTTTTCAATAAAATCCACATAAGAAAATGGGACGGTCTCGTTCTTCTCGCGGAGAAAGCGCGCGACGATCGCCTTTCGGAAAAGACCCCTGTCCATTTCTTCCTACAGCTTTAGAGGATAGGAAGAAGAAATTGGACGACAATTTCTTCTTTTTATCTAAAGATTCAGAGGGACATGTGCATTGGAGCGTGCTATATTAATCAACGAATGACGCTATCTCCGCAATTCTCTTATATACCTAGACGTGCTTATTCGATTGTTTGAAAAAGTTGTAGAAATATTTGAAGTCAAGTGTATTTAAAGCTCGGGAGAAATTTTAAACCGGTATGATAGTCGACGAGGCACGTCGAATAAAGATTCTCATTAAACGTAATTAACGTACCTTTCACTTTCAAGGTTTTGCAGCTTCTTTTAAAATCTACTCTCCTTTGTTGTACACCGGTCAGCTAATCCGATTAGTCATCAAATAAGAAACGATCTATTGCTAAATAATGAATATATTCTATATGCTCGAGTAGAATTTTTTTAGATGTTCCACTGTAGCAGACACAAGCTATTGCTTGTATCGTATTTATTTTTGATAGGTAACATAACTGCCGATATATTTTATCAAGAGAGAGAGAGAAGAAAACATATTCTAATTTTACCCCTCGATCGTTATATCCTCATTGCATATTTTTGTAAGACTTTTTATTGAGTGAATTCACTTATAACGAAGTGAGTATTTTAATTGATTTTAATTCCCACTTTCATTCCGGGAAAGGTCATTGCTTCCATCGAAAGGGCATGGAAGCCTCGCTTTCGCGAATCAAAAGTGTGGAAGATGCAATTTGCCATATCTAATCAAGATAAGCATAACGAGACAGCATGTCCAAGCGGCCATAATAGTCAAGCGGCTAAGAGATACTTTACCGTCTTCACCTCCTTATTCAAGAAAGTCATCGTACGATACATTAGCGCGCATCACCGTGAAACAATGCGTTGATATCACTTGCGTGTATTTACACAATATTCATCAAACTGGAGGTGAGCGATTTCGGGGGGCACAGACTTTACGCCGCCTAGTCATTTTTCCTATGCTCAACATGCTTCACCTTATAGGTATGCAATCACGGTACATAGTACCTACATACATATACGTATTCATAAATCTTCGAGGCGAAAGCAGTCGAAGTATAAAACTGCACGTTCTAGACCGAATAAAAGCATAATTAACTAGGTTCGAAAATATCGGACAAACCCGTTCAAAAAAGGTTCGGAGAGTCTCTTACAAAAAGTCTATCGAGAGATACAGAAGAACGTATGAAAGTATGTCTCTAGTGAACGGTCTCCTCAAGGATATATAGGATGTTTCATGAATTAATGTCACAGCTTCCGAGATATATTGTATACTGCGAGGTAATATTTTCTTACATGAGCATGTTTTTTATTTCCAGCAATGAAATGGATGTGGCATTACGTATATTATGAAGCGATGTGGTATGTGTGATTTGTTGAGCCGAATTCATTGTTCGCGAAGTACTACTCTCGATGCGAGTGGCTCAAATTCTCTTCGACAATACCTCCTCCATCTCCTCTGTAAACCGCTTCCCCCATAAGCTCACACGCCCACGTGCCGTTCTCTTAATTGGACGTCAATCCGTAATGGGATGGCCATATAACGATTGGGAAAGTATTACGCGCCGTCCGCTGTTGATCTTGAGAGCGAGAGTTCTCTTTGCATAATTCGAGTATGTACTTAAGTACAGGTCACGAGCACTCGCGAAAAAAAAGAGGAAAAGTCGAGGCCCATTGTATCCGATAAACGGCGCAAGAACTACGAGTTACTCTCGATCGTTACTCTTTATGGACATTGTCTTCGTCGTATCCAAATTACACCCAAATTAAGGGTTCGTCAAATGAAAGGCGGAACTATATCGAAGTGCGAGTTATTACGCAAGACTCACCACCATCATCGCACGACTCGATGCACATAAACGCGTAACTACATAGTCCGGTGAAGGTGTAGGGGACTATTTTACGGGATAGTGGGGTGGCTTGTCGTCCAAGCGCAAGGTATATAAGTAACTTCTCCGAGAATTAGTTTTAAGTTGTCTTAAACTTCTCACTTAGTCTCGAGGGACGTCAGCGTTGTACGCTCGAAAGCTATGAACAGAATCGTACGTAAAAAGCAAAGAAACAGCTACCGACGCGTCGACGAGGCCGGTCACTGACCAAGCGTTGGTCGAGCGGAAGTCGGGTCAAAGTTTGCAGCGAAATACCACTTTTAGGATAATCACGAGACATTCCTCGCGGGCGAGAGAGGAAGCGAGAGTGTTGTGATTCCTTTCTACAATGGAACAAATTTAACAGCGAGCCTAGTGATATGTCGGATTTAGTCTTTTAACGCGATCGATCGACGAGAGTGCAAGTAACGACCAATTGCGGATGCGTTCTGTTCAAGGTGTTGATCTTGGGGTTCGTCGGATGTTGCTGCGGTTCGGGTTTTGATTTGGGCGGTCATGGAGGGGGTGGTCTGACCTTAGGAGAAATCTCTCTGGACGGCCACGGTCACGAGCTGCCCGCCATTAGTCTCGGAGACTCCGGTTCGAACGTTTGAACGTGACGTAAAAATTGGCGGCGATCCTGGTACCGCCCGATCGAAGCGCGGAAAATTTTCAACGCGATTCCTGAATCTTAGGTCACGGCGGGTGGGATTCCGGTATCAGTTTAGGCGGCGGTCACGGCGGCTGGAGTTCCGGTATCAGTTTGGGAGGCGGTCACGGTGGCTGGGATTCCGGCATTTCTGGTATCAGCTTAGGCGGAGGTCACGGCGCTCATGTGCACGAGATTGGTAAGGGATCGACCGCGAATCGTCTCTTCTTGGTATACCCATCGAAATGTCGTTGATCCAGGTAGCACCGATCGCTTCATTTTATCATTATTTCCATCAGGCGTACCCGTGCTGAAGCCGGTCGAGATCAAGATTCCACATCCAGTTGTGCAGACTGTTCCTCAGCCTTACCCGGTTCTCAACCCCGTTTCCGTGCCGCAGCCTTACGAGGTAAACCGATCTTCTTGTTTCTATTCTTCCCGTATGAGTGTCGTGACAAACAGGGAAAGTCTTTCTACGTCGAAGTTGTGCGTACCGGAGTCGTAACTCAAAAAACACCGCTTCGCAGGTCATTAAACCCGTGGTGAAGAAGGTGGAGAAGAAGGTGCCCACCCCGGTGGAGAAGATAGTTCACTTCAAGGTGGAGAAGCCGGTGCCATTCAAGGTTTACAAGCACGTTCCGGTTCCGGTCGTCAAGCCCGTTCCCATCAGAATCCCGGTTTACAAGACCATTATTCACGAGAGCAAGAGTCATCATTGAAGAGCATTTAGATGATCGCCTAATCATGACAGTTATTTATATACGATTGCAAACGACGCAGCGATATTCCACCGATCTCACGATCCCCGAAAGACATACTAATGATACTCATCTCACGATTCTGTTCTATGGCGTATAGTATTACGTTAATTTTAATCGAAACATGTACATACTCAGTTAAGAACTCCGTGTCGATTTTAGTTGATTGTTGAATATTGTAGTTACCACCTGTCTGTTGAAGAAACATTATATTTTTATAGAAATCTAATCCTTGTAGTTTTTACCCCTCGTTTACCTCTTTCCTAATAGATTTATGAACCATAGCGATCTTTTATTGAGAATTATGCATTTCTCTGAAGTGTGGGGTTGAAAACGTAAACGTTACACAATTTCAATCATTTTTCTTTACGAGCAATAATGAAAAAAATTAGCTGTGGTCTATTTTTTTTAACGATAAACACATAAATTATCCTGCATAACTTTATTGTTTCTCGGTGCCAGGGACAGGAATGTATAGCTATCTTAAAGAAAGAGATGGTGATAATTATTTTTCCATTAATTTGTTACCGATAAATAAATTAGTATACACGGCTTTCTCGATGGTTCATGCCACAGTGAGACTATGCTAGGTACTCGAAATTAAAGCGTCATGGAATGTTGGTCGTAAATTCTTCCCGAGCAATTCACTCGTCGCGTCGACTGGAAATCGAAAGCACCGACCGTCGTCACCGTAGACTGACATGCCGCGAGAGCAAATGGGTACACCTTTGCGCGAACAATTAACCGACCACTTATTCGATCGGTATCTCAGATAATAGTGGCAGGGCTCTTTCCATCACTACTACACGTTCATCGAGCTCAACGTCCGGAAACACGCGGAGAGCGAAGCTATGTATATATACAATGGAAACTTCTCTAAGAAAAGAAAAGATCATTACGTATATCTATATCTTTCTACATTTCACCCGGCAAGAAAATGTATCGTTCACAGAAGCGGTTAGGGAAAATAGTGGTTTCGGTACCGCTTTGGTCGGACGGTTCGAGCCTTATTCATTCTCGGCTCCTCGTAGAGATATCTACATTTCATAACCCGGATAAGTATTATGAGCGAAACGGCACTAGCTTCCAAGTTTTCTAAAATCTCCTGACTGCCGAACATGATGACTATACAGAGAGTACGTAAATGAATCAAATTGACCAAATGAGGTTTCTAAAGTCTCGTCAGACCGCTTAATCTTAACAAGCGACGCGTTATATAAAAATGATTCCCCCATGCGCTCGGCTCACTTGGATTTGAAAGGCTCCCGAAAGTGACAGGAGCGTTTCATACAATGCTCGATTCCCACTCACTTCCAGCAGGCGGTATAATCCCGGTGATCGAATCGAGAGCACAGCGAAATTTCTCAAAGGCGCCGTTCGTTTATCGTGGAATCGAATGTTACGCTAATATACGGTACTATTACAGGCTGTATGGAGTTTGCAAGTATTTACGATCTGGCGAGGATAAAAAGCCGCCGGCAAGAGCCGAAGTTGAGATCGGTTCGCTCACTCCCCGCAATTTCTACATGATCGAGCGAAAGACTGAAAATAAGACGAGGATGAGAAAGAAAGGACGCAGTGATTGTATTTAGATACCTTCTCCAGCGCAAAAGTCTAAAGATGGAATAGGATAAAGGGACCATTAAATTTCAGGACATTTAATTTGCCCCTACACAGAAAAAAATTATTTTACAAACTTAGCAAAACTAGGTTTCACCGAAAAATATTTCACTGTGATTGCAGTTAAATTTGTTATTATTGGACGTAACTTTTGCTGCTACATACAATACTTTTGTCATGACTGTAAAAAGTTCTCAACAAGACTTAGTTTTGCTGGGACTATAAAATCATTTTTTTCCGTGTAGCTATTTCCATTAAAAAAGTGGCAAGGATTGTTCTTGTTACTCATATACCGCATTTATTTTCTCGATTTGATCCTTTCCGATACTCGACATTACGAACCTGATAGTCAGGAAGTGCTGCAAGCTACGCGTTAGAGCGTTTCCTCATGAGAGTTAAGGAAGTCTTCCTTTTCCTTTCGACCGCACAGGTATAAACGAATGATTGAAACGGACAAATTGAACGTAACTCGAAACAAGACTCTGTTAATTTGTTCCTCGGAACGACTTTCTCCTCATTGTTTTCCGGGCAAAAGATCCGTAGTTAGGACATTGTACCTATTTAAGTACTAAATATAACGATATAATATAATTGATAAATCTATCGACGATGATACTCGCACGAAACATGCACAGTTCCAAAACTTGTCTATCGACAAATCCAAGAGAGCAAATGTGTTCACAGAGAAAAAGAATTAGTTGGATCTACAAAGATCCCGTAAGTAATTATTTATTTAAATTAATTAAAACTTTTTTCACATTAATTAAATATTCCTCCCTTGCAATCGCAATCCATTTCACATGGTTATAAGGAAGAGATATTATTAGTTGATGTGTTAAAAATATTATTGATATAATAAGTAAATATTTAATTACTTGCGACCTCGCAAGTAATTTTCAGTAGATCCAACTAATTCTTCTTCTCCGTGTAGTATCGCGAAATGCTCGTCGAAATTTCATCCTGATAATAATTAGAAACACGCAGTTCTCCATAGCGCGATGAACTCTGCATCATGACGTTAATGGGAGGGCAGAGACTCTCGAAAATGCACCTACCTGTATATACATATTTATGTAGAACCAAGTGAATCAAATGCCGTTAAATTACGAGTTTTTCTTTGATCGTTTCTTCCTGAAGCCTATGGTGGTACGCGGATGCGGACCTACGTATATAATCGTGCCCTTCGCTTTTGGTACGTCACACGCGACGGATGTCTCTTTTTCTCCTATTCTTTCTGGTATACAGCGAGCGTTTTTTTTCTTATACTATTTGATTAGAATAAAAACTGGACCTTTCCTTTCACGCATCGAAATACCACGTATGGATATCTCTCGATATAGATACCTATACCATGGCGATTTTCAATTAAGAATTAATGATTTTACCTTTGGAAATACTATAGAACCTGTCAATTTTCCATTCCTCTGATTAATGAAGAAATATTATACAAGACAGAGATTCACGGTTGACTGATTTTTTCGAGTGGATAAAAGCAGTATGAAAGATGTACGGGAGAAATGATGAGCGTCGAAAGGTCGAAACTGAACTACCCTCAAAATAATTTCGGTGTAGTGATTCATCATTTCTTCTCTGTTATTTGTAATTTTGCTCGAATGATGCACCGCTACCGGAAGTGCACCCTCGCCACCGCACCTTCATTAAAAGCACATAAACCGAGGACAAAGAAGGGCGCCGCGACTGCGAGGCAATTGCCGTTGCGCTAATTTCCGGTAAATGTAAACTCTTCCTTTCATTTCCTTGGTCACGAAATCATGGAGGGTGTCGAAGCGTTCACTTCCGATAGGCAACCACGATGCCTCGGGCCTGCTCGTAAGCGCACATGCGTGCGGATCTTATATGTACCCGCCTGACCACCTGTCTCCGGTGAACGGAAACACGAGCAGCGTTCGTCTCGCGTAACAGTTGCGTCGTTGTCCTTTCGATACCTCCTGCCATTGTCGGTCTCCCTTCGGAAATTGCACTTTCGTTCTAGCATCGTTCCGAATGAATCTCCGATGGACGCGAGGAGTTGGAGGAGGATGGATGGAGTTTCCTTACGCGCTCCCTTCTCCGCTACAATCACCGCGAGAATATTCAATTAGACCGGTAAAAAATCTACTCCAATTCTTGTTGGTCCAAGGGGAAAAATAAAACCGAGCCCCCCTCCCACGCTCGGATTCAAATGAACGTTTATCTACGCGTCTATACATTCTACTTATACCATCGCGTGATGACGTTCCTCCTGGCGTCGAATGTGCAGCGGCTACCTAGAGTCCCGAGAATGGTCTCGTCTTGTGGGATTTTTTATACGATATCTTCCGAAGGGGTGGGAGTGTGGGCAGGAGGATATTAGTGAAAGGTGGTGGAATCGATGTAAGTATATAAGCTCGGAGCCAGCCCCTGATGGACATTCGACTCTTGAATCTTTGTGTCAACACAATCCCCTCAAACATGTTCAACATGAATAACAGTGTAAGCAGAAATTTGCATACGGGTAACCGACGAATCATGACGAAGTCGAAGAAGATCGATATACTTCCTGTCGCACGAATTACGGGGATTTTTCGTTGCATATTTCTTTATGTCGTTATCGTCACCCCGCGATATGACGTTTACATTATCAAGTTTATAGTTACGGAGTCTTAATAGCTTAAAAGTTTATCCAATGATTCGATCTAATTGGTCTTTCGTATTGTCTGTGATGTTTTAAATGCGAGGAAGAGACTTCAAAGTTATGCGAAATTGTTATTTTAGATTTTCGTATTGGGCCTGCTGGCGTCCGTGTCCGTTGTGAGGGCTAGTTACGGATGGGGCGAGGAGGACCACGGTGGTTCCACTTACGAAGAGAAGACGAAGACCGTGCAGATACCGATTATCAAGAAATACTGTAAGTAATGTCAAAGAACGTTCCGTGTAATGCACGCATTATCTGAAATAATTATTTTATCTCTATAATTACGAAGAGTCGTGGAATTAACGAGAATCTTTTATTTTCAGCCATTCCAATTCCTCATCCCGTCCCCGTTCAAGTACCCCAAGAAATTAAAATTCCAGTTCCTCAGCCGTACCAAGTCCAAGTCAACATTCCCCAGCCGTATCCCGTCGAAGTGATCAAACATATCGAAATTCCCGTGGAGAAGCCAGAGCCGTATACCGTCGAGAAGCACGTGAGTACATGAAAATAATTTGGAATGTTGACCCTTTGAAATATAAATACAGGAACGCACCTTGAACTTGTAATAAAAATGCTGATAGTAACAAATGTAAAACGTTTAGATCACTAACACAATCAAAATTGCTCCTAATGCCGTTGTACACTAAGAGAAATAATTGCTAGTGTCAACAAAATATTTCTTGAACCAAGAAAATATGATCTTATAAATTTTTAAAAATACGGATTAATAGTCGAAGAATATATATTTTTGACTGAAAAATACCTTCGTTGGGACAAGAAATTCTTCCTGCGTAAAAAAAATAATTACTCAAGCCTATAAAATATTTCCTTGCCGAAGAAAACCATGGCTTCATTCTGGAACTATATAATATTTTTGATTGAAGCAACAATTTTGTTAGTACCAGCAATTATTTCTCTCCTTGTAGCTAAAGCTTCCGATGCATACTCTGAGAAAAAAATTTGCTCGAGTCAATTAAACGTGTTTTTGGCTAATCTTAAGAGCATGTTTATTCGATCAGAATGAATATCGATTGAACGTATATAAATATTATTGATTTAATCGAATATTATTCGGATCAAATTGATATTTACTCGAATCGAATAAATGTGCTCTTGGGACTATCCAAAGCCAAGTTTATTTCAATGGAAGCAAATTTTATCCTCAATGTACAACCTGTTCCAGGGAATACACGCCAGCGTAGCGGGTTGCATATCGGTTGACGCCTCCCATCCGCTGCAGGGGCCATGCGCCTGTGTCCGGCGCCAGGCGGATAACCGATATGCAACCCGCTACGCTGGCGTGTATTCCCTGGAACGGGTTGTATATGAGGTGATACTTCGCACTAAGTTGGTTTCGTGGTTGCCTTCCGTAAGGCGCAGCTAGAGTCTGCAAAGTTACTCCTGTGAAAGGCAATCATAAAATCAGTCTACTGTGTATACAAACTGTCCCCCGCTATACACGCCAGCGTGGCGGGTTGCATATTGGTTGACGCCTCCGATCCGCTGCAGGGGCCATGCGCCTGTAGCGCCTGTGCCTGGCGCAAGGCGGATAACCGATATGCAACCCGCCACGCTGGCGTGTATTGAAAGGGACAGTCTGTATACCCTGTATCAAGATATCCGGAAGGAACTCGCACCTGCGAAAGTGTGTCCACTTACGCCGGCTGTACCAAAACAAACGTTCTCGATCCACAGGTTCCTTTCGTAGTGGAGAAGCCGTACCCCGTCTACGTCGAGAAGAAATTCCCCGTTCCGGTAGCCAAGCCGTACGCCGTCCACGTTCCCGTCTACAAACACGTCTTCCACCATACCTCTTCCAAAGGCAAGGGCTGGCACTGAGCTTTAAAACGAACAGCGCTCAATTAACACCACCTTTGGGCTGACAGCTTCGAGGTCGTCGACCCCGCCATCGAAAATCACTTCTTGGACGATACCAACGAACCATTCGACGGTCGAACGACTTGCTATCAGCTGCGAAAGGCTCGTAATGAACATCCAGCAATTAGTCCAAGCTACGCACTGTACATAGAATTTTTATTCACTTTGTTGATGTTGAAATACTGTTGATTGTTTCCTCATTCCTAAGTTTACGTTCTTTTTTTATACGAGATCGCGTTTGTTGTCCACTGCGAATGATTTTTAATAAAACCTTCCGTGCTAGGAACTCGCCAATGACCAATGCATTTCGTCAGATCCTCTCGATTGATCGGAGGATGCACCGGAAACGCGTCGCGATGCGTTTCCTTGTCGGTAGTGTGCGTTTAGAGTTCCGAACCGGGAATCAGGAATTCCGCTCGATCTCAATTTGCCGTAATCAATTCGACCGTACGCGTTCCCGGTAGTTTTATCTAGGTGCCATAGGTACCTTCCTACGTGCCAACGCGTACGGCTACTTTTACTCGAGATGTACTTTCACTGTTCCGCTCGGAGATTCAACTCGATTGGAAACGTGCGATTTATATCTCGAGATTTGCCGCGCGCTCTTGTTTACGCGACAGTAGATGGTGATGCAAGCGCTGTCGTATAGTACACCTATAAAGCCTCTCGCGATGAAAATCTCTCGTGTGATGGATGGTGGTAATGGAAATGAGATTAAGATTGCAGCCGGGAAAGAATTCCTTTCATGGATAAGATCGTTAATTTAAATTATTTTGCCGGGCCTTGAAGATTAGTTGAAACGTTACACGACCAATCCATCATCCGAGAAGAGAATTACGTATAATTTGTAGATGAGGTATTTTAATTACATACAAAATAGCGCTATTAGGCGACAGCTCTCAGCACACCGCTACCTCTACTTGCTAGACATTCTCCTCTTTGAATTATTTACCCGTCCGATCGTACCCAGGTGACGGTGCATAGTCGCGCCATTTTTACCTTAGTTGCGAGACGTTGTTACGTTGCCATCGCCCGTTATAGGAGTGGTATGGCGCGCAAAAACCTCTAAGATTTTTAAGCATAGACTCCGGGAGAAAAAGTACAGGTGCACCCAGTAGGTATGTCACTTTCGCTCCGGCGCAGCCGCCCGGCTTTCTTGATCTTCCTGTTTCCGAAACTCACCGGACACCGTTTCGCTAATAACGATATACATACGCATATTGATTCGATACAGGCGATCGCGACTTTTAACTTTCCCCGTTTTATCGGGAGATACCTCACACGTGATTTAACGAGCATTCCATTGAAATGCGACCTTCTACTGATCATCGGGCGAAATTAGAGTACTCCACTTCGAGACTTACTCTCATTGCGCGAGGTTAACGGTAGAAATTCAGAAAGCATGACTGCTGCGCTTTTTTTGCCAGTGCGATATTGAATCGTCGACTTCTGATGATCGAGCAGTCAAGGTCGATGGCTCTTCTGGAACCGGTCAGTGGTGCTTCGATTTATAGCCGAGATTGAATCTTATCGTCGGCAGAAATGACATTCGTCGATGAACGCCTTTACGGTCAAAAGTGAATGTAGAAATGAATACGTATACATACATTTACGAATTTAGTGGATGAGTATACGTGAGAGAGGATCACACCGATCCGAGAATCTCTCCCGTAAATTATGTATGTCTCGGGAAGCACTTTAATAATATGTGCATACATATGTATATTCGTCCCTGTTATTATCTCGTTAATAAATAGAGAGTCTCTGTTTAATTAATCATTAGGCCGCTGATAACATAAATCCCTATGGGTCGGAACTCGCGAGTGGATTTACTACTCTGCTCTGTGATTAAACCGATTACCCCGACGATCGTTTGGAAATTCGAGGGCGGTGAGCTCGTTATTCTCGGACGTTCGCTCGCGCCTCCTCGAGCGATTTAAAAAGAAGACCGGCGAGGAGCAGCGTGACGGTTCGTCGAATACAAAAATTAATTCGGGCGTTCGCGCGGCCTTGCGGACTCCATACATCAGACGGGAGAATATCCCGGTGTGAGAGAGAGAGAGTGCACAGATTTCGATCTCTTCTCCAAGCGTTTTACCTACCATCGACTTTGCGTACAGCGAGTGTCCGTTGTGCACGCGTACGCGCGCCACACGGAGAAAGAACGGCAAGAGCCGGGTATAATGAAGAGAAGGGAGAAAGTGACGGAGGTATATAAACACTTGGCCGTGACTTTGAAAGCATCAAAGAGACAGAGGTCCGATCCGAGCCAGGTTCAGGCTCTACATATCGTAACGGTGATTTTTTCCTCGAAACTCTGGGACCATGAAGATTATCGTAAGTGTTCCCGTTTCGAGAGTGGCATGCGAAAAAATGTCGATTGATGTACCAAAGTTGAAATAGCTAGAGAAAAGTCAAATTACCGATACGATCCCGCAGAGCTGGAGAATAGAGCTATTAAATATTTACTAATATTCATCTCTCGCTTTTAGATAATAACAGCCCTCGTGGCGAGCGCATGGGCCAGTTACGAGGAACACGGACACGGCGGTACCACGTATCACGAAACTTCGAAGCCTGTGGAGATACCGATCTACAAGAAGTACGCGATACCGATCCCGCATCCCGTGCCGGTCGCGGTGCCCCAGCACATAAAGGTACCAGTACCGCAGCCGTACCAGGTCCAGGTTCCGGTACCTCATCCAGTTCCGGTGGAAGTGATCAAGCACGTCGAAATTCCCGTGGAGAAGCTGGAGCCTTACTACGTAGAGAAGAAGGTTAGTCGAAAATATTTCCGTCGAATCGATCGGTTTTAAAATGAGCTTCATTCGACTTTCGAGGAGGGGCTACTAATTTTATTTACATCCATTTATGTG
Organism: Xiphydria camelus; assembly: GCA_963678675.1. Taxonomy (NCBI): domain Eukaryota; kingdom Metazoa; phylum Arthropoda; class Insecta; order Hymenoptera; family Xiphydriidae; genus Xiphydria; species Xiphydria camelus. Next base: position 5,565,476 of record OY783191.1, on the reverse strand, counting down.
GACCAATCCTTTTCGCAGGTACCTTTCATCGTGGAGAAGCCAATCCCGGTGACAGTGGAGAAACACTTCCCAGTGCCGATCCCCAAACCGTATCCGGTCCACGTACCCGTCTACAAGCACGTTTTCCATCATCAAGCCAGCAAGGGTGGCCACGGCGGCTGGAAGCACTGATCCCATCGGCTCGAGGCGATTCGCGCGATAAATCCATTGCCAAAAATCTCATGGTCACCATTCCCATGGTCGCCAAATCATAGCTCTCTCTTACACGGCAGACTGTACATAGCCCCCCCTTTTTTACAACTTGCTTCATTTGTTATGTTTTTTAATAAATGTTTTTTACAAGAAATCGTTTTACGATTATTCTTCCCATTCGAGTTATTTAATATGATTTTCAGAATTACTCAGAGCAGGAAATATTGACATATCAGTGATATTTCAAATTATAGACCCGGTAAGCGAAAAATATAATTCACGTGATCAAAATTTCTACGATATAATAATAATAGAGCCTTCTATGGAGTACCTGTATATATCTTTAGAGTCCAAAGTCCCCTTTTTATACAATTTCCTTCTCTTATTTTTTTAAGCGATCAAATTTATTAATAAACCCTCTGATAGTCGATTATTTCCTTCCTCGAGCTGTGCGTTAGCTCCCTCGCGCGTGCAAAGCGCAACTGTTCGAACGGCCGTGCGAGAAATCGTGTGAAAAAGAGAGAGCGAATCTTAAGGTGTGGATGGGAGACTGGGAAGTCCTATTTTGCATCGCGCTGCAGTTTTCGCAACCCTTCGAACCGATTCCTCAGCCTACGTGATCGTGTTCATCATCGACCGCGTTGGCCGAGTTTCCCGCGTGTAATGACTCGAACTCTTACGACTCAGAACTTAATCAGGAAACGAATGGGTACGCACTGCCCGCGTATTGCACCATCGCTGCAGGACAACTTTTTGCACCCTATATGGGAATTTCATTTCATTTCGTTCGAGACGTGCCCCGACGAGAAACTCGTTTCTCCAAAGTGGAGCAGGAGTTTATAAAACCCCGGGACACGCCTCGCTCACGTTTAGTTTCATCTTCTTACCGGGGCCCGTCTTTTATCCGGCTGGAGGAGAAGGCGGACAATTCGAAATCATGTGTCACCGACGGGTAAGTAACGAGAAACCATGATAGCTTTGCACGGAGTGCTCTTCATCTAATGTACGGTATCCAAAACTTGGGAAAAAGGCATAACATCACCACGTATGTGTCCACTTCAATCGAAATTATCTCGCCACCCATGAATGCCCGTCTTGAACTGATATGATATTATGATATTACTTCGAGATTATGAATCTATCTAAAAAATGTATATAACAATGTAGGTCAAAAGTTCACAGGCAATTAAATAATCGCTATCGAAATTGGCGCGTCCATTTTGGCATTAATTATTGCCGTTCTTACAAAAGGTTCGAAAGTATACCAGCAATGCACTTTTATAAGATCTATGAATAAATATAAAAATTGATTTACTGATCGCCCACAGGTATCACTACTGTTTTTAATATGGCTCTCTTATGCATACTCCATGGATATGGCCATGGACAGCAACAAACCGACGGATACGATGACTAGCATGGGAGATGCCATGGCTGCCAAAACAAAGAGACATTTCAACCCGAACCCTCACTCGCCTTGTCCTCCCTTTTATCCAAATTTCGGGACTTATCTACCTCCGCCAACCTTCTCAAAACCTTACGGTCCACCCACATACCCAAAGACCATCGTCGGAGTGTCCGCAAGTCAAGTGCAATATATACATCGACCAGCAATAACCGCCAAACAAATGGTATCTTACGTCAAACCGGCCCCCAGTTACCAAACCATCCAAAAGCCGGCCATCCAACTGCACCCCATTCATCCGATCGTCAAGCAGATTCAACCGATCGTCAAACAAGAAGTCTATCCACTGATGAAGCCGAAAGTGACTTTCCAGAACCCTCTCATCGCTTATGCACCTCTCTATAATAAACCTATGCCACATCCGATGACGTATCCGATCGATACGGCGATCCTGAAGCCATTGCCATTGTCCGAGATGCATTACTTCAAGAAGTACGAAGTACCGGTTCAACAAATACCGGTTTATCAGAAACCTACGATTCTCGTAAATCCAGCTCCAACGTGCGAGAAACCAGCAGCCCCTCAGCACGTTCCGTATACGCCGCCCAAAGTGATTCACGTACCACCTCCCGTATCGTACGTGAAGTTCGCTGAGCCGATGGTGCATCATCATCATCATGCGGTGCAGGTCCCCGTCGTCGCAGCTGCACACGGTCATTCTTGCGCGTGAGGATTTATCTAGATTTCGGAGGCGGTGAACACGCTGATATGCTTGCAGATACTAAAACGAGTCGGCGAGAAGATCGGCGAATGGGACTCATTTGATCACACGCCATTTTGTCATACACTAGTGTACTTATTATTCGAATAAAATGATTAATGATCCATCGTATTTTAATAATGATAGCACCACGTCTGGGTGCGAGAAAGAAGGCGGCGTCGAGGGTTCTACTCGAAAGCACGCCGAAATTAAAGTGGTACTTCTCAGACTTTGATTGAACAATGCTAAAAGCTTTCGAGTATTGACTTTGGTAGAAATCGGACTATTTTTGCGAATTTTAATCCGCCATTTCGAGTTTTGAATTTTCGATCTTGGATTCGGATTCAGCGATCCCAAGAACTCCCGAATAATGATTTTGATAAAAATCGGCTCATTTTGACGAGGTGCGATTCGCCATATTGGGTGCGCCATTTTGAAATTTGAAATTTTGACCTCGGATTCGAATTCAGCGACCCTGAAAACCCCCGAGTAACGGTTTTGGTGACAATGGAATCATTGCAAATCCTTCATTTAAGAGAAAACGAATTTCCCGTGCTCAAAGGGTTAAGTAAATTCCACAGACACCCGTACACCTGTTATGGAATGCAGGATGTCTGGTCACAAATACGCAGTGTTATATGTGGTAATAAGGAAGCCCTATAAGGAAAAAAAATGTAAACAAACCGAGGGTCTCACGGCGAGACAGCAGCAGGTAGTCTGCTGCGTTCTCTCTCCCTCTCGCATACTCAATTCTCGTAGCTCTCTCTCGAACTCACGGCGCTTGGTCTACGTGGATCTCGGCACTCTGGGGGTATAGCGGTTCTATTCTGATCAGTTTCAACCACGATTATCTCGTTATCCATAGACTGATTGCCTATATTGGTATTAAACCTGTATTGTAGATTGAAATATAATCTTTAAAAAAGTATTATGCTAAATTTGCCTAAAAGTTCATAGATAGCGAAATAATAGTGGTTGAAGTTAAGCGGAACAGTACTGTTTTACTTTATATGAGAATTTAATCACGATTATCTCATTACCTATAGATTTTTCGACTACGTTGGTATCATTCCTTCTTGTAGCTCGAAGTATGATCCTTAAAAAAGTATAATACCAAATCAGCCTAAATGTGCATAAATAACGAGATAATAATAATCAAAGCTGATCGAAATACCCAATATGTAGGAAAAAAGAGACATTTTCAGTTGAGTCGACTTCTAGCTTATATTTCCAGTCTAACGGTGAGGGAATTTTAAAACACCTGGAATATAATCAGGAAATTTTACTTTCAAATTTCACTAGACATCATGGTGCACCTAAAGGTGGTATACTGCGTATTGCTCGCAGTAGATACGTTTCATAAGAGTATCTTTTGGTAAACAATACGCGAGATTATGACGTCCCGGTATCGTTTATACGGGACCAGCTTTCTCAAGGCTTCGATTCGCCAGTAGCCGTGGAAACTTGGTTTTGCGAAACTTTCTTTGATTGTTCCCGAGGAACGAATCTTACAACTCGACGAGTGCGCCGCGGTATAAATTACGCCCGTGTTGGGTGCTATACCGTCGCACGAATGTTCGGCGGACTCGTTACGAGTCGTCAGATTCTAACTACGACGATCATACGCCCATTGCGAGGGCGTCCACGTGTCGTCAGGATCAAATACTAGAAACTCGACGTGCCGTAAACGAAATTGCACAAGGTTCGCACTCACGTTTTTCTCATACCCACCACGTAACTTACGCGTGTGATGGACGATTGTGACCGACCGCATGGAAGTGCGTGCGAATTCCCATGGGATTTCGAAATGTAACTACCGCTGGTGATCCTACATGTATAAAAGTGTGAACTATGGTAAGACTTTGTACAGTGGAGCTAATAGGGTTCGACGAGAATATTCGACATTAGCGAATATGAAGTTTCTAGTGAGTGTTTTTTTACTCGATACTTGCGGAGTGCAAGTGTCACGGTGGCCGACTGAATGTGAATCATTGTGCATTCCAGATGTGTCTTATGGCGGTGGCTTCTTGTCACGCGGGAAGAATATCGAGGGGTCTGGATTACTCCCATTTCCCGCATCTAAGGACGGTGTACCACGGACACGGTGCCACTAGCTATCAGAACGTCCAATTGAGCAATCACGGCGACGTATCGGTTCCTACGAAATATCAGAATTTCGTACCTGATTGGTCGGGATATTCGAAATTCGATGGTAGATATATCGCGTTTTAAAAGTTTCCCGTTAAAACTTTTCCTACATTCCTTCGTCCTTCTTTCAGAGCACCATGGCCACGAATCGCCACCGAATCCAACCACCTTTGCGCACGGAGATGGTATCCAGGATTATTATACCGCCCCATCCACAGGTAATTTTAATCGGCGTAAAAGAACCACCTAGTTGCTCCATATCTGAGATCGATGAAGCACTCGCTTTTCTTCTAGTACCTTATGCGGGGCACATTGAAGTGAATGCCATTGCTCCTGCACCGGACTATTACGAGCAGGAGTACGAATATCATTATTAGTTCAATGACGCATTGTATTCAAGATATATTTCCTGGGATGTGGGGAATATAGAGAATTCAATTATTTTTATTTTATTCGTCAGTATTATCAGAGAAAAATCTGAAGAGTTTCGATTAGTGTGAAGTATAGTATGTGAACACCAATCGAAAACGTTAAACTGCATTAATTTATTGAGAAAATTTTAAACAACTCTAACACACCGTCTTCAAATATATTGCGTAGGGTTTTATATTAAAAGATATCTTCGAAAGATTTCGACATCGCAAGTTCGAGATTCTAATTTCGATATTGAAATTGCTTCAATTAATATGACGAATTGCTTGGAAAAAATGGTGTGAATTAAAATAAATAAATTTCAGTTCATTACACTTAGGTACCTACCTTCGCATTCCTCCATCGCCATACTTCCACTTTGAGATTAAGGGTGCAACGATTACATATACCGCATCCTCAGCTCGATAGCTTTATTCCTCAATCTCTCTCTTCTCCTCGATCTACAGGTTAAAATAATAATTTATATGTATACATCACTGTGTACTGAGAAAACAGCAGTATATATATATATTTATGTATGTATGTATATGTATAGAATCGTTTACGCGGAACTCTCGATTTAACTTCAATTATATTTACAACGCTTATATGGCATTCGACTTGCTGCGGACCTTTCGTGCGACGATAAAATGAAACGAATGAATTATCTCTCGTAATGGTATATGATTTTTAGAAAGAATGGCGCTGTACCAACGAAACTTAAGGAAGTAAAATAAAATCACTGCGTGTGATATGTATTCGATATGAACGAATTATTACTGTTACAAAAAAGATACGAAGTTCCCTATAAAAATTGAAGAAAGAAATGCAGCGGACATCTCGTTTAATATATAACCAGGATAAACTCTGGTATTTTTTTTCCCCCACCCTTGCCAATTGCTTTCGAGAAACTTCGTCAATGGCACTGAAAATATTTGTTCCTGCGATACGCCGTAGGTACCAATGACCGTCATTTCGATGTCCGATCGCGGAAGGAGTCACCGAGCGTTGATCGAGACAAGGCAGGTACACTTCGTTTGATAGACTTCGGTATACGCAATAACAATCGATAAATATCGACGACACGAAACGGACGTTAGTATCGTCGTCTTCTCATTCACCTCTCAGAAGAATTATCTAAACCTGTGACTAGATCACGACGTTATTCGGCTATTTGTAGTCTCCTCGGAAGCTTCTCGCTTCCGAGAATCATTCGCGCGCGTGTGTAATGTCGTCGTGGGACTCTTATAAAAAATATTCGATATAACAGCTACAATATGACAATTTCGCGGAAGTTAACCGCTATGTGAGATTTGATCCCAATTCCGTAATAGTTAACGATACAATTATCTTAAGAACCGTTCCGGGATCGACTGATCCCGTAGGATTCTAGATACCTGGACATCTACACGTAGAACTCGGTCTTCGGTCCGAGCTCGTACTCGATCTCCTCATTTTTATACATCTCTAGTATCTGAAATAGGGAGAGAGAAACATTTTTTTCGTCCAGCAATATCGGCTAAAAGTCTTCGGGGGTAGCCGATGCGTGGGCATTTATCGTTCGGTTTGTATTCGCGCGGGATCACTTACCGCGTTCACGTCTTTCTGAAGTTCTTCGAGCTGCTTGTCGTGAGTCATCTTCAGCTCGTCCTTCTCCCGCCCCTGGATCATTTGCGCGATTTTTCGCTCCTCCAAGAACTTCTTCGTATTATTTTGCTGCTTCTCCCGGAGTCTACCCTCCTTGATCCCTCTAGTCTTCAAGGTCTTGTCATTCATCACCTCTCGCATACTCTCGACCGACAGTCTCGCTTGCCTGGCATTCATCTCCTTGATTTCCCGCTCGTGCCTCGTCGTCAGCTGCTTCTGTTGGGCGAGCTGCGCGGTTGTGCAATGTTTGCGCAACTGCGTGCGACGTTCTTCCAGGTGAGCGCGGATCAGGTCACGTTCCTCGCGACGCTGTCTGTCCGCCAGACGGGACCACTGCGACGTCTGTTCGGATACCGCTTTGCGCACGGTATTGTCTCTTGATAATTCCGCTTTGCTGTGGATGGAAGCAATGATCGTAATTGAACTTAATATAACGAGGAGAGAAGGAAGCAGGCCACCTCCGGCGAGACCTACTTTTTTCCCTTGATCAGCTTCTCGATGGCCGTGCATTGTTGCTTCTGAACGGCGAGCTTCTCCTTTTGATGCCTCTTCTTGAGAGCCTCCAATTCCTTCTGCTGCTTCCTCAGCGTTTTCTGGAAGCCTTTTTCACTCTTCAGCGTCTCCACGGTGATCGGTTCAAATTTCATTTTCTCTGGAGCACGAGATTTATAGAGAAGTAAAGTTAGGAACGTACTTAATTAAACGCGAAGTCGAGGATGTGGTCTCACCTCTTGGTTTAGCCACTTCATGGTGAGAAAGAGGGGTCAGGTCGTTGAGAGTCTTGTTTTTACTCTCCTCGATACCGAGCCCTCGCATCTTCGATTGCGCCGTACTTTCAGCCTCGCGGGAAATTCGCGGCGCGTTGAGGGCTTCCAGAAAGTCTGACGTAACGTACAAATTACACGTCAGGCACTGTCAATTTCTCGACCTCGAACGAACGCCGGAATTTCTCATACAATGCGTTACCTTGGAACCCATCCGGTACGTAGAGATTGATCTCGATATTGCAAAAGAGCATCGGCAGAGACATGGGGAAATTAGCCTCCGTCCGAAGAGCAATATGCCTGTAACCAGACTGAAGACCGTCCAGAGGTACGATCCTCTGCCCCAGAAGCTTCCCGTTGGACTCGTCGTAGACAGCGAAGCGCAGTGCGGCTAGACCCGGTAGCACGACTTTCCGGAAGAAGAACGGTTCCTCATTGTAAACGGGATTGAGTCCGTTGGCAGGAACCACTCTCGTTCGAAACTCCTTGCGAATCGTGTCGGTCGGCAATCCGTACATCTCCACCTCCACATAAGTGCTGACTTTCTTATCAGACAAGAATTGACCCGCTATCACCTGCAATCGACAATCATTTTATTGGGTAACGAATCGGGAGTGGATCATGGCTGGGATATGCGATAGACGCACTTGCACACTGCATTGATTGGCAATAACCCCGTCAACGGGGCTTTCAGCGAAAGGGTCGAAGGTTCGATCGGCGCGTCTCATGAAGTCCGGCTTCAGTAGATACCCCGAAGAACCGTTATACTCGAACTTTCCCTGGTTCAATTGCATGGGCAAATCGGCGGTTTGGAAGTTGAGCGATACCATTTGGCATCCCGCATTCCAGAACACCTGGAAATTAAATTATTGGCTATTTGCACATTGAATAAAACATATTGATTTTATTCTATATTAAAATAAACGAACTTTTCTCATTCGAATACATCAAATCGACCTGGCGATTACCTGAGGCATATAATTCGATGAGTCTGCTCGCGTACCCTTTGGATAAATGCGACTCATCTGGCGCTTGTTGTAATTGACGAAGTCGATCGCGGACGTCTTCAGGTAATTAAGCCCGGCCGTTTCCGCAAAGGAAGACATGTTGTAGTGGATATTTTTCTCTGCAAAGTAATCCCGAAAACATTGCTGTTGATTGACCTTCCCCTTCGATTCGATGAGATCTCATGACGAGGATCACGATACTAACGTTCCGCAAAGTCGAAACCTTGAAATTTGATCGGCTGGACGTAATTCACCATCGACGAGAGCCACGGATGAACATTCGTAGTACTTCCCGTGTACGGTGGTACCACGGCTAATTCTAGGCTCTCTCCCAGACCAGATGAGCCCACATGGTGCACCTGCTGATGGCCGCCAACTGTCGAGACCACGACTTCTGCTGCCACCGCCTCTTCCTACATTAATAATAACGGACTGCGTCGAGCAACCGTGTCATATTTCGGTTTTCGTCCATGGTTGGTAGTGGTGGCACTTGGAGAGGACGGGACCGTATCTCCATTTCGAGGAGGCAGGAGGGGAGGAGGACCGGGGTTACCTTTACCGGTTGTTGCTCCACGACTGCCACGAGTGCCGCCGGGGGAGGAGCGCTCGCGTCTTCCTTCACCTCGTCCTCTATCACGAATTGACCCTGCTTGAAGAGCTCGAGCTCTTGTTTCTCCACCTCCGGTTTCAGCCGTTTGTTTTTGATGAGGATCTTGCGTTTCAGCATGCTTGGCGGGGGTAGGGGTGCCGCGGGCTCCAGCTGATGATCGCGCATTTGCTTTGTAACACGGAGTAGACCAACATAGATCTCGAAACGTGGTACCGAAATTCGGCCTTACCGGATAATCCTTCAACGGCTCCTTCAGCAAGAGGTCTCCCAATATCTCGTCGCAATACTTGGCCAGTTTATACTGCTGCTTCTTGCTGCAGTGATTCTCGAAGCTGAGGATCACCGGGTATTCGGAAGTGACGAAAGCGGTGTCCCTCACCGCGTATATTACGTCTTTGAAGAGGATGTCGGTGCACATGGCCTTTCCGTGGGTTATTATCGGCTCTTCGTCCTCTCCCTTTCCGTCCCAGCAATCCAGCTCGACGCATCTGTACATATTAAAGTGTTTATATTTTTCAGACTATCGCATATTTCAGAGTATTTGGTTTTTCATCTCGTTTTTTTTTAAATTTACCTACCTACAGCCAGCTAGCAAAACTTGTCTGTACATCTCGACGCTGCTCTTCCCACCGAACTGCCTCCCGCTCAGGTACGTATTATGGCTCGAGTTGATGTAGTAGTGCGCGAGCGGCTGGTCCATATCCATATACACGTCTAGACGATCCAGAAAGACGGGGGCGTTTTCGTCCGACATCAGGTACCTTATAAAGCCATCCTTCGTCATTGTTTCTAAGAGAAATCGGCATATTCACAATTATCCGAACCAGCGTCAATGAAGAACGACGTACGAACAGATGTCTGTGCAGTAACGTACTGTTATTCCTGGTGCTCTCGTTTCGCTCGTAATCTTTAATGATTTCCAACGCCCTTTTCTCGTCGTAAAGCGGGTACAGAATTTCATTGAGTGTCGGATCCCTCTGCTTGTCGTTGAGAAAGGTGATCAGCTGCTCCAAATTTATCGTGTCGGCTTTTCCCTGCGTTCTGCGGACGGAAATGGATTTTTCCTGTTTCGCGCGTCACAAATGACTCTCACGTCAGTTGGAATGTCCGATACTCACATGGACTGAAACAGCTCCTCTATGTCGTTTCTCGGGCATATTTTGTGGTAGAGATCGTAAAAAGCGTCGAAAGTGAAATCATCCGGTTCTATCACATCGTTCTGAAACAACAAGACGACGATCGGCCATTTTAATTCTCATCCGATCTGGAAGATACTCTCTCGCGACTCACTTTTCCGCTAGGTAGACCTAAGTCGGAGAGGCACTGGTAAACGAGCTTTTCCGTTTTTCCCGAGGCAAAAGTTCTCGCGACGATCTTCACCGGAACTTTTCCGTTGGGATCCACGAGCATTCTCAGCATCATCCAACTGAAAATACGATTTCTTTTTTTATCGCCGGAATAAATTGTCGTCGAAGAATAGGAGCTAGAGGTCGAGCACGAAGAACTCACTGTTTCTTCAGGCACGTAAGGGGACAGGCGTTGTTGGCTTTGACGTTGTGTGTAATTTTTCGTATACCGTCCAACCATGTCTGTAAAAATAAATCACGATGCCGTGAGAGATAGATCAATAAATTTGCAGGTAGATGTACATAGAACAGCTTTGGAAAGCCGTTTCGCGAAGAAGAATGAAAATGGTGACAAAAATATGCAATAGAGGTAACAAAAATAAGAGTGGCAAAAATAAAACGGTTCGAATGAACGCGAAGCGACATCCGTTCGCACGATGATCGTCGCACCCAATCTCGAAAAAGAATCAAACCGACATCGTTAAGGAAGCTTTCATCTCTCCGCCGAAGCCTCTATTCGTGGACTCGTAAAATCCGTTGCGGTTTACAGAAAGAATAAACACGAGATTGTCAGTAAAGATCGTACAGCGGTCGTCGAGTGTATAAAGCTAGCGTTCGTCGCGAGGGAAAACTTTGCGCAGTTCGACGCGGCCGCAGTTTCGCGGTGCAGGTTTACCTTGGCAGTCGCAGCATCCGGACAGACGACGTGCTGGTAATTGATGTTGGTGTAGTCGACTCCGGAGCAGATCGTCAGGCTCCTCTCGTCGAGCTGGTCGCCGTCTTTGCCGGAGATCTTGTCGAGCAGCTTCGGATCCTGCGACGAGGAAGATTTTACGTCTCGTTTCAGCGTAAACCAGCCAACGAGTTATCGCACGGTATGTATATAGGGTGTCTACACGTTTCTTTACCTTTGGCACGCCGCCAGCTCGTATGTCGCTCACTTGACACAGCTCGATGACATCCCCGTCCTGGAAAAACGGGAGGGTCGAAGTGAGGGGGCCGTTCCATCGTTGCGTCGAGAGGAGTAAATTTGTTTATCAAGACATCGCTCGACCTATCGCAGCCAGTATGCTCACCCTCCCCTCGCTCTGCCAATAGATGAAGAATCCATACTCGTCGACCTTGAACAGGCAATTCAGCTCGATCTCCGTGTTATCCTTCTCCTCGGTCCATCTGTCAAAGACGCACCCGGTGCGCAGAGGCTCCGGCACTTCGACCTGCCAGTTGAACTCGAACCTCTTCGTCATCTTAGACGAGTCCTCCCGCCTTCGCTAGCTCGCGTGTCGCCCGGCTCAATAGCGCGCCCCGGTTACTAACCGCTGGAATGCGACGGACATGTTCGCGTTTCATTAAACGCGCGAGAATTCGCCGTCCGATCGGGGCGGACTAGGGATTGCCAAGGGGAAAGAACGGTCAATAATGTGGGGGGGAGAGAGGATCTTCGGATGCCGGCGCCCAGGCGTCTGCCCTCGCCGCAGGATCTCCAGAAATTTCGATACGACTGGCTCTGACGCGGTATCGCGATCGGGGCGGGGAGGGAGGAGGGTCGGCCGTAGTTATCGTCCGATTATCACCTACGCCCTATCTATCCACCGACGTATACACCGGCTGTATATTACGTCGATCGATATCTCGTGGATGTCTATACTCATCGGAGGCCCGATGAAGCGCACGGCATTTCCGTGTCGCCGCTCGATAGGGTCGACGCACTCCGAGCTCATCGTGCGAGATAACCTTTGCGGATAGCGCGCAAGCGATCGTTCTTTAACCCTGGAAAATCGTGAGTGGACATGGGTGGGCGCGGGTGTGTCCACTGGATCGCGTGCTCGTCTTATCGGGAGATCGCTATCGCGCGTTATAATTCTCAGGTTCTGTTTACTCTTTCAATTAACTCATCGGCGAGCTCGTAATCATCGCTCGATGACTGGTACGCTTAATATTCAAACTCGCGCGACTAGGTAATACGAGGCGCAGGTAATTGGGTCTCTCCGTTTTGCCGAGTCACGTCCGACGCTGACCGTGATCTCTTAATTAATATTGATTTTCTTTCGTCTCTATTCCGCGTTGAGTTACGAGTTATCCGGCTTAAACGCGACTGCATGGAGAAAAAGGATTAGTAAAAAATCATGGAAAAATCTATGAATTTTTAGTTACCCCGGTAAAAGGACTCCTCAAAGTGAAACATTGAAGGTTTTAGTAGACACACTACAGTGTATAATATTTTTTTACAGTTTGTAATATTACAATATAATCACTAATTTATACGGTAAAATTCACTAATCATCCGTTAAGGTCTGTCGGACATTTACGGGTTTACACTGTCACGAACTGTAAAAAGTATCTACGCTGTGTCTAATAAAAAATTCAATGTTTCACCCCGAGGAGCCCTGCTACTGGGACTCGCTGTCAAAATTACTAATCCCTTTTCTCCGTGTGCCTCGAACCGATATCGAAGAACTCTGGAGAAATATTTCTTTTGGACCCAACGAGGAAAGTACTTAATATACGCCACGTGAAAGCGCGGCTCCCGCGGGCAAGGCATCGAGAGCGAGGCGCATCGGGGGCAATCAAAACGATCGTTCTCTCCGCGCGTCGACAATCGTGCGGTATTTAGGGTGCGTGACACGGGGAATCGATATTTGAGTATTTAAACCAGTTCGTGTATAAGAGAAGTCAAGGCTGCTCCCTCCTCCCGCCCGACTCTCTCTATATATAGCCACTCAGCTATGCGCACAATTCTGCTGAACTTTGCAGCCGATCGGCATCGATAACGTCGCGACCGCGCGTTCGACTGTCAAAATCGCGCGAGATACGCGCTGTACGCGATGCTTCACGTGTTTATTTTTAGTTTGTCGACGATGGCGTCGATAAGTCGTACGTCGCCCCGAATTTATCGTCACCCGGCCGAAACGCTTTCGATGTTTCGCTCGCGGTGGTTCTTTATTCTCTTTCTCTTTGCGGAATTTCTTATTGAAGTCTGTTTGCCTCGAGAGACGCGACTATTCGTTCGGCGCGTGCCCACGCGATCCCGCAGCGAATTTCAAAAAGACGACACGCCGACGCGAGCCGCGGGTGCGTACGGGGGCGGTGCAACGTGCGCAACGGTGCACGTTTCGACCCAGTCGACAAAGTTAATTGAGAGCTGGTTCCCGCTTTATCGCACCGCTAAAGGCTTGCTTTTGTTTGCCAACCGAAATGGCCTTTGCCCGTGCTAAATCGCATCGGACCGCGATGTACGCGGGCGCTCGTGTGTCCACGGGGTGTTCCGTAATACGTAACGGAAGGCAAACGCACGACGACGTTCTCCGCACCGAAAATGGAGTAACGAAAGTGCGGGCGAGAGGTCGTTCGAAAGTTGGTGAAAAGTTCTCACGCCGGTCAAACTCCGTAGCCCTAAAGATCGGACGTATCGGGCTTCGCGCGACGATTGTACTTTTACTTTCACTGCTCCGCGCGGAAGGAAATGACACGGAAAGTGTAGTCTCTATGTAGTCGAAATTTGCCCGGTTTATTGCTGTAAAAACTGCATTGGAGGTGGAGTTTAATAGTGCAATAATTACGCAAGCAATCTTGGACTTGGCCGACGTGCATTTAACGTATATGCACTGAGAAAAATAACTCGGTTCAAGTGACAAAACGCATCTGGGGTTAAACGAAACTAGTTATTCTAAACAAAATACTAGCAAGTTGAACTAAATATTGAGTTATTTTAACTATATTATGACTAATTATTTCAATCAGAAAGTGGTCAGTTTAACCAAACACACTGAAATAGTACCTTATGTCATTAGGCGGAAATCCGAGGTTTTTTCAGACTGTGTTTAATTAGATCGTAACACAAGGCATGGCGAGCCTCGTCCCCTCACCATGCCTCGTGCTACGACCTAAACACAGTCTTAAAAATCCGAGGATTTCAGCCGAATGACACCCTACTATTTTTTCTCACGAATGCCTATTTCTCAAAACAAAACAAACAGAAGTATAACACGGCCCATTTCACGTTGCGTTTATCAGTTTGGAAAAGAACCCACTTCGAACTAAGCGATCTTTTGACAGCCTGCGGATTCCCGGTCAGTGTCACGCGGGAAAAACACCGTTTTACGGTCTAAAAATAGGCTGCAAAAGGCCTCGAAATGGGCATGAGTGGGGAAAACAAATTTGCTTCGTTCAACCATCAGTGAAATTAAACGCGGCGAACCTCACGGTGGAATTGTTTCAATGCCACAAGAGTGTAAAGCGGGCCACTCTCTTACGATACTGCGGCGTCGTACAACAGGATCATACTGCAGCAGACAGATCCGTTTGTCTGCGGTCAAATCGTACGACTTCGTTTGACGCACGGACACACACGGTCAAATTCCGTTCAATTTCGTTGGATGCGATAAAATCGTACGGCGCCGCAGTATCGCAGATAAATAGACTTGGAGCAATCAGTTTGAAGTTGAAACAAGTGAATATCTACAAACAATTAGGTACACCGTGAGGTTCGCCGTATTTAACCTCACCGATGGTTGAATGAAGCAAATTTTTCCTTCAGTGCAGATGGAGAGGATCCGCATTTTATCAAACGGTTTGGTCATGGTCTCCAGGATTTTGGTCAAATTGACCAGATTATTTTTCTCAGCATCCATACGATTAAGTCTATGTTTAACAATCGTGTCTACGAAATGCATGCTTTTCAAACGCTCTCGCTCTGGCGTAAATTTTTCTTTTCTGTATACACCTCATCGCAGCCTACGAGCCCGACCGTTTTACACTCACCGCATGCATCGACGTATACCTTTCGCCGGCGTATCGCGCGCACGGATATCCCCGGCCTTATCAAAACTTATCTTAATTGACGGGTCTAAATATCAACGAAACTACATATCCGTTACGTCACCGCGCATTGCGGATACCTATACGCGTATCGAGCCAACGATCGGCCGCGCTTCTGGCGTTGACAATCGAGAAACACTTGTCTCAATTAACTCAATTAACGTGTCGTCTTCTCGCGCGTCGCGACGCAGTAACAACGCTTTTCCTATTCGCCGCGAGAGATATCTCTGCGCGTACCTGTTACACTTCTTGCCTCACGCGCGCTCGTCCGCGCTTCTTGTACGCTCCTTACGCTCGTCCCGTTTTTCGAGGAGGAAAACCTAGCCGGATGATTAATGCCTCCGCCGGAGACAAATGAACGTGGCGCCGCCGTTCTCGAATTTCGAGAGCCCGGCTTTCAGCTGTCCACCGCGAATAATCGCTTCGCGAGACTCGCCGAATTCTGCGGCGTGGTTCGGCTGTTCTGACGCCACTTTTTAATGTATGCATACCAGCGCAACGACGCGCGGGAACGGTCGATGCGCAGTATACGTACTCGCACCAGCTTCGGGGCGTCGGGGAAATAATATAGGTCGGTTACAACGCGCACTCTCTCTCTTCCCTGTATCGGTTTGTCCTCTTTTTGTTGATATGCACTTTATCTTTCAGTTCTCCCTTTCATCTGCCTATCTACCGCCGCGAATGGTGACCCCCCGCACACTCACCCATTTCGCCGGGTCAATTGTAAATGCCGTTGTATATGCGAAAGGTCAGTACTACAGTAGGTATAGTTACGCGCGACTGATCGACTCGTCACTCATCGGGTTCGACAGTCGCGCGTTACTCGAACTTCCGGCTGCGGCGGCGGTGATGGCGTAAACCATCATAAAATTTAATCGTCCCTCGAACGCTCACGCGTGCATGCAGCGTGCATCGCGCGTTGACGCAACGAGACGCGTGTCCGCGTGCACTTGCTCTATATACCGTCGGTCGACAAGCTCCTTTGCCAGAACATAAACAACACTGCACTACTCCCGCGCAATATCAGTTACTACTTACAGTCGGTAAATAAACGTCCGCCACGGTTCCTCGCTATTTTTCGAATCGACTCCGCGCCGCCCCGACGTCCCATAAATTACTCCGTCTATTTCGTTATAAATTCACCATCACCAGCATCGTCGCCCGACGTCCGGCCTCTCGCGCGTCCACCGACAGCACACCCGGCTCACTGACTTCGGCTCGGCGACGCGAAGGTCTCCTCGCCTTTTCTTTCTCGAACGCGCATCCCCGTTGGACGCTCATAAAGGCGTAGCGTCACAAAGGATTAATTAATTAACTAAACGACCCGCGCTTAATGGCATTTTGATGCGTGCACACCGAGCGGCAGCGACGGCGACTATACGGCGCGATGTGTATAGACGGCACGCATGAGCGTACTTTCATGACGTGACGAGGACGGAGACGTATCGTGGCGTGCGGGCGTAGGGGCCTACCTACTTTACGCTTGTAAGTACACACACACACGCGCGCGCGCGTGAAGTCAAATGGGAACTCTCTCTCTCTCTAACTGCGTGTGCGTTTGTGCGAGTGATTGCGAACTGTCTCTCTCCTTCTCTGTGTCTCCCTCTCTCCAATTCTCCCTCTCTCTCTCGCTCTAACTCTACTTCCCTCTCTATCTACTTTACCGTGTGACGGCCCTCCGTGAAGTCGCGGTGGCGCGAATCGCTCGCTCGCATCCCGCACTTCTTCGACGCGTGGCCCCGCGCGGCTTCGTGGTCGAGGCCTTCCAGGTGCACCACGCGAAGACCAGCCCTCCACGAGCTTCACCACGGCGTGACACTCGTGCTGAAAGCAACTACCTCCTGACGTGCACGCACACGATGCAGGCGCGAGCCAGCTGCCAGGCCTGGCTCGATACTGTCCTGCTCTCCTCTTCGCGCATGCCTCCGCCTCTACGGTTCTGCTCCGCGGCCGGTTGGAGGCGGCCGGCCGCCTATCTACGCTCCGCTTCCACTTTGGTGTCGATAAAAGCGGAATGCTGTTTTACTCCTCGGCGGCTATAACGTGCTGCCGCCTCTCACCGCATGCGGAGCGGCCGAGCATGTGCACGCGGCGCGAAGAACGTGCGGGCGAGCGTGCTCGCTGGTGGATGAGGCGGGTGCCGGGGCTTGGGGGGGATATCAAAGGCATATCGACGCCGGGGATGACAGTCGTGTCGCGAAGGAAAAAAAAGGGTTGCAACCGAGCTCCGAGCGTGTATCCACATCAACGCGAGAGAGACCGAACGACGAGGCGAGCCCTCTGTGACACCTGTGCCCCGACCGACCGGGCTGTCGCATAGGCACCGTTACCACTTTGGCGTCGATAAAAGCACGCCGTTGCCGTCCTTTTATTTCCCGGCGAGAACGAGTGGCGCGACTTGTTCTGCGTCGCTACGTACTCATGCGAAGAGTAGGTCGTCGTTGTAATATCCACGAGATACCTGTGCTTCGTTTTGCAGAAAAATAACGAAGCGTACTAAAAATATTGTATGTGGAATAGCGATGAGTTTTGTGCGTTTAGAAAATGGAAGTACATATTATCGAGATATGTTAATTCTCGTATCGCTTATAAATATAGAAGTTGTAAAATGAAGAATATCTGATGAAGCGAACGATAGAACGATTAGGCCACACCCATTCTGATGCGATCCATACTATGCAGCAGATAATACCGAAGCTATCAGCTGCGCAACTATAATAAGCAATATGTAGGTATGGCTCGATATGTACATCCGTAGCCTTATCGTTCTTAACGATGCGAGCTATAGCAGCAGTATACTGAGAAAAATAAGTTGATTAAAATAACGAAACACATCTGGTTAAACGAGTTTAATCATTCTAACCGGAATACTAGTAAGTTCAACGAAATATTTAGCTATTCTAACTGCATATCTAGTTATTCTAAACAAAAAGTGGTCAGTTTAATCAAACAGATGGAGAGAGGCTCCATATTTTACCAAACGGTTTGATTATGACCTCTACGATTTTTGTTAAATGTGAACCAGGTTATTTTTCTTTGTGTAGGTCGGGAACTATTAATCGTAGCATAAACTTCTAATGAAATTTTTCTCGTATCAAGTTTTGTTTTCGTTTATTCCAGATTAAAATTATTCATCAGTTACGATAGCGATATCTTCCTCCCTGGCCGTTACAGCCAATTACAATATTTTTCCTCGTTAGTCGACGTACTCGTCGCGCAGCACATTTTTATTTCACGGACTCCCTTTTTGTCATTTGGAAGCTCGACGTTCGATCAACCGGAGAGAAACGCGCGGAAAGATATGTGCCGGCGATACGAGCAGGAGAGTGGCCGAGGGTAGGTGTACGAGCGGGTAGGATATATAGGATTCACGCGTGGGAGAGAGCATCTATTCACGCACGAGCGAGCGGGAGGCATAAAAGCGTGAACTCCGTTTTGAATATGAATGGCAGTTTCCTCTTTCGGTAGTGGTGGCTCGGAAGTTCCCTTCCCTTCGGTGAAATTAATTCGCCAAAGAACCTTTGATGTTCGACGAGGGTCGTCGGGAGTTGTTCCAAGATCACACCGCTATCGTACATCCTTATGTGTCAACACGAACTTTATCTGCCCATCGAATTCCACTTTTCAAAGAGCAATTAAAACGTCTGTAGACAATCTAAGGAACATTAGCGCCGTTCAGGTTTAATATCTATTCCCATTTGCATTTTTACAATTCCGAGCTGATTCGGATCGCCTTCTCTCGACCTTGACCGTCATTCCGGGTGACGTTCAGGACGAGCAAAAAAATTGATTCGAACAATCCCATTCCAACCTGCCGTATTTCATTTGACAGCCCATAAAAAACATATAGGAGGACGCGCGATACGTTGAGGCCACGTCGCAATACAGCCCCGATTCGCGCTATCTATATCGCTGCCGATTTTACAACGGTCAGGTTGGATTAGGTTGGGCATACATTTCAAGAGGCTTACTTTATCCCCCCTCAAAAAAAATAACGTGTGTTTACCCGGCGACCCGGAGAACCGCGATTTGGGCGCTCCGAAAATATTATCTCGGGGACTGCGAACTGGCGACGGGGCCTGCCCGTCAGTGTACGAGTAATACGGCGGAATTTCCACTGTGCGCCGACGTCAGCGTATCCAGCGCTACGAGTGTTGAAAGGGAAGCGATCACATTCGGCGTCGCTGTCCAAGTCGAAATTTTGGATATACTCTTTTAGGCTTAACAGTAGATCGATTTTCTATTGTATCGAAAACCCTATATTGAGCCTAAAATCGTCGTTAGTGAACATTTCACCAATTTTAGGTTTAAAATAGGAGCTTTTAGGCTGAGTAGACCAATGGTAAGCCGAATGGAGCGTTAAAAGCATCAAAGTACGGGTAAGATTTCGACTCGGATGAAAATACCCGAGTCGAAATTTTAGACTAACTCCTTTATGAGCCTTGAAAGGTCCGTTAGTGAACGATTCACCAAGTTTAGATTCAAAATACGAGCTTATAGGTTGAGTAGGTCAATGATATCCAGAATGGAGTATTAAAAACATCAAAACAGGATTAAAATTTCGACTCGGGAATATAGATTGTTTTGGGGAAAATTAAACGGGGAAGCGAGTTCGTGCGTCATAATGCGCTGCAGGGTCGAGATCGTCGGGAAGCGCTGTTATAAATGAGAGAGTTGGTTCGTTACAGGCTTCCTGGTCTCTTCCTCTCGCTTTCGAGGACACCCCGTATACAGCCGGTACACACATACCGCCTAAGCGAAAACGGGGATCTCGACTTACTTTATATGCTAACTCGCGGGGACGCGCGAATATGCACGGTAAAATTGAATATCATGACCTCCTCTTCCGTCCTGTTTACACATGATTTCGGGTAGAATCCACCGTCGCGCTCCACAAACGATCCTCTAAACGCGGAAATTAATGTGGTTCACCGAGGCGCGGTATCGTTGCACGTTGCACACTGAAACAGCGATAGCCTTCGCCTTGACTTCCGCTGCACCGCGCGATCGGTATCCGTACAGCGGGACTCACCTTCGCAATTGACATTCACAGCGGCCACACGCAAGGAAACTCGTTCCACTCGCCCTCGCGCACTGTACGCCGTAAGAGAGAGACAGTGCGCGAATGTTTATACGGCCGGGTCTTTCGCGCGGAACGAAGAAAGTTGGAGGGAAGTTTCGGAGGGAGATGAATAAATGAAGGGCGATGATGCTCGGCTATTTGCGGATGGACGTTCTTGCTAGTTCTCGGATTGGATACTCGATACGGCTTATTCGGGAGAATTGAGAGAGAGAGGAAGGTGCGTTTGAATATTAAAGCATTTAGAAGCTCGCGTTCCAGCCTGATATCCATAATCTCGTTGGCGAACCGTTTACTCTCCCATACGCCACGCTACGTCGAATCCGCGTAATCTGCGCTTCTGTACCACAAAAGATTTCTTCTCCAAAACATTGTATTTTATCTTCCCCCGCGCCTGCTCGAGCGAGGCTCATCGTGGTTTGATTGACGGACGCCCGTAATCTCCCTGCAAGGTAACGGCTCTAATCCCACGACATCTACCTTGCGTTGTATCGGATTACGTTGGGCCTACATTTTTATGTTATTCTTGCCGGTTGTCAGTTCCGTCATGTTGATGTTCAATCTGCGAGATATGCGGAAGGGTCCGCTGTCCGATCGGCTGTTATATTCCCAAATCATGGCGTACCTTGAAACTCGACCCCGTAACGGGGTTGTAGGGTCATTCAGAAAATAATACAAGCCGTGGATATCGATTGTCCAGGATCCGGTTGAACCTGATACGAACCCCACCTATGATAATCCAAAGAATTATAGGAGAAACATTCTCGACAATACGTTTCCATCCATAACACGAAGTTCCGGAAATTAAATTCCGATAACTCCGTGATGTACAATAGCTTTTCCAGGATAGCTGCATCTGCTTATTCATGCAGTTTAGAATTTCACGGGAATTATTGGATATTAATTGGATATTATTATTGGATAATTAGGAAACCAGATCGTTTATGGAAAAAGAACCCGTACCGCGAGCTACATATGGGCGAGTGTCTCGCGCAGGCATCGTGGAACTTGCATTTTTCACACCGTTCCGAAGCGATGCACGAGGAATTTGCTGTCGTCGTGGTCTCGCCGATGCCGCTTAATATTTTATGGAAACTGAAAAAGTTCAGTCTCGATTTTCAGACGCGGCCTGAATACCGGCCGAGTACCCGACTGCGGTATAAATACAGCTACAGAGATTTCCCTTCAGACGAAACCGTATACACCGCGTCGACCGGGGAGTAGTGCTCGAAAGCGAGTCTACGCACCTATACTCGCCGCGTAGGTCGTTCGCAACGGGATCCGGTGCGCCCTATTAGGAAGCGCACACTCGATCGACCCGTTCGCGGATCTTGAACTTCTTCCATGGGAAGCGACGTGGTCGGTGAGAAAAAAAAAGAGGGTGGGTCTCGGTCGCCGAGAGTGTGCCCAAGTCGATACATTGTAGAGGTGCGAGTCTCTCTCGCTCTTCCTTCCTGCAAACTGCATCGGTATGCGCATTTACCAGTATTTCTTGAGCGGCTCGCCACTACGTCCTAAGCTGCCGGCAGAAACACCTCGGAAGTGCGAGATACTTATACGTTTAAGTATAATATATAGAAATGTGGTCGCTGCAGAAACGAGCGCACTGCCGAGCAGAGATTTACGTCTGGCGCAGCGAGCGAGAAATCATGATGTACGAGCGTCATTACCGTGAATTTGCAATTTTCCCCGTATCTCGCGGAAAGCGCGACCGATCGACTCGCTCGTAAATTATCGCATTGGCGAGTTTCCGCGGTAAAATTAGCCGGGTACACCCGCTGCCGCGCCGGGAGCTTTTTGACGGCGCGCGCCTATTTGGCGTGCGGAAATGTTCGGATAATTATTTTTTTTTACAGTAGAGCGACGGTGCATCGCGCGCGAATGTTTCAATTTTTGCAGCGTTCGATCGCATCAACTCGTCCTGAAAAACGACGCCGCGCGCGGTTTCGCGTCAAATAGCGAGCGGCTATCAAATTTCGCGGTAGATATTTTTCGAAGGGCACTCGGATACGTGAGAACACACACACACATTGAGAGAAAAATTTATTTACTATGAGAAAAAATTTATTTGGGTGTGAATTCACTGGAAAGTTTATTAGTTACATGTAGGAATTTATTCACATTGGGCGAAAGTTTTTCGGAATTAAAGGAATGTTTTGTGAACCTAGCAGTCTCTCTTTGTCAATAAATTAATATTCATTGCGAATAAATTCTCCACTCGATTTTCGTATTCAAATAAATCTTTTTTTCTGGAAGTGGCGAATGCACTAAATGTGTATGATCTTCATGCTCCTTGCTCCTGCCACCGAAGCTCTCTCTGTGATATACATAACTAAATAAAACGGAATTACGAGAATAATGTCGTCGGGATGATTCTCAATAAGACCCGCTGCACCCTTGGAGCATCGTCCCTCGGAGAAACGTACAACTACCCGAGAAATTAATACGGACTTTTTGGAATGTCGATGTGGGATGATATACCCTCACCACTACAGGCACCCATCCACGTATGCGGTTGCGAGAAATATTCGACGAATCTCGGCGATTTCCGAATTCTGTCATTTCGCGGACGCTGCGAGAACACAATCTAACACTAAGAAGAATAATTAAGTTAAAATGACAAAACGCATCTAGTTGAATGCGCTAGATTTTTCTAACCAAAATACAGGTCAATTGAACCAAACATTCAATTATTGTAACCAAATGTCCAGTTATTCTAACGAAAAAGTGGTCAATTTAACCAAACACATGGAGAATTCATATTTCATCAAATAATTTGGTCATCGTCTCCAGGATTTTGGTTGAATTGATCAAATTTTTTTTCCCAGTACAGACGCCGCCTCTCGTCAACGAAATATAAACTGATTGATTAGTCCATCAAGAAGGTTCCATCCGACTTTCCCGCCAACTCGTGCGACGGCGAAATCCCTTCTATCCGCAATGAAATTGATTTCCCTCCTTCATTCAAAAGTTCGTCAGTGCTCTCCCCGCACGCGGCAGTTGGGCGACTGCCAGAAAAGTCAATTGTGAAATTCACGACATTTAAATAGACGTACTTCGAGGAATTCAGAGGCGCGTGGACGTAAAAAGCTCGTATAACCAAGGACCCCGCACCGGGGCCGATAATTCGCCTCGCTCTTTCACCGTGCAGTTCGATCCCGCACTTATCGCGCCCGCGGGCGCATTTTTCACAAATGTCCCGAGCGGAGAAGGTGTGTGCTACCACGCCGGGGCGGTGCTCTCCGGTTTCTCGAGCGGATCATGCCAGCCGCCAGCACTCCCCGAGGCGACCTTCCCTGAAAGCGCATTATTGCACACAGTACGCGGCATCGGGAAAGACAGACGGAACGATATAAAATTCAAATTCACCTCATTTGAATCCGCGGAGCTCGCGCCGTTGCCGGTCTCTCGCTTTATGCGCCGGGCGGACGAAAGAAGAGGATCGTCGGCTTTTCGAACTTCCTCGCGAAGTCGTCATCAAGGGCGAGTGGAAAACGTTTCATGTGTACCGTGTATAGATGAAAGCGTTATGAGAATACATAACTCCCTCTTTGCGCGTATATTTAAATAAAGATTCGCGATATTCAGAAAACCAAGTTTAACGTCGGACAGCTTCGTCTCGTTTCCTCTCGGACATTGCGTTTCCCTTCGCGCTCCGCCGTACCGCACGTGTTCGACGCCATCGAGCTGTACAGCGGTCGCCTCAAGATGGTCGTAGGTACTTCGTTTTACGAGCCCGGCCCTCGGTCGCTGTAAAAAGTCAGGGTTTAATGGCGGGGTAACGCGCCGCGCGCGATATGGAAAATAACGCAACGGTTCGATGGTTCGATTCGATTTGCCAGTCAAACGATCCCCACACTCGTCCAGCCGCTGGCGAACACCCGTCGAGCTTCCTTGGACGAGCTCGCGATGCCTGTCTGACGCGTGGTCGCGGATTTTTGCGGAGCGGATCGCGTGTGGGAGCGGAGGAACCTGGCCGAAATTCAATTAACTCCTGATAAATCAACTTCCCAATTAAAGCGGCGGGGTTATAGCGAGACCCGTTGAAAATTTGCATGTAGTTTGATATTTAAATGGGGGTGCGGGTTATGCCTACCTATTCTCCCGCACTTTCGACCCGCATAATGATACACACGCACTGGCGATGGTACCGAGGGGTGGCTCAGCCTTCGAGGGCTTAGCCTGCAAATTGTAATTCGGGGTTTCAACGACGGGGAATAATCTTTTGAACCGATGAAATTCAGACGACACGCCCGCGGTCCGTCACAGTACATCCTCTCGGTGGGTTGCTCTTCTCGGGGTTGACGAATTTTAAATACGTATCCGCGCGCTAAGTGGTCCCACATCGATCAGGCGCGGGGATACGTGTCAGCAGGCGACTATACACTGAGAGAAAAAACGGTACATTTTCAATTAAATCTGCGTCTACGCACGGGGAAATGCAGAATTAATAGCTCTGACTAATAAATTTGATTATAACGATTAATGGCTATTTGAGGGAAACAGTCCGTTTAAGTCAATTATTATTCCAAGTAACTTGATCTGCATTCCCCCACCCGTAACCGCCGATTTAGTCAAATTTACCGAATTTTTCTCTCATTTAAGTTGGCGTGGCAAAGACTACTGTGTGGAATATGCAGCTACCGATCGAAAATCTGAAATATTTTCAATTTATTTAGGAAAAATCCCGAAGTAATTTTGGTTATTTCATTCGATTCGCACCGGGTTTCATCTGCCTTCGTATTTGGCCGGCGGTAAAATATGCCATCCTCTTTGAAAACCGAGTCCGGAAAGCTCGCACCGCGGTAAACCGCCGCGGTGAGTTATCAGTTGACTCGTCTTGTCCTTGCAACTCATGCGGGTACACGTATAAGGTGTACCTACCTACCATGTACAGCCATTCATACGCTTCCTACATACACACGTTGTACCTAGACATACAGTACCCGCGGTAAGCGTACCAAATTCGTCGCTCGTAACTCTTGGGAACGGGGCAATTGGCCGCGTTTTCGTATACGTTCGGTTCGTCGGTCGTTTCTCGCCGCTCGCTCGCTCGCTCGCTCGTTCGGTCGGTCCGAGCGGTTTCGGTAAACGATTACACGGAGCTGCAGCGGTGGAAGGATCGCTTCTCGCGCTGGCTCCGCTATTCTATTCGCCGCGAGCGACGATATATGTATACGCCCGGGCTTTAAACCTCCCGAGAAGTACCTTTCGCGCGGTTCGACGGGCGTCCTTGCGAAGGGTTTCGCGTCCGAAATCGATATTCCTTTATTTGACTTGCACGACTTCCTATCCCGTACGCGTGTGCACGGCTGTGTGCGAACGTAGCACACGAGCGAGCGTGGTTGTGCGTATGCGCGCCGAGGTGTGCATGGCTGCAGGAGAAAGGCATCGTGGCTATGACTTACCTGGATCAGTGGCAAGAGGTGGAAAAGAAACAGATCGCTCGCGGGGAGCCTATAAAAGCGCGTGTCTCTAGCGCAGACCGACGACAGATCCGAAACTGAAAACGAAACATATACATAGGAATGAAGATCTTGGTGAGTCGCGGATATCAACTTACGTCTCATTATTATTACTATTCCATCGAATCGAACGACTTGGTAATTTATGGAGAACATTGCAAACAGTGTAAAAATAATGTGCGACAGCGGTCAAGGACGAGTGGAGCAGAGAGAAAGAAAGGAACGCAGTTTTTACAGAAATTGCAGCGGAGGGCGGGGCAGTGGCTCGATTAACCGGCAGGCTGTGTACGAAAAGGGATCGTACGATATTTGTGTGTTAATCCGCAACGCTCTTTCATTTCAGTTGATTTTTCTGGTGACGGCGACCGCCGTCACTACTCAGGATAACGGAAGATATCCCGAGCCGCCGCGACAGGATCCCCTGGGATACCATCTGAGATCGATCCAACGACATCGTCGCGATCAGGAGCTACGTAGACAACTGGCTTTCGGCGCGCAGAACGGCTTCTTCAATTTCCACCCCGGCGGGAACCGTCATCCCATCGGAATCGTCTCATTTCCGGCCGCTTTATCCTTGGAAGACGTTCGACGGCCGGCAACCGCAACTCCCGTAACAACAATTTCGGCTATTTCTACCGTATCCGGCAGTCCGAGCGTCCACGGCACCGCCAGCCCACACACCGCTTCGACCACTTCGAGCATTCCATCGTCGGTCGGTCCTACACCCAAGTCTATCGTACGAACCGAGGCTTCCGCGGGCGCCGAGTCCAACAAAGTGAGTAAGCGCGAGCTAAGATCAAATGATTCTATCTCGGGAAACGTACACGGAGACAAATAATTAAACAGTAAAAAAGTGTGTTCATTTTTAACACTATTTCACCGGTGTGGACCTATATGTACCACATATGGTATAATTCAGGTTTATGCCACTATTATCTAACACTAAAAGTGATCTATATATAATAGGTCTACACTGCGGAATTTTTTACAGTGTAGGTTAAAATAACAAAACGCATCTAGTTAAATGTGTTTAGTTATTCTAACCAAAATACTGGTCAGCTGAACCTAATATTTAGTTATTCCAACCAAAAATTGGTTAGTTTAATCAAACAGAGAGGAAGGATATATATTTCACCAAACGGTTTGGTCATCATCTCCTCGATTTTCGTTAGATTGACCAAATTATTTTTCTCAGCGTATCATTCATCAATTCCGCAAGTGACGTATCGCGCTTCTGTTACTGCGACGAGAAACATTCCGAAGATATCTCTGCGTTCGAATAAATTTCTAGCGTTATCGAATATAATATGTAGCTTTAAAGTTCGGTTCGCCCTCGTAGAACTTTCTACGTTTCAGCAATTTCGCTTCGCGCTTCCCTCGACATTTCGCGTAATTCGGGCGAGGGTTTATTTCGAAGCAAATTCGGGTAGTTTCGAGGGAGGATTCGACACTCGATTATCGGGTGGCTGCAGGGGTTCGCGCGAAGCGGTACCTAATAAGAGAGAGATTTGAAATTACTTTCAGCCGGTAGACATTAATTGTAGCGCAGCCGTTTCTCCGACTGTCGCCTCCCAAGTCTCACCTATGGTAGCTGCCGCCGCGCCTGAAACACCGGGGTCGCAAGGCTCGCCGGCCCTGACCTTATCCACGGCCGCTGTGATGCCCACCGAAGTTCCGGCCACGTTTTACAAGTATGCAGATTTATCGTCGACTTAACATGGAAAAAAATGATTTTACAGTCTTAGCATAATTAGGTTTCGCTGAAAACCTTTTGCTGTCGTGACAAAAATATAATCTATGGCGGCAAAAGATATGTCTAATAGTAAATATAACTGCAATCACAGTGGTTTTTTCAGTAAACATATTCGCTATCCCAACAAATATTTGTACTGCCATTGAATATATCTTTTGCTGCCACAGATGATGTTTTCGTCGCGATAGCAACAGGTTCTCAGCAAAATCCATTTTGCTGAGACTTCAAAATCATATTTTTTTCCCCGTAACGTGTCTCGAGAGAAACTCGTTGCCGAGTCGCTTGAGTACCTACTTCACTGTGGATTCCTAATTAATCGTTATTTCGATACATTTCAGCCCGAAAGCCACACCCAACGCCGACATCAGTTACTTCCTCTCACAAATCTCCAACAACAACAACAACAACAACAACCCCGCTACCTCGCATCGCCACTTACCACCGGAGATCTTCCATTACAACTCCGCCCCGCCGTCGATCTCCACCCCGGAAAGGTTCTCCGTGGCCGATTTTCCAATCTCCGGGCTATCGGCAGTTCCCAACCACGCGGAAACTATAAACAACATACCTTCCAGCTTGTCGAAGATAGAATTCGCGCCGCTTCGCGGCGTGCGGATACCGCCGCAGCCGTCAGGTGAGTGCGAGGTCGTCGTGAAGGAGGTCGGCGTCGGTCGCGAGGAATGGAAGAACGGCTCCGGCTTTCTCGCGAAGTTCGATAATCCGGGAAATCGTCTCGCGGGCGTAATCTCCTCGCGGCTTCTTTCCTAAATCCGTTGAGAGTGTCCGGTCGGACGGCGAAACACCCGATTAGAGGCGAGATCCGCAAATACGTCCGTCCACCTTTGGCCGGGCGTCTTAAGCTCTCCCTTCGGAGTATCCCCTCAACGTGGAATTAAGGCAAACGCAGGAGTGGATGATGGAATGTTTCCTCTCTTTGACTACTGGACGGTCGAGGCGAGAGTGTAATATTCTTGACATTTTTGACGAAAAGACGAACGAATCGAGCTTTAAATGACGACGTTAAGTCTTGGTGACGATTCGAACTTTCGTCGAGTGGCGGATATCACATTGAAGATGACTGTAAATTAATAAACGTTGTGGTATAATTAAATTATCTAACAAAAATTCTAGAAAAAATTCGGTTACTCCGAATAGCATTTAAGGTAAAGTTTGTTGTTGACCCCCTCGCAGCGATTGACCACCTCTCATGACAAATGCATTCGATGGAAAGTGAAAACATTAGGACAATCACTGTATAATTTCGTCTGCTTAAACTATCAATAACTATACACTTTACCCTATATACAGTTGGACATTTTTTGTTCAAATCGGTCCACACATTTTTCTACGTTAAAATTAATCAATTCTTCGTATTGATCCAAAATTTATCGGGTTAAAATTAACTTCAAATAATGTCAATGGGAATAATCAGTTAATTTTAACGTACCAAAAAATTGGCGGACCAAATCCAACACAACATTTCCAACTGTGCACGCATCATACATGCAATTGTTCCAGATGGCGGTCCAGTGCGGAGCTTCGATTTCGGCCGAGGTTTCGGAACCATAGAGAATACGGAGCAAACGAGGGATCTGCCATTTCCCCCAGGTACGAAGATGCCCCCGAGAGCCGCACTCCCCTTTCCACTAACTGATCGATCTGGTGAACGAATAAAATGAATTCCACAGGGTTACGACTGAATTTAGGAGGTTTCGGCGGAATAGATTACGGAGCCCGGCAACGCGCGTCCGCCCCGAGGCCGGTGACGTTGGGGATTGCAAAAGTGGGCCTGAGTCTGCCCGAGCCGCCCCGACCGCCAATTCCGGCGTTCACCAAGGTGAGAATACCGCCCGCGATATTTCTAGGACGAATGAAAAATAGATGGTAATTCGTTCGGCTATACTCACGAACCGCGACTGCCGATCGTCAGCTTTGGGGATGGCGGGGATAAGCCGGGCGACCCGTAATCGACTTCCAAACTCGTAAATTTCTAACTGCGCGGGTTTCTCGAAAAAGTCGCGAGCTCTCCATCGCGAGGTTGGGAGCTGCATCCCCCGCTCCGCTTTTCCCCCGGAGAGGAGTAAAAAGTGCGCCGAGTTAACGGAGTTTTTATTTATATTAATTATCCGCGCAAACTTTCCGCCCCGAGTCTCGCGTCCCGCTCACCGCGACCGCGCCTCTCATCCCGCTGTGGGAAAATAAGGGGTGCAGTGGCATCTTCTTCGCGGAGGAGAGCCTCGCAATTATTTTCGCGAGGAACGAACGAGATTAATTGAGTGGATCACGGGAAAAACGACTGCCATCAGGCAGCGATATGGACTGCTCGCCGTAAGTCTCCCGTCCGCAATAACGGTCCGCTCGAGGCTCGCGCGCGCCCCGCGGAGGTTGGGGGTGAGAAATTTTTTTTCTCGCTGTTCTCTTGGTTATTCCCGAGGGATTCGAAATTACTCTCGCAAATGGATCATTCTAGAGGCTCTCTGGAAAGGCGGGAACAATTTTTTTGCAGATTGGATTTGGACGCAATCCGTGGTAATGGCGAAGGATCCGGCCTTCCCCGGATCGCCGTTGACACCGTAGAACAAATGAAATAGCCGCGTTTCGAGCACGAATATTGCACGAAGAATCGATCGACTCGCAACCGATCGACGCCTTGGTAATACCAACCGATTCGCGCGGGCTCAACGCGACGTGCTCGTAATCGCTTGCCAACGCTGCCAAGTACGAGGAACGCAAGACTGTTCTCCAATGTATATCGTGTATTCATATTTTTGTACCCTCACTTAGCCCTTAAGACACTGGAATAAACGACTTTACTCTTAACACTTTGCGCATTGCTTAAGCGCTTGGAATTTACGTACGACAAACAATGCCCCATTCTCCCCTCGAGGTCGTAAAGAGCTTTTGCGAAGAATCGCACGGATTTTATGCGAGATAAAGAGAGGTTTAAAATTCGTAAAAATATTTATCTCGGTGTGAATCTGGGCCAAAAGGTCATCTGTGGGGATAAGCGTGGTATCTCGATTGAATATTTTCCATTGACCGGCAATTTCGAGACGGAACTCCACACGTATATCCAACTACAATGTACACTGTGAAAACTTTTTGTAGCAAACTTCATGTTACTTCTATGAAGTTTTTATCATACAAATTTATAAGTTAAAATTAAAATTACTATACACAATCCAAGCAATTAAATTTACGACAGATTTGATTTAAATTTACTACGAAACTACTTTAAATATACCAAAGTTTAAGCATCTCTCCATCAAAAACTGTACAATTCAAAACTCTTTTCGAAAATTACAAATAAGTCATAGTAACTCACATTACTGCGCTTGATTTGCAATTTTATAATACTTTTGTGTAGAAAATGTATAGTAATGTACAAATCCTTTTAACATATGAGGCACTTACCAGCAGAATGCGTACAGCAACAGGATCTTTGAAAGTGTAGCCTCTCGAGACGTCGAAGCGTTGCCTCGACTGACGAATAAAAACCAAAATTAAATCATACACTCGCATCGTAACTGAAATCACTCATGTCGGCCCATTAAAGAAAGAAGCGAGCTCTCGCAAAACTCATTCAACTCACGTCCCTCTATAGTTATCACCATAATTTATTAGGTTTAACAAGTGTGTATATGTATGTGGCTTCTCGTACACACACGCGCGCATACGCGTACGTGCGTACGCACGCCCCCGTCATACGAGTGTGTCCTCTTAAACTCCGTATACTCGCGTATATACCTATACGCACATATAGGTATATACCTAGGTATTGCCTCCGATACATTCAGCATTTCGAAATTATTTCTCCCTCACGTCGATCGTAGGTACGTACGCCGCTTCATCGTTTCTTCCTTTCTTCGTGTGTTCATTTAGCAAATCAAGAGCGCGTCTTAAATCTATGCCCTGTATAGACCATTGGTAATAATATATAAGAAATTCATAGGAAAACTTGGCGCTTATAGTCGTGTCGCTCCGTCACTGCCTCTTCCTCCCTTCGGAATCCTCTCTTGCGTTCGCCCGCGATTTCTCCCCGCTATTCGCACACAATTATACATATAAAGCTCGGCTGACAAATTTCCGAGAATTCGGGCTCAGTGAAGAATTCATGGAAATTTCTTTCGCCGTCATTTACGCGGGAGCATGTGACCACTTACACCTTAAGTAGCCGTGTAATTAAATATCTATACGCGCGCACGCCTATGTATACATACGTTTTATCGTCGCATCCGTACGCTTTTCTCCTTCGTGCCGCGCCTCGTTATGTACATATGCAGGAAGGGAACGCATGAGGTTAGAAAAATACAGCGATCTTACGCAAGATTGTAAGAAACTTCCTATTTCTCTCGTAAACGTTACGCTACATAACGAAAGGCTACGATTTAGGTATTTTATTCATGCTCAGAAGCACCTTTTCGCTAAGTTCATCGTCCGGCTCTGCGGCGTCAGAGGTGCTGTCGATCTTCGTCTTTTATTTCTATCGTCACTACACTATACACCGATCGCACGCTCAAAAATCCCAGCGCTCTTCGCGAGAGGATTCCTCCCGTTCCAAATGGAAATTCCTCTCGCTGCAAGATGACGAGTCCTCGTCGACGTTGTTTCGCCGCGCGACTCTACATTCGCGACCGAGATTGAAAGAGGAATAGTTTCTTGCAGCGGGACGATCATTTCCGAGAACGGCGCTGATTTCCGGGGAACCGTCGGCGTCGGATCACCTACTTTCGAGACCCTCGTCGCGCTACCCTCGAGCGTCTTGAACAACATTGAAAGCAAAGCGTGGAACCTATCTACTCGCTCCGGTCGTGTACCCAACTGGAATGGGTACTCCTCGCTCCGTTCGCGAAAAAATGCACGAAATTTAGATCGGTCGATCCTCCGGAAGAACGGTTATCGAATCGCGATCAGACGAACGGCGTCGCGATTAGAAATCATTTTCAATTGTTCTATCTAGAGATATGACGATTAATTCGCGCTTCTTTCTTCCTCTCGAGAAGGACCCCTATTCTCGTATATCGGGATAATAATTTCGGTGGACCCGTGGGATGGACGAACCCGTCATTTTGGACGCGTCATTCGGGAACGTTCACACTACGGAAATGCAAATAGTACCGTAATTCGCATTACAAGAATTACCACCCCGGCGTCGCTGGTTGTTATTATTTACAAATTTACATCGGCATTTACGAGCTAAACCCTTATCTGGCACTTAAAAATCATAGGTAGTATAATATCGTAAAGTAGAAAGCTTTGATTGTAAATTATTGCGTTAGATTTACGATTGGTTACTTTGGTTCGACGACTGGAAGATTATTTCCTATATATCACGCTCGCGCGCGCGTTCTCCCTGCTCAATTGCGTTCTCTGATAGCGAAAGGAATATGCTACGCGTCGCGTCATCTCCGTGCGAAAGCACCTTCGATGAGGAACCAAAGAGGTTACGCCACGTGGCTTCGAGAGAGCCTCTCGCCTGATATGTTTCTGGAAATTCGGACACGCGGGAAATGTGTATAGTATCTATGTGTGTATACGCGACGGGCAGAAGGGTGACTCTCGTGTACGAAGTTTCCTCGGTAACGGCAAGGGTACAGAATTAATTCGACCAAATAAACGGCACGACGAATTCGTCCAATATCTCCTCGCTGTCACTAGGAAAATTCGCAGCGTGTGTGATCGATGTCATTTTTTGTCGCTTCTTATTCCTCCAAAAGTATCACCCTTCCTTCGCGCTCGCGGTTATCGAGCGTCTCCAAATTTTCCTTTCCTTTGCACAGCCGAGTTCAACGAAAATTGGTGTTTTGTAACTCTTCGTCGGGTCAAATAGGTGCGCGTTGGGGAGGGGTCGGAATGATGTATCGAGAAAGGAGGCTGTATAGGTATATAAATATATCGAATTATACATGACGGAATATATAGGTAGAGTGTTCCATCTTAAGCGGCGTCTTGAGCGAAAAAATATTGCTATGCCTTAGTACCTATGATAATACTGCCACGGTACGTATATGTACATAATATCCACGGTAATATTTAACTACGTTGTACAATATACATATATTTATATATTTATATAGGTATATATATTCGTGTAATAAATATTCTCTAACAACTTTTAAGTTTTTTCGTTTCGAGCAGGTAACAGATACGGATACCGATTTCTTCGCCTGTACCGCCCTCGTGTCGCGTGCGACCCTCTTGGCCTATATATATACATATACATACCACCCCCCCCATACCCCTTATCCACTTACCTATATCGTCTCCTCGCGCCGAGCGCGACACACGTTTAATCGATGCCTGCACCTTCTAAATCGTCGAATAATTTTATTAGACTCGCGCGCTCAGATCGGCGTCCGCGAGTGACCCTGAAAGTTGATTGTATCATCGTCGTCGTCCTCACCGTCGTCAGCGCACATGTCGTGGCCATCCGCCGAGATTCACCCGCCAGTCCCTTAAATCGACCTAACGGCTGAATGGTGGATCAGCGACGCTGATTAAATTTCGTTAATTAAACGGAGTGGGCGGATAATTAAACGCTCGTTACACGTTTCTCGCGGGGACACGATCCGGTCGTGAAATCGATAGTTGTACGGCCGCGGAAAATCTTGGCTCGACGTTTTTCGCGGAATTTTTTTCGCAGGTGCGACGCCAAGACGAATTATGCCTATACTGAGAAAAATAATTAGGTTAAAATGACAAAACGCATCTAGTTTGACGCGTTTAGTTATTCTAACCAAAGTACTGGTCAATTGAACCAAATATCTAGTTATTCTAACAAAATGTTTAATTATTTCAACCAACCGTTTAGTTATTCTAACAAGAGAGTGGTTAGCCTAATCAAATAAATGGAAGATCCATATTTCATCAAATCGACCAAGATATTTTTCTCAGTGTAGACGCCGGTGTGCGCATTCCCCTTCGCGGATTCGAACGAGTCCCGGAACTTAAACGCTGATCAGCTTTCGGAAGGCCTTTCGGAATTCGGGGTTGAAGACGGTGTAGATGACGGGATTGACGAAACTGTTCATGTAGCCCAACCACGAGGTGACGATAAAGGCCGTGACACCGGGTTGGCACTGCATGCCCAGTTTGGAGCACAGGGCGTCCATCACGTTGCACGTGAAGAAGGGCAGCCAGCATATCAGGAACACGCCTGTCGAGTCGAGCGAGATATAACGTAGATAGTACGCTGATAATAGGCATAAGAGGTGTATCGGTCGACGTCGATGAGTATCGCGCTTCTAGCTGCCGGTAATCCAATGAACGAGCGGGGAACGTAATCGAGTTGAAAGTAACGATTCACTTATAACCGATAGTCTATCTTGGGCCACACGGGGATCACTTTTCTAGGATCCGATAAGTTCCGCGAGCGATGGGGCGATAATGAGATTACCGATCGCGGGAGGATAACGTTCCACTGCTTGGCGAATAAATATTAATTAGGTGTACGCGCCTCTTTATATTTTCGATCGATAAGAGCTCCGAAACTTTTTTTAAACTTCGCTATTGGCGGTGACGATTATTTCATATCAAAGATATCGATTCGATGATCATCTTGTGCTGTACCGAAAAGAAATAAAGTTAATCGTCAAAGGACTTACCGAGCACTATAGCGAGGGTCTTCGTCGCCTTCCTCTCCTTCTTAGCAGAACTCTTCTCCCTCTTCTTCTTGCTCGCTTTGTTGGCCTTGTATATCGTGAATCGGCTGCCCGCCGTGGCGTTCTTCTTGTCCTTCTTACTGGAGGCCGATCCTGCGAGGACACTGGGCGACCGACCCAGCTGAAGCGGAAGAAGAGACCCGGTGCTCCTCAGCCTCTTCAGCTCTTGCCTGCTCGTGCCGTTCCCGTTCCTCTTGGACTGCGAGTTCAGGCTACCCGCTCCTCTGGGAGGTGGCGAGGACGAAGTGGAGGAGGACGGAGCGGAGTGCATCTTGGGGTTCGGACTGGGACTGGAGTTGGTGTCGAGCGCTTCTTGAACAAGGGTGCTGCTCGCCGCTCCGTCGTAACACAGATCCTTCCTGACCTGATTCGGCCCACCGCCCAGTTGGGCCTGAGCCACGACGCTGAAACGACATCTGCAATGTCCACGTTAAAATCAGCTCGACGTCGAGTGGATGCTGGTAGGACGAAGTGTGGCGAAAATCGTAGCGATGTCGCGCGTTTCGTCATCGAAGTAAATGAACGCTATCAGAACGCGAGACATCGAACGATACGGCTCCTTCGATCCTTTCGAAGGAATCGCGTTAAAATTCATTATTTGGATGATCCTTACGCCGCTTCCTCGACGACTGTCGCCAGAAAGAAATCCGTGCTCTTGTCATTCGAGATCACCACCACCGGGTCCAGGGGTGTCTCGTCCTCGTCCTCGTTGCTACCGGAGGCCGTGTTCGTCGGTTCTTCGATGCCGGGCGCCACTAGGGCTGCTGCCCCCAGTGCGGTCTCGGCGAACCTTGCCACAGAATACCCACTACGTGACCTTAGTCAAAATCTATCTCTAATACTTTTTATCGAGTTGGCTTATTTTACTTTATTCGTTTCGCGTTTCTCCGGCAGGGGTGTGTATGCGAATTTCTTGGAACGATCCACAATTGTATAACGATAACAATTGCCATTGTACATTCGAAGCCTTCGAGACTCCGTTCCAGAAGACCCTCCAGCCTTTATTCTCGAAAAATCCATACGGCAGAAGACACCCCGTGAATCGCGCTATCGATCGCGCGATACCGGCGGACGCATTCGCTGGAGGGTTAAAGTCCCAATTAACCTCGTTTGATTATATTCCGTAGTGCCCGACCAATTCTTTTATACTACGTTAGTTCCCTCCACTCCTTCATCCACTCCCGCTATGTTCCTTCCAATAAAACCCCTTTTGCGGGGAAACCATTCAACCCCAAAGGATCGTTCCAAGGGACCCACTTGATGCGTTCATAACAAACGAGGGTACGAGAGCGAGTTCGACGGAGAGAGAAGCTCTATCGAGCGAGTATCGATTCACATTTTTTATCGTAACTACTGTACCGTAAATCTTTCGAAGCTTGACATATATTCGAAACGCGGCTACGTACGTATAACTGCTCCAGGATCTTTGAATTAACGAGGATCCCTGCATCCCGGTTTCAATCGGAAACTTCGTCCCGCTTGTCGTAGCGACGAGGTCGATAAACAAGGACGCGAGGATTCCGTATCCCGGGTTAATGCGGGGTAAGACTATAATAATGGACACTACGAGTCCCCCGAGGAAAGGGAACGTGTTCCGCCGTCAAAGTATTATCGCTACGGTAAACCCGAGTCCTCTATTTATCGGTGCTCCTTGAATAAATATCGAACACCGGCGTTGCGGGACGATAATGAAGCAGGATGTAGTTAGACCAGCTAATTAACGGGACACGCTGTCACTCGACGTACCGTGCAGATACTCAAGTTGGTATATATATTACGTACACGTGCTTAGGATGGTGCTCGTTACTGTCGAAAAAAAGTTTCAATCGAATTTTTCCCCTCGGCCTTTTTGCGGCGCTCGATAGATGTAAAATCAGTGACAGCGATGCTGTGCACATTTTTTCCCCAGCACTAACGAGGACCACCCGCGATGCAAACATTCAGAAATCGCAGATAAAACCGAAACGCGCGTTTCTCCTACAAATGAACGAGCTCCTTCAAAAATAACGCATGCTTGGACATTTTTCAGAGCCTGAAAAATAATACAGAGCTGCTCGCGATAAATGGCTATCGCGTAGTCGGACATAAATCATGGAGATGCACACGGACCACGTGCGTTAGTCTGCCTCTACTCGGGACGCGACCACTGCGCGCGTGCTTCGCTATACGTTCAATACCTACCAACAATGCGTTTCTCCGCGATACAGCGGCGCTATAAATAAGTGATATTAAAGCTCGAGGCGGATCGCTCGGAGATTGCGGGGGTGGGAAAACCGAGGCGAATTGTTGAAGTACAAACGGACCAGGGTTACCTACTCGGGAGCGTCCCTTAACTCTATATATTGGGTGCGGCCAAGATGAGAGCGTCAAACCCCAAGTACCATAACTCATACGGGCCCGGGCCTTTAGCGCAGCGTGAACTTTGAGCTCTGGCGCCGCCTGTAGCCCGTTTTCCGAGCAGTAATTAATTCCGTTCGCGGTGGCATGGCTATCCGAGTCGTCTCGTCCCGAAACGGAAGTGGAGCCGACGGGGGTGGTAACGGGAAACGAGTGAACGTATGTACGCGAGTGTATCCTTGCGCGGCGGTCGAAGGACGAGGAAGGGGAGGTAAGACCTAAGGCGATATCGTCCTGCTTTCGAGTCGCACGTTGCCAGGGTGGCTTATATCATACTGCCGGCCTCGCGCCGACCGAGTTTCGCGACGGCCCATGAATCTTTACTCACCTACGCGTGTGCGCGATATTTTCGATGATGCTTCCCGGCTTTATGGTCCCGAGGTTCGGCTTTCGGGCGGCTCGAGCTTTTCTCGCCCTATTTCGCAGAGCCTGCAACGCCATGGTGATTAGAATACGCTCGATAGCTACGTATCGTCGTGTCAGTCGGAGAGACACGCGGAGCCGGGCAACATTTCAGGTGGAACCGCTTTCGAAGTGGAATTGGACAAAAGTCGGAGGAATAATATTTCGAAATGATTTCACGAATTTATCGTAAAAATTGCGGGATAGTACTTTGAGAAGAATATCAAGGAGAAAAAATGAATTCGAGCTCCCCGATGTAAAATCCACCCTTACTACTTCCCGTTCCAAATGCTTATTTTCCCCGACTCTGCGGATTCTGCATATAGATGAACGTACATGCACGCGCCGCGCTCACCTTGAATATGCTGTAGTAGAGAAAAATCATGATAATGCAGGGTATGTAAAAACTGGACAGGCTGGAATAGATGATGAAATCCGTGTTGTAAAATAGACAAAGATCCGGCACCCTGTCCGGCGTATTGTTAAGCCCAAGGACAATCGGGCTTCCAATCGCGGCCGAAATCACCCAAACCAACAGTATCGTCAGCCAAACTCTTCTATTGTTCTTGTGCTTGGCGTATTTTATCGGCTTGGTCACCGCTATGTATCTGCAATTCAAATTCGTCCGGTGGCTAGGGAGGCGGTAGGCGGGGGAGAGATTTACGCGGGTACGACACGACCGCTATAGCGGCCGTATGCATGGGAATACGTTGATGTGTTAGAGCGTTGTCGATTACCTACGTAAAATCGTTGAGCCGGAGCCGGGTTGCGCCCGCGGTTCCGAGGCTGACGATTAAAATTCGTGAAAAGAGAATTTTCCGCGGTGTGGTTACAGATAGGATTGCGACACTCGCGTGCGTATGTGCAGCACGCGCGAGGCAGATCGATGGCGCGAGTATTTATATCTACGTTCGTCCCCAAAAAGTTATCTATCCATACACCTGTACACTGAGAGAAATAATCGTGTCAATTTAACCAAAAACCTGGAGACCACACGGAGAAAAATGATTTCGCTGTTTTAGCAAAACTAGGTTTTACTGGGTACTCTTCTTGTTGTCACAAAACGAATACTACCTGTGGCAGAAAAAAAGATATATCCAATAATAGTGAAATTATTTATTGGGGTAGCAAATATTTTTACAAAAAAAATTTCACTACGATTTTAGTTACATTTGCTATTATTGGACGTACCTTTTGCTGCCACAGGCAACATTTTTGCGATCATTTTTTCTGCGCATAATCAAACCGATTGGTAAAATATGGAACCTCCATCTATTTGGTTAATAAACTGACCATTTTCTGATTAGAATAACTATACACGTAGTTAGAGTAACTAAACATGTCGAGTTAGAATATCTAGATATTTCGTTCAACTTACTAGTATTTTGGTTTGAATAACTAGATTCATTTCACCAAATGCTTTTTGTCATTTTAACCAAGTTATTTTTCTCAGTGTACGTTCGCGCGATGTAACGACACATGCGATTGATTTTCCGGCATCATCCGAACAATTTGGTTACCGCGTCGATGGGAAGCCGGATGAACTCGGGACACCGTTGATTATTTCAGCTACGCTCCGCCCACCCATCGCGCGTTTTCGACGTCGATTAATAAATAATAACCGCGGAAAATCCGAATAGCCACCGCGGGGTCGTTCTTCATCGTTCCCGGCGACGCGGCGAGCCGACGTCGACGCGGGGCGTCTCGCGGGGTTTCCGACTGTATACTCGATCCCCCTTGCCCCTTTATCGAGCGTTATTGGAATTATTTCTCTAAGGGGGGGGGGGGGACGATGGTAAATTATATTTACGGCGAGGAATGAGGAGAAGGGGAAAAAAATCGCGCGCCGTTCGCGCTGCAGGTCTGCTTATTCGCGGCACGTACCGTGAAAATCAGCAAAGTCCCTTCTTTTCCCGGCCCCGGCCCGCGTTTTCAGCGGCTCCGATAAAACCTGGAGCGTGGCCGCGAGAGGGGAACGCGGGGTACAGTCGCCATGAGCAATTTTCTCGGTCTCTCGCGGACGAAGACGACGAGGTAGAAACGAGAGTTGGCGAAAAACGGGCTCACCTATCTACCGAGATCGCGACCAGATTGAAGATCGAGCTCGTGCTGCACGTCACGTCCATGGCTATGTAGAAGTCGCACACGAAACCCGGCAGGCTCCAGGCGCCGTTCACCTGAAAGAAGAGAGAAAAGGACTGATTGAGCCTTCGAGCGACGGGCTTTTATTGGATTCGGTGGGAGCGGGGGAAAAAATCCGCTAAAAGAGCTCCGTTGACAATTAACGGAGAATTAATTAGCCGGGTATATCTATACGAAACGATCTATCGATACGCGTGTATTCCATAAAGATGAGGGGAAGTGCCATTCGCTGGCGGATACTGTAGCTGGAAGAGAAAGGAGCTAGGAAACACTCGACGGATATATCCTCACGCCGGTGACGCAGTTCCCATTACCACTAACTCGTGCAAATGGGAGCCTGGGGAAGTTTAAATTACTCGCGACGTTCGTGCCTTCTTCGTCGATGGCCTACGAGGCTCGAATACTGACCCACAGCTGAAGCTCGTGCTGCACTTGTGCTTGAAGTAGAGCCGCCGCTCGGTCTGTGATTCGCAATCAAGAATGGGACTGATAAATTAAATACGATTCCGTATGCAATTACGAGGAAGCGAAAGGATTAAGTTGATTATTCGAAAGATTTAACTGCGCTACACTAATTTAGACCTGGTAATTTACCCGTCGAAAGGACACGCGATAAGTTCCTCGGTAGATACACACGTACGTACATACGAGCGCGAAGCAAGTGCCTGAGAAAGTTGGCGAGTAAAGAATGGGTGGAGTATGACCGTACCGTGACCCGCTGTGCACGCGCGCATGGGTACAGCTGCAACTCGCGAAAGAGCGGCGAGTTTTCCAGAACAACCAGCAGCATCCCCGTCTCTCTCTCTCTCGAGAGAGAGAATTTAA
Organism: Xiphydria camelus; assembly: GCA_963678675.1. Taxonomy (NCBI): domain Eukaryota; kingdom Metazoa; phylum Arthropoda; class Insecta; order Hymenoptera; family Xiphydriidae; genus Xiphydria; species Xiphydria camelus. The sequence continues at coordinate 5,524,643 of OY783191.1, read as the reverse complement.
CCCGACTCGCGTCGTCGGTTTACGGCCGCGAACCGTTAATTGCACGACTCCGGCTTAACTCGAGATGGTATAGGTCTAAATACTCGAAAGCCGAGGCGTGAATCGCGCTGGAATCGCGGCATCGCCCGCGCGGAGTTGTCTCTCGTTTGCCAGCGCGCTCGGAGAAAGAGGAGTGCTCCTGTCCCGGGAATAATGTATGCGCGGGTGGACGTACTGTAGTTATCAGGCGAGCTTGCAACGTTTACCCGGTGCCTCTCGTTAACGTTCGCACGCGCGCTGCTGTCCTTTTCCCGGGGAATTAAATGAGATTCAGCCCGGCAGAACGCGCGAAAGGGGCGGTTGAGCTCGGCTTCTGGCGTGCGTATACGAGTCAGAATTTCAGGGGGTGAGAGGCGCAGGCGTTACGCGCGCGTGTGGGATCGTATAACGTCGACCGGTAAATGAGTTATTAAGTATCATAGTGAGCGGGAGCGTAATGATATGCGCATATATTAACTCCGGAACTCGCTCGTATTAGGCGAAGTAGTGACTTTCCGCGTAATCTAATGATCCCTTAGCTGGTGTGGTCAAATTGATTCGGAAACGGATCAATTACGAATTGTAATCGTACGGGGTCGTGCCTGGAGAGTAAGTCGATCCTGCTAGAGAGTGCTTGTTAACGGCAAGACCTTCCGTCGGGTCGCCTCTCATTTCCATGTAACCTTCTCGCGGTGCCGCCTGTGTAACTAACCGGTAGTCGCGGTACGTTTGTTTATCGCGACAAAGATTGTGTTGGAAGTGAGATTGTTACGATACACTGAGGGAAATAATTGCTAGTGTCAAAAAAAATGTTTCTGCAATCAAGACTACCATTATGATTTTACAAATTTTTCAGACTACAGATTCTTAATTGGAAAATATATATTCTTCATTCAAGAATACCGTCGTGGGAATGATAATTTCTTTCTGCGCAAAAGAAAACAATTATTCGAGCCAGTCAAATATTTTCTTGCATGAAAGAAAAATCCGGAAATCTATACATCGACGTACCCTTAAAAAATCACGTAACTCAGCGTTGCATAAAAAAAAACACGTATTCCAATTATAACAGTTGAAAAATACATTACTCAAGCCGAGATACGTGTTTTCTAATTGCAACGTCGAGTACTCGTTGGGTGATTTCTTTTAGGACACGTAGATACATAAAAGAACATGTCCTAACTGATTTATTCATCAACGCCGAGTCGAAACCGCTGAAGCTAATTACATGAATATATTGATGTAGATTTCTTTTGTGACATAAGTACCGAGTAATTATTTCTCTCGGTGTGTGCTTCCTCTCGAAAATGCTCGGTTTCCTTGTCCAAGTAAGGCTAAGGGATTATATTTCATGAGCAGCAAAAACGGAAGCTGAGCATTTTTCACATACATATCGGATTAATGACCTTTCTGATCATTGGAAAATTTATTACGGCGTAGCTAAGTACGTACGTCGACGCGAGGAATATTAGCAAAACGTTTCCTACACTAACAATCGCTTGCACAATGCACGCTACGTGTACGTGTAGGTATGACCCCGATATTATATCATTCAGTCCCTGCAGATTGCACGTGGAGTAATCCCCGGAGTTCGTGGCTGACAATAAGGGTAGCAACGGGTTGGCGCGAGAGATAGCGCGGCTCTGACTACGTATATACACCCACACCCATCTCTCTAACCCATCCCATTCGCCATCCTCTGGTCACCTCTCGCCGCGGCTGCCCGGTTAATATATATATAATATATATCTCGAACGCGTATGTCGATACCGATTGGTCGTGGTGCAAAAAATTTGGTGCGACTAAAGTCCGCATAAATAGCGCTTTCGCGTACACACGTCGGAAACCAGTTACGAAGAGCTGAAAGTGGGTGGGAGTAACTTGGCGACACCGCGGATAAAATTTGTACAGAGAGAAGGCATCGCGCATATATATAATAAGTATATAGGTATACCGACCTAAATTTACAAGTGACATTAAAAAGCCATTAAGAGGGTAACAGACGAGTGGGGAGTTGGAATTTCCCAACTTTGTGACTGACAATTCGCAAAGTATGCTCGGTGCCTGCTGCTCCTGATAAATTCGAGTCGACTGGACGGAGAAATTCATCAAGGAGAGCACCGGGTACGGGGAGTCGTTGCCCCGTACTCCCTCGAGTCTGCAGCCTCCGTATTGCAAATCTCCAAGAAGGATGTCTTCCTCTCTCTCTCTCTCTCTCTCTCTCTCTCTCTCTCTCTCTCTCTCTCTCTCTTTCCCTCTTCCCTCCGCGAAAACTCGACTGCAGGGGTGAACAATTCTCAGCTTCCGACGGAATCAGAACCGTCGCTGTACCGCGGTCGATTTCTCGGGCGAAATATTTCGGCCGGAAATTCGCTTTAAGTCGTTTCGCTGGTACCCTCCCTCCTTGTTGGAGTCTCGCCTCGCCACCCCGGGTACCTCGCTCCTAAAAGTCTAACGAAATACGCTAACAACTCTAATACGCACTAATTCATCGCCCTCCTCGTACTAATGAATTCTCCTCTTTATCGGATAAACGCTGAAAACTAATATGCACGATAATTAGCCACCGTCTAACGGCAACGGCGCGAGATCTCTTCTAAATGGACCACAACGCAGGGTACGGAAAATTCATCGAGCGTCAAACGAATACTGTGGCACGCATCGAGTACGAGTGCGATTTGACCAGGCTACACTAGGTCATTCGGTTTCACGTGCGGCGTGTAGTCCACCTAGTGCAGGTGTATCCGCGTATTAATTTGACGCACATTGGATTCTCCAGATGTATTTTACGGGTTTTTCTCGTTGCACGGAAAGCTCGTTGGTGGGAAAGCGCGTTCGGTAGTAATTTCTCATGGGAGAACGCGCGCTGTGCTGTTGCAACGTCGATGGGGGTGTTTATTGATATTTCTACGGCGGTTTATCGTCCATGGGCGTACGTATGTTGGTAGAAAAAGTCAGGTCTCCCGAGGTTCGCTGCATATGTTCGTGTGTTACTGGGAGCAAATTTATACAGATTCGATCATATCGATATCTGAGTACATACGCGTACATACACATGTACATGGGACGAAACGAGATCATTTTCGATTCCTGCTTTCAATCTCCCCTCTAAATACATCTGGTTGTGACTATCACCACTCTGTATTTCTCTCAACGGCTGAAACTTAATCAAAACTAATAACCCGTGGACGATATACGCACATCAAAATACTCGCGATTCCCTTTGCTCCGTGGACCTCGAAATCTACAAACCCGAAGCGAACCGCGTCCCGGAGCGGTGATGATATTCTCGAAAATGAAACTCGGGAAAACAACGAAGCGCTATCGTAACGCGATACACGTTTTTTCCAGCCGTAATATTTGTCTCGTTTCGAGGATGATGGCGTGCATACGTTCAGCTGTATTTCCGCGGGAGTTACGTTCTATCGTTTCAAACGAGCGCGTATACCGCGGCTCTAACGAGGATATATACGATAAAACATGACCAATTCAGGTATTCACGGTTTTTCGTCCATGCTTTTCCCGTTCGAAAATTTCCGTAACGTCCAATAAATCGACTTTCGATTCGACCCCGGCGTTAAAACGCGCTGCGTTCCGAGGATACCTCACCGGTCGGTTAAATCGATTCAGTTGGTTTGAATTACTTCAAGAAACTAAATATATTTTTTTAATTATATAATTCTGCTCTATCCAATACCCATTTATTCACAACTAATATATGCTTAATCACTCTAAGTAGATATTCAGTTACTACACTTTACATATTCAGTCTGGCATGTGTATACATGACTATTTTTATGCAGTTGAAACGATTTTAGGTATTTCTTTTAGTATCATTAATATTTATTCACATCGAATATGCTTATTGTATTACTTCCTGTGAATAAACGGGCATCGAATAAACACAGTTTCCTTGATTCAAATAAATATATTACCTATTGTTTCGCCTAATTTAAATCAACTAAATCTTTTAACTAAATTTCTTTCTCCGTGCGCCACGTATTCGGATAATGCGTAAATTAATTTTTGTTTTCCGTTCGAAGAAAATAACTTCCGGCCCCGACAGTTGACCCCGGTCCGAGTGACTACGACGTGGACAAGATAATCCAGCGAGTCGGCTGCAGTAAGACAGTTGGAATACCTAATACGCCTGGATCGGCTTTCCGACGAGGGAGGAGACAGCTGCAGTGGGGTACGGGCACGATTCGGGCCGCAGCATTCGGACACGTAGAGTTAGGACTTAGTCGGGATCAGATTAAATTTACCTGGCAGCCATCTGCGCGCGAGAAGTTTGCGGTCCAAGGTACGTGGTTAACTTGGCGTAAATCCAACGGTTCGCGATCCGCACGCGTGCAGTCGTCCCATTTGGTAAGGCGAGTTACACCTACCTGCGGCGGCGTATGACTCCCGAAAAGCTCTTCGGGAATGTAACTTACCCCCCTTCGAATTGCGAGAGTAAAGATCTTCGGCACGATGGAGAATCATAGCGGTCACTGCGAACTTCCGGTACGTGCTAATTATCTCCATTAAGAATTAAGTAAGAGATGTGTCGCCCTTGATAGCGCGATAATCGATTATTACAGAGTATGTGTGGGTGCTCTATTTTCTCGGAACGAGTAAATACACTGAGAAAAATAACCTGGTCAATTTAACCGAAATCCTGCAGACCTTAATCGAACTCTTTGGTGAAATATGCTCCGAGAAAACAGTTTATATATAGTTAATAAATTGAATTAATTATAAATAGGGCGACATACGAATTTCATTAGACCAAGAAAATATATGTTAATTATTATTGTGAAATGTTTCTTTTCTTAAAAGTCTTGCCTCAAAGGATTAAATTATGCCAAATAAATATCGTAATAATTAACGATTATTTTCTTGATCTAATAAAATGTTTATTTCGCCATATTCAAACGAACATTTGTTAATTTCAAATAAACTGTTCTCGATATGGATCCTCCATCTGTTCGGTTAAATTGACCAATTTTTGTTTAGAACAACTGAACGTTTGGTTAGAAAAACTAAACATTGGCTTAGAATGACTTGATATCTGGTTCAACTGACCAAGTATTTTAACCAGATGCGTTTTATCATTTTAACCAAACTACACGCAAAAAACCAGTAATAGTTTACCATTATACAGTTAAATCATTATACAGTTTCATCCGTTTACACTGAGAAAAGTATCCATCTATAGATGGATCATCTTCATAACGCCGATATAATTGATCCAATCGCCGCAGCCTCGAAGACCGCGGTGATACGCGAGCCGTTCTTCGCACGCGAACTCAGCTCCGGATACCGCGCACACTCACCCGCAGTGTTTCACCGCGGGAGGTTTGTATAATTAAGGCAATTACTTTACATACTCGCACGGTGTACGTGCAGTTGGCACAGCTGCCAGCTGGCAAGCACCGACTTAATGTATTCAATTTTCTCGACGGCTGGTCATCCCTTTCTTTCCTCGCCCCCGTCATATGCTCGCCCGTCCGCGAGTTTCCAGTCCTCCGGCCGAAAGAAGAGCCGGGCGAGGCTCCCGCGACGGTGGCACGCGGCGCAATGATCGTCGCGCGGATTTGGGGATGCCGGGGTGCACGTGCCGTGCAGCGCGCTGCAAAACTACGTACGCGCGTTACACCGTCGCGCTTTAACACGCGACACACGTTCTCTGCCTTCTATTCGACTTTAACGTTTAATAAAACGCGCATAGCGCGTGTAATGATGCGTTTCGCGTATGTCGCGCGATAAAACGACAACGGAAACACGCGCGGGTCTGCAGTGATAACCGCCGAGCAACGAGTTATGCCGGACACGTGTAACGACAAACGCTGCTAACGACAGAGACCTTTGTCAGGTCGATTGACAGCTCGAGAGAGAGCTTATTTGTTCCGTCCAACCCCTGCCCCGAATCCTTGGCCCGCGCGCGTATACGCCGAGGCTGTACGATCGGCCTGGATGGCGAGGAAAGCCGAGGAGGCGCGAAGAGGGACTGATGGGTTGTATAGTTGGTCTCGGAGGGGCATACGTACGCGCGATCCACCACCACCGACGCGGAAATCTTAGGACAGTGAAATCCTTTCGGTAGTTACGCTCGGTGAGAAATCGGAAAATTATACGAATCGACCGTTTGTCCGGATTGTCGGTATCTCTATACACCGAGCGCGCGCGCGCGGTCCCTCCCTTCCGGCTTTTCGGCGGGGACGAGGCCATCCGGCGAGTCGAATTGATCGTGCTGCCGTCGACGGTCCGTCGCCTCGGCGTAACCATTGTACGTGTTCCGTCAATGGAAGACTCGCGTTGTCGGTTATCGCTTTGGGCACGTATACACTGAGAGCAATAATTGCGGGTTACAAAAAAAATGTTTCTTCAATTAAAAAGATAATATAACACTGTGTGTGTGTCCAGTGGTCAGAAAATTCCCGAAAACCTGGAATTGTCGAGGAATTATGTAGATCAGGGAAAATTCAGGGAAAATAAAGAATTTTCTGGAATATTTCGAGAATGCTCGTACCTCATGAATAGCTTGATTTCTATACTGTTAAAATTTTTCAGAATTTATATAGAAATCTAAAAAAGTCTCATATGTGTATATTTATGTATCTCAGTTCTTTCTTGTTCTAAAAAAAAGTGTTTAAATAATAATATGATTTGACAAAATTAAATTATTCTAATGCTTATTTCTCAGCTATCACAATCCGTTTTATAAATATTAGTTAATTTGTTAATTCGAGGAAAAAATGGTTGATGCGTAACACTTTACATTAGATTTATACCCATAGCGGTCAGGGAAATTTGACTATTTTAAACTGGTAAACCTGGAAAAGTCAGAGAATTTCTTGTGCACATTTCGCTAAAAACCGTGTACAATTCCAGGACCAAGCTACGGTTTTTCTCGCGCAAAAAATATTTAACAAGCTCGAGTACCTAATTGTATTGTTCCCGCAGAAAGAATGTCTTATCCCAACGAAGACATTCTTGAGTCAAAAATATATATTTTTCAACCAAAAATCTGTATTCTTACAAATTTACAAGATCACGTGTCCTCAGTTCAAGAAATATTTTGTTGATACCAGCAATTCGTTCTACCAGTGTACGTGGCTGTCGAGGGATTCCAATGTGTTCGTCGTACGCGCGTAACTTTCAGCGAGAGTTTATAGGGATCATTCGATACTCCAACTTCCCTACGGAGACACGTACCTACACCCCCACGCGGTAATGTAACTTTCCTCGTTCGGCCCTCGCGACTACAATTCGCCCGACAGCGAGAGCCACGGTACTCTCGCGTTCCTTCGACCGACGAGAGTCCAGTCGTTCTCGGAGTGTCGTCGCGCGTAAAAGCGTTCACGCTGCTATTCGAGCCATGCAGGGCGACTGAGGGAATTATCGTCTTGCTCTCGCCAGATATATTTCCCGCGGAGCTTCGCGCGGAGACATATTTTGCTCCCTCCATTTCTCTTTTCGAGAAGACGCCGATCGGGTGGTCCACGACTGAAGTTATTGCTCAATTAAACTGCAGCGAGGAACTTGGAAATACGTTTCGGCGGGGGGATTCTCGATGAGTGACGAATTAGGGCGGTATATAGCGGTCGTTACTACTTCTCTATATTCATTACATTTTAGGAATCCCCGTCAGACGTGCCGTTAAGCCGTACCACGATTCCGATGACCGTATATATTCGACCGGACCCGTTTACATCCTTTCGGATCATTCTCCCAAACTCGTAAAGATACGGAAGAGCCCCTACATCGGAGACTAAAGACACTTCCGAATTTTCACGGTGAGCATTCCTGGGACCAGACGAAATTCGACGCCTCCGAATCGGCCCGTACATGCGCGCGGAGATATCGCAAACTTTCCCCAAAGTTCGCGACACTCTCTCTCGCGCGGAAGTTTCTCGGCGAGGACGATTCTTCTTGCTTAATTCCGTGCTGCTAATGGGGAGAGGACCAGGTCATTAGGAGGTACGACCCCACGACTTTTTTTTTTCAGCGGCCCGCTTCGAGTCGGAAAAACGCGAATAGAAAAGCGCCCCGCGAGGAGATTTAAAACGGAGAGGCGCCCTCCTCGGAGTTCGCCTCTCCATCGCGCGTTAATCCCCGCAAGAAAAATCGTCGCCTCTCGTCCGAGCGACGTTAACCCGCTTCTCCCGGCGTACTCCCAATTTCCTGCGGAAAGTCGACGGATCGCTCCCGCCCAGTCCAGGCGACTGTCGGGTCTTTCCGAGAGAAAAGTCGAAGCCGATTGTCCCATGGATCGAGGATCAAAGCTGCCCCGAGCGCCTCGCGCGCATCTATAGGACGCTCAATCTCGACTCTCTCTCTCTCTCTTACCCCGAGACGATCGCGAATGAAAGAGTCTCCCGCCGGCTACCCAGGGGCGGGTCGGAATGTTATCCGATCGTGGGAACGGACGGGTGAGCGTGGAAAGACGGCGATACATCGGGAATATCTTACGGGAAAGTCCGTAAGAGATATTCTCGACAAGAATTGAAAGTAGTCGCGCGCGATGCTATACGGTCGTGGGTCGAGAGAGTTCTTATCGGGGTGCACGGGTTGCCGAGCAGCTTTCGACTTGCATCGCTCGCGAGAGATAGAGGCGGGTCGATAAACGCGACTCGCACGAGTGCGAGTATAGGTGTAGCCACGACGCGTTGTACACATCGTGGGACATTTCACAGTGAACGAGTGAGAACACAGGTGAATGTACCTATAAGAGCCTCTGTGTCGCAAATTTTCCGCCCTTCTCGAACTTTTCCAGTTGGAGTGTGTGACAGAGAAACTCTTATATGTTCATCAGGGTTAATCTGCGTTCTCATTCGCACTCGCACACGATTCTCATGTCGATATCAGAAGGTAAGACCTCGTATAACGCGACGTCGGCCTCTTTTCGTGAACCGCGCGTCGTCTTATTTATTCCGCTCGACGCGAGACGCGACGCGTGCGGGGGATACATACTCCGCGAATATTCCGAAATAGAGTGGCGGAACGAGTTGCGAGTCGGTGAAACGCGGAATTTATTGGCGGTGTGTGCAAATTCTTCCATTCCCTCCCGCCCTGCATCGCGCGCGAAAATGTGACTTTTTTCGTGATACCGTCGCGGAGCGTATCTCTGTTACATATCCGCGAGACGACGCGTTACGAGAAATTTGTAGGTATATGGAGCGTGATTCCGTTCGGCGGCATCGCGGGGGCGACCGTACGGGGGGAGGGTTTGCTGCGACAAGGGAAAAGAATGAGGAGAGACGATTTTTTTTACATTTATCGCGATACCGTGAAAAGTCCAGCGGACGCGTGGATTTTCGGAGTCGAGCGCGGAAACGAGGGTGTTTCGAAGCCGAAGTGGATATTGTGCCATAAATCTGTAGCCGTAAGGTAAAATGACGCGAGTCGTATTTCCGATAAGAGTCGTCTTACCTCGCGCTCTCGGATTTGACGCGTTGTTCAAGAAAAACTCGATTCGCTCTGCGGAGCTTACGCTTAATTGAGAAATTAATACCGAAGCTCCCCCCCCCCCCCCTCGAGAATATCGTCTACCTAAAACGACTTAATCGCTTCTCACGAGGAAGCGCCGCGAGATCTACAAAAGTGTAAAAGATCCTAGGCTACGCCGGAGCGGGGTTTAACGAGAACAATTGTAATAACGGTAATGGAAGCTTGGCACGGCTCGGAGGGGGCGCCTTTAGCCGTGGATATTATCAGCGTGGGTAATCCAGATTTCGTACGGACGACACATACATATATCTATACGATTGCACGTGGTATCCAAGTTATTCCGTACTTATTCCGCAAGGTTTTCGCTCGAAGACGGTCGACCGCTTCTGTATCAGCGGGAAAATGTCTGAAATATTCATGACGATGTTACTTTTCCGAACAATGGTCTCGTTTTGATAAGGAGAATCCTCTCGAGTTGTAAATTCCACCTACTCCGTGATGTGGGCTGATATATTATGTTTATGAAACACCCGTACATATCGACGAAAACCTCGATAAAAAACGTCCGCTTTTATCGCGTCGCCACGCAGGTAAAGAGACAAATAGTTTCACCCTCTCGGTAGGTCGAGTCGCGTCGTATAAATCATTCCGCAGTCGTGGGATTTTCTTGCGAGGGTATAGAAAGAAATTAGGACGGCAAACGTACCCAAATGGAGGAGAGAGTCGCGCCGGAGGAGTTGGTGGGAGATCCGGGAATGAAAGAAGAGGGGTCTCCGTGACGTAAATCCTAATACGTCAGCCGTCAACGTTTGGATAGCGGTCATTTGTAACTATCCAGTGCCCTTTCCATTTTTCACATCAAACGCCGACCCGGTCGTCGTTAACCCGCGCAGCGGAGGGAAGAGGACCGAGACGACGATGGGGGTGCGTCGAGCGGAACCGATCTGAATTCGGGAAAGGATCGACCCCGATTCAGTGCTACTGAATTCGATGAAATCAACGGCTCGACGGCGGTGCTCCCCGATCGACGTAAATCGTCATCCGAAGATTCGGAGGGGGAGTAAAGAGGATTTGGAGTACAATCGGGGACGTTGTCTTTGTTCCCCTTTACGCGGGTATTCAGATGTCTCCTTTGCTTTTTACCGCTCGTGTACGTACGGGAGAAAGGGATGAAAGTATAGGGAATAAGGGCGGAGGTATGGATTATCAGCGATATATGCCGTTGCCATACGAGGTATTTTCTACTTGCATCTCATTTTTATATCGGCTATAAAGTATGCCGATCGGGAAAAACGAGGGAAAGTTTTCCAAACCCCATCGAGAGTGGCTCCCGACAGAAATTTCGGAAGAAAATCGCCGAGGCGGCGAAAGAGGGGATGAGGTTGAATTTTCTCAAGACCCACATTTCTCGCCGGCTGAAGTTCGTTCGGGAACTCGAGAGTTCTCGGGCAGCCGCACACCCGGTTCGCATCATCCGGGAATCTTCGGCGATGGTATTAAAAAAAAAGCTTGTAAAAACATCCCACGGGGAATTCACACCCGTCCGCTTTCATTGGCTACGCCGACCACCCCGCGCGGTCCGCACCTCACCCGCTTTGCTCGCTCGCGACGGCTATTGTGTCCGCGTTACCGGGAGGTGACAGTGACAGTGACGGCAGCGGTGAAAGTAACGGGATTAAGTTCATTTACATCCGAGAGCCATTCCGTTAATAATTCGTAACAAAAGAAATTGAATTCTTTCCCGGCCGAATCATTCCGCCCCGCGGGTGAAAAATTCACGCCCTCTCTCTCTCTCTCTCTCTCTCTCTCTCTCAATTGAAACGGATCGAGAGAGCAGTGGGAACTTTCCCTCCCGAAAACTTCATTCCCGCGTGTCGCGGACTCTGGTGAAATTTCCATAGAACAACCCGCGATGCCTTTCGGGTGGAATTAAAATTTCAAATGTGTAACGCAGACCGCGACGGGGTAAGATTTTGCGGGAATCAGACTTGCGGGCGCATGAATTGAATTGGAGTCAAATAAATTTTTAAGTTTTCGAATCGAGAGAAAGCTGCAAACACTTTATCGTTTGGAAGATGTAGAAAATTTATTCGATGTCGTTGTACCTGTACGTACGTATAGGTACTCTACGTGCGCGTTTGCGAGAAGCACCGTCTCGGGTCTCCTTCGCAGCATCCCTGCCGCGCGGTTCCAGAAGCTCGTGTGGAGCGTCCTACGGGGGGATCTTCCCCGACACTTATTGGACGCGGAGGGGACTGCCTCGGTCCTGGTAATACGCGAGGATCTCCCCCCTTCCCTCTCTCTTTCTCTCGAAATCGAGGCTCCGTTATCTGTCCGTATCCTTATAAATGGAAGTTCCAGCGGTCCCCCGAGTACGTGGCTCGGCGTGCCGCGAGCCCGGCCTTTTATACGTACCCAGATAGGTATACGAGAAGCTGGACCTGTAGGAGGAAAGCATTTCTCCCGGACCCCCTTCACCCCGAGACCGACGTAAGTAATTTTCTTCCGGACGCACTTGGCGAGAGCGCTCGCGCTATCTACTCTCCCGATCGTTTTACGCTCGAAATGCAATTTCTCGACGTAAATTCGTTCGTACTCGATGTACGGTGATCGTAGCAGATGCAGGTGCCATCCTCTCGCTCGGACATCGGATCTGGCCCCGACGGGCTGAGTTCCCCTCTCCCTCCTCCTCTACCCTTTCCAGGTCGCGCAGTCACACGGGGAATCGATATACAGGCGAACAAATAGATATGGACACGACGAAAGAGGTTTGCGGGCATCGGATTCAAATTTCCTGCCCTTCCAGTGCGCCTCGCCGTGTAAAATTGTTCGGGTTATCTCGGGGCAGGTGCCGAATTGTCCGACTCCGGCGGTGCACGTCGACCGCCCGCCTCTCCGGCCGCCGCCGTCGAGGGAGCATTGATTTTTTTGTCTTCCTTCGGAAAACAAACTATAGACGAGAATGTATAGGCACGTAGCCCATTAACCATCGACGCGATAAAATCCATCGGAGCGGCGAGCATGCGCGCGCTTCGCCTTATACGGACCCCGGCTTTCCTCTTCGCATTTTACTCTTATTGCCTTTGTTCGGAAATGTCGAAGCAGGAGGAGGAGGAATACGACTCCCGTCCTCCGCTCCCATCAGTTTCCTCGCTGCGTTCCTCCAGCCTTGATTTTATACAATTTATACGACATCGAGCGAAGTGGCCACCCCAGGTGCTACCCCCACGCAGACGTAGGTACTTACGCGTCGACGTGGATGCATCTAGAAAAGCAACGGTCCTTGCACTGAGAAAAAAAAAAGGTACATTCGATTAAATCTGCTTTTAAGGGTGGGGAATGCAGAATTATCTGCTTCGGCTAATAAATTTGGTTATAGCGATTAACGGCTATTTGAAGAAAGCAGGCTGTAGTCCTCCAGGCGGAAAAATTCCATTCATATTCTATATAATCCATACGTGGTTTTGGTCATATATGGATTATATATGATTTATATATTAACCATATAAAGACTATAGATGAACTATACAAATATTTTAAAAATCAGTACATAGTCCTTATATGGTTAATATAGAAACTATGTTTAATCCAAATATGACCAAAACCACATATGGATTAGATATGAAATGTATCTATAGAATATTTCCGACTGAATCATTCAAGTCAATTATTAGGGTAAGTAACTAAATCTGAATCACGCAACTCGTAACCGCTGATTTAATTAAATCTACTGTATTTTTTTCTCAGTATACATATTGTGGAAGAAGAGTCCGGAGACTATTCGTCCGAGTCTCTATCTCACTCGGTTCGGCGATCGATGTGTATAATTAACTAATGGCCGCGCCTATAAACGCGTCCGATCGCCCAATGAATATAGTTCCATGCGATAAATCGGGCGATAACGACCTGGGTGCCTCGATACCGAATGAAGATGCGAGCACAAAATGGGTTGTTCGACTAATCTCTCGAGAAGGCAGGGCAATTTTGATGGGAGTAACTGTTTTCATTGTAATTAGGTTCGGCGAAGCCCCGATAAATGGTCTCGAAGTTATTTTCGCTCGGCAGTTATTATATCGTTAATTTCTAATAAGGCTTGTCCACTTTAATATTGAGCTATTACCTCGTTACCGAAGAGATGTGGATTGCGATTAGTGGAATGCTCTTTTGGGCTTACGTTTCGATCGACTAAAGAGTTCCATATCGATGTAGATTAAAAGTTCACGGGTACAAAGAGATAATCGCGATTCGGGATGGCGTAATGGATTTGAACTTTTGAAAATGTTTTACTTCAGAACTGGGTCAGCGATGTAATTCCTGCGATAGAGCAAAGTAAGCCGCAAGTGGACTGCAGCGTAGCTTTTATCTCGATGGATAATGTGGGATGATAATCTAAATACGAGATTCGTCTGATTTTATGGTAATCGTATACACTAATCGATATGTATGTCATATGAGTATCACCCTTCTCATTACGCGAATAAAGCGAATCGATAGATTCGCGCGCCATTAATTATACCGTGTACCTCGAGGTAGGAGATACCAGGTAAAAGCTCTCGATGGATGCTTGAGAAGATACGCTCGGTATATTTGTCCGAACGTGCTTCGACGCTGCGCCACGGAATTAATTATCGATAGCGTTATCGAACGATGTATGTTCTTATACGATAGATACAGTCCAATATCCTACAACGGTACTTCCCGGGATGTCATCCGCTAATAATTTCATCGCGACTTTCCTCGTCCCATGAATCGAAGACCGAGAGAAAAGCTTCTTTGTAGTTAATAAATGTATATTTGATTACAGCGAAGGAAATATTTCATTGGGCCAAATAAATATACCTATGTTAATTATTAAAATTTCTTTTCCAATCAAACAGAATTAGAATAACAGCTAATGATTATTTCCTTGGTCCAAACCAATATTTTTTTCGCCGTAATCAAAAGTACACGTGTAATAACTATAAATAAAATGTTTTCTCAGTGATTGGAAGATAATTTGTACGAGTATTCTGAGAAAAAAAACGTGGTTAAAATGACAAAACGCATCTGGTTAAACGAATTTAGTTATTCTAAACAAAATATCAGTAAATTGTACCAAATATTTAATTATACTAACTACACGTTTAGTTATTCTAACTACATTTCTAGTTAGAATGACCAGAAAATGGTGAGTCTAACCAAACACACAGATGGAGAGGATCCATATTTTACCAAACGGTTTGTTTATAATCTGCAAAATTTTGGTAAAATTGTCCAGGTTATTTTTCTCAATGTAGACGACTGTTTTATCCCGGTGGATATATCGGGAAAAAAAAATCCCAGAAATGTTGAGATACGCGTAAATAACCGTTTCCCGAAAATAGCCTCCGATTAATCCCCCGCCGTGCGAGAACTCGACTGCGAACAAACGTAGGTATATGCCCGGCGAATGAAATATTTAGCGAAGCAAGCTCCGATTTCCCGCGAAAATTGAGAAGGCAGGTACTCGCGTATAGTCGTATCCATTAGGATAACTTCCAAATAAGAGACCCTTACGACCTTATTACGTCCCTTATCAATTCCCCCAATGATAATTGATGGAAGTCGATATCCGTCGGTTCCGAGAGAAGTACGGTTCGCGAGCCGGGCTCTCGTCGTACAGCCGCGATCCGCATTCTCGACGAATAAAGGAATCCCGTTCTTTTCTCCTCCTTTCACGTCCCGCCCTTCTCTCACCCTCTCCGACATACCACCGAAGGACACTAACGAGCCCCCGGGCTACCGAATTGCAAGAGTATATCGCTCGGCTCGGAGGCAGCCCGCGGAAGCGACTGCTTTGCGAGAATTTTTTCTTCTCAAAAGACTCGGCGTGGCGAAGAAAATGCCCTCCGCGAGGGGACGGGCGGGGTAAGGGGTTGAGGTGGGTACCGCGCTCCACGGTGCGCCGTTATATCGCGAGAAGGGGAAAATATGCCTAACCCCCTTTAAAAGCCGTCATAAATAACGCTAACGCGACGTTGGACGCTTTGGGTTTTCGTTGTATCGTTACGCCCACGCGTATCGAGCGACGGCGATTCGTCGGTAGGCGCGAGCCTTCCCGAGCCCGCCCGGACATCCGTCCGGTTTTCATCCGGAAGGAATTTGCGCGCGGCGCTTTCAGCTGCGGAGCTGCGGGGCGCACCGCGACTCTATCGAACGCGCTCGTCTCGGTAATTGCGGCGAACCGGGAACGAACAAAGACCTCATCTCGTCGCGCGCGGCGAGGAAATGCGTTCACCATCACGTACTAGACACTCTGGCGGTAATTGATAACTCGATTCAAATTGGATTCCGTCTAACCGCACAAAGAATCCGCATCGGCTGCGCGACGATGAGGTCTTAATTGCTTCGCGCCACAAAGTTCAGCCCCGCGAGTGAAAAGTCCGATACTTTTCTAGTAGATGCGGTGGTGCACCACAAAGTCTGTAAAGTAACCCCTGCTGCGGCGATGACCTTTTCGTTTGATGAGAATTTCTTTCCAGCCAGCCATTTTTTCAAGAATAAGTTGGATGCTGCAGCAATTTGAACTTCGAATCAACCAATTTCGCTGTTGCAACTGCAGACTGATGGGCAGGTGCATTGTCGTGGTGGAACAGAACTTCTCACAATGCATAAATGCATATAGGTATACGAGCACATTTCCGTCGTCGGGACTCGTTCGACGAATGTCGACGACGGAAAATCGCCGCGGAAATGTGCTCCTCTCGGCGTTCGTCTGCTCGGGGTATAGCCTCCCCCGTTGGGCGGGTGGTCGCGCGACGGGAACTTCTGTATTGCCGAGAGCGAGCGAGACGGCGGTAGCGACAGTGAGTCGCCTCGGGAGGCGGGATGACGAAAAACAGAAATTTCGCGGTGCCCAAATACCGCGACCTCGCGTTATAACCCCCGTCTCGTTCGCAAACAGACTCGTAGCACCGGCAAAACCTCCTCGCGCTTTGGGGGGGGGGGGGGGTGGCTGGGCTCGCTTCGTTTTCCATAGCTCGTAATTATCGACGAGCCGAAGTGCTTTTTCGTTGGATCCCCTCTAAATGACTTTTCCGTGACCTAAAAAGAATGTCCCGATTCTCCCACATCTTTCGGAACTCCCTGACCGTTGGAAACACTGTGATCCGGGCTTTATGTACAGACCGAGGGGTGCGCTTCGCACTTAGGGGCCTATATATAAATATAAATTGGGGACGCCTCCCCCGTGCGTCGCGTGTCTTGATGTCGCTCTCCTTTATACCTCTCTCGTCAAAGACGTGAAAGCCTGCTTCCCGCGCGCGGTATGCGCACTCCGCGGAAAGGGCTATTCCGAAGGCTTCAGACTCGGAAGTAACGAGCCACGGGAATTTTCGACCGTCGCGATACCCGGCCGCGTTGACGGTGCCGAGGATCTCGTTTCACGACACTCATTTCATTTCCGTATAACGATCGTCCCTCCGCGGCGCATGCCTCGGTCGCGATGAAACAGGGCGAACAATGCGAGACCTGGAAGGGTTGAGGGGTCGGTGGAAATCGTTGACGCGGAGAAGTTAGTTACCGCGAGGGCCGAGAAGGAGCCAATTTTCGGAGTCGTGTCTAATAAAGCGGCGGGTCTTTCGTCGACTGGTCCGCGGGGTCATGCGGGTCCTTTTTGGTACCCGGGTGTCGCGAGTAAAGACGGTGGTTTTATAATATATCCTTCGGACGTTTCACGGTGGCAATATCGTGTCGCTCGCCGTCGCCGAGTATTCTCGGAAGGGACTGTCGTTCTGAGTCTCGTTGCAGCTTTCGCCCGTGAGCACGCTGGGCGAATGTTAGAATATACTCGGTGAAAGTGAGAGTTCTTTTTCCTCGAGGAAGGTGGGAGGTGAATCTCGAAGTCTGTGTGGGCTAAAGTTGTACACTCTCTGTACAAAATTCTGCGGTGTGGAACTATATGGACCACTTTTGGTGTCAGATAACAATGGCAAAGGCTGAATGACATCAGATGTGATACATATAGATCCACACCGGTGAACTGGTGTTAAAAATTAACACCACTTTTCTACTGTATATTAAGTTTTGGACCGAATAAATCTGCAACACACATTTGCACTTTTTACCTCAAATGTGCTTTTCATTTGGCGTAATTACTTCTAAGCGACGATTTTTATTGGATTTCCACGCAATTTTAATTGCACGTTAACCGGGGGAAAAGGGAAGAATCGGACGTTTCCCGGCGTTATATCGAAATTCGACGCTTTCGGAGCTTCTCGCTCGACGCGTTACACCCGACGCGAGTGACGTGGATTATCCTATAGCGGAGCGAGCCTTTCGTACCGGCGTACTCAGAATCGGCTCCGCTGAAACGCCGAGTTTTAATTATGCTTTTAACAACTTGTTGCGAATGCAGCTCATCCCGAGAAACGCAGTTTATTGCCTGCAACGGGGATTGTACGTACGCGTCTGCGTTACACTTGCAGTTTTAATTGTGACTCCTATACCGGCAGAGGATACGGGCACAGGTGAAGGTCTGATCTAACTTAACCTACCTCGCCGCGGCTTTATCTCACGGTTTACGAGCTTAAGCGCACTAAAAAAACCGGCGCGGAAAGAAAAATACGTATCAAAACGTATAACAGTAGCAATTCTGAAGACATTCATTAAATCTTTCCACTCTACCTTCCCTTACTTTTTCTGCTTTGCTACACGAAGCACGAAGCTTGCACCCGCAACGTGAGGTGCAAATTGTCGCGCGTACCTCGTGCGAGATAGACACGTGACGACGTTCGTCAGAGAAAATTAAGTGCCGCAGGTGCCGAAGAAATTGTCCCGTAAAGTGGAGGAAATGGTCTCGTCGGTGGAACTTAATAATCACTGAAATTCGGAAGTATAAATTTCAGGATAATTTCATTCGTAATTTACATGGCTTTATTTCTCGTAATACCAATCGGTATGCTTCCTCTTTCAATACTGCTTTGATTTGAAATAAAAATGATTATATTAAAAATCCAACACCTTTCAATATCATTTTTATCATCAAAGCATAGCCTCATGATCGACTCCCTTCGTTACCACGTATCGTCAAGGGTAACACGACCATTGTGAAGTTAGTGAAATCTCTCCCCGAAAAACAGCGAGGAACGAATCGAGTGGAAAGCAACGATCCGACAAATTATCACGGGAAAGGGGGGCGAAGGGGACTCCCGGTAAGCTCGACTCGATTTTTTTTTATCGCGCGTTCACCTGACGCCCAACGTAAGGCGATACACCGTCGGCCGAGAATCGATTTGACGGAATCCTTCCTCCGCGAAAGTTTATTCAAGCGGCGCCACCCGCGCATCATAACCGCCCCTCCCAATACTCATCGATCGAATGGGACCACCCTCCCGCGTCCCTCCGTGGAGTGGAAGCAGACAGGCTGTCTCGGTTAATTCAATCTGCACACCGCATCCTTCCACTTGGGAGTCTTGAAAGCCAATCGCGCAGAGTTCGGGGAGCTTGCGATGCCCTTTGCCCTTCGCCGGAGCGAGAGCGAGGGATATGCCAAGATTTCGCGAGATAATTAAACTGTTATTAAATTGATTGGAATTTATAATCGGGCGCGAGCTGCTCGAACGCGAAACCGGCTTGAGAGGAATTGATATAACATTCCGTCGAGTTCGAAGGATCTGACGGTTTTTCGCGGCTCCTCCTAGACGATTCGCATCGGCGAGAAATCGACCGCCGTAATCGCGAGGTGCCAAAAACTTCTCTAATATCGGAGATATGAGAAAGAAAAAGGCTCGACTCCGCGACCCGCTTGTTCAACCTCGGAGGGAAAAAAATAACACTTCCGCCGCGTCGCGCGGTAATTTCGACCCCGACGGTGCGACGTCGCGGCGGTGTTTCGAAATACATAGACGCGCGCGCGTGCGCGCACGACTTTCGCGCAATTTCCGAGGGTGGCTCGACGATTATTTAGGCCGCTATTGGTATTCAGCGCAGCAGTTTCTTCGAGGAAATTCAGGAAACTCGATTTGAAACTGTAAGCCAGCGAGTTGCTCAGGTCGATCCTGAGTCTAGATACATATCTATATAGTATCGGAGAGATACGACGGGTGAGAGCTGGAATCTCGAGTGTCGTAAGTGCACTAAAGGTCCTCGAGGATGGATTATTCAAGGGACGACTCGGTGAACCTAATGGATCCACCGTTTTCCACTTCCGAAAAGAGTACCAATCGTCGATCGATATGCATCGCGGAGGGAAATAATTAGATGGGGTAATTCGATGCATTAGCGGATGAAAAATAATTATCGAAGATCGGTCGTTCGTTCGAAACTGAAGCGCGAGTCCGTCATGGCCCCCGAGCCTGCGCGACGGTCTCCGAGACGGCTACGGGAACAATTTCTGAAGGAGCGGTGAATAGCTCGAATGGAACTTCAATGGCAAATATTATGTTAAATCCCTCGTGAATAGGACAATAGTCGAGTTCCTATTATGAGGGTCTTAAACGCGGGTAAAAGGCATCGTATTAAAGCCATATTGTCAGAACGTACGCCGACTGGGCTTTCGTGAAAGCTGCGAAAGCCCCACGGGAAATATGTACACTACTTATTAAGTAAAGATCTTGGGAAAATAAATGCCCAGTTGTATGAGCGCACATGTACGGTATACGATTGCATCGTCGATGGTTGTACAAGAGGGTCTCGATGACGCATTGCGCCTATCCCCCCACGCGAACTTCTCCCGTCGAAGTTCGAAGTTTACGACCGGAATGGAGTTTAAATATTTGAACGTTCGAAATATTTGTTCACCTTTAAAATACGTCGGGAGAAATCAGAAATAAATATCGCGTTTATACCCCTTGAAAAGGTGTACATAGCAATTACCCTCGACGAGTTAAAGTTCGAGTTTATGGGTATAAGTCGTGCTTGTGTTTATCCTGGTACTCTCGAAAGCACCTCTCGAGAAAGTATATATCGTCATATTTCAGCCGAATTGCGAGATAAAGAGTAGAAATCATAACGGGTATCGTTTTGAGATTTTGTGAAAATTTGTAAATCTCTGAAATCGCGCACGGATCGTCCCGTCATGAGTCCTTCTTTTTCTTTGCCGACAATCCGAGAGAAGCGCAGGTGCCTCGATATCACCTCCCACAAACGTATACGAATGTTAGATTTCACCGCACATATCAAACCCGTTTCTCCTGACGTTTCTTCCAATCTGCAGTAGTAACCGCCCACGTTGCAGCAGACGTCGAAGCGTCTAAACTGCCATTTCAATATCTCTCGGAGATCTTAACCTCGTTCCTGCTCTCTGCTTCGTCTCCGCACCTATACCGTTGCGCTGCCAGCGCCCGCAGCGTAGATATCGCATACCGTAGGCTGCTATAGATACCGAGGATCAAATGGAACGCTGTACAGATACGTGCAGCCAGGACCGGCCAGTTGCGTTAGTTGATACGTAATACCTACACACCCGCGGTACGCGGTATACCCGGAGGAGAGCAAAGAGAAGGGTTCCTCGGCAGTTTTCACTTCGAATTTAGTCGGGGTCGATCCCAAGGGTTTCTCGGCGACCGGAGAGCCGTGAAAGGAGAGCACCGTGAATAATTGAAGGTACATACATGTACACGGTATAAGTGAATGGGAGCGAGGACGAAAGGAGGCGGTAAACCCGCCGTCGAATTGTCTCTCGACGGAATCTTTCACGTATTGGATCTTCGCGTCGCCCGGGGGCGAAGGAACGGCGGACCAAATGAAACTTTGAAGTTCAACGGGAGCCTTGATCGGGTGGCTCACCCTGAATTGATGAAATGAAAATATTTTGCGAGCCCTTTTCGACGATTCGAATGGTTGTCGGGTTCATAATAATTAATCGCGCGGCAATCCTTTCGCTCGATTGTGTAGGGCAGTCGAATATCAGTCGGGGGGGGGGGGGGGGGGGGGTTGAAATATGGTATATGTATAGCGCGACATTGTCTGCCGTTACCATTCATTTGGCGTACCTGAAAGACGGCGTCGCATTTAAGTATGCGACATTCGGCGCTCTCACCCTACGACAAACGCGAAGGGTGGTTGCTACCCCGCGCAGAATGACAAGCGGGACCGGGCATCGACGATGACTCGCTATATTCGCAGGACCCTCCGCGCTGTAGCGTCGGCGGTTCTGCCGCGGGGCTATTGTGAAACTAATAACGTTTCGTCACTGTTCCGAACAACCAAGCCAGACTGACGCGTGCTACTTAGGTCTGCTTACCCCGTAAATTATTTAAGCAAAGCAATAATACCGGGACTGTCGTTAACCCGGAAACTCGGCATTAATCTTCGAATTAATTATTGGCAGAAGGATCGATATCGGCGCTCGGAAGAGCTTATCGTCAGATATGAACTGAAGATTAATGGCTCCGCGTACTCCGGGAGCATTTGCATGCGCGTGCCGTCGGAGCGGCGCGGTCACGTTTCCTTCCGCTGTGGCGATGTCAAGACGGAATTTGACGGGCGAGACGTAATGAACTGTCTGTCTACGTGAACGTTGCGCGTGTCGTCGCTGCACTACAAACCGGCCTCTCGATGAAACGTCTTAAAATAATACGGAAAAGTGTCTTATTGACGTAAAATAAGACGGTTAAGTGTATTGATCAGAAATTCAAGACACTTAACCGTCTTATTCCAAGACGTTTGTCTGTCTTTTCTCAAAAAGACATTTATTTTCCGTCTAAAATCATAAGACACATGGTACTGTCTTAAAATAAAGACGCTTAATCGTCTTAAAGTAAGACACTTCTTCAGGTATAAGACATTTAAATGAATAAGTTGCTTAAAATAGTAAGACACTTACACAAGTAATATACTTTAAACGTCTTGTTACCTGTGACGTCAAGCATCATTATTCACATGTAACTTTAGATATACACTACCCCCGAAAAGTTTCCGGTCACCCTCAAAAGGGCTTTGAGTGAATGAAATTTGAGTGGTTGATTATATTGGAAACGAAGCAAGATAGATTAAAAACCTTCAAACAAAATTTCATTTGACTGACAATTGAAGAAACACATCGAGCATATCAGTTCATTTTCACGTTGAATTTTATTCATTGTCAATGTCAACATATCAGCCGAATTTGTATCCTTTATTTCTTTTTATTATTTGTTAATAAAAAAATGTCTGCATCAGCCGTATATGTCGCGTACCGCTTACAGAAAATATGTACACTCTTTACTCAAGTAACGCCGGTCCCGAAGAAAAAACCGACGAGCGCACTCTACTGCACATGACGTGTACCGTTCGGTATACGGTTTTCGGCTCGGTTGGAGAACAGGGTTTAGCGTACTTTACTGGGGCCCCTTCCTCGAACTCGCTCGCGTATCTTTGCATGCACGCATCTTAGCGAATAGACCAATCAGGATCAAGTATTCCGTTGTCCGTAACCCCACCACAACGGAATACTTGATCCTGATTGGTCTGTTCGCTAAGATGCGTGCACGCAGATACGAGCGAGTTCGAGAAAGGGGCCCCTGTACTGTTAGGTAACGGGACCTTCCCCTCCTTTTTCAACCTCACCTCAACTCACTTTCTGTAAAATTCAACGCGGCCAACAAGCACGTCATTTTCCGGAGGTTGTTTGCTGTGCATGTTTTGCTGTGAAAAAATTTCGAAAAAAAAAGAAAAAACAGTGTTTTGTGCATTAGGTCAACGACGCAAGTGTGTTAGATTTCTCTCACGAGATAATCAGCCTGACGCTGAAGCTGTGTTGGAAGAGTTTAAGAAATTATGTGCTCGCGATCCAGAATTGTTTGATGATAGCAAACACAGACATTATCATTCAAAAAAACATCAAGCATCGGACATGTGGTATGATGCGGATGACGGCATAATTGATGACCATAGTGAATTGAATATTGTGCTGGTGCAGTCTCCAATGCAAGTGATATTGCCAACAACTAACCTAAAAGACAGCACAGGTGGGAAGGTTATTTACACAGAACCCCTCCAGTTGACAAGGTGGATGAACTTTTTGAGACTGAAGAAACTGCGATAGTCATCTCGAACGAGTTGAAAAATACGGTAAATAAATTTTTCTTTCATGTTGGAATAAATTTTGCTTTCTCAATCACCAATAAAGTGAAAACAATATAATTCTGGATTTTTCATTTAAATAACTAAAAACACCTTTCCCTTAGAGATCTACATTCATCATTACTTCAATATTTTTATTAGCATTAGTGAAATTTTTTGACGCGATGTGTTTATTTCAGAGTGTTTTGATTTGTGAGAGCTGGATTCATTGTGTATTTGAATACATTTCCAACGCGAATTTCTTTAATATCGAACTTTACAATATTACTCTGATGAGAAAAATTATTACATTCGATGTTTATTGACTCGCCTGTAATGTATTCATATTGACTATGAATAATTTCGCGCTCACATATACGTTTGAAAATTATACATTTGTGTATAATTATTGCAAGACGTTTTTAGAGTCTTATATTCCAATACATATAACCGTCTTAGTATAAGACGTTTGAAGTGTCTTATTGTAAGACACTTACAGTGTCTTAACGTATTAAGACGGTATTAAACGTCTTAAAAGTGACCTCAAGTTTTAAGACATGTAGGTGTCTTAAAATAAGACGGTTGAGTTAGTAGTGTGTGCAAAATAGAGGGTAAGTGTAGAAAATTCGATAGAACGAAGGCCGTTTTCTGAATCGATTCTACAGTTATTTCGAGGCAAGTTCTGAGAGAGGGGGGCTCTTTTTATACAATTCTTTAGAAATCATCGCGAAGGAGAATTCAGTACGGTAGACCAAACTACATTTGATCGCACGCAAATTTTAACAGAAGGTATAATCGATAAAGTGCGTCATATCACGCATAAGACTCCGGTTATTCCCCAGGTAATTTTTCTCGTTCGGAGAAATTGCCCGCCCTATTTATAGATCGATCCCCGATCGGAGGGCCGTACCGACCTCGCCGTCGACCAACGCCCGCTGGTAATGGGATTTCGACAAATATAGACCCTGCACTTGTAACGTCCGTCCGCGAGCATTCTTCTCCCAGACAGCGCCGTTGCGTAAAGGGT
This sequence comes from Xiphydria camelus, assembly GCA_963678675.1. NCBI lineage: Eukaryota > Metazoa > Arthropoda > Insecta > Hymenoptera > Xiphydriidae > Xiphydria > Xiphydria camelus. Next base: position 5,500,162 of record OY783191.1, on the reverse strand, counting down.
AGTGGACACCCTCCGCACCAGGTTTCAGGGGGATGACGAGGGGATGAGCGCCGCGAAATTGGTTTTCAATGACCGGCTACCCGCGGCAAAAATAAGACCTGGATGCCGCTCGGTATATTGGATAGGTGAGGTCCGCGAGGGTGAATGGAGGAAAAAAAAAGAAAAATTGGAGAAGTTCAGCGGGTCTCGCGCGCGGCCGGGGGGTGGGAGTCTCTGCTTCGCGCGGGTTCGAGTCCGGGAATTCGCGATCGACCGCGGTCTCGTCGTAAACCGAGGCTGCTTCGATATTCGGGATAACTCCGGCGTATAACGATATAGGAACGCCCTATTTTTATCGCTACGATTTTTTTTCCCATCGATTTCGCTCTAAAAGGCGATATTTCGTTGCATCGAACCACCCCTGCGAACGATCGCATGATTCTCTCTCTCTCTGCGGGGTATACATATATCCCCGGGCGCCCCGTATACGCGTCCCGATAACGTCGACAGAGACAATAGACTGATTGATGCAGCGACACGTACGATATTTCCTCCCACACTCCATAAAGAATCGCGGGAAAAAAGTATCGCAAGAAACCACACCGATGCAACCTCAGTTTACACCACCCATTCGCCTACAACGCGTGCTCTCTCGTCTACCGCGCATCCACCGATCAACCTGCCCTTTTATACCTCGGTGGCGGAAGAGATACCGATACCCGGCGTGCATTTCCAGGAAATGAAAAGGCATCGTCATGAAAAGAGACGACGGGAGAACGTCGATGCACATCGCACGGCTGCAGGTATCCCTTCGAAACCCGAGAGCCGCGCGAAAGACACCCTTGTCGTGGAATACGTCCTTCCGTCCGCGCGCGCGCGCGTTCGCGATATATTTTCTTTCTTCGTACGTCGGAATCTTTTTTCTCATTTTCATTCGTACGCCTTCGACCGAGCTTCGGACTATATTCAGTCTCGAGGAGCACTTCGCCGACCACCCATCCAGTTGCCGGCGTTCCCATATCTATATATCCACCGTCTCCCCTTTCTCCGTTTCCCAAGGGTCCCACCCGTTCGAGTCCCCGGAAATATTTTCCCCTCTCGATGTATAGCTCTGGCGGGCGCGCCTTACGTCGAACTACAACCGCGCGCGAACTCTCCAAAGTCCAACTTTGGTCGTGCGTACATATATCCAACGAAGAAAAAAAGGGGGCGGAGCCCACACCGGAGACAATCCGTCGTGACGCGTTTGCGAGGAGCGCGTTATCGCCATTGCATCGGCGAATATGGGATCTTCGTTTCGCGTCCAATCTCCGCGAGCGGGGATCGACCTCGCGGGCGACACGGGGTGGCGCGAACGAAGGATGTACTCTTCGCTTCGGACGAAACCACTGATGGCCGGTGTTGGTTTTCTCTCGCACGACTTCCGCGTAGTCGTTACCGGAACGACTTGCTCTCCCACCGTAATTACTTTCCGCCTCGTCCGAACAGACCGTGCGACCTGCTAATTAGAAGCGCTCCTGCGCGTAATTCGAGAAGCCTGAACTTTTCCTTTCAAAGGCGTCAACGACGATCGACGGAGGTGTGACACACAGGACGTCGTTATTTCGTCTTCTTCGTCGCTTTTTCCTTCGCCGTCTTGTTCGCGTTTTCTTGTCCTCGCTTTTTGTTGTCCTCGTTTCGACGTTAAATGAGTGCACTTCTGCTCACCCTTTGTCCGTGACGACCATTCTCTTCTCTTTCTCGTTAGTCCCGAGTGGGTTCAGCAATTCAGCGCGTTCCGCGTGCTCCTTCGGCCTTCTGGCGGCGCGATTTCACGGATGAATGCATTCACGCCGAACTTAAACGCGCTGACGGTGCGGGGGTGGTAGATGTAACTATACCTAGAGCTTCGTTCTTCCTCGTAAACGGATTTCTCGGGGAAAAAGGAAAGTAGAGGGTGAATACAGCTCAGGCGAATAGCTGTGAGCTTTGCAAGATTTTCACGATCCGAGTGGGGTTTATATCTACGTGCTGAATACTCTCGACGCGGGACAAAGGTAACGAAATAATGCGCGACATCTCTCGTATAACGCCGCGAGTGCGCGCGCGAACTTTCAGACTGGAAACTATAATAATTGAGACCGAGGCGCGCGGTTTATGACGTAGTACGGATCAAATGGCTTAGATTCCTTATACTCTCTTCGAAATATCGATTTAAATCGATTTCGATTTTCGACAAAATCCTCGCAGACCCAGGATCGCTCCTCCATCCGGTTACCAAGGATCCGCATTGCTCGCAGAAACACGTTACGCTCCAATTTTTCGGCTTGCTCGGCATTCTGGTCCATGCACACAGCTGCACCCCAATCGCGCGATTCGTTTATAGCCGAGAATTCTGCCAGGAGCAATATCAGAAGAGCATCGGGCGAGGAATTCCCGAACCGCCCTCCCTCAAAGCTAATTTCGATCACGGCGAACGAGGTGCGATCGACGTCGGGATCTCCGGAAAACGATTTCGCGTTCGACAAGAATTTCCTTCGATTTAAATTACGAAGTTCGCCATTCTCGCTGTGATCCTTCCCCCCTGTAAAATCCTTTCCCTTTGGCGCGAATCCACATCGTCACTCGTTTCATCAGCGTGCATTAATTATTACCGGGCGAACCCCTCTCGAACGAGATGAACCGAAACGTCGGCCAGCGACGGCAAACCAGAAGAGACGAGGGTGCCCGCCGTTTGGTGAACGAACGACGCGTAAGGGTGGCTGCAGGTGCGTGTCAATAATTATGCAGTTCAACAACGCCCATCATCGCGCTCGATATAATTACCCGTTCACCCGCTCGGAACAGCCAGCCAGCCAGCCAGCAATTAATTAGCTGACAATTAACGGGAAGCTATGCCGTTCTATCTGTGCATCTCGCGTTATTGGAAGCCCCGTGCTCGAATGAAGACTCGAGCTAACAGGTATACATGTACCTCGCGTTTAAGCGGTAATTACCATTCATCAATTATAACTCCGGGAGAAACCGACGGGGGATATCGGGCCGCAACGTCGAAACGGAGAAACGGATGCCACGGCGCCCGCTACCCGACTCAACGTCGCGTCGGTTCGCACCGTTCCATCCGTCGTCGTAGGATTTTGCCGACGAGTCGAACGCACCGCTGCCCCCCTCCCTCCCGTAGCTCTCAGATACCGGAAATTGAAGGCATCTCTCGTTGGCGCTATCTTCGTTACGACGCGATGCGATGGAAACGTTGCGTCGAGAAGGAGAAAAAGCCGTCTACGTGCAGACGTGCACGAGTAGAGAAGGAGTGCAGCACACCGGCTGGTCGTCGTTACTACCGGACACGCCGCGGTGCGCCGGATGCTCTTGCTCCGCGCCATTTGTAATGGGTATGTACCCGCTGCTCTCCGCCGAGTCGTACCAGCCGGGATCGGGGATTCACAATGGCGGCTGGATTCGTTATGTAAATACCATGGAAATACTCTACATTACACGAGAACAAACACGAAACGTTTCGAATAGCACTCGGTACTCCCCTCGGTCGTTTTCTCTCCCGCCCGTGTCTTTATTTCTTATTGTCCCTCCCTCTCTCTCTCTCTCTCTCTCTCTCTCTCTCTCTCTCTCGCCCTGTACGACTCGAATGAAGAGGCGGCTTAGCTGGATTACTCGAGTTTGCATGAACATATACACGTGCGCCGCTCACTCCGCGTACGACTGTGTTATACGGCCGACTAACGAGGGAGAGTGACGCGTAGCGGAAGCGGATGGACGGACGTCCGTGGAACGCACGGAGGCTGCGGAATGTCAAAAGCTTGCGCCGTAACCACGTACAGCCCCGCGTGATACGACGCTGCACTCGTCTTTCCCCGCTGCGGTTGCCGAACGAACCGCTCGCCCGTTCTTCGAAGCTCGAGCTGGCGCCGCATTGGAAAGGCGAGGGGGAATTACGCGCCCGCGGAAATCTCCGCGCGTAAGCACCGCTTTGGATGACATCAGGTCCACGGTTTATGGATGCGGTGAAAGAAATTCTATGCGGCGGCGGATTTATACCTAACCCCCCTGCGCTTTGTTCGACGACTGCGCCTGCGGGACGTGCATTATGCAGTACTCATTGTTGATCCGCTGTGGTTCTACCTGGCAATTTTTCGACCCCGTAGGCGATGCGTGCTCGCTTGAGAACAAAGGTCATAAACGTCGACGCGCGCAATTGAGGCATGTAAATGGAAAAGGCTGAAAGTGCCATACCTTGGAAACATAAGATTTTTCATAAATGAAAATCCCTGCTATCACCGGGCGATACGATTCAAACGCCGGCGCGATTTCGGTAATCTACCCTGCCACTGCGGAGCGCGCGCCATGGGATGTCGTCATGAAACTGACGTGTGCGGTATGCGAGCGATACAGGCCCGCAGCCGTATCATCGTCACTGTAAGCATGCGGGGACACCTGCCAGATGGGGTTTCGGAGAGCGGAGGTCCGGTCGCCGGCGAATACGTCGACGTGACGTCGCCAGAGGGAGAGGTTGATCCGGATTTGGGGAGGTTGCCGTATATGCGGGCGAAATATCGCGGCAGCGATTATTTCGCGGTTCGTAGGTGGGTTTAGGCTAAATCCGCAGAAACGATTGATTTCAATACGAACCTGCGAGGAAATTTATTTGACGGAACCGAACGATTCATTCGTTATCGAATACCGCGCATGTGCGGTTACATATGGTATTTTCGCACGACGCGAATAAATCGCATCGCAAGCGCGTTCGTACTGAAATATATTGTTCCTTCATAGATTCTCGCGGTGCGCGCCGCGATGTCCAACCGAAATTAGCGGGCCGCGGCGGCTTGACGACGTAACGACGCGCGGTCGCGTGAAATCCGATGAAATGTCTATTTTCTCTCGAGTTAATCGCATTCGTCCGCAGAGCGCTTTTAATCGACCAGCTAATGACGAAACCTATTGACGCTGTCAATATTTTAGTTGGTCACTGCGAAGGATTATCCGCAATGCCGACCGCGATCGATTGAAAACCAACGGATGGCTGTTTTCGCCATGATTCCTCTAATTATCCGGACGTGATGTATGCACGGGCGGCAGTCGCTCTCGTTTCGAATCGAATCGAGTTCAGTGCACCAACGAGAGGGCGTTGATTAAACTTCAAATTTTTTTTTTAATAGAAAAACGACTTCATCCTACCTTCTGACTCGACTTGGATAAAGTCGAATTAAAAGGCAGGAGAGGGGTAACGGCCTTTCGAATTTAATTGGAAAATTATGCACGCGCGTAATCGAAACGCGTCGTCTCTCACCCTTCGAGTTTCAGGGCGTGCATCGCGTTGGTTCGACCCTCCTTGTTAATATTTTCTTCTTCTTCTCCCTCCGTTATATTCTTCCACCCTCTTGAGCACTATCGACGCATACTTTTTCTTACTTGTTCGCTATACAAGTACCTGGGTCATCTCACATCTCGAGGGCGAGGGAGTAAACAACTTTCTTGTTTTCCTGTAGAAGAAAATCTCTTGCGTCTTTTTTCAAGTAACGCGCGAGCGTGTTATTGAAGAAATGTCGCTGCGTTTCGATGATCAGATTCGTTGAAATATACACGAGATATTTTTTCCATCGCTTGAGCGATCGGCATACACTGAGAAAAATAACTTGGTTTGAAAGACAAAACGCATCTGGTTAAACGAGTTTAGTTATTTTAACCAAAACACATTAGTAAGTTGAACCAAATATTTAATTATTCTAATTACATGTTTAGTTATCCCAACTACATGCTTAGTCATTCTAACAAGGAAATGGTCAATTTGACCAAACAGGTGGGGAATTCGTCTTTCACCAAACGGTTTAATTATGGTGTCCAGGATTTTGGTTACGTTGACCAAGTTATTTTTTTCAATGGAGAAAATGTGGCCGAGCGTAGAATTTTGCATTAAATATCGTGAATCGAAACGTAAATCCCATACAATAGTTTTCGCTAGGTATAACACAATGAAGAAAATGCACGAATTGTGAAAGCGATTAACGATTGATGCCATAAAAGCGACGACGTGGGACTGTAGAGGACACGGAGCGCGAATTCGGTCCACGGGGGGTATATCGCTATCAACTTTTCATAACCGAAGTTTCCCCGTTACCGGTCTCCGCTGGAGGAGAGGCTGGCCAAACGGGCCAGTAGTAACAGCCGTGCGCCAGACGCTTATTACTATTACAGAGGTTCGTTCGCGAATATCCGGTCGCTGCCGCAAACGGTAATTTCCGGTGGCGGAAGCGGACCCGATTATATCATATATATGTATACGTATAAACAGAGGGAAGAGGAATGCCCGTCCGTGCAGGCGAGGGATACCTAGGTGGGGTGTATACTCGAAGCTTCCTGGAATCTCATTAAAAACGTCATTGAATTCAGCTCCGCAAGTTGGACCCCACATTTCTCAAGTTTAAACATTCCTCGGCGTGGATCATTTGCTCGTCATTTGCTCGCGACTGCTGGTCCATTGTTTCGGGGTGAAAATAATGCACAGCGAGAACTCATTTCAAAATAATGCAAAGTGACGTCGATTAAAGCATTCTATCACTTCACGATTGAGTTACCCGTAGAGTTCTGTGAATTGTCGTTTGAACCCGCTGCGAAAAATGTGCGGAGAGAGAAGAATGGTTTAAAATTACGCACCCTTAAAATTGCCCGTAACGAATAGCACGTAACTTAAAAGCGTTGACGAATTCGATGAAAATTGCATTAAAGCAATAATGCACTAAAGACATTCTTAACAATTTGGAATTTCCGTCGTTATGTGTACACTGAAGGGAAAACAATTAGTGAATATTGCGCCGCTGCGCTGTATACCCGCCGATCCATTATAAGAGGGTAACGCGAATTTTTTCCCCGACGCTCGAGAGGGAAATGGGCAGGAGATCCACGACAGCCTCGAAATCGAGCGCCTTCCTTTAATCCCAAGTCGTTAGACGGCAGCTAAAGTGGAAAATTACTTTCTTTGAAAGTGATAATAGCTCAGGAGTTGGGAGCTCCTCGTTGGTGACAATGCTCTTTGCCTGTCACTCTATAGCCCGATCTATATGTATTTCTTTGCCTGTCCCTCTATTCCTCCCTCCCTCTCACTCGCCCTTCCCGTCGTATACTTATAAAATCAGCCATTGTCTTGGACTTTCTTTTAATTAAACAGTCCGTTCGCTCGAACCAGAGAACACTATCCGTTGTGCACACAGACGCTCCTTTCCGTTCCGCCTCCACTCATCTCCCATCTGCTACCATCTCTCCTCCGGGAATGGAAAAATGGAACGCGACGGAACTAGGCAATAATCTTGTCCGCGGAGAAAACGTTTGCATTTCGCTACGGAGAGAACTTCACGGTTAGCGTTTCCAGTTCTCTCTCTGAATTTTCGCGATATCAACCGGGTGTGCACATAGAGATGTGTACATAGCGTGCACCAATATCCACGGTATCCACATATTCCAACGCTTTAGGGAAGGATTCGCATCGCGATAAATCATTGCGACGTAGAAACCGCCGTTTTGATTTACCCTGGAAGATCCTTGACTTTGAAAACTCATTTTTTTCGGAGAACTATCGTGTTTAATGATAATTTTAGTAGAGATAATTCAAATCGAGTCGATCCTTAATTTTCACTGCGAGTCACAGCTCGCCCTTGCAAGTCTCCCTAAATTTAATTATAACCTATCGTAGCTCGAGATAAAAATTATAGATAGCACCGGTGATATACGGTCCTGCTAATTTCGTCGGAAGTGCGATTTTTCCGGGTAATTTCATTTCAGCTAACCGAAAAGATAAGCGTTATTCACTCCTCGCATCCGGCGTGCCGTTGATAAATTTTTAGATCGGGTATCGACGATTGCCGGGCAACAAGGGCGCTTCCATTCCAGGTCGGACAAGGGTGCCTATCTACATATCTCACGCTCGGTAAATCGCCTCGCTTGGCGAACGAGTTGGTCAAATAATTACCCTCTCTCTCTCTCTCTCTCTCTCTCTCTCTTCTAAATTACCCGAGATATTGCGGCCCGGTACCGGGTAACTTCCTACCCCATATGCCGCGCCCCATAAAGCGCGGTAAATTCAACAAAAAGTCCTCCGCGCGCGGCTTTCGACTCGATAATATATTGCGAGCGAGCGAGACTTAACCCAATTTTTTCGCCACCCGCTATCTGCGGAATTTATCTGCCGGATAAAGTCTCCGTGGAACGGTGCCGAACAGGATTTTCGCCTGGCTCCGATCGGTGAAGATATCTTGGAGAACGGGAGGGGGGGGGGGGAGAAGGTCGTATAGCGCTATGTAGGAGGGTGGTGGAATGGAGAAGCGCGCGCGTCTATAACGACGAATCTAGGGTAGTTTGATACGTAGATATGCGTGTAAAGCCTTAACGCGGAAGCGATGTAATTCCGAGGTGAGGTCGAGATCACGGAGACGATTATACGGGGAGAAAAGTGTACAGCGTGCCGCGAATGGCAAACTTTACGGGTGAGATAACGGCAGCGGCAGAAACGGCTTAGCTACGGGGTGCGGAGGTTCGAAATCGCGGCGAAGAAGTTCTTATACCGCGCCGGCAACGTAGTCGATTCGAGGAATTACTGCCCTAATTAGCTTCCAAGTACGGCATAAGTTGTAAACTCGCTACTGCTCGGGGTTTTCCTCCTCGCTCGCGAGATCGGTATACACGCGTACAGTCCACGCGAGCGTGTGGCTCCCCTTGTCGGGGTGAAGTTAGTTATACCCGCACGCGCGGGACGATAAGTCTCCCGCGCGAAATTTAGAAACTTTGAAATAACTCGCGCGCGAGGGTCTCTCGATAGTCATCGCGTTGCGGGCGAGTCGGGATGATTAAGTATAATTCTTCGGAGAATAAATTGGCGATGATATCTCGAATTCTGATAATATTGCTGTACATAAAGGCCACCCACGCTTTCTTGCGATTTACACCGAATTTTCGAAAATTTCGTGCCGATTCGTGATCTTCTCGCAAATAAAGCTACGCTGTTATGATAAAAAGCTGTTGCGTGTTCAATTGGAATGCGAACATTCGAAACGGAGGTTTCGACAAAAGGATATCGCCGCGCGTGATCGACCTGAAAACATTTCCGGCGAGTTACAATCAGGAAGGCGAAGATCTCTGCGCGACGACTCGCTCTCTTTCAGCCCCACTCCCCCGAAAAGTTCTACGGCACGAATCGGCAGGCGGTTGGAACTTGTCGATCGTCGAGGGAACGGATGTGAGGGTTGTAAGGGCGGCGTCGTAGCGGAGGGTCGAAGCACGCCCGTGGCAGCTTGCGTTTGATGGCGAACACCCTATACAACTCCGTGGAACTTACTCTCTCTCTCTCTCTCTCTCCCTCTCTCGTCGGCGAGTCAGTTTCTTCCGCTCGCGGAAGGGAAGAAAAACTCGCGGAACAAGAGAAGAAGAAGAAAAAGAAGAAGAAGAAGAAGATCAGGAAAGGCCTCGTTTCGACCCCGCGCATACAGCTGACACATCGGCTGCTAAGTAAAAAATGTCACGCCCCCCTACCGGACAAAGAACGTTTCTCTCGATTTAGGGAAGAATATACCCCGAACCGCGCTCGCGCGTGCTTTTCCTGTAGGAGCGAGCGTAGGGGTCCATTAAAGGTTAGGGTAGACCTACCCGCCCGGAGAGATCTAAAAGGCCAACAGTATAAGAAGGAGAGTATTTTCCTCTCGACAGCGCCGGGATATCTCGAGTCAAAAATATCCGTCCCACGTGATGTAGATAGTTGGCTGCGCGAGATCAACCCTCCGCAGCAACAAGTCGGTGGCTCACGGCGAACACCTCGGTCCTTCCTCGGCTTCAACCCGTTTAAGAGGGTGTGACGTAAGGTTACGGCAGAAAGTCAGCGACGTATTCCGACTGCTTCAGCCAAGAGGGAAGTTTCTACTGCGATGAGTCCGGAAATTCGACCTCGGCGAGATTCCTCGCATGAGAAACAGCGTGAGGTCACTTTTCACCCTTCGATAATTATCGTCCATTTCCGCCTCGCGCACCCTCTCCCTGCGGATGTAGGTTACATCGTGGGAGAGGGCTGAAAGCTTGCTCGGCTGTCCTCGAAATCATTACCGAGGTACCCGCGGTAGTTCCTCTCGTACGGAGGACCGCGAAAAACGACGCGGCGACGTTGCTTCGACTCCGGCCCCTTCGCTTTCCACGTCCGCGTGATTTATCTCGCGGGGAGAGGCACATAAATTCCGAAAGTGTACCGCGAAAGAGCTTTTACTATTTAAATCACTCCGTCTTGCCGCGGGGTTAGGCCCCCGTCTTATCTTATCTTCCTACTCTCGTCTGCCTTTTGCGAAGGGACGAGGAGGTGCCGTGGGAAAGCGGGTTGTTCGTACCTTATCGCGAGTCTCGCTTAGTTATTGCATTCGAATAATTCGGAGGATGACGTCGATACAGAGCTATCAAACTGCCGGGGCGATCGCGAGGAGGATAAATCGGCAGAAGCGATAAACGACGGCGGGTGAAATTGTCGTCGCGATAATTACGGGCATCCCTTGGAAACGCGGGATTTATCTCGGCTGAAATTGCGATGCGTTCTATAAAGGCGCGACGGAAGCTCATCAACCGTCGTCGTATTGCAGCGCGTCATAAAATGTTCCTTCGATGCGTGCAGTGAAACGCCCGCGCGTCCGATCGAGCCAATTTCTTGTTCCGTCTTCGCGAAAGAAAATGGGTAAAAAGAATATCGATAAAAACTTGCGACGCACCGTCTATAAAGTGACGCTTGTAATCTCGGGGGATGATTTCGTATATCTCCGCTCGTCCCGATACGACCGAGCGAACGATCTCGTCCAACCGCGACGGTGCCGCGATGGCTGCGTACGGTCGGCGGCTCGTAATAGACCGAGTTCCTCGAGTCGACCCGAAGAGAGGCTCCTCGTATCGCGGGGAAAAAAACTTTAATCAGAACAACGAAACACTTTCGCGAACGCGACTCTCGGTTCAACGATGTACGGGTCCCGCGTTTCGCGGTGGCGGAGCGGCGAATATTATTATCTCGGAGAGTCACGGATGACGAAAAACGGGGGTGTTGGAAATTGGAGCGAAAGTCGGTCGACGCCCCGGAATTTATCTGCCGGAAGACGCGTGCAGCGTGGGTAATAATCCGGCGGTGTACGATATTACGCGCGGGGTTTGCGCGCTATCTCGCGATGGGTATGATTCCGCTGGGACGGGAGAAAATATAGGACCCTCCGCGTATCGCCATCACAATCAGGCCCGCGCGCGCGAGGCGGTATTTTTCACAGGAATTCGCGCGAGGTGAGCCTACGTCTTTCACGGGTACGCGATTTCGTTGGCTCGTTTCAGCGCAGGACGTCTCGTCTCGATTCGAGGCTCCGTACGACACGGTTTCCGAAAGGAGAACTCTTCGGTCACGGCAGACCGATGGTGCGGTAAAAGTTGGCGAGGACTCGTCTAGGAGAGTCGATTTCCGTTGGTCCGCATTTGCGAGAGAGTGAGGAACCAAGGACTCTAGGATTCCCTGATTGGATTTTACTGCCGAGGTCCTTTCGCAAGTTTTTACGAGCCTCCTCTGTTCCACGCTATTTCTCACTCTCTATCTCGGACCTCTCTCGTCTCACTCCGCGCCAGGCTCGTCGTATCCCCCTTGAATAACATCCCCGACCGTACCGTCGCATCCAAAGAAGCGCTGGTTTAGAGGAGGCGGGAAAAAGATATAAACCCGTAGAGAGAGGGATAGAGAAAGGGAGCGATAGGGTCCGCGGAGATCACTCGTCATATTCCACAATTGACTCCCCATAACCTCCTTTCTCCGTTGATCTACGATGCCAATTCGACATCGGAGTATTTCATTCGCGTGGAAAAACAAGGAGATCGTTTCCCGTGGTGCTCTCCCTCTCCCGAGGGGGGTAATGCTTGACGAATGACTCCGACTCCTCGTATCTGTCGGTTTAAACTTCGATACCTGCATGATTCGTTGAGGGGGTTGAATGAGGAGGAAGCGAGGGAAAGGGGACGACGCGAGGAACCACGCTTTGACTTTTATTACCCTTTGAATTTATGGGAGCATTCGTCACAATGAGGAATACGAAGAGGATATTTTTCCCTCTCGGAGATAACTCCGAAATGCGACAAAAACTTGGCGCAACTTCAAAGGCAATCCGAGCGGATTATGACGGATGAAGCGTGAGAGCTCAGATATCAGCGAGATAGCGACGCGGGAGAGAGTATAGGCGTGCTTATATTATACCTAGTTAGGAGCTCGGTGCAAAATTAGCTGCTCTAATGGCCGGTTTATTCGGCGGTATTACCCCTGGACTTATACACAGTCAGCTTCGAGTTTAAAGATAATTGTGGAGCTCTTCGCCACTCTCCGCGCGCGCAGCGAGATCCTCGGCATTAGTTCTCATCGTGCTAAGCCTAGAAAGCTTCAAACTGTTAAATTAATCGCGAAAGTTATAACTGCATCTCTGTACCCTGCTTCAAGGTACGGGAAACAAAGCGGCGCTGGTGGAATAGTTTTCAATTTGCGAAAGTAGTCCGTTTGCGTCACGACGAAGAAAAAAAAAAGATGAGGTCGAGAGATCGAACGATCACGCGTGACAACGAACGATCCTTTCTCGCTCGCGGACTGAGATTAACCGGTACATGTATGAGGCGTGTCCACTTTCTAAGAATGTGTGTGATTCCTGTATACTCTCTGTACATACATAATTATACGAGTATACCATATGAGGCTAAACTTACTATCTTTTTTAGGAAAGAAATTTCAATCACTGTTATCTCATTATCTGGAAGACTTGGCTCATATTTGTATAATACTTTTTTGATGATTATATTTTTTTCTATAACAATGTTTTATATCGATGTAGGCCAAAAGTTCATAAATATTGAGATAATAGCGATTGAAGTTTCTTTCCTGTGGGGAGTAAGTTTAGTATCATTCTCTCGGAAGGGGGGCATACTTGTCGTACGTATACATACAATATGAGGCTAAACTTACTTGCCAGAAAAACTTTAATCGTTATTATCACATTATTTATGAACTTTTAGCCTACGTCGATATAAGACTATTTTGTAGATGAAAATATAATCTTCAAAAAAGTATTATAAAAACATGAGCCAAAAGCTCATAGGTCATGAGATAGTAGTGATTCATGTTTCTTTCCTGACGAGTAAATTTAGCCTCACATGGTATGTATATACACACGGAAGTGCGAACATTCGATTATATACCCAACGACACTCGCGGGACGCCCGGTACACGCGAGCGGCGTTGGCATATTTACAGACCCGAATTACCATATTCCACGTATTTCTCGGGCGGCTATATTCGATTAACCGTCGGGAGAAAAAGACGGGCAGCGGGAAAACGCGCAAAACTCTTGTATTATTTCAGCTTGCATACGGAAATTATACGAAAGCACCGGCAAAAAACTCGACTAGTCGACCGCACTCGGGGATCGAGACGGGACGGTGGGGATCACGTTACGCCGGGTTCGTTCTTCGCTCTTCGCCTTTTTTCTCGTGAGATTCCCTCGATTTCCGGTTCCACAAGTTCCCCAAACAGTTCGGACGTCGAGGCAGCGTACGAACGCTCGACTATGCATGCGCCGCCCTGAATAAAATAAATCCAAAATGCCCCGCGAGTCTCGCACGGCGTCGGCGGAGGGTGGTAACGCAGGATGCGTGGTTCCGCTTTATCTATCTATTCGTCTATCTATATATCGCGCTAGGCCCTCTCTCGCCCTTTCTTTCCCCGCTTCCACCCCCGCGTGTCGCCCCGCGCCGAAGGTCCACGCGGGGAGGCGCGTATAAATTTACCCCGAAATTGGATTTTTCTTTCCCTCGTGCGGAACGAACGAATATGAGGGTAGCTTTGTTCGGCTTTTTCGATCGCGCCCAGAACGTTTCGAGGCGTGACGTCGCCGCGCGATTTTCCACGATACCGAGAGGAAAAAAAGGGAGAGGTCTTGAATTCATAAATGAAATTCGACCCCTCGACCGGAAATGACGCGCGAGAAGCATCTTCGCACCACGCGCAAAGTTTGGTTCGCTCGTTAAAAGCTCCAAGTTGGTCGCTGCGCCAGAGCTTAACCTCCGTCGAAGCGAGACGCCGCGCATCGCGCTGATCAACCGCGCGGAGCGACCGCGAGATGTATAAATATTCCGATCTCTCTCTCGATGCATATCCTCGCGCGCTTAAAACGCGAAGGCAAGGGCAGCGTCCGAGGGTCCGAGGGATGGCAGCGCGGCGCGCGAAACGAAGTTATGGAAATTGCGCGCGGCGAGTACTTTTTTTCTTTTCGGGCGCCCGTCCAATCTGCGGATGCTTCGCTTTTTCGCGCGGGGGCTTTATTAAACCGCTGCGGGGGTGCGGAACCGCGGCGGCCACCGAAGCGGCGGTTCCCGCTCCGTATAGATATTTATCGGTCGACATTCGTTCTCAGGGCGTATCGCGGGCGCAAAAAATTTGCGGGCGAAACGGCAAAAATGCAGTTTAATCACGCTCGCGAGTTACACCGAGCATTTGCCCCGCTTCCGCCGCCCCTTCTCGCGCCTATAAATCTCCTTCGTCAATCTCGCAATGAGATCGCGCGCGCGGCGTAAGTTCGGTCGATAAGTTTCAGCGGAGATTTTTCCTCCGTCCGTTGATCAGGGGGAGCGAGTCGTCGCCGACTTCGCGTCACCGTCCGTGAGTAACTTTCCCGCCTCTCCTTTCCGCGCCATCCTCGATTCCGCACCCCTCTCGCGGAAAGTCGAGTAGATACGCCGCGGCGGTAGCTCTCGCCGAGGCGCGTGACGGTAGCCACGTGGCTATCAGCCCGCGGGGATAAGTTCTGCATTCGAGTCGATGTCAATATTTTTCTGTAGCTCGCGAGATTGGATGATATAATTTATAGGGGCGCGTTCCGCCACAGTGGATGTCGCCGTGGGTTATTTTGACGAAACGACGTTGCATGTTTTGCTAGTTTTCCCGGTATTCAGCAACTTTTTTCTATCGGATTCGCTCCGCGTAGCGACGGAGCGCGCGCGATCGCGAGATACGATATTTTCAACGGGGGTTGTTTTCATCGAGAGAACCACCTCGACTTTCCTTCACTTGTACCAGGCCAAAGTCGATCGGGAGCTATCGTCGTGACTCTCCGCGATAACAAAGCTCGACTTGCAAGTGTACCTACAGCGCAAAGCTAGATTAGCGATTTTGTTCGATGATTACAGGAGTATAGATATTTTCGCGACGAGTGGCTTGTCCCCGCAATCCCCTCGTTGAAAAAATGTTTTTACCGTGATGAAAGTTTAAAATGTATTCGTGCGTACGTGTGGTGCCAGGGCAATGCGGCGAGGGGCTCGATATGAATGGAGCGCTTTGAGAATAAACGATCGATGCGACGATACATCGAGCGCGTTCGAAATGCGGGGAAGTAATCATGATGAATCGGTAAATACTTTCAAAACGATAACGAAACACGTGCACCTGCAGTACGATAAATTCGTTTCTCTGCTATATGCATTTTGCTTTTCATCGAATGCAGCAATTTACGATGTATCGACGCCAAAGGAGGAAGAAGGGAGGGATAAATTAGAAAATTATGGATACAAGGGAATAAATATAATAGACGCGATATTTCATACAGGAGGAAAGTTTTTGCATCGACAAAGTCGCGGCCGCCGCTCGATCGATCTTCTCTCTAAGACTGTAATATCCATACGCCATATACTTAGAGGTATAGCTATAGCCACCATACCACAAAGTATAATATCAGAATCGAGAACTTTCCAAATTACAAAGTCCGCAAAAAGACGATAAATTCTTTCGACCGCAATTTAAAGTCCCGTACAGCGATGCTGTACCCAGCATCCGAATAACTCCCGACCGTACTCGCGATGCGAGAGGACAAGTCGATACGCAAAGCGTACGGTTTAACGATTCGATCGACCCGCTTGTCCTACCCGATTGGGCGTACGACTGTTTCAATTTATTATCGAGGCACTTGTGTGCCAGATCACGATATCCCGGATCACTTCGATTAACGACGGCACTATCGGGAGTATCGCGGTGCACGAATGGTGCGGGAGCAATCGAAATGATTAAAATCACGCAGTCGATACCGTCCGACGCGTACTTCAGCGCGGCAATGCGGCAGGTACCACGTGGCGAATGTTCGCCGTTAACCGGACGATCGCGCTCTCGAAACGCTGATACGCCGCGACGCCTTTGCTCTAAAATCGCCTCCAACCGATCCGCCGTTCCCGCGCGCAATCGAGCGCGACGGTTCCGCCGCGAGGCACGCGCGAAATCTCTCCCGAGAGAAACGGCGGCGTCAGCGTCGCGTCGGCGGTTCGAGACGATCCGCGCGCGCGGGCAATTTCGGTGCCCCGCGGAGCGAGCGCAGTGCTCGCGCGGGAAGGAGAACGGAACCGGATCGCGTTGTTTAGCCACGAGCGAGCAAGAGTCGCTCTCGGAGGGCGAAAAACTTGACTGATATTTTATTCATAGGCAAACTTGTGTCATAAAAGCGATCCCCCTCGACCGCGCTTCTTTCACCGCGCGCCCGAAGTGGGTCGGCGTTCGGCGCTCTCGCCGTGTCGCGGAATCCGCGCGGTGGAGTCCGTCGTGCGCGATGAAAGCCGTCGGGGCGGGCGAAGCCGAAGAAGAAGCGTGGGCGAGGTGAGACGCGAAAGATGCGGAGGCAAAACGGAGACGCGGAGGCAGAAGGAAGCGCGCGCCGGTACGTGACGGAATAACGTCTACCCCCGATTCGCCATTGAATTATATCTCGCGCGGAATGTACAATGCGCCTCTTCGCTCGCGGGATCCTCTCGCACCCGTGGTGTGGAATCTCTCCCGCTCTTCGGGGATTTTTCAAGAGCGCAAACAAAAGGCGCGAGACGCGGCGGGGCGTCGGGCGATATTCCGACGCGGATGGAGTTGCTGGCGCGGAAGAGTTTCGATTCATCCGACGAGGAGGAGCGAGAGGTGCCGAATTGGATCGCCACCTCAACTCGAAGCGACGTCTCCGCGTCGACGGGGGTGCCCGATTCTTTCCTCGCCGCGCGAGAAGCTGCAGCGAGGACGTTTCCGCGAATGGGATCGTTTGCTCGACGCGACGAGATCTCGAGACCTCCGCAATGACAGCTACTCGAGATGCGACTATGAAGTCGGGTCCAAGTTTTAAGATGTGTTCTCAGCATTGGAATTTAAAAAAAAAATGCTCTAAAATGGTGTATCACGTCCAAAGTTTTTTCCCCGAATAACGAAGTTACTTTCCAGGAATTATTCAGCGTTACTCGGCAATTTCAGACTCGAATTTCTTCGATGATTGGATACACCGCGCACGTTCCGGGCATTTTATACGGTTCGCGTCGCTCGATGTAGGATCGTTCGACTCGTCATTATCTCGAGAGCGCTTCTCCGCGTCGTCGATTCTCTCCTTTTCTCACCCCCTCCCGATAAATCGGCTCGGCGCGACCAAAAATGAGCTCGCGGAATGATAAATTGAACGAATTTAAGCCAATGTTCCCATTACACAGCTATTTTCGGGCCGCGGCTCTTAGTTCTGTAGTAGGGTTGCCACTGGCAGCAGCAGTTACCGACGGTGGTGGTGGTGGTGGTGGTGAAAATGAGGGGAGGCTGCGCCGGGGTACGCGGGGGCGCGCAACACACATAGTCGTACGAAAACAGCTAGGTATGACGGTTGATTGATCGAGAATGTGTCAACTTCACACTGCGGTACAACACATTAACGCCTCTCAACCCCGCGAGAGTGCGAGCGAATCATATAGGTACTCGGAGAAAGAGACAATAAAAAGGGAACGCGCGCGCGCGCGCGCGGCGGCGCCCTCCCTTCGAAACGAAAAGGCTTCCGGTAACGAATAACCGTCTGATGTGGTACCTACCTGATTACGGAGGAAGGCTGCTGCCGGAAGATAAAAAAAGGGTCGAGCCTGAGAGAGCGAAATCGATGGCTACTCCCGCTCGTGTCACCTGTAGGAATTAATGCGACTTTGGTAACAGATTTCCTCCCACGTCCTTCGTATACTTCGATGGAATAATCTCCTCGATCGAGGAAAGGGGCGGAATGAGAAGCGGGGTGAAAGAGAGAAGCGAAAGTTTGGATATCGATCGAAGGACGCGCGCGAATAATTAGAGCAGGGGTGTCATTCGTATTTATAGAATGGATTTCGAAATAAATAGAAATTCCTATAGAAATGTTCATCCCCTGTTTTAGCCCCTTAAGGAATACATTTCCAAAACTCCTCAAACTCCTTTTTCTTCATTTCTAACTGAAAGGGCAAATACCAATTTTCATGGACTTGATTTAAAAAATGACAGATTTTTATACAAACTTACATCCCGTATTTGACCACCTCAAGAGAAGAATTTCGTAAAATCCTTTCTCGATTAGTGGTTACGTTACGAAAGAAACCCACTGTCCAAATTTCATGTAATTAGCTTCAGCGGTTTCGACTCGGCGTTGATGAATCAGTCAGTCAAGACATGTTCTTTTATGTATATTATATAATCCTTCCTCCCCTCGGTATATTTATAATAACAAAAATAATTAATTCGACGTCGTATTTGATGCCTCATCCGAAGTTGCAAAGTGCACAATTGTTCGACTGATGTAGCTGGAGTCTCGAGTAGTTTCAAATAAGGATGCCCTCCTTACCCGAGTGCACCACCGCCACCCCCGACTTTACCTTACAGGAAAACCTCGTTTATCGCAACTCTCACTTATTGCAAGTCTCAATTATTGCAAGGTAGAAGTCTCGTTTATTGCAACCCCCTCATCTCCCACCGCGCATGGTAGTTGAAACCCTTCCGACTCCCACCGCGTACGATGGCCAATCACGAGCTACCAGTGCGAAATCGCCTTTAGTCGAGAAGCGGGGTGAGGACCCCTCTCGAGTTCCGATAAACGAGAGGCATACGATTCGAGGGGCTTGCAATAAACGAGGTTTTACTGTATATCTGGATTTTCGAGTACCGTTAAAGCGCGGCCGGATTGAAACGCCATTTGTCACCGGGTGAACTAAACCGCTTCGGGTAAACTGCACAGAGTTCGGTTTACGGTTCTACGTTACCGGCCGCGACCCTTTGTTACGGGTCATCCGAGACGCGCGTATAGTTTGTATTCCTCTTAATGAGCGCGCACGCGATTATTGTGCGCCAGCATTTCTCTCGGCTGGAATCGCGCGTACCTGTATAGCCGTAGCCCGCACACGCGATGCGCTTACATTTTCCGACTCGGAGATTCGGGGGCGGGGGACCAAGTCGCGTCGGAATACCCGATCGCATCATCGGCGCGGAGGATCGAAGATTCGAACGAACGTCGCGCATCTCTCTCGTCCTTTCTCTCGCCCTCGCTATTAACCACCGCGCGCACGGGCTCACGCTCGCGCGAGGAATTAGATCTTGGAACTTTGATGACTCGCTCGCATCGGCGAATGGGCGAGTAAACTTGATTACACGAAGCCGTCGGTCAATAATTGCTATCCGGCTCGCGTTGCGCGGGTCGAGCGAGAAAATACGGGCGCGCGGCGATCATCGTAAAGTCGCGCGGAACCGTCGGCTGCGCGCCCCTCGCGCGTATGTATACGTCGTCATTGCCACTGTTGCGGATATATAGACGCGGTAAAGTTTCGTTGCACTTTAATAACCGACAATGGAGCCGAGGGAAGAGTGTCGCTCGTAAATCACAATAAAATTAACGTAATGCCCGGCTCGCGCGCGGTCGTTAGAACGCGTATTGCCGCGTAAGACTGCAACTTTGACGACGGAGTTAAAGGGGGGGCGAGTGAAGAAGTGGGTGTCTCGCACTCTTGCGTGCAACTCGGACTGGTACCGCGTTCGCCGCAAACTTTGCGAACGCTTCGCGACATCGCGCGCGGTGTCCTAGGGATGGACGAATTTCGCGAAAGAAAAGTTCAAGTTTTCCTCTCCAACGATTAGTACGAGGCTGCTGCAGCCCGGCCTCCCAGGACGTAGCAGGAGGAATGGAAGTAGTTGAAAATGTAGTAGAAGGACTTCGTAGGTAGTCAGACTGTACAGATATAGAGCCAGCGAGCTCGATTAGCCAGCGCTGGGACGAATGAACCGAAACTGGAGTTTATCCCTCTATAATTTAATTGAACGGAAGGTTTTTAAATGCAGCCATGTGCTCGATGATATCGCCGCCTATAGGGAGAGCGACATGCGAGTATTTTCATCAGCGTGCGTGGCAGATGCGAGATGAATTACGCGTTTGCAATAATTTCGTGTGCCGCCCGTGATATTTAAAACGGGTGTTACATCCTGTGAAAATGTTCGCTTTATGCGATCGTATAACGCTGCCCAACTATAGAGAAAGGCAGTAACTAGCAAAACAAATCGAAATGCGTTTTTTGGTACCATTGAATATCTTGAATTATTTTGTACCAAAATTTCGTACCCTTTTTTAGTGTTAAAGCTAGGCTTTATTAGTAATCTGTTCTGGAAACCCTTCGGCTAAAGGCATCGAAGTTAAAGTTGATTTTCCACAAACTTGTCGGTTAGCAGTTACTGCCTTTCTCCATAGTTGGGCAGAACGTACGTGGGGGGTTATTAGTCGTGGGTGTATGTTAAATTCAGGATGATTTGAGTCACGGTAATACGATTATTTCTAATGTCTTTCTGGGAATAAAATAAACAGGGGAGAAATAATACATACGCGGAGAGAATATTAATCACTGTTATAATAGATAATAGATTTGATATGTTGGGGAAAGAATTGCGTTCATTGCTTTACTGTATGACAACAATCGACATACGTTTAGTGAAGTTCAACTATTATCATACAGTGAAACAGTTAACGCAATAACAAAAAGTATCGATTTTATTCTTACAGAGCCTTGGTCTACCTGGGACAAGGTATTAACGATTTCGTGAAGTTTACCTATGCACTCTTCGTGTAGAGCGAAGTAATTTAGCGAAAATATTATCACTTTCTGACCGTACTTCTTCGGAGTAACGAAAGCTCTCTCGAGTCTTAGCAAAGCAACCGGCCAATTCGTACGGCATCGAGGAAGATGATAAAGGTTGATAAAGCCGCGCTCGACACGGGGTCCTCAACGCCTCTTCAGCCCCGA
Organism: Xiphydria camelus; assembly: GCA_963678675.1. Lineage (NCBI taxonomy): Eukaryota > Metazoa > Arthropoda > Insecta > Hymenoptera > Xiphydriidae > Xiphydria > Xiphydria camelus. The sequence continues at coordinate 5,479,093 of OY783191.1, read as the reverse complement.
GGCTTTCAAAGCTCGTGGCAAGGAACGACTTTACGGGACAAATTTTCGGCTTAACAACTTCAACTATTTACGAGCCCGTCGTTAAGTAACGCCGAAGAATTTGGGAGATTCTTCGCGAAAGAAGGGGTGACTCGCGTGCGGGCGCTTATGTAGGATACGTATATAATCCCGTATATCCACCGCAATTGTGGCAATTTCTACCACAATGGCTTCGAGGTCTCGTGGTTCCGTTCCACGCGCGTTTTGATAGTACCTACAGTACATATGGTTTTCGTGTTGAACCACCCAGGCAGAAAAGTTCTATACATTTTTTATATATAGTCCATATGTGGATTTGATCATGTATGAATTATATGTGATTTCTATATTAACCATATAAGGACTATACATATATTGAACTTTTAATGTTTGTATAACTCATATATAGTATATGGTTAATATAAAAATCATATATGATCTATATTATATGACATGACCAAAAATCCACACATATAGATTTAATAGAAAATATACAGTATTCTTCCGTCTGTACAGAAACGATGTAACGAAGATCTCCCGATTCGCGATAAATGGTCTCCGATTCCTGGAATATAAGGATATTCATCTCTCCGTCGAATCACCATTCGAACTCACGGTCGACGAGACACGGAATTTATTTATCGGAACGATTTTTGGACGGTAGCGCGCACGGCGCCTCCCCCGCGTCTCGTCGGCGGGGTTCTCAGGATCGGGGTCGAGGGACTTTGATCGATGCGCGCTCGTCAGATTTCCGGGACGCCACATCCGTTCGCGTGATTGAGATATCCTTTACCGTTTATCGGACTTATCCTCGATTCGGGGGCAATCCGCTCGCGGCCAACCGAACGAACGAGAGGGGGGGGGGGGCGCACATATAACCACGGATCGATTTCACGGGGGGAGCCCGTCGCGCGTCGTCCAATTTGTATTTGCTCCGGGGACCTGCACCGCGCGGTCCTCGTTCTTCCCGCCGAAGCCGGAGATCCTCGAGAACGCGCGGTCCAGCGACGTCGTTCCGCAGGGGGGAGAAAGGCGCGCGCGTCGGCTCTCGGAATATCGATGACCGCTCCTTTCCGAATCCCCGCGTCGCTTCGACGTAATAAATCGCGTGAGCGATAAAGCGCGACCGAACAGAATAATTCCTTACCCGCGGGCACACCCTGCACCCGCTGTACCCGCCCTCGTTCATAGATCGCAGCTACATCCCGGCTATGACCACGCGAGGAGATACACACGTACATATATCGTACGCTCGGCAAGTTCTTCTTATTGACGCCTACGTCGTGAGATTTAATGTTGTTGAAATTGCGAATTGCAGCCCCGGCGCGAGCGTATCGCACATCCTGTAAAAGCGGAAAAAACTATCGGACGTGGATTTCTTTCGCGTTCCACATGGCTCTTTGACCTTCACGAACTGTGAATTGAAATGTTGCGTCGAGTACAGCACTGAGCGTTTAAATCAAACAGGCGGTGCTGCTGCTGCTGGAAGCGAGATGAGCCGCGGTACGGATACACACACAATGGTAGGAAAAATCTTTTTAGTAAACCAATTTAGTCGGATTTACATACATATTACTGTGAAAGCGTTGAAAGAAGAAACGAAGCCGTGACATTTTAATTACGGCAATGGCACGAAAGTCGTTTACGTCACTGCGAAATCAAAGAGAGCTTTTATTTCTAGAAGGGTGATAATAATATACAGGATGTGATGGCCAAGGGGTGCTTAATTCTGTTCAGAATGTACACCGACCAACGTTATGACTTTCTACTATCCCCTTATTTTGACAAAGAGTTGACAGCCGAGTGGGTTCTGAATATAATAACGGGAATATTAAGAAGCCATAACATTGATCAATGTACTAACTCTGAAGAGAATTAAGCTCCTCCTGTTTCAGCCCTCTTAGCCCTTACATCCTGTATACATATGTATACGCGGAATGTGTGTCATATATTCATAAAATTTCCCCCTCGGAGCACGAGAGAGAGTGCCCTCAATTTACGTATCCTGCCCCGTTATGAAGATTTTCGAGAAAATTCCATTTTCTCCCGTCTCCCCATCCCTTCGATCGACGCGACTCGTCGCATAGGTGGATACTCGCGATAGAAACTGATTCACGAGTTAGACGCGACGCAGACAAAGAGGAACGAGAAGGAGGGACGCTTTTCCTGGGCATTTTGCCGACGAACGATTCGATTATATCGCCGGACCACTGCCGGTGGGATTTTTCAGCGATGAAAACACGCGTACGTACGTATACGCGTGGGCGTATTCGTGCGAGTGGATATGTATATTATATATGACCCACATCACATTGCCGTAGGCCGTGTACCGTGCGTAATTCAATTAGTGGGGTTACAGACGCGGGCACCTACTGCCGTTGTTGCGTATCGTTACGCTGCGCGGTACCTTCTGTATCTGTGTGTGCAGGGTATAACTAATACAGGTTTACGCGCGCGTCCGGCGAAACGAACGGACGGACAAACCGCGGAGAGTCCGGCGAACCCGATAAAAGCTCGAAGCTCCTGAATAGGCACTAATTGAAAAGAGAGCTCCATTGCGAGGTCACCGCTCCGTACCTAACGCGCACCCGAATTAAGACACACAGAGAAAGCGTTCGACCGAGAGGGGCTCGAAATGAAACCCGGCCCGCCGAGCCGATTTCCGTCGAGGGGCGACTAAATTTGACGTCGGGGTAGCGAGAAATGAAGCGGGACGCGTGGTACGCGGTGCGGGGCGGGACGAGAAATTGGTTTAGTAGCCGTATACGCTCGGTGACACGTCCTTTACCGTCGGCTCTTTACGCTCATTCTTCGCCAGGCGAGAAAGATCGATCGCCGTGCATTGAGAAAAATAATTCGGTTAAAATGACGAAACGCATTTAGTTGAAGATGTTTATTATTCTAACCCCGAAATACTGGTCAGTTGAACCAAACATCTAGTTATTCTAACCAAATGTTTAGTTATTCCAACCAAATGTTTAGTTACTATAACCAGAAAATGTTTAATTTAATCAAACAGACGGAGGATCCATATATCATCAAACGGTTTGGCGAAATATAGATCATCTTCTCTAGAATTTTGATTAAATTGACCAAGTTATTTTTCTCAACGTGAAAAGGACAACGGACAGTCGCTCTCGCTTCTAAGGGCGGCGATGGAAATTATTGACCATCGATACAGTTTAACCGGAGGATACCGATAGGTACACGTATTCCTTCGTCTCGTTTCATTTTTCATCTCAGCATCCCGCCAAGAAATTCAATTCGGAGTGAAATTGCATCGCGCGAAACGTGCCGAGTCTCAATTGCACCACCCCAAACCCCTGGCAGTCCGCGGACCGTGCCTCGATACCCCCGTGCGAGAGGCGGCAGATATCCACGCGTGGCCATATAAACATCCACATCTACCAAAACACCGCTGAACCCCCTTATGCCGGAAATATGTATACGCCTGTCCACCACTCGGCTTTGATCCTCAGGCGTATCGGCTTTCGGCTGTGGAAACGGAACGCTTTCCACTGCGGATCAAAGCAGCGGTGTCGCGCGGCCAGCGGAATCCAGCCCTCTTCGCTGCATACTGATATATTACTGGAAGCCTTGCCAATTGCGGCGGATGCGCGCCGCGTATGCTTTGGAGCAACGGGGCTTGCAATTCGGGCTTAAAGTCGTCGGCTTGCTATGCATCCATATAGGGCGTTACGGCGATAAAAAACTATATGGAATTAAGGTAACTGTCCTATAGGAATATAAACTACTATAATAACTGGACATGTTTTAGTAGCCGGATGTATTTGAGTATAATTAAAATTATTGAATAGGGTAGAAAGGAACGAATAGTGGGAAGAATTTTCAATATAATAAAGATGTATACGGAAAGTTTCACTACATTGAGAAAACAAAATGGTATATTCAATTAAATCGACGTTTGCGGGTAGGGGGATGCAGAATTAGTTGCTTCGACTAATAAATTTGTTTGTAACGATTAGTGGCTATTTGAAGAAAATAGGCTGTAGTCCATTCAAGCCAATTATTAGTCCGAGTAACTAGATCTGCATTCCCCCAACCGTAATCGCCGATTTAGTCAAATCTATTATATTTTTGTTTACAGTGTAGTAAGAACTCTGAATAAAATCTGCTATATGAATTTGTATGCCTATCCACAAAGAAAACGAATTTATTGGGTCTACAAATATTTACTTGCGGGGTCGAAAAAAAGTAAATCACGTAGTATTCTACATGTTTGTAAAGAAGAGATATCAAGTTGATGTATTAAAAGATTCCATTGATATAAATAAATAATTACTTGCAACCCCACAAGTCATTTTCAATATAGATCTAACTAATTCTTTCTCTCTGTACCCGCATACTCTATTTAGTTGTTCGGCTATTGGGACAGTTCTCTTAATTCTCGATATAACAGGAAACAGGTCCCAGTGGACGACCTTGCACATCCACGTAGAGAGAGCTGCCTCCATTTTACACCACCTAGGCAATTACATCTCCATAGTCAGAAATTGTCTAATGGCTCGTGGGTACCGCGCGCCAATCGCTGAGCCATTCCGATCGAGCGCATTGTCGATGATCCGCGCGATAGTCCGACCGAGGCTCGTTGGGCTGTACATGTACAGGGAGAGAGAGAGAGAAGGGGGGGGGCGAATACAGAGAAATACAAAGGGAGGACGAAGCTCAGAGCAGAGAGGGTGAGAGAATAACGGTCGCGCACGTACGCAGACGATTCGAACACATGTAGAGAGCGCAACGAATAGGTGTAGGATTGCAGCAGGATATTGGGTGGCCTTGGAATGGTGGTCCCTGGGAAGGAAGGAATAAGAAGTGCGAGCGGGGTTCGCGAGGAACAATATATTTACGGAGATATAACTCGCATAGCACTGTTCAATTTCTCTCGCACTCTCCCGCGCGCGCGCGCGCGCCAGTTTCGCGCAGATCATCTTGTATTATTACGGTTTAGTGTTATCGACATCTCGAGAGTGCGTACTGAAATTCGTGGAGTTTCCTGCGGCTCGCTCGAGGTATGCAGCTGGATTTGCGCGGATGTCGAGCCTCCCGGGATCGGTCCAGCTGTGTCGGATCGATATCGTCTGTACCTACGTGAGTAGCCGACCACTCTCGTTCAAGTCGTTAACTCACTCGCGCATTTTTTTTCGACCATAGCGTGCAGCTATTACATGATGCTTTACAGCTTCTTTAATACGCATCTCTTTCCAGCATCACTGCGTAGAAAACAATGCGCATCGCAATCGCATAATTCATCCGTTCGTAAGAGGGGTGACTGCCCTACCCATCCCGATGGCAGAGGGCTCTTCAGGGATTGACGCAGAGCTACACCCCTGTACGAACGAAAATTACCCCACCCCGCAACCACGCTGCACGCGGCTGTACTTCGCGCCCCGTCGTATATTTATTTCCTCAACCTGTTGATGTTAAGAATTGTTCTTCCCTTTCCCGTCTCCACGCGCGGTGTTACGAGAAATTTCCATTTGTCATATTTATAAGCTCTTATCCCCTTTATCTCATCCCTCGATGCGCTACGCCGCGCGATAAAGAAATTCTACGACGGATCGAACGATCGATGAACGGGAGAAAGCACTTTTATCGCGCTCTAAGGGAGTAACTCCCCCTTGACAAAGGGTAGCTCGTTATTCCGGACGAGTATCTGCTTCCGACGCGCGCGCGCATTAAGAGTGCTCGACGTGGAGGAATCTGTCTTAGTCGTAAAGTTCTTTTGCCTCTCTCCGCCTTTCCGCCGTCCTCCTCCGCTCGCTTTCCGAGGTTGATCATGTTTGCTCGATCCGCGAGCGAGTTTCTGGGTCTGCGCGCAAAAAGCGACACTCCGGTATACCGTATATTTACTTCAGGGTCAGGAGTCTCGGCGATGAACGGATCCTCGACCGTCTGAACTTGGCCACCGCCGTCGAGCAGTAGTAGTAGTAGTTTTACCCGTATAGCGTCAGACTGCTCGGTTCGTTCGCGAACGCAATTACGCGCGTTCGGCTTTTTCCGAGATATTCCCCGGCTGAGAGTGACTGGCAATTTAATCAAGCCGTACGGCACGGGTGACACGCGAGAGAGGGGTGCAAGTAGCGACGTTTAATTTTTCGGAAGATTAAAATTCCACCGCGCTCGCATCGGGAAATGCTTAACTGCGTTTCCGCTGCGGGCGACTAATTGCGAATAGAAGACGTTAACTTCTTAATCAATGCGCGAGAAAGGGGGGCGTCAAGAGTAATCGAGAGGCCGCCCCGGGCCTCTGATTCAATCCGATGCCGCGTCCGGCGTCAGGGCTCATTCGTTCGTGCCGCGCGGTTACATATAAGGTCGCGTCGAGGAGCGAGCGATCAACGTTGACGACACAGTTAGGCGGAGCAGTGATCAAGAGGCATTTACAGACCTTTAGCGAGGAAACCCTCTTTGGCGAGGCGACGCGGCCGGCGCACCGCCTCGCGGAATAGAGTTCGCTTCGAATTATTATCGCGCACGTCCCGCCGGGGGGGGCGGAGAGAGAGCCCGTGTCCGAAGTTTATCCCCTCTCTCGTACTCCCTCACGTTTCCTCTCTCGTATTAATAAATCACACGCGATGCGCGACGTCATCCCATTAATACACGTCGCCGGACCGCGACGTGCCGCGAGCGCGATTTTAACGCGCGCACCTATGGGCCCCGAACGTGACGATAGCGCGGTGCGTTCGGAGTCATCGTCGCGGGACTCTTTACGACGGCGACGTATCGATGTTTCTCCTCCGCCCTTTTTTTGCCTCGCTACTCGATCGAGAGATCTCTCTCATCCCCGTTCGTCGCGCCGACGCGCGATCAGATGTCAGGGATGCGAATCCCCCGCGGAGACCTCCTGCGGGAATCGCGGAGCCCTGCGTCCTCTCCCCGCGATCCCAAGGAAAATAATTATTCCGACGGCGTGTCGGCCACATGCTACCCCCGTTACGAGCAAAATAACCCTTGCGCGCCCACTCTCCGTGGCGCCCCGTGCGCGCGACCCTCCGCGACGTTATCCATACTTGCTCATACCGGCACACCCTGCCGGGTAACGCACATTTAAATGCGTATACGATCGGTTGACACGCGCAGAATTTCAACGAGAGACCTGGTCCACGATTGAACGTAGCGCGGACGGCCACTACCCCAAAAGCCGCGCAGGACGAGGCCATGCAGGGTAGGGGAGGTGAGGCGGGCGCGGTGACCATGTCACACCATCGCTCTCTGCCTCCGGTCGCATCGATTTCAAATCCGTCCGGTTGTGTGTGGCTACTTACGGCGTGTAGCGCGGTAATTTCACAAAACCGAGGCTACGGCCGATATAGGTATGTACTACGTAAGGCTAAACTTACTCGCCAGGAGAGAAACTTCAATCATTATTATCTCATTACCTGTGCTCATATTTGACTCATATTTCTATAACGCTTTCTCGAAGGTTACATTTTTGTCTACAATAAAGTCTTATCTCGATATAGGCAAACAGTTCATAAATAACGAGATAATAGCGATTGAAGTTTACACGTGGTATAGGGTAGCGGGTACACTGAGAGAAAAATGTAGTAATTTTGACTAAATCGACGGTTATGGATGGGGGAATGAATACTTAGTTACTCGTTAGCCGCGTTATCGTTATAAATTCTGCATTTCCCCACCTGTAAACGCAGGTTTAATTGAACATACCATTTTTTCTCTCAGTGTACAATTGCTGCCACTCTGACAGCGATTGGCACCCATCGATAACAAGTGCATTAGATAAAAAAGAAAACAGGTATACCAATGACTATAAAATTTCGTCTGTTTAAAATGCCTATAACTGTACCCGTTACCCTAGCTCTGACGAAAAGCCTCCTCGAGGAGAGGCGAAACGGTGAACCGCCCGAACGGTCGCGTCGCACCTCCGGGGCATTTGTCTCGCCGCCCAGCGCGGACCGTCCGACGATCGACGTGAAAAATGACGTCGGCCGGTCACATCGCTCGGATATTACACACGTCAACACCTAATTGGGGACCGATCTTTTCGGGGCAAATCCTCGAGACGCGCGCGCGCGTCCGCACCCAAACATAAATCTCCCGCGGGACCACTTTTTTCATCTCCGAGGTATCCCCATTCTTCGCGAAGTCTCATACCTTACACGCTCTCGGGCGAGGAGAGGAACTTTTAGGGAATTATGTACGATATTTCATTCGGATAGAGAGAGCCGCGGCAAGGGCCGCTCCTCTCTCGCGTTCGGGACTCTCGAGCGACCCGTCGATGGGAAAGTTCACTCTTGTTTTTCTCGCCGTGGAGCAGGCCTCGGCAGTCTGGCGGAAAGCTGAAAACTCCGCGCGCGTCTTATTTGTCCAGCGCAAACGGGAGGGCTGAATCTCTCCCGTCTTATATCTACATATAGATATATATAGAGGACGGTCTATATAGAGAGGGTATATCCTATTCGCGCGCGTCGGTCCAGGGGCCCCTTGGTCTCTCGTTCTCTTCCGCGGCGCCACTCCACGGTTCTCTTCCGCCACTTTGCGCGCGCCTCCCTTCCCCCGCCTCGTGTACTTTTAAGCTTAAACTCGCGGGGTATTATGTGCCGCAACTTCTAGACACCCCCTCGCTATTCTATTTCATCCATTTTCTCGCATCCCGCGGCATCTTCGCTCCCCCTCTTGCATCTTCCATTCCCTCTCTCTTTGGTTACCGTATATCCTCCTGCATTATTCGCCGTTTGCTCGAAATTCCCCAGGATTGACGCGGGGTGAATTCCCCGAGGAACGAGTTTCGAAATTAAATAATCCCGCGGAGTTAATTTCGATAAATCCAACCACCCCGTTCTCGCGTATATTTGTTCGTGAGTGTTCCCACGTTTAATGGAGGTTTGTGAATTCTCGAATTTCGACGCCGGCGGTAAAATACCCTCAAATCTCGAATTCGCTCGGGTGTACCTATACACTCGCGTGGGTAAATCGAGATAGTCGGATTAGTAGCGACAAATGGCCATTAATGCAAATTTAAATCTACATTTCCCGCACTGAATGCACGGCGGCATCTTCCTGCAGGTTGCACCGGTTTGATAAAACGATTCCGCGTCTGCAAGGCCCACGTGTTGGACCTCCCCGACAAACTGCCATCATCATTTATTCCCTCATTAATCATTCGGAACATCTGCGAAGGAGCGCGGCCGATTTCGAAAACGTCCGACCGCGCGGTTCGATAAGAAAATCGATCCGGGCGATGGAACCGTGAATTTTCGTCGCATCGGGGCCGGCCTTATTGTTAGGACGCAACGGGGCATTTGCAAATTGCATCCCACGCGTTTCGTTTCTCTTGGCGATATCGGCGATCTATGGAATTCTTTTATCCCCGCTGCTTTCCACTCGGTTTGCCGCGTACGAGTGTACACCGTCGAATGGAAGTCTCTGAGTGCATCCAATAAAAATCACATTTCTTGAGGGACACGCGAGAGCTACCGGCTCGAAGTTTACAACCGGAATTCGAAAATCGGGATGCCGTTGCGTGTGCGTAATGCATCGAGAGGAAATAATTTGTCCGGAGAAGATCGAATACAGCAGATGTGTACATTTTACTCTCGCGTATATTTCCCATGAGCGCCTCGTATGTGCGTTCGAAATTTATATCGTATTTAAGTTGTACACGGAAAAAAATGGCCTGGTCAATCAAACCAAAATCCTAGCGACCATAACCAAACCGTTTGGTGAAATATGGATTCTCCATCTGTGTCTGATTAAACCGACCATTGTTTGGTCAGAATAACTAGATATATAGTTATAATAACTAAATATTTGGTTCAATTTACTAGAATTTTGATTAGAATAACTAGACTCGTTTATCCAGATGTGTTCTGTCATTATGACCAAGTTATTTTTCTCGGTATATTAAGAGTTCAACGCGTCTCTTGCATACATCGAAAAAAAAAATGTAGTATAATTTTGACTAAATTAGCAGTCACGCATGGGGAAATACAGATCAATTTACTTAAATTAATAATTTCCTAAAACTCACAAAAGCTTGTTTTTTTGAAACAGCTTTTAATCATTACAACCAAATTATTCAATTGAAAAGACTAAATCGCCTCTGCCCGTAACCACTAATTTAGTCAAATCTATTTCTTTTTCATCGTTTATGTTGTATCGACCTTTGCGTTTCGATTTTATACCGAGACCTCGATAGCATTGAACGACCGTGTCCTGTAGTAATAAACCCGCGATTTTTCGCCTGCGAATCGCCACCCCTTCTTTTAACTAAACTAAGCTGCTCCTCGAGAAGGACAGACAATTCTCAAGGTTTTTCACGGAGTTTTCACGCGGCGCGAGAGGTAGATAATAAATTATGAAAGGTGTTTTGTTTTTTTTCTCCACCAGACCAGGCGGAAGAGCGAGGGTTGGTGGTGGTGGCGGTGAGCGCGTGGCGGTTCGGGCGGGTGGGGGAGAAGGGCGAAAAACAAAAGACCGACAAAGTGCAGGCTCTTTTGTCACTGCAAATGGATACCCTTCCCCGCCCCACGCACAGCGATTCCCACTCCTCGCAATGACACCTTCGAACGACACTTGAGTACAACAGTTCGGGGAAGAGGTGCGTAGAAAAATGTCGACATCTCCCAGACAATAATGAACCAGAAATTTGATTTCGAGTTATACAACAGTCATCTTTTGGATAACATGAAATTTAAATTAACAAAAAGTGAGACATTAGACTGTCTGCACTGAGAAAAGAAAAACGTAGTTGTGACAACTATTTTGGACTCAACTGTTCCAGTTTTGTAATCAACGCCAGTTTTACATAGTTATCGCGACAATTCTTTTGTTCCAGTAATTAAAAATAGTTACGATAATTAGAAAAACTGGTGCTAATTGCCAAACTGGGGCAGTTGAGTCCTGAATAATTGTCACAACCGCATTCATTTCTTTCGGTGTACGAATGACTTCAAGAACATTTTTTGTGTGGATTGCGTTATCCGGGATGAAGGGAGAAATTGACCGGCCGTCCGAACGACGGAACACGGAAAGAGGGAGAGAGGGAAAGCAAAAAAGCTCCACAGCCGCTCGCGTGATACCGGATGCGGAATGCAGCGAGCTACATTTTTGCGAATTTTTGCATTCCTTTGATAACCGGGAATGGCAGGCGTCGGACGCTCCGCGACGCTGCTCGGCGAGGTAGAATGCAAATATCGCGTAGCCTCCTTTTCTCGAAGGAATTTCACGTGGGCGAACCGCGGGAATCTTCAGATTTTCGTGCCCGACGAGCGTGCCACCGTTCCCGGTACGATAATCTACACTGAGAAACACGGTTTATCTCACCGCGCGCGAGCTGAACATATTTAACAGCCCGCGGTCGAAGCGCATTCGACCGGATAAATATCGTCACGAATCGATGAAATAAATCAAATCACCGGGAATAACGCCATTAATTCGTTCGATCAAATATAAACGTCCAATTCAACCGTTTGCATTTTCGATTGACGCTAATAAATCGTTTTCACAGACGTGCGTTGCAGCAGAAGCCGAGTAAAATCGCGCGCTAGCAGTCGCTTCTTCCCTGTTATCGCGATTAACCGAGCGCGGGGTAGTTCTTTCTCCTGTCGCGATTGGAGCGAAGCGCATCCCAAAAAAAAAATGCGGTTTCCACTCGGTAATCGGAGAGAGAGTAGCGCTACACGGAAAGCGTTATTGCAAAGGAGGTAAATTAATCGCCTCGCAATCGCGCGCTCCGGCGCTCCGCACGCGTTGTACGCGTAATCGGCAAAGCTCGCTCCCGGCGGCGTGGTTCGCGGCGCGCGCGTGAACCCTCATACTCTTCGGTGATCACCGATCATCCCCTCGGTGCAGAACTTCACGCGGCTGATTCTCGCTCGAGTAGCGTCAATCGGATCAGCTGTAGAGTCGCGGAAGAGGGACAAACGTCACGTGCCGACGTTCCCGGAAATTAACTCGCAAAACGTTGCTCCAATATTCGCGTCGTCGCGAGAAATCGCGTAAAGCGTACACGCTGATTACGCCAGTTTACTTACCAACGATTGGGTGTAGCCCCGAGAAGGTGCGCTTGCGGCGAATGCGAATCGCGCCTTCCGTGTATCGCCCGTGGCAACTTCTATAGTCGCGCGCCTTGTACGTATAAGTAGCTCTTGTACGGGAAGACTCATTTTCCGGGTAATGCGAAGCAGCGCACGAAGCCCTCTTGCATACAGAGCGCGAGTCTGCAGGCGCCGCTATTCGCGCAAATTACCGGTCGGCGATAGAGGTGATGATAATTAGGCGTCCGTTATTTTAAGATGCGCCACGGGGAAGGGGCGATCGATTCCGCTCAGAGGGAATTACCGCGTTCGCGTAATTAGCGTTCGACGGGGAAGTGAGGGCGCAACGTGAAAGTGGTATCGAACCCTTGAGATTTCGTCAGAAACGGGGCTAGGTAGAAAAATTAAAAAATCGTCGACCGATATTCGATTTAATCTCGAGCGGAGAGGCCTTTCATTTCGGGAAAATCGAGCCGAACGGAAGAATCGTGCCACCTTCCCGCGCTCTTCCTCGCACCCCGGCACAATACAAACGCCGTAAATAAGGAGAGCACTTCTTCCCCTGCCACAGATATTATCCGGCGGCGCACGGGAATAGCCTTTGTGCAAACCCCTCCCCGCATGGAAATATCCTCCGCGGCAATCGAAAATGAACGCGAGGAACGGTAAATTTAATCGAAAACGACCATCGAGGCATTAAAGGCGCGTAATTCGGGCGATATTAAACGAACGGCCGTTGGCGCGAGAATGAACTTTCGGCGTTTTCGAGCGTCATTCGGCGGAAGCGTTGGAGCGTGACTTAAATTGCAGGGCGCAAAGACGTATAATCCATTTTTCTTCGATTTAGCGACGTCTCGGCGATCGTTATCGTAACGGAGATAACTAATATTATTCCGACAGTGAAGGTAGTCGTAATTCGCAAGTATAAGTCGACGTGCTCTAAAAGAAATCGCATAAGCTAAGTGTCCCAACTACCGACCAAGTAAGCCCAATTACCGACCACTTGCATATTGAGCTCTATTAATAAAATTACGAAACTGATGGGACTTCGATCAGTAGAAATATTTGTCAAAACAATCAGGGATAATTAAGATATTCATTTGAATACGGTACAATAAGTAAATAAAGATATATTTTTGAGCCTTTGTTCAATAACTGTGACATGGTCGGTAACTGGGATACTTACCTTAATTCGGCGTTGCACTTAACAAACACGTATCCCAATTACTAACTGCAACACCAAGTTACATGATTTTTTCAGGACACGTCGAAGTTCTTCAAGAAAATTTGTAAATGGAGATAACTTTTCCCACTATTACGCGATCCAATTTAACTTAATCGACCCCTCGAGCCATAACCACACCGACCATCGCTTAACGGGAAATTGCTAAATCGCCAAACCGGTCGAACCTGCTGGACCCATTCCCCGCATCTCCACACTAACATGAAAACCCCTACTCGACCGGATGTAAGTTGCAATAGATACACACACAGCCTATATATTCCGCCTCGTCCGACGAATCTAATTCTCTAGTCCAATCCCGCCATGTGGTTCGCGGTGGCACGTGTTCGAATCTCACCTAATTGGGTGGGTTACACTCGCAATCAGAGATGAACAAGCTCCCGTGGAAAGCAGGTGGCGGGGCGGGTCGTTAGTTATGCGCGAGCCGACGACTGGCAAGAGCTAGTTTTTGCCGAGGGTGCTCCGCAAAATGTCGGGGTAAGTGGGTGGGCTAACCGTCTCTTCTGGAGGGAAGAAGAGCGAGAGAAAAAAAAACTAGCAAAGCGCGGTGGAATCTTCGTCGCCTATATAATCTCTCGAAGCTCGCGGAGCGCGTACACCCTCCCGCCCCTTAGTCTGTTCCATCACGAAATGGTAATCGTCGAGCGGAGGTCTCCTTCTAAATTGTACCGACTGCTAAAGCGAAAATCCTGTTGGGTTGGGAGGGGCTGGGGGAGGGCCGAGTCGTGGGTGCAAATTGGTATAATATCTCGACTAACAAGCGCGTAATCAGGACCGTCGAGAAGTGAGTGCCTTCGTTATCCTTATACCTTATACCTTACGCTGTCGCGGAGACGCGAGTGCGGCCATCCCGGCGAGGTTTTATCGAAGCAGGGGGACGAAAGGGTGGATAGAGCTCGGCTGTAGAATCCTTCTCGCGAGGGATGGCTGCAGAGCTTTATGCGCGGTACGTACACTGAGAGAAAAAATGTTATATTCAATTAAATCTGCGTTTAAGGGTGGAGGAATGTAGAATTAGTTGCTCCGATTAATAAATTTGGTTATAACGATTTACGGCTATTCGAAGGAAACAGACTGTAGTTCATTAGAATCGATTATTAATCCTGGTAACTTGATCTGCATTCCCCTGCCCGTAATCGCTGATTTAGTCAAATTTACTACATTTTTGTTCAGTATAGAATCGTGCCTGTATCGTGCGGAATGATCTTGTACCTCCTTCACAGTTGCTTTTCGTTTTTTGTCGTGAGCCGAAAATAGTGTTAATGTGAAATCTGTCAACTGGAAACTTCGATCTTTGAATCAAATTCAATACACTTTCAATCGCACGATTAAATTGAAAGCTATTCCAATGGTGTCATAAAAGCAAGTCAATTACGCTGAACGTATGTTTGAATTAGCCCAGAGTAATCATTTGCTCGGTCACAATAACGTCCTATTAAATCTACCGTATTTATTCTAGAACAAACCAATATTCCTTTGAATTAGACAAGCATTGACACGGACCATCGGACAACGCGTTTATCCAAATCCACTATACATCATTATTTTCCCTATACAGCGAACGAACTCTCTTCTGTTGTTAGGTTTCGAACGTTTCCAGGCGTGTTAATTCATGAAAAAAAAAACTTTAAACGCATAATTGAGATTCTGTGTGTAAATTAATACCTTTAACATGTTTCTTCGTGTTTAATATTTAAAATTTAACTACAAGGTTTACACACGTGAAGTGTTCAAACGTAACACACTTCCACTTTGTAGTGATGCGGATGGGGGAATGTAAATGCAGTTACTCTTGGACAAATAATAATTGACTCGAATAGACTAAACCTGTTTCCTTCGAATAGCCATTAATCGTTATAACCAAATTTATTAGTCGCAGCAACTAATTCTCCCACCCGTAAACGCAGACTCAATTGAATATACCATTTTCTCTCCGAGTGCATACCCACTCGGACATTCGTGATTCAAGGCCGAGCGACGCGTTGCGAGTACCCTGTAGATTCTCTGAAATTTAACCCTCTCTAAGCCGGCATGAAATCGTATCACCGCTATAGCCGTAAAATATACGTCGATGCTACATCAGGTCTCGATTTATACTATCCGCTGCACCAAGTGCGCATATACGTACAAATTTACGCACGGCGTAAAACGCGAACGTGGATGTATCCGTATAATCCCGGGATATCAACCCGCCGTACGTATCCTATTCCTGGTGTTTAATGAAACGACGAGAGCGAATTCGACGTGTTCTTGGCCGGATTTTGAGCGTTCGCTCCCCGTCGCACTCTCAACCCCCGACCGGACGCAACGGACGAGCTCGCGACGTGGGAGTAAAGCGAGGGACGGCAATCGTGTTGCTCTCGTGCGTCGGGGATCCAGGGATGAATTTGAGCGGAACCGTGCGTCCGGGGATTTACTACGCGGTGCGTTAAACGTGGAAGAGACCCTTTTGATCCTGACGCAGTGACGACATTTTTCAGGTGGATCGCACACGCGACCGTTCCTCTCGGAATCCCTCCGAGCCTAACCGGCGAATAAAGCTCCTCGACAGTGGTAGCGCGACTCGATATTGATTGGACATCTACACCTGTGTACGGGTCGGGATGTATACCGGGTGTTCTCAAACCTCTGAGCCAGAGGAAAACCCTATGTTCATTAAGAAATTACGGACATGATGCAATTGATTTTATGGAAATCCGTTAAGAATTTACGGAGAAATTAATTATTAAAAAGTAATTAATATTTTGAATTTATTCGGCATTGATGACGTCATGTCAAGGCTCATGAAGATAATGTTTATAATAACGATAACAATTGCGATTATCTTCATGAGCCTTGATATAACGTCATTAATGCCGAATAAATTCAAAATATTAATTACTTTTTAATAATTAATTTCTCCGTAAATTCTTAACGGATTTCAATAAAATCAATTGCATCATGTCCGTAATTTTTTAATGAACATAGGATTTTCTTCTGGGTCAGAGGTTTGAGAACACCCCGTATATTATGTACGTATAAGGCCGGCGAGAAGAATGTGGCTCTCGCGTAATAAAACCGTTTCTCGATGAACCTCACGTAGAAAGGCTTTTCAGTCGGAAGTGCGGCGGAGAGTGAAAGAGCAGCGATCGAGAAAGCCGTTCACCGTCTTTCGCAGACTGCAGTTAGGTATACTCCCGCCTGTGTAGAACGAGGGACAAGACCTCATATACGTTTCTTTTGCAGAAACATCGGGAGCCTCTTTGTGCCGACATTGCGCCATTCTCTCTCTTTCTCTCCTTCCCTCTCCTTTTAATCTTTTTAAGTCTGGAAGACATTATTTTTCGATGCAGACCCGCCCATCTACGAAGCTCTTTGTGCCGCTCCGGAACGGATGAGACCGTCGATATAGCGCCGTGTACACATACCCATGTGTACGCATGGCGTTACGTGGGTGTGTTTGTACGTAGAGACATATTTCACCGTTGAAAGTCAACGGAGGGACTGATCGCGACGTAACTTACACCGATGAACGAAAATCCGAGCGAGAGTACGTCAAACGAAACGATCGCTCTTGGAATCGAATCCGATTCGAATCGCGCCGTTCGCGCGATCAATCTAATTTCGGCGAAACGTATTTCACGTGTGCACCAAACTTGGTATTAAATTCCCGCGACTCGCGTACGGCGCGCGGCGCCGCTAATGATCGACGCGCGCGTTTCGCCCGCGGATGATTGGTACGGAGGACCCGTACAAAGGGTTTATTACCGCAGAACGGAATAGACGCACAGTGTCGATCCCATTCGCGCTGCTCCCACGGACTACACATTTCCATCTACCAAGATTTAACGGTGGTGCCGTTACCCGTTGCACCGCTCCTAATATGTATAACACAATCTACATACAATATATATGCAGCGGGTCGCAGTCATGCATAATTTGTCGGCATTATTAGACAGTTATTAAACGTTTAACCCCGCTGGGGGAGGCAATTTGGTCGAGGTGACGCATAGACGCGATCCGATTACCCGTAACCACGTGTAACAACAACGGTCCGCGGTGTTCGCCCGGTCGAAAATAATAATCGTCACGCGGACGCTTTTTTTAATCCTCCCGGCAGAATTTCATTCGCGCGCGCGCATTTTCCAAACCCACGTCGCTTCCGCCCGTCCGGAGTGGCTCGAGTTAAAAGCGAGAATAAAATCCGTCAGGAACACTTACTTTAAAGAGAGAAAATCGTGCCTCTCTCTCGCTCTCCCGTCCTTTCGCGGCGCGCGGACGAAACTTTTTAATCAAATTTTCCCGATATTAACTTCGCGTAGCTTCTGACCCCCGCGTTGCCCCCGCGTCGCGTTCGATCCTACTTACTCGAATTACGTAGGTACACCCGTGCTCCCTTTCTTAGGCGGCTACGCGCGTACAAGTACCCGCGGTTGTGCTCTTCCCCTTCCTCTCGTCCCCCGCCCGCCGCCGCCCCCGCCGCACGGAAAAGGGGTCGAGAGAGAGAGAGAGAGCGTACAAATTTATTTTACCGGTGTATCTGCAGGAGCAGATTGCAAATTACGCGAAGCGCCGCGCCGTCCTGCCGGCTAAAAGTGAGTAATAAAAACCCATCCCCCGCCGAGTCCTATGAGAAACCCCAGGGCGAGAAAAAGGATCCGGTCAAAAACAGGGTCGTAATTGCGGCGGAGGCGCCGAGGGACTCCACCCTTTCGCGGCCATCGAAAGAGGGACGAATCCGTAAATTCGTTCTGGCAAAGTGATCGAGCGCTCGACTTCCCGTGTATGTGTCGGTTTACGCGGAAGGAGGGCGAGAAGGCGCGGGTGCAGGGAAAATCAACAAGACGTGGATCGGTGGTCGGGCGAGATGGATATACGTGTGTAATACCCATCTGTCTACCCGCCGACCTCGTATTTACTCGAGGAAATGCGAGTAAATCTACGCGAACTTTTTGCCGCGCGTCTTCCGAACTAACGCGTGATTTCGGAAGTGTACCGCGTTCCACGTCGGATGTTTCTCGGGGGAACGTTCGTACGACGCGAGCTGAATACGATTCTATACACTGCAAATGGAAGTGTGTTCTTTTTACACACTTTGCGTGTGTAAACTTTGTAGTTAACCCTGCAGTACACGCGCGAATGACACTGGTCATCCATACGTGATGTGATTTCTAAAACCAAATGAATAAATATGACTCGGTTTTTAAGCATTTTTCTTTATCGCAGATTCGAAAAATGCCGGCAAAATTATTTACCGCTTATTCTTTCATGTTTCATTTTCGGCCTTATGAAAGCTGGAAAGCGAAATTTTTAAATGCAGCTACGTCATCGTACTGTGAGCCTATCTCTCTCGCACTCGTTACTTGGCCTAAGTGTGTCTTCCTGGCGTTTCGATGACGTCACGATGTTGTGGAGAGAAACGCATTTATAACTCAGCGAATAATTATTATTTCGAATATTTTCTTTTTCGTGTGATATTGAATATTTATGCAGGTTAACAATTTAATTTAAAAACATGAATATTTTTTATTTAAAGTCCGAATTGTTAAAAAAAGAAGTTTATATTCGAATTATGTTCCGTTATCATGTATTCAAGAGATTCCTGAGATTAAAACGTTAAACATATTTTACGTGTTCATTCATTCCCTAATCCTTATTTCAGTGTGGCTGACTAGTGTCTACCGCGCAACCCCACTGACGTTACATTACGGAGCGCGACCACTGTTAAATTTTAAACGCTTCCAGGCGTGTTGATTCATCAAAAAACACACTTTAAACGTGTTATTGAGACTATGTATATAAATTAACACGTTTAAAGTGCGTTTTCTGATAAATTAATACGCCTGGAAACATCTTAGACTTAGCTACAAGGTTTAGACACTCTCTTAAAGTATGTAAATGTAACACACTTCCGTTTACAGTGTAGCTTTCCCCGTTCCTTACCCCAAAATCTCCAGTGCGATTGCATCAAAGCACTGTATCAGAAATCGCATGAAACTCAGTCATACACAACTGAACTCGTCACTCGGTAGTAATTATCAGAGTTATCAATTCTAGTCCACAATATATCTATACGAAAACATTGATGCCAAGTTGTACTGAAATGATATATATGCATATTCTCATCCACCCGACCCTCAACTCAGCTCCGACAAATTACGTAACGCCGCGGAAAACCGTTTATCGATTAATTTTAGCTTCGCACGTTTACCTCGCGTGCCATTATGCAATATCACCGAGCGGCTCGTCAATGCGCAAACACTGCAGGTATAAAGTATGCACGAGAAGCGAATATGAATATAGACAGGTCGTCCTACGTCGACGGTTAACGTCGCGTGTGTCGCGTCCCCGAAGGACTTGCCAACTTCTCTCGAGCTGCGGTCGATCTTTCGCGACGCCACGTAGTACGTAGTCAAATATACACGGCGGAGGCGCGTCTCCCCATTTAACTACTCGGTGGTAACTCAAGGCCATCGAGAGTTTCGCGGAGGGTTGGATCGTGAGCTACGCCTCGACTCTTAACCTGACTGAGGGCTGTTACCTTATATCCTCTTATTTCCGTCAGCGCCATGTTATTCTCTCTCTTATTTTTAGTTATAATTATTACTTTCTCTTTTGTATGTTATTCTCTCTCTTATTTTTAGTTATAATTATTACTTTCTCTTTTGTATATCACACTTTTTTGTACCCACAATAAACGCATCTTCTTCTATTTATTCTTCCCCTTAAATACCGTTAAATCCGTAAAGACAGGGGCCTATGGTTGCTCAGTCACTTAGGGGGTTAATAAACCACGAGTTCTCGGCACATATGTATATATCTACGTAACCCATCCGCTAATGGAAAGAAAACGCTCGTTTTCCCGCGGCCATTAAAAGTCCGTTAACGGTTCTTAGAGCGACCGCTGCTCCTGTAAGGGCCATAAAAATTCCGGGGTTTAAAAACAAAAGGGTCATTCGTTCGACCTGAATCGCTGGACCGCAATCCGTATATCTCTAGACAGATCGAGCGCGCGTTCGCACACGCTGCCCCCGCCGTTTCTTCGGGGCGAGAGGGAAACAAATACGCCATCGGGGGATCGGTCGTTCCGCGCGCGGGGGCCCGAGATTCACGAGAAGGTAAATTTTCCGATTTTCCGCTTGCCGAAGCTCCGCGCGTATATTGGTACGTGTCTATATGTACGAGCCGGGGTGGATTACAATAATCGCTTTCGCGTGACACGCGAAGCGACGAGGACAAGAGTTTAGAGGCGCCCGAATTAATTTCTGTTTCTCTTTTGCATTTCGTATGGCTCTATCACGTGCCGAGAGACGACTGTACGTTTATCTAAAGGGGCTGTGGTATATTGCGTGGGTGTCTCGTTGTGGTTTTGTTACTGTTCAGCAAAATGTAAATATCATATAATGCGAATTTCCTCCTGGTATACTTTTTCATCGTAAGCCTTAAACGCGAATGTAAAGTTGTCTAGCTTACATCGTATATTTCTCCTTTCGAGTGACTCTTACATCGAGGCTAAAATTTCCACCGAATCAGCTTTAAAAGTGGCAGAGCTCTAGATAATTTTCCTTTCGCCTCCTGATTCCACGGAAATAGCTCCTCGCTGCTCGAGGGTTCTATACTGAGAAAAATAATTAGATTAAAATGACAAAACACATTTAATCAAACGCGTTTAGTTATTCTAATTAAAGTACTGGTCAGTTGAACCAAATATTTAGTTATTCTGATCAAATGTTTAGTTATTCCAACCAAGCGTTTAATTATTCTAACAAAACATTGGCAAATTTAACTAAACAGATGGAAGATCCATATTTCACCAAACGATTTGGTCACCATTTCCAGGATTTTAGTTAAATTAACCTAGTTTTTTTTTCACAGTGTGATTGTAGCAATTTCTCTCGTACGGGAAAGAGGTCCTTCGGGCATCGCACGCTCGATCCCATCTACACTACTATATCCCCGCATATAGATCTATACCATTCCCTGAGTTCAAAGGGAACAGGCTAACAATGTGCTTCTACCATTGTGCGGCGACATAACGAATTTCCTGCGTCACCGTCGCGCAAGACGGTATCGCGATGATCTCTGGCACTCGCGAGTGCATCTATGTACACACAAGTTATACCGGCCGAGGAAATATAGGTCGAAATGCGGAAAACTGCGATCGCCCGCGCGGAGACTCGAACGCATATAGAACTTCCGGGCGCGTTTATATCGGCATATCGCTTTGAATATATTAGATCTAATCCACGCGCGAACCTGCAGGCGACGTATCGCGGCCCGCTTCCGGATATTCGGGACCAGAAGACGGTCATGAATTTGTAATAAGGATGGTACCGGGTGTCCCATCAGGCATTACGACTTTTGGAGGGCCCCGGCGATACCCCGAGGGACGGAGGGCGACGGAAAAATAGAGAGCGAGACCCTCGAAAGTCCCCGGGGAAAGTTTCTGCCCAGGGCGGAACTTGCCCATTACAATAATGAACGAAGAAGATTCGGACGATTAACGTTTCACCGCCGTTAATTTCCATTCCTTCGTCTCTCGCGCGGCGCGTTGACAAGTTTTTCGTTCTCTCGGTTGAAATTAAAATGCCACCGTTCTCGGTCGGTCCTTTCCCCGCGGAAAAGCCCTCGCGGCCGTGCGGCACCCCTGGCTGGGCGATATACCGGTCCGCGAGTCGAGAGCCTCGCCGTCGTCGCCGCGCTCCTCCGTCAAGCCCTCCTCCGTTCGAGCGAAGTTGTATAATCTCACGGAAGGAAAACGTTTCCAATACGGACGCGCGAACGGGGTCCGCCTATATCTATTTGGGGTCGGGTGGAGGAAATTAAGGGATAACCTCGATCGAAATTGGGATCTTTTCGGGTGTTACAGAGAAGGAAGGGGGGAGGGAAGGCGGGAGTACGATGGACTTCGTCGTTGACGCGATTCGGGGTGGGTTTGTTCGACGTGGAAATATAGGCCCTTATAGCGGGACCGCGCGTCCGCCCAAACCCCATGGATATTCATTCGAGGTCACGCGACAGCGGAAACGGCGCCTGAATCAACTCGGTGCCGCCGGATGTCGATGCTTCGTGACGCTCTTCGATCCCCGCACGAAGGATCCCGCGCTTTGATCCTACCCGATATAACAAAAGTTTCGTGGCCATCAACAGGTGAACGGCAGTCGCGGTGACTGTCGGGTAAACGGGATATAGGAAAAGCGAGACGCGCTGAATAGGCGGATGGGGGTGTGGATATCGCCGCTAGGCGAGTCGCACTGTGTTGGTCCGGTGGGTATTTTTAGCGGGGCTGGAGCCAAAAATAATAGAAGACCCCCGAGGCCCTGCGGATGCTGCGTTTCGAGAGGAACGACGGTGTCCGATGAGGTGGGAGGGTGAGGTCTGCTCGAAGGGTGATTTGGATGTTTCCCACTTTCTCATGTCCAGGCGGACCGAGCGCCGCGAATGGCAAAATCAACACACCCCGAGAACAAAAATGTCCAAACCACAAGCTCTCGGGTGGCCGACTAAATCTACAGTTACCTCAACAAATATGTAGTTTGAGTAACTAAAATTTAGTTGAGATAACTTGATACCTAGCTGCTTCGATTAAATATTTGTTCAAGTAACTGTACATTAAGTTGGACGCTCATAACCTCAAAATTTATTGAATCGAACTTTTTTTTTCTCAGTTTAATTAACACAATACTTTCGCCGTTTGTCTGACAAAAGCTTTTGTTGAAACCGACCAACTCGAATTGATTTAACAAAGCAATGACGTTGAATTGATTTCCATCTATCGACAGAACGTATTTTATTGAATGAAACAACATAACACACGATAGCGTTAGTTTGACGAAATTTAACCTTCGACCCAAACAATTTGGTTGGAACGACTACATTTTTTCTCAGTGCAGTGTTCAATTTTTCCGATCTCCCGCACTCTTGTCGGGAGTCGAATAACTATAATTTCTTATTACGAGTATTTCCTCAACACGCCGAGAGGGGAGTTTACAATTTCGCGAGTCGATAAAAAATATTCTTCAGGGTGGAGCACGCGGCACCCATGAAATGAATTTGCGGAGCCCTAAATTTCTTCTTCTAGATTCTATCTTAGCCCGGTCGTATTTTTCCCTCCCGTTGTATACACCCCCGTGAATACGGACGAAAAATAGCCATCGTGTTATTTCTCCTTGTACCGCCGATATGGTAACAGAAAGGAATCACCGAACGATCGACCCACGGCATCTCAAAGTCGCGCGCGTCATCGCGACAGCGATTCAGCCGCCTGCAGAGAATTTATGAAACTCGAGCGATTCCCTCTAAAACGTTTCGAAACGTGAGCCGCTTACGAGCCCGCACAGTCGAACTCGAATCGACCGATCCGTCTTCGACTCTTGTTCCTCCCGTCGTCCCTTTCCCCTCTCTCCCCCTTTTCCAACATTTTTTCACGGAAGGCTAATGTATTTCCAATACGAGAATCGCAAAGGGAATTCGTAGCTATTATTAATCGGCCCCGAACACCCTGCCACCGACCCCGCTTCGAGCAACCGCCCGCGCTCGGCAAAAACTCGATCCGTCTCTTCTCCGCGCGTTCCGTTCCTTAATCGCGGACGAATCGACTGTGGCAAAAACGTTGCGGGCGCCGTTTTTCCATTCCGCGGCCTTTCATTAGCATGTCCCTAACCTTTCCCGATCGCCGTTCTCCTCCGGCCGCCCCTCGCACCGACTCGCGCACATCGACCCTTCTCATCGGCGCGTGCGAGCAGGGGGTTATAATTGGAACAATCGGCTTCAAAACTTTCGATTCGGGACGCCGGCATCCACCGCCCGGCCCGATTAATTAAGTTCGGGCCTAACGAAGCGAGCTTCCTCGTAGAAATGTTCACGATAAATCGTCATTTTTGTGCCCCGACCCGGTTTAATTCTTCCAGCTACTTTCACTCGTATATTTCTCGAGTGTCAGAGCGCGGGGAACGTCGCTTTCGAATTTATCGGCCGACATTCTTTTCGCACTGGAATTTATCGGGTATCTCGAGGGGTCGGGCGACGGGGTGGACGTAGCGAGGCTCGCGTATACGAGGATCCGATTAAATCATTTCTCAGCCAAGCTCGTGTGTATAAAGTCGCCCGGCCCCTCGCGCGATCGCCGCGCCTACTCGCTCGGGGCCGAAGTTGAAGCGAGACCTACATACCTACTCTCTCTCTCTCTCTCTCTCTCTTCCTTTCGGGCCGACGCGCGCCGGAAGGGATCGAGAAAGACCCGTGCGATGGAGAATCATCGGTGACGGCTGTGCGAAACTTACGCGGTGACCTCTCGATCATATTGATCTCCGCAGGCGTCGCCGCCGTCTGTCTCCGTCTGGGTATATACGCCAACCCCCCGTGCCACTTTAACCCGATCCTCACACGCGCGCACTTCCACCCCTCGAATTGCCGCCCGCGTAGATTACGTATAATGAAGAAGAGACGGCTTTGTACCGATCGTGACAACCCCAATACGAACTCGCATCCCCAAATGTAGGGCAGGAGTTGGCTCGAATCGAGAGGCAATATAGCAGTGCGAAAGTCGATTTCCGAACTTTGAAAGGTACAGCGAGTACGATCGTCCCGTCGCGTCGCGTCGCCTCATCCCGTACACTTCGTTCGACCGCTGGAAAATCATCGAAGTGGTTAATCCTGCAGCGGCTTAGAATGTCAGCAAGTTTTTTCACTCCCCCTCCGTCACCCCTCTAACGACGATCGCTCACTTCCGCTTCAAGGCGATCGAAAACGCGTCAACGTTTCGCACAGCCGTGCAATATCTTCTTACCCTCCTCGCGTTATAAAGCGACCGGGCGTCCCGTGCTCCCATTACGCGATAATAGACATCACCATTCGCTCGTTTGGGTGTCTCCAAGCAGTTTCGAAGCGAACGACCGAGTTTAACGCGCGACGTTCGAAACTTCCGAAAGCCCCCGTCGCGCGCGGCCCTCGGGGCCGTGATGCATCGTCGTCGTCGCCAACGATACCAGAAGCAGCTCGGATACACGTCGGTCCGCGGGAGACCAATCCGCGGAAGACCGTGACGCGGGGAAATAAAGTGTCGACGTGAAGCGTTCTCCCGTCTCGCGTGTACGGCGGAAACGACGACAACGACTGTCGTCACCGCGAGTGATCTCGAAGTAGGGCGGAACAAAAAGGAGGAGGAAGAAGAACGACGCAATTGGACGACGGAGCTGTCCGACGATTGTATCCGAGGGCGAGAAGAAGGTGTCGTCGCGGCGACGTACGACCTTGCGAGTTCTCCTCGGCGCGCGCGGCGAGGGACGAAAAGATTGAAACGATAACCGTTTCTTCACCGCGTTACGGCCGCGGGGGTACCGTGAGAGGCGGGAGATTTCCCTCTCTTTTTAATTAAAAGGAAACACCCCGGCGGTCGTCGCGGTGAGGGCTAATGTAGTAGACTTTACAGCGAAAGCGTTCGTTATTTGTCAAACGCAAACTCCGGTTCGCGTCCTTACGTAGGTACCCCACGCACCTACCCACCTCATGCCGGCTTCCCTCTGGAATCCGTCCAACTCACCCCTGCCTTGCTTTTCCCGTAGCTCTTAACCTCCTTCTCTCGCCTCTCTTTCTTTCTGCCCCTAACGGGTCTAAGCCACGAGGATTCGGGAGAATTTATCAGGGCAGAGGTACGATTGCAGACGGCTGCACCGAAAATTATCCCGCGTTTGTTCGCTTAATCGCCAGTTTGCCGTAGCGAACGATATCGTCTGTGCTCGTCGAAATTTGATCGCGTACCTACCGAGTGGTATCGGTCGATCGATTAAAAACGTTGACTTTAACATTTGAATGGGTATGGATTAGATGTAAATATACCCGCCGAAAATAAATACGGGGTGGGCGGGTCGCTTCCCCTTCCGGTGAAGAGCCGTAGGCACGTGGCAAATAAACCTCCGCGAGTAAGTACCGCGGGCACGTGCACCCCTACCCACGTATTACACCGTACGATTACTCCTTTAACTTAAGTATAAGGTAGGCGTAACCCCACGCGATATTACCGCGGCTGAACCCTCCGCTTGATGACTATAGGTGGTACGCACTTATACCAACGACACCCTCGTTCAATCCCCACAATGTGTCATTCCCCGTGCGCAGCTAAAAACGAGGTTCGCCCAGCGTGACCGAATTTTTTGCGAAGCAATTACGTGAGGATCCGTCCCGCCGTTTCCGCGCTCATCATCGTTGACAGTATTTATCCACCCTTAATTGGTAGACCGTAGAGACCCGCTCCCCCTAATTCGCGGCAATCCTACGCGCTCCACAGTCACGGTCCGCCGCTCTTCATCGTCTCGTCGCCGAGGTGGACACGGTGGTTGAGCGCGGGGGGTGTACGTCGATTTTGCGAGCCTAGCTTTTATCGAGATTAGAATTTCCAAACCGTATCGAGGGCACGCCGTGCGCGAGAGAAGGCGAATTTTGCAATGGGAGCGAGGGTTGGGAGCGAGAAGTGACGATGAAGGTTCGTCGTGAGAAAAAGAGGAGATTACTCAGCCGAGGATGAGGTCGTCGCGAGTGTAGCTGAGCGAGAAGAGAAGGACGGTAAATACGTCGTTTCCGGGCTGCAGGAGCGAGGAGCACCGGGGGTACCTGGACTAGAATTACGGGGCTATCGACGCGCTTCAAT
The DNA here is from genome assembly GCA_963678675.1 of Xiphydria camelus. Lineage (NCBI taxonomy): Eukaryota > Metazoa > Arthropoda > Insecta > Hymenoptera > Xiphydriidae > Xiphydria > Xiphydria camelus. The sequence continues at coordinate 5,452,188 of OY783191.1, read as the reverse complement.
TGTTGTAGAACTCGTTCGATCGTCTCCCAGGAGAGGGTCAAAGTACTTCACGCGAAACTTTACGGAAGAGGGGGGAAAGACATTTGAAATCCTTGCGTTGGATGGTAGTATCTATATACACTGAGTTTCTGCGCGAAATTATAGTTGAGACAATCGAAAGGGAGAAAAACTCTTTCTTTTTACGTCAACTCCTCCATAAAAAGAGAGAAGCAATGGAAAATACGGTAAAATATATTACGTAAGTCGCGTACACTCCCTCGAGCGTATTAACCTGTTCGAAGGTATCGGAGGTAAATTTCTCGCTACCTCGAATTTCCCGTCCAGTTGGAAACTGTTGTGAATAGCAGTTGTTCGGGTTCGAGAGTTGGTGGATCGTGAGTTTTGACGTTGCACTGCTACGTGTCGAGAATCAGGGCGAGGAGGAGCAAGAGGGGAAGAAGGTGTCGCGGAGTTTCGAGAAGACCTTTGTATATGTATGCCGGACACGGTGGGATTCCAAATTGAATGTGATTTTTCGAGACGATGTTACGTGGTTGAAAGGAGAGGAAACACGTCGGTACGGGGAGAGGCGCGAGGGAAGTGTTCATACTTTTTTTCGCCTCGCGATAACGACAGGGAGGGCGGAGTCCCCAGAATGGGATCCACTTTTGTTAAGCACCTTCGCTTCGAGTAATGATGTTTCAACTTTGAAATGTAACCGAGTTTGAACGCTCTGCAGCGGTACACGATTGGCCATGAACTTGTACGCAGGGGTGACACGATAAAATTCTAAAATAGAATTTCATTCTCGACCTAACTTTCTTTTTCATACTCCGCGCTGTTATAAATTAGGAAAATTTAAAATCGTCCTAAAGTGAAAGGAGGAGAAAGTGAGATACAATGTCGAACGAAATTCAAAAGATAACGTATAATCTACAATCACATCCCATATCTTTTGCATTTACTTTCCCCACCTTCTGTCATCTGCGAAATTTCCGCACGGGCCTACTAGTTTTGAAATAAAACCGTATCGACGTGATGCGTAAGATTTAATGTCAGTTCAATTCGTGCATCAATTTTCAAAAAAAGTGCATCGAAGGATTGAACCACATTAAAGGAGAAACGATATATTGAGACACATTAGTGACAGACAGATATCCTCCACACACACACGGTGAAACTCAATTTGCCCGTCCGACGAATCAAATCCTCGGAACTCGCTCTGAGATATATACATTTTCTCCACTTTACACCTCTCGTTTCATCTCCCATTCTCGATCGAGCGTACAAAAGCCAGTTCCGAGAGGTAACCGCGAGTGTCCACGGATAAAATCCAACACGGACACGGAAAAGACGAACGGTGGAGAGGAGGAAACGATGGGGTTTATCCTCGGTTGAAATCGTTGGAAATAGTTGAGAATCTAATTATAAGTTGGTTAATGTTTTGGCTGTTGGCAGTGCAGCTCGCTGCAATGATTTAGTGCCTCCTGTTTCGCAACAACGAACCCGTTATTTCTAGGGCCTCCATTAGCTTTATCTGCAACGAGTCATCTGCTTTCCACCAACACTCAAGCTACAGTCGAGGGAGCGCCATGCGGCGCGCACGTAGGTACTTTCCGCGCGAGAGTGTTTCCGTATTAGGTAGAAGTACGAAACACACATGTATCTTCTTCCCGCTTGGCTTGAGTACACGTGGCTTCTATGTCGCGGCACTTTCCGAGCGCGAGGCGCCGTATGCGGATTAACGTTCGACCCCGCGCAATTTCGACGCCCGAGGCGACCGGATTCGACGGAGGAGATTGAGGTAAATCTGCGGGCCCCGATGTCCAGCAGCGCAGAAGCCTAACCCAATTTCAGCTACTGTATTTTTCATTAAAACGATATTCCATTTTTGCCGATCATCGCGCGTATAGGTATATATGTGATACGTAAGAACAGAATTTCTAAATCCCACACATCGAGCGTCGATAAGCGCGCGGTAAGAGAAGAACCATCACGCGGAAACCACCCCCGTTCCCTTATCGAATTTGTGCAAGCCCCGATTACATTCTCCGTTCCTTGCTATACCGGTGACCTCGGCTCTCTTTCCACGATTCCTCCGCTCCTCTCTCTACTCGACAAGAAACGATTACGGGGTCAAGAGCGGGAGGGAGTCCGCGCGCGCGGAGGGTTATACGGGGTTGTAGCGAAGAGGGTGGATCACGGTCGGGGGAAGTTCATGGATTTTCTGATCGACGTATGCATCCATCGGGCCTATCTTCGTTTCCTCCTTCTCCCGCGGTAATGCGAGCGCCGTGGTAGGAGGGAGGGAACGCTGTCGATGTAGGAAGGGGGTGAAAAACTATTATCGTATACGAAGAAACGGTGCGAAATAATGGAAGGTACGTGCGCGTCCGGGAACGAATCTCTGTCCGTTATGGTCTGCGGGATGTTGATACGCGCGGAAGGGGTGAAGAAGGCGAAAGGCCGAGGATATGGGAGATAGGGAATAAGAGAGAGAGAAAAATGAAAGCGGGGAGGGGGGCGGTGATACATTTGATGGCCCGCAATGACGTCAGGGGTGCAGGCGGAATCATCCTCTGAGATCCGACCTCATGACGCACAACCGCTCTCCGCGCGTGATACTCCGAGAAATACCCCGCGCGGACGTCAATATGGGGGAAGCCGGGACGGTTTGCCTGTCCGTTCCTATTTTGCGCAAATGAAACGTCGAGTCTCTCGAGTCCATTCTTCGTTTCGCTTCGATGAAACATTGATATTCGGAGAATAGGTATCTGCGAACGAGCCTCGTTTCCCCTCGATTGGCGTTTCGTTTCTCTCGGATCTTTTTCTCATACGCGCACATCTCGCGATTTCCCTGCGGAAGCTCGAGATTTCTCAATATCAGGGACGGGTTGACGTGTATGACGAAGTGCGAGTGCAGTTACGAGTCTCGTTTCCCCCCGATCAACATTTCGTTTTTTCCGGATATTTTACTCGTACGCGCGCGTACCCCACGATTTTCTTGCGATAAAGAAGAATCCCTGCGGAAATATGAAATTACTCGATGTCAGAGACAGGTAAATGCATGACGAAGTGCGAGTGCAGTTACTCGAGGGTATATTCACCGTGCAGATCCCCGTAGGGGTAGGCTAATACACACCCTGCTTTACGACCAAGCCTGTTTTTATGCCCTTATAGGCGACGGTATAATATCTAGTTGGTACGGGCCGTCACCCCGTACCTACGCAGTGAAGTACCGCAGCCTCCTTCGTCACGGCGTATCGAGCGAGTGTAATCCCTCCCGGCGGGGCAAATATGCTTTCCTCCTAAATTATGTGAAGAGGATATTCTATATGCGCGAGATACGTGACATCCGAATATTTCAAGGACAAATCGATCGACTCTATTTCAAGAGCATCGAGAGCGTTCGTGTCTCGTATACATATTCATGCCGGCGTGCGGTATAATCCGAATCAAATGGAGCTTTCGCCGCCGGTTGACTAGCCTAAGTAATAAGCATGCATGCGATGAAGCGATCTGCGTTATTAACATAGACCTTGCCCCGCGGGCCGACGATGTTGTTCCGATTCAGGACGAAGGCCGCCGCTGCCTGTCCGTCAGCCGCGGAAGGAATTGCTCGTGGTCACGCCAACTCGGCCCCTCGTTTCTTTTAAAAATGCTCGTTCGGCGCTTTGATTCCCGATCGGATCGTAGCTGGGAAACCGTACTCGACCGAGAGCCGCGTTTCGTGACTGTGGGCGTGACCCGGGGTTATTCCGTGAAAGGAACGACAGAAAAAAACCCTTCGACACTCCCTCCCTCCCCCGCATCTTGAAATCCCCTCGGAAATCTAAAAGCCGTTAAAGTGGTCTCGTCAGAGGTGACCGTAGTCGGACCTTCGTTTACAGGGTCCGAGGAGCTTACGGGAGTGTCTTCGACGTCAGCCTCGTCGCGAGTCGGAAGGGTCTGGGTGGATATGGCTGCTACCCCTCCGAGCGATATAAAGGAGTTCGATCAAACGTACCCCGTTTACTTCTTCGGACTTAAAGTAGCTCTAGCAGTAAAACTGTCGCGCGTATTCGGTTCTTTGGATACGCGTTGGAATTTTTGGCGAGCGCACGAGGGTGCAGATCGCTCGAAAAGCACGCACTTGAGTTAATCCAACCTCAACCTTATCCGCGGTTCACCTTCCGGCTTCCGCGAGAACGATTACCGCAAATTGGCGGGGGGGCATATATTTACCCCCACGCGGAATTACGCGATTACGTCCCGAGCCGATTCAAAATGGTATCGTCCGGAACTCGCGGGAAAGACCGGTGAATAAATGAAGAAGCTTCACGGTTTACTTTCCGGCGAAGTGAAAAGTACACAGGTAACGGGAACGAGACCCGAGTACCGGCGTATCTCATTTATTTCGCATTATTATTATTATTGTCGCTGTCTGCTCCAGGCGCTTCTCGTCCCTCTTTCTGTTTTGGGCGATACTATATATAGCGCTTCGGAAGGGCGTGGTACACTCTCGAAATGTCCTCCCCTCTCGACGCGGAGAGATGTGGCGACGCACGAATGGGGAGGGGGGGCAGAATACGGGTATGCCATAATTTCTATTGTTACGACGGAAAACTAATTTTGAAATTCTACGGAGTGAAAAAACTCCCAGAGCCGGCACTCGAAGTAGATTGGCCCTTTCATAGATACGAATGGTTTCTGCGGGCGTGTGTGTAAATTTAGATAAATTCTGTAGCAAATATTCCAAAACCAAAGTCTCTCGCGAGTGGCTCGGGATGTACGGGATTCTCGAGGGACGCTCACGCGCCTTAGCGCCATGTATTATTTCGAACTCTGCCGCGAGGAAGTGTGTACCGGAGGGATAAGTGCACCTGTGCATAAAGTGCACGGCATCGCATGATTTCGAAATCGCCTAATTGGATTAATTTTATTCGGTGCAACGGGACTGCAATTAGATATAACCAGTCAGTTAATGCTGTTACCGTAATAAATGGGGTATTACTCTTGCGTCGGTGTATCATCAATTTACCTTTTCGGGGTTGAGAGGAATACCAGCTATACCAGCCATTGAAGCCGTGAATTCGGTGCTGAAGAGTGAAGTCGTTATGCTCCACAGAGGGATCCGCTTTAATCACGATTATCTTCCTACTTGTGAACTTTTGACCCGAGTCGGTATAGTGCGTTTTTGAAGAACATATTTCGGCCAATAAAAAAGTTCTATGGGAATATGGGTCAAAAGTTCACAGATAACGAGATAATCGTGCTTATATATATTGTACGCCGTGTAAAGCTGGTCTGCTTTAAAAAAATAAAAATTCTCCGGGCGTCGATCGACGTTCTTCCGGAACGTATCTCACGTTCGATACGACGAATGCATTAGAATAGTGAGATATGAACGCCCCGAACGGCAGAAGGGAAGGGACTCGGAACGATAACCATACCTCAAATGAGAATCTTACGACCGGGACATGCCGATTCGTAACATCCGGAGGGCTATAATGTAACACTCGACGAGGAGGTTCCTGCTTGGGGAGGATCGCTCTTTCGGGAGAGAGAAAGTGTATGGAATGATAGAATAACCACCGCCCCATGATGAGATGCGAACGTGAAACGTAAGCCGTAAGCCAATATACTGTTTCAATGGGATTTTTTCTGCCGTCTCACGCTCGCGTCTCATTACGGGAATACACACACACTTAAAGCTACTTTAAAGGGGAGCATTTAAGCACCCTCTACGATTCTCCCGAGCATCTGTTACTTCGCTTCTAATGGACTCTTCGAGTATCGACTCCTCATTACGTGCGTACGTATCGACGTATTGAATTGTTACATCTACACTGAGAGAAAAATCTGGTTAAAAGAACCATAATTTAAATAGAAATTGTGATCGATTTTGGCGCCAACTATGATTGCATAATTCTTCTAAATAGTGAAGCTCTGATAATGGTAATAAGAGATTACGATTGCTACAACCGGATCAATCTGCAGCATAGTCGATTGATGTCTCCAACCTTTTATTACATAGTTGACATTACACCGAGAAAAAAAAAGTAGTTGAACAACTATTTTCCACTCAATTGCTCCGGTTTTGTAATCAGAATCGCAGCAATTCTTTTGTTCCGGTAACCAAAAATAGTTACTACAACTATAAAAACCGGTGCTTAGTACCAAACTTTAGCAGTCGAGTCCGAAATAGTTGTCACAACCACATTTATTTCCTCCAGTGTACCATGTTGTAATATTTTCTACCTACTTTTCTGGTTAATTTAACCATGGTGCATGACCGTTATAAATACAATCTTATTGTTACAATAACCACGTAGCAAACATTATGTTGACTCCATTCACACGGTAATAGCGATCAGGAAAATTGAACTTCGCGATTACGATTGATTTTACCAGCCACTTTTCTCTCAGTGCGATAAACAAAAATAGCATGCCAATGGACGAACCAGAACGTAGACAGCGAAGGGCATCACGAGCACGGCGACGAGGAGATCCGCCAACGCCAAGCTGACGATGAAGTAATTCGTTACCGTCTGAAGCGCCCTCTCCCTCACCACAGCCAGAATGACGAGGACGTTGCCGAAAAGCGTCAGGCAGGGGACCACCACCAGTATCAACGCCCACCAATTGTTCACGCTGGTCTTCTCGACACCCGCACCAGAGCCGATGCCCACCCCGACCCCAACCCCCGTCCCCGCACTACACTCACCGAGCCGGACGCCGCCGGAGACGATCGAGGAGCAACTACTGTTCGCCGCACTCAAATTCAGGCTCGCGCCACCGTCGTAATACGTCAGATTGGCGAAGGCGCTGTAGTTCAGCCTGTTGATGTAGTCGTTGAGGTCGTCGAAGACGAACAGGTCGGACGCGATGGTGTAGTTTTCCGAGAGCGTCGACGAGTCGTTCAGCCATCCCGACTCGGCGATCCGATCGACGCTCCCGTTGGCGAGCGACGTCGCCGCGTCGAGGAGGCCCTCGCCGACGTCCCCGAGCGGATCCGGGGCGTCGGTCGGCCTCCGCGACTCGTTGGAGTAACGGAGGTCGTAGCTCGACGTGACGTCGCGACGGGGCTGGATCCTTTCGCGCTCGGTGCTCGGATGGTCCGTCATTTCGCGACGCTGTCTTTCGGTTGCGAGCTACGAATCACGAGATCTTCGACCGTCTCGCCCGGGATGACTTCCTGCATTTATCCGCCATCTCCCTCCTCCCGAGTTCCCAGCCGCGAGGATCGGTACTGCGCTCTCTCGTCTTCCGCCTCAGAGTGCCCGTTACGCGCGCGTTACGTCTCTCGCGGCTTCAGCGGTGTCTCCTGAAAGGAAAGTAGACAAGGATCGCGATAAAGGAAATATTCCGTTGCGTATTGTCATCGTCTGTATACAGCGAGGCATTCTCTCGCGACAATCGTCGAACTGGACCCTCGAAAATGGATCACTCGGACGAGTACGAGGAGATCGCAAACGGAGGGGAGATTGATCGTCGAAAGAAGAGCAAGTGGACGAACCGCGTGCGTCAGGCGTTACGAGCGCGTTTCAGTTCGCCGACTCCCGCATCCCATGCGGCCGCTGTCCGAGCCCTGGACCACAGAGAGACCCTCTTAAAGACCGAAATTAGCCCATCTATCTGGTCCTACGCGGAGAACGTCTCGTCCCTTTCCGGCTTCCCCGTAAGCTACGCGCGGCCAACCCCCTACGTACGGGCGTCGCTTGTACGCCTTATACACCCTCGGCACGCCACCGCCATTCGCGCTATCGTCCGCCTAAATCTCCGTGCTCTGGTATAGCGCGGTTGTAAAGTTCGGCCCATCCGCGCGCAAGAGTTCGCGCGGGCCTTCGATCGTGTGTAAAATCGAGGTCTTTCCCTCCTCCTCGCATCCCTCGCCCCGCGCCACATATTACACATACACCGTCTCTCGCTGCAAAAATTGAATCTTATCTGTTCGAGACACTTCGGAGCCGCTCGAATACCTACCGGAGATTAAACGGTCGGCTCGTGAAACCCGCGAGAGCAATCCGGCAGCTTTCCACGGGGGGAGAGTGAGAAAAAGAAGGAGGGTGGGAGGAACTTCGAGGATAAGGACCAACAGGGAACTTCTCCTCTTCCAGAAGCCCGCGCGCGCCCATTAAAATTCACGCTACCGAATAATATGCAAACCATTCTTGCTCTGTACGCTCTCTCTCTCTCTGTGACTATATATTGTATAATATATACGCACACATAGCTGTATAACATTGGAAAGAACTTTTTTTCGACTTCCTTAACTTACTTACCGAGCGCTCTTCTCTCCCTTCCATTCCCTCCCCCTTTCGCTCCTTGGATTCTCGCCAGGATTTCTCTCCGCCTCGAAAGCAACTAACGAATCGCAAAGTTACTTTCGCACGAGAAAAGGCCGCGCGCGTGCATTGATTTCGAGGAGACCCGCGTCAGGAGGTTGGATTGCGAGAGTAATCTCGAACGGTTCATCGCAAATTGGGAATGCTTCCATGCGCATGTATATAATTATGTGCGAAGTGCAAGTGCTAATAGTCGCCGAGAGATGAGATTTCGGTTCAAAGACGAGTCGGTAGCTCATCGTCCCTCGGAGATACGCTAAACTACCCCCGGATACTGTACTTTTGCGATGGATACGCTCGTAGAAAAGGTCTAATTAAATACACTGAAAAAAAATGCAGTAGATTTAACTAAATCGGTAATTATGGATGGGGGAATGCAGATCAGGTTACTTAGGCTAATAATTGACTTGCGAATGGACTACAGCCTGTTTCCTTCAAATAGCCGTTAATCGCTATAAACAAATTTATTAATCGAAGCGAATAACTCTGCGTTCCCCCACCCATAAACGCCGATTTAATTGAATGTACCATTTTTTTTTCTCATTGTACGAATCTAGTAGAAAAATTAATTTGAGATAAACAGGAATTTATTCACATCGAACAAAAGTCTATTTGAATTTGATAGATGTTTTGCATGTCTCCTTAATCGAGTAGTAACGAACCTAGTAGAACACTCATCTAATTCAAATAGACTTTAGTTCGATGTGAATAAATTCCTATTCATTTCAAGTAAATGCTTCTATTAGATTCACATTCACCTAGACCTTTTCCTTGGGTGCAGGAAGATCGATAACACCGACGAGTAGTATACGTTCGATAGTTGGAATCAGGTCTGACCATATGTAAAGCGCGACAAAGGAAATCGTTGACTCTCGCGTGACGCGGCTTTCGCCGGCGAGAAACTTTTTCAATTCAGTGGAAAGGATCGCGATATCGTGTCGGTTGCCCCCGTCGCGGCGTTGCACGATCGGCGACTTGATGAAAGAGAGAAAAAACAAATCAAAAGCAGCGCTGAAAAATCAAGCCGAAACGCACGTCGCTCGTTTATTCGGGGATATCGCGCGCGAGGAGATAACGAGGACTCATCCTCTCGGCGGGACGAGAACTCCCGAAAGACGGGAGAGAAATCGTCCGGCTGCGAGGTTTCTTAATGGGGCAATGAAAAGACGATACGAATCGGATTGTTTCGATGCGAATAAACTCCTCGGCGCACGCGAATCTCACGGTGGGTTTCGTTCGAATAAATCGACTTCCCGCCCGGATGATAAATCTCGACTCGCTTCGAAATCTTTGCTCGTTCGAACTTCTCATCGAGTTCGGCTGTCCGCGCGCGGAATAAATATACCGCGCGGTTCGGCTCGCTTTTCGGCTTGATTGCCCGCGGCGGGTGGAAAGCTCCATTCGATATCGCGCAGGTCTCGCCGTTGAATCAGAGAGCGAAGGAAAACGCATGAATCGTTCCCCGACGACGCCGATACGGAAAAGTGCAGCAATCTCGCGGAGGAGTCGCAAGGGAGGGAAGCGGGAGGGGGGAATATCGAATAATGGATCCGGGCGACAGATGGAACCGACTGGTTCCCTTCAAATTCTTCCGCCCTTTTGCCCCGCACGCGACGCGGAAGGCACGCCTCGCAGCGGGAGAAATTTGCGCGCGCGAGAGGTGTTTTGCCGGGCTCTCACCCTTTATCTTCGCGGGCGCGAGCATTTTCCGTGGAACGCGCGGATTTAGAGGGAAATCCCGCGGGACTTTGAAACTTTTGGTAGAGCGGGCTTAGAAATTGCCGCGCGCGATTCGAGCGGAGCGAGTGAGGAAACTTGTCCCTCACTTTGCAATTTTTCAAGCGGGCGGTGAGGGGGTGGCCGTTTCAGGGTCGTATTTATCGCGTCCTTAGAATTTTCGCGTTGTGACGACCGAAGTTGTCAAGCGTCGCGCTAAACCCTTCCGCATCGAGAAAATTGAATCGTAACAATTACTATGCCGTAGTAGTAAATAAGTGAAAGCTTCGACAATTTCATGTTGGATGATCTGTAGTACAGTAATCATCACTGTTCGAATAATAATCATCACTATTCTGCAGATTATTCAACATATTATAGTCGAAGCTGTCACCTAACTTATCGTTCTGACATAGTAATCGTTACTGTTCCGTCGATATCAATAGTATATCAAGAGTATGTTTATTTAAGAAAAGTGTATGTTCATTGAATTGAACGAATCTACACGTGATTTGCACTCGATTCGAATAACGTACTTGATTCGACGACATTGTTTGACTTAAGTAAATATGTTCTTGGCGTTATTCACGTCGACGATTACTTGGATCGGCCAATTATTTTTCCCGGCGTAATCTCGCGAAAAGTCGTAAACCCGTGACTCGATCTCTCCCGTATCACTCCGTGAATTAAATTCCGTAATGAGTCTTCGCACGTTAAATGTACAGAGAGCGAGCGTGTACAGTGCGTAAATTAAATCTCGGCAAACACCGACAGATCACGTAACGATATAGATGAGTATCTGAGATACGCGGAGTAATAAATAATTAATATATATCCAACGGTAACGGCGCGGTACACCTATTACTCATCGGCGGGATGATGGAGAGGAGCGAAGGATGGTCGAGGACGGTAAAACGAGGGGAGATAGGTGAGGCGGAATTAGGAACCGTAGAAGTTGCTGCAAGCACACCTTGGATAAATTCATGAAATAATTACGTAATTAATTGCGGACAATTAGCGAGAAGCTCTACTAACGACGCCTCTGCCCGTGCCCCGATCCCCTCGCCGACACTTCCGCGGCTCGCCCCGCGACGACGGCGCCCTTCGCACGAAGTGCGGAAAATTATTTAAATCCCGTAAAATTGGCCGGGCGGGGATGAAAAGTATAGGTACATGTATACGCCTGAATTTGCCCGAAGATTCGGGCCTTCCGGGCGAGAAAAAATTGCCCCGAGGCGACGCGGGATTAAGACGCCATAACGACCACCGTCGCCGTGTCCCCGGCGCTCTTTAATCGCCGCCTCATCGATTCCGGATTTTCCAAATTTCCTTATAAGAGGACCTTCGTTTCCCGGGGGGATTTCTTTGCCGGCGACACGCATTCGCGATGCCTCCCCCCGGCGATTAATCTTCCGTGAAACTTTGGCTTTACGTGCCCGGTGTACACGAACGAGCGAGGTTATAGGTACCTGAGAAAATTGTGTATGTACTCGCGAGAGTTTTCTGCGATGCATCGCGCCCCCCGGCCCGCTGCAGTTCTCGGGTTTTCGCGAAACTCTCCGCGGTTATAAATTTTCTATCCGCAGTCTAGCGCGTTATTGGTATCGCGGGTTGCGACGCGGGAAAGGGGAGAAAGAGAGAGTTGGGAAACTCGCATCTCGGAAAGGCGAGCGTATCGTTGCAGCTGAGAAAAGCTTTGACGATCGGTTTCGCATCAGAACCGATTTCTCACCGGCGAGAGAGGAAAACGAACGGAGTGTAAACGCGCGCGTATTTCGTCGAAGCGCAAAGGAGCTTCGGAAAAGCTCGCACGGTCCATCGAGGCGGATGCCTTGAGCTGACGATTTCATGAAAATTCTCACGACTGCTCTTGGAAGAGATCCGAGCTTTCGATTTTTGAAACGTTATTAAGATATCCGGGTTTCGCTGAAATTGGAGGACTCCGCCCCTCGCGGGCAATTTTCTCGCGAGTATATTTTTATAATTCCTTCGTATACCTTCCTCGACCGATACACCTATACCGTTCACCTCGACTATTATCGATAACCGTGCTGCTTACATTCATAATGCGCGTATATTTTTCGGAGCTATTTTCAGATCTCGCCGAGCACACGAGGAGACGAGAGAGAGATCCGTACAGGTACGTCGACTCCCACGCGAGAAATCGATGGCTCCAGCCCGTGCGGTTCGTCGATGTACTCGTATAATAATTACAACGGGGATGTTGTATCTCGGAACGATACCCGGCAGGTAAAACTCCGTATCATATATATATATATCGGCGATACGACTATGTGCTCAAAAAGATATCATTACCCGTCCGCGCGATGAGCCTTCCTATATCCTCCGCCTCCCTCTTTCCCCCCTCTCGATAGTCGCGCGGTGCGTGCCATGTGTATCTAAGAGAATGGTAATGAAAATGCCTCTAGGATATTTCGCGCGCCCCTTTAATACATCAAGCAGAGGGAAAGATGGTGGTGTAGGAGCCGGTGGAGCGGCCGGAGGTGGAAGGGGCGAAGGGGAGGGGGATGGCGAGAAGGAGTATCGGGAGGCGCGAGAGCAACGCGGAGAAGGGTGAAAAGCGAAGGGGGAAAAAACTCTTCCATCCACATTTTACGCTCCACGTTCCCGTTGCCCCCCCCCCCCTCCCTCTTTCGACGTTTCATTACCCTTTAATTCACTCCCTCTCTGTCTCCTCCTTCCCCGAGCCCCTTCTTCGTCTCCCCGGACGACCTCTCCGATACTCGTTCAACTTTTACGTCATACCGTCTTCGGATCGCCGATAACACTCGCTGCGTCGAGGCGAAGCTAACAAATGACGTATGTAAATGGCGACGAAGAGAACGGGAACGATATCCGTCGCGGCAAAACGGGGAGAATAAGGAACGAGGCGCGAAGTATAAATTTCCGATTTGTCCTCCGCCATCGCAGCGCGAATATCGCCCATCGGTACGAAAGTCTCGTTCCCCGTTTCTCGCGCTTCGCGTTGCGCGACGGGCTTTCAATTTCGACTTGCCTCTATCGACAGGAGCGGCACGCCGCGGCTGGTGGTCGACGACGCGATGAAATCCTCGATCATGCCGATCGATCGATCCGTCGGTGCACCGCCGCTCCGGGCTCCGGACATCGCGCGTCCCCACGTCGACATGGTTTCGCGGGGCTCTACAGTCGTTGCACGGGGCGGCCGTAGTGTGCTGTCAGCGATTCGTGGCCCTCTTTAGAAATAACACTCGATCGTCCCGGCGTCTCCTTCGCCTCAATTTTTCTCTCCGAGCGAGACGGAGTCGGATGAGGGGAGGCCTTAAGCCCCGCCATTCACCGTGGAAAATTGATTCAATATTTTGCAACGGGATCAAAAACGTGCTTCTGTAATCCGGTTGGCCACATTGTGCGGAGATTTATTAAATCCGAAGGGATCGAACGGCAGTTACGGAGTTGAACGTGAGAGAGAGAGAGAGAGAGAGAAAGAGAGAGGGAGAGAGAGAGAGAGAGAGAGAGAGAGAGAGAAAGCGAGCCACAGGTAAAGGCCGGAGAGAGAGAGACTCTATTTTCTCTCCGATTTCTCCGCTCGCGCTCTCTCGTGGCGTCGACCCCTTTCGCCCTTCTTTCCTCTTCCTCCTCCTCCTCCTCCAGCTTCTCCACCTTCTTCTCCTCGTCGTTCTTCCTCGCTCTCCCTTCTTCTTCCTCCCCTTCCCCTATTTTCCGCTATTCTCTATCTCCCCCGTCGCACCACCACCACCCTTCGGACCACCGTATCCAGCCCCCGTTGCACGCGGGGATGATCGACAGGCGGCGTAAAGAGAAACCGTAACACCGGAAAGTCAAGTCGCGCGATCACGATCCACCGTTGTCCGTTTACGACTCTTCTCGTACGCGACAGGATGGAACACCCCGAGGAGGTTCTCCCGACGGACGAACGATCGGAACGAGATCACCCAGCCTCTTCCGTTGCACCTCGCGAGATTCCACGCAGCTTCTCGTCCTCGATTCGAGCTTCGGCGAATCAGACGGAGTTCGATTTCGATTTTGCCTCCGTAATTCGTTCGCTGGGTGTTTCCGCTCTCGCCACCCTCTCCGTCGCCACCACGCCTGTATGTGTCCCACGTTACTCTATCGTCCTTCGACCCGCGGGCGAGCGTCGCGCCGTTCATCGATGAAAGATCGAGCGCGACGAGCACGCGGGGGATGAAAGCTCGCGCACGACGTGACGAAAAGTCGCCTCATCCGCTTATCGCGCCCTTCAACCAGGAAGCGTATATCTCGGCGAGCGTAGGCAGCTGGCTTAAAGGAGCGCACGCACACCGATTGATAGTCCTCAGGCGCGCGTAGGGTGGGTGGGTGCGCGCGCTCGCGGCAGTAGTCCCGACTCAACGCTGTTCCCGCAGGACTCTCGAAACTCGGTTGTCTCGAGTAGTCGTCGTCGTCGTCGTCGTCGTCGTCGTCGTCGTCGTCGTCGTTGTCATGTTTCCGTCGCCACCTGCACACCGAGTACGTCGACGAGCGAGCGGCGAGCGACTGCCTGTCTGCCCGTCGTGCCTCCGAATCCGAAGCTCCGCTCGAAAGGGGGTGCACTCCGCCCCACGGCCGACCAACCCCCGATCTCGTCGACCCCAACCCCGACAAAGTTCGCGCAAGCTCCGCCACGCGGAGTTGCGGAGCCGCGCGCGTTTTATCCACTTTCTTGGCACGACCTGTACGACCTGTATATTACCGCGCTATACCTGCCACGACGCGATACTTTACCTACCGTTACTGTATGTATACCTACCGTATCCGATACCGGCGCGATATTCCGTCCCGCGGTATCGTGCGCGTCAACCTCCGCGAGAGCTTATTTATTTTCTCGTTCACCCACTTCAAAGCCTCCGTAGCCGGCGTAACCGCCACCGTCGAGTACTCCCCCTTCGAGTAGGTACTCAAATTCCCATACGACTATTTACTCGTATTCATTACGCCCGCGCGGCTACCTCCGTAAGAAATATTTCTTTGCGCATCTCTCTTCTTGCGCGTTCCCCGGAGAACCGTCGCGCTGGAACTGCGCGGTACGCGCGTACCCACACGTGGGTACCGAACGCGACGGGTACCGCTTCGCGTACCAGCTGTACGCCTACTTAACGCGAGTACCCCATCGCACTTTAACAAGGATCGGTCGTTCCATCTCCCCGATAAAATTTATCCTCACGGTAAACTCCAATTACCAGCCACTCTGACTGACCGATAGGAGTAGCTTTACCGTGAGGATAAATTTTATTGGCGAACGACCAATCCCGGCTGTCGCTTTTCCGCGTATCCGCCGCGTCGCGCGCGTCATCGACGAGGCCGATGTCGTTTCGCACGACCGCCCTCTTTCGCGCCTCGCGCCAACGCGGGTGGTTTATTCGTCTCTAATGCGTGCATACGTTTGCCCGGTGATCCGTCGCGTATAATGTGACACCCCTCGGGAATACGGGTGCCTCGGTTGATCCGTCACTGTATCACCGACGCGGAAATGCCGAGAGCGATCGGCGGCAGTCGTCCGATTCGATTTCCCGCGGCGACTTTTCGAATTTCGAGCGGCGCTACAGCTTTCCGATCGTCGAATCGATGCGGGCTTTCAAGGTGAGGGACAGCGGTGTCAGGCGCGGCAAACGAGAGCAGCTTTTCCTAACGGGTTCGCTCTCTCGCCCGGCGCTCGAAGGGAAATGCGAACACCCCCCCCCCCCCCCGGCTGAAGCAGAGGCGAAACAGGATTCAATTAAGGTGAAATACGTGGAATCTAGGGGTGACAGACGATGAGTCGCCCCACCCAACATTCTTATTGCGACGTCTCGGGTTTTATGGACGTGCTTCGTTGCGCGTGCAGCTGCCGGGCCAGAGATACGTACCAATGCGATGGCGGAGACACCGATACACACCGGGGGTAATTAAAACGCACGGACCAGGTCCCCCGCTGGATGAAAGAAGGTTGGGTTAGGCGGAATTAGCCGGGTAGCGGCGAATGGGGGAGCACGGAAGTGTTCGTTTATCCGTTGGTATCCGAATGACACGCGTTAAATTAAATGAAACGTGATAGAAACTTTTCTCGATGATACACACCTGCTTCGAAATAATTTGGTGAGACGCGACATAGGGAGGGGAACCGGGGCAAGTAATTGGTACACGAAGTTGGCCTCCCTATTTCTATGGAAAGTAATGGCAACGAGGGGCCAATTTCACGTATCAACTTACCCCGGTCTCCCCTATACGGAGAAAGAAATGTGAAAGGAGAGTATCTATTAAACCCGAAGCGCGGCAAAGTAATTTAATTTCCTACCCGTTTGTGATTCTTTCCCGCACCGTTAAATTATCCCCCAGCGTTCCTTCCAATTTGACCCAACTTTAACCCCCCTATACATGATCGTTTAAGAAATCCAACGACTCCCCGCACATACCGCCGAGGTATCTCGATTGGAATTTCGGCTGGAAGGTCCTTCAAGCCCGACGCCCTTCGCGGAGTCGTTTCCTCGATTATCGCGTATAATCTCGGCAATCTCGACGAGAAGAAATACACGAGGATTACCTAGTAGGCCCGGAGCTCGGGGCGGGAGGACGAGAGTCGAGTCAATTTTCACCATTAGAGGAACCCTTAAGAGGGCGGCTTGAGTATCCTTACGATTCCATCCCGCCCCCCCCCCCCTCTCTCTCTCTCTCACACACACACACACTTTTACGCAGCTCCTGAAATTCTATCCGACCCAAACACACCTTTCCCCGACAGTGACGAGCCTCTCTCGTTATCCTTCGCGTCCGAGGCTTCCCTCCCTAGGTTCCTACGACGCAACGACTCGGGCGAAGGAGACTTCCGCGGGATGACGACCGCTCGTCCGGCGTCGAGGGTTGCAACGAAAAATCACAGGCTCGTAAAGCCCTTCGCCGAGCGGAGATTTAGCGATTTCTGCAGCGAAGCGCGGGACTTTGGATCCCGAAAGGCGTGGCCGCGACAAGGGGAGGATCGCGCGCGAGAGCTTTTACAGTCCCTCGTAAAGGGCGGTGATTTTAAAATGTAAAATTCGAACCCTGTACACAGCGAGAAAGGGTGCGTTGCCGTATCGCCCTCTTGACTGCCGATGCTTCCGGCGCCACGATTCTCCATCCCGGGAGGCGGGAGAGGGCGCGCCTTGGCTAGATCTTTTTCCCGAAAGTCCCGTTTCCGTCGCGAGTTTGCTAATTTTCAATTAGGCGTCGACTGTTATCCTCGGATTCGGCGCGTGAACCCGCTGCGCGTGAAATTGATCGACCCCCGGTCGAAAGGGGTGCGACTACGGGGTAGATCGCAGGTGGCATTTCGAAGTAGACGAGTGCTTTTCACAATTCAACGGAGAGGTCGACATTTTCCGAGCCTGAAACTCTCACATTCATCCGAGGCGTCGTATTTTCGTGCGGCGCAGAGTGCAGGGGTAACACTCGGGATCACGAACATCTCGCGAGAGACTGCGGGAGCTAAAAATGATCGAGCTAAAAATTAGTTACGACCGAAGCTCTTTGCACGTTAGCAGAAATACACGAAAATACTGATACCAGTAAATTTTACTGTACTTACAATAAAAAAATTGCGCATGTGAGGGTTTTTAAATATTTTTACAGTGCGATACAATAATTTTTCTTTTATAAGTATTCAATCATGAGGACAAATTGTTCTTCATCACAGTAGGAACATTCGAAAACCCTTATGTGTATTTTTTAAATTATAAATGCAGTAAAATTAACTGGTGTCAGTCTCTCCGTGCGTGAAAAAAAAAAAAAAAAAAATCAGTACAAAGCAGGTCCATCGCATCTTATAATTGACGACCCTTCGATTCGTATAGACAGAGAATAATTCTCCACCGAGCATGGAAAACGATTGACGAATTCCAGTATCGAGATATGCCGCGTATACCGAACAACTCTGATTGAAGTAAAAAGTAAAAGTGAGCCGCTAAAATATCGATGCACCTGCGCGTATACGTGCGCGAGCTTTCACCCCCGCGGAGGTGTTTCCGGGTACGTCCGCACGGCACGTCCCGCGATGAAAAGTTCTCGATGTCTCGGCGAACGTGCGAGTCGTTATACGGATTCGCCACGGCGGAAGTACAGGACGCGAAAGCCGCCCGTGGTTCTCACGAGAAATATCAGCGCGAATCCCCCGCGCTCTCGTTTCGCAATGCGGCTAGCTTCGAATTCCGCAGACGACGCGGGGACCGTCGATCGTCGCGGAAACAAGACGCGACGTCGCTGGGTGTAAGCAACGTTTTTAGGGGTGCGCATGAGCGCGACGCCGTCGGCGCCAGGTGTCGGTATCGAGTGGGCGCTACATAATGTATTAAATACGGCCTCGCGCGCGCGCCTGCCGCGGCGGATCCCCGCCGGGTCATCTGGTACTCGATAGTCGTACACGCGCTTCGCTACTTTTTCCGATAAAATTCTCGAGATTCGGGGTGGAAGTTCCGACGTCTCCCCCGCAGCGGGAACGCGAGAGGAGAGTACCTACTTTGACGTCGCAGAAGTAGAAATCGACTGGAAAAAATGGAGCGTTTCACGGGGAAGGAGACGGCCGACTGGGCTCGACTCGAGAGTATAGGTGCGATCGCTCGGAATTGCCGAGCGGGAGGGGGTTTTCCGTGTTTTTTATTTTCGGGTCGCGTCTCTCGGATATTCTCGGAGTGTAAGTATGGGCGCGCGCGGTGCGGTATACAATAAATTCGACTCTCGTTGAGGCTGTCGATAAATTTTAAAAGCGCCGCACTGGGAAGAAGGATGTTTCAAAATGTAGCAATCAATTCCAGAAAGTATGGAGGAAAAACTCCAAGTAAGAAATATAGTGATGGAGCAGTTATGAATTCAGTTAAATGTCATACTGTATATTACTTATATTTACGTCTGACACACAGAAATAAATTTTGTATTTAACCGAATCCATAATTGCACCATCACACGGTCGTCGAGTTCAGTCCAAAAATTTTACCCGAATTTTACAAATTATTCAACAATATTTTTTTACACATACGTACGTTTGACACGTTCCAAGGTAATGTGCAATTATGTTAATAATGAGTCCAATCACCACCATCGATAATTTTCGGTGTACCTACTTGCGGCGAAGTCCCTTCCAAATGCGTCGAATTTCTCGGGATAGCTGGATAGCGAGACGTTCGACGAGGAAACCTCGACGAGAGTGTAGATGCCGCGCTAGCCGAGCTTTTCCCTCGGCGGGACTTTCGACGAGGAAAGCTCGGCGAGAGTGTAGTGCCGGCATTACGGTTTTTCGTTGCATCGAGCGCGCTTTTAGTACCCTCAGCAAAGAAGTTTCACTTCAAAAGAGAGCCACGTCGAAGCAGCCCCGCACGGCGCGGGATACCTTCCACGCGAACGGAATTAACCGACGCGATGACGAGAACTTTCATTTAGATCCGCGCGTCTCCGGCGGGCTTCGCTCTTCCTCCAAGATCGACCGGATGATTCCGTGAATGAGTCTGCGGCGGAGCGGAGCTCGGTTCATGAATAAAGAAAGGCTCGCGCCCGATTAACCGGCGGGATAACGAGTCTTTATCGAACTACTTTTCGGCCACTCACGGAAACTTCGCGAGGGAAGATCGAGTCCCGGGACAGGAGAAGCGGAACTTAATTGGAAAGCTCGTTCCCGGCGTAGAGAGGCGCGGCCGAGTCACAAAACGGCCGTCTTCCGGAAGAAGGACGCGGAGGAGATGGCTCGACGGAAGCGAGAGGAGAAAGTCGCCGGTACGTGCATCTCGGGTTCTCGCGTCGAGTCTTTTTCTCCCGCTCCCTCGTCGACCCTCCATGCAGCCGCGCCGCCATCGATCCTCCCTCGCAATTCGCCGGGTTGACTTCCACTGTGATTCACGACGTGTCGAATGCCCGTTAAAGCATTGTCTGCACGTAACGCGAGCTCCCTGGCGAATGCGTGCGTACACTTACGCAACTGTGCACGTGTCACGTCATGGACAACTAGATTTACTACTAATTATCAATTCGGGGAAAACAATAGGGATCATCTTTACAATCAACACATTTTATATCGCAAAAGAATATTCTGTTGCTACTAACCTTTCTTTGACTTTCGATTTCTCTCTCTCTCTCTCTCTCTCTCTCTCTCTCTCTCTCTCTCTCTCTTTCTCTCTCGGGTTGCCGTGTGGTCCTTGCTAGGGGAGGACTGGATCTCTCTCTCTACTCTCTCTCCTTAGGGCTTTCCTTTTTCGATTACTTGCAAAGGACTGGGCGACACGAATCACAATACCCCGGTTGGTTAACGGATTTTATTTTTAAGCAACTAATGAACTTGATACAAAGCCACAAACACTGATCTGATTACAATCAAATTCGCACTGGAAACTCAACTAAATTTCTGCACTAAGATTCTGCTTAAATTCTGCGCTAAGATTCTGCACTAAAAACTCTTGCACTAATCTAATTGATACTGGAAGCTGAGCTAATATTATGCACTCTCTGATTAGAGAGTCTCCTTTTATTTCATTTTCGCGGGGGTGGTTCCTATCCCTGTTCCGGTGGGGGCGACCAATGGTCAAGCTTGATTCTTCGTCCTAGGTGGGGTCCAGCTTGACGTTTTGCAAAGGGGGGGAAGAAGATGCCTTGATCTAGTTGTTGATGGCACGTGCATCGCTGAGGTCTTCGCGGAACTTCCGGCCTCTCGCATCGATGACACGTCGTTATTGCGTCCCATAGAGTGTGATGAAGTTATGATCTGTTGAAGGCTCCTTGAAGTGTTTCGCTTTCCGTTTCGTTCGTCGCTGCGTAGGAGAGTGTTTGTTCCTGTTTGGGATTTGATCTGTCCGGGCTGTTACATGATTGCTTATCCTCTATCTCTCCATGAGAACTTATTTATCGCTCGCTCGCACGTACCTCTATTAATTCTATGAATACGGCTGCGTAGGGATTTTCAAGACATAACACACGCACGCATGCACGATCGATCGATTTTCACCAGGGCAAAAATTCCACCCCGAATTAGTGGCTCGCCTCTCAAAGTGTTTTCACCTCGGCCCTCCGTACGTCCTTCCCCCTGCGACGTCGCTCCCTCGCAACATAAACGAACGCCTCGGGCGAGAAACTCCTTCGAACTCTTTCCATATCTTCCCACCTCGCTCAGCGCGCGCGCGCGTCAAAGGGAAGTTCCCGGCGTCAATTTTTATACGACTAACCGTGCGCGCGTGGGTGACGTTTCGTGATTTTATTCTCCCCGCGAGTGCGCCGGGCGCGCTGCAGACGTTCATTAACTAAACCGCCTTCGGACTGTCTGCCTCCCCCCCCCCTTCTTCGTCTCGTTCGCACCCTGCGTCGAGGCGAACTCACGATACCGTCGTTGCGCGACGGCGTTCATCGATACGCATCCATGCACGCGTCCGTCTCTCAGCCGCGATGGGGGTAGTTTCACATCGGTTCGATTCGCAAAATTCATTAAGACCTTCGACTCTTCTCTCGGCCTTCCCCGCGCGCCCCTCGCCGCGCCACCCTTCGCACTCGAACTTCGACCGGCGAACTTTGCGAGGCACGACGCGTCAATGTTTATCGTCTCGGCTAGAGAGAGTTACGGTAGTCTGTACAATTTATGGCGGGCCGCTCTCGCTCCTCTCATTTTCTATTTATCAAGATTTAACTCGGCGAGCGCCGATACCGCCACGTGTCATCCGGGCGGCGTTATCAATCGGGCTATACCGCGCGCGATCGCGAGACCGGCGGTGCGGGCGGCGTGACGCGGGGTGCTCGAGCCTCGCGGGCGAACCCCGTTGCGAAACGACGCGCGGCTCGGGGGCGCGCGCGCGCGTAATTGGGTACCCATCGAGCGTCCCTTTTGAACTTCAGCCCCGTCCGAGATTCTTCAGTTTCGTCATCCTTTTATAAACCGCCGGGAATTTGATAACAGCTAATTTGCAGGGGAGATAAGAGTGCGCTGTGTAAAGACCGAGGGGTAAAAAGAGCTCATTGTCGAAAACGACTCTATTTAGCTCCACCCTATCGCCCGTCGCAGTGGCCGGTTTTAATTACGAACCCGCGAAGTCAAATCGATCGATATCTACGTCCTTTTGTGATTCCTCCCCGGTCGGCTCGTCCTTATCCGGAAAAATCTTCATTACGCTCCCTCCTGGCGAATCCATCCATCAATCTCGCAAGTTGAACGAGGAGAGCGACGTCTTCTCGTTACTGTAAAAATTCTGCAGGAATCTTCCGATGCCCATCTCGCGCGCGCGTGGCTCGTGGTTATATTTTAAAGCCGCGAGCCCTGTGCCCGTCCCACCTGCCTCTCAGGGACGAGTAATGTCTCGGAAGCGCTCGAACGCAAATCGATTCGTCGGCTCGTCGATCCCTCGTCATGCGGAAGCGAGTAGCTCGCGGCGTCTCGATCTTCGATCTGACGCCTCCTCCGCGTTGAGCCAATTCACCGGTGTAGGTATACATGGCAGATCCGCCCTCTGACACTTCCTCTGGGCTGCTCGTTGCATCAAAGTCGGTTCGATGCATCCGGTGAATTATTTTACGCGCTAGATCGAGCCGTTGCGGATGTGGAGCGGGGTTGATAATTATGACAAACGATCGACCGCCGTGATCGATTTCACTCGTCTTCTGAGGTTAAACTGAAGGTACGTGCTAGTGGTTTCGACATCGACTGATCCTTGCAGGGAAACCGCTCGAGGGTAAGTGGCGAGGGAAGTTTGAGTGCGTGCGAATTCTCTACCGAGCACTCTGGGCGCGACGCGATTTGCCACGCAGGTGCATTTTCCTCTCACGATGTTTCAATTGGAATTGGCCCAATCTGCATTTCGACGTTGAAATATCGATCGTTGTCTGTTCGACTCGTTTTGACATTCAGTTTTCCATGAAAATAATGTCGAATCATTTGTGAGGCTGTTGCGCGTATGATTTTGTCAAAAATTCTTGAATTAAAACATACCGAATGAATTTTTTCAGGGGTTTCTTAGGCATGTCCTTAATACAATTATCTCGTCAATTATTATGAATGATATCTCGCGATGGTCAATTCGAACGGTATTCCGAGATTAATTCGTCTGTACATCTCGCCTCGACCGGAAATAACAAGTAAGTAGTAACGAGAGTTTGAGGTCAGACCACGCAGGGATTACCTGCTGTTATTTCGACGCCTCCGCAATGAGAGACACTCTGACGCATATTTTTTTCATAGTTCATGTTAAATTCATTCATCCTCCATTTCAATGTCAGAATATATTAAACGTGCCGCACTTCCTTCCCTCTGAATTCATTTCCACGATGATTTCGAAATGAAACACGCCGAATCACTTTCCAGAGCATTCG
Organism: Xiphydria camelus; assembly: GCA_963678675.1. Classification (NCBI taxonomy): domain Eukaryota; kingdom Metazoa; phylum Arthropoda; class Insecta; order Hymenoptera; family Xiphydriidae; genus Xiphydria; species Xiphydria camelus. The sequence goes on along the minus strand of OY783191.1, from coordinate 5,428,867 downwards.
CCCCCGCAATTCGCATCTTTCGACGCGGGGTGTCACTTTTTAAATTTAGCCGTCGTATGAGTTGCAGGACTTTTGCGCAAATACGAACATCCGTTGCTCGAATATATCATCGAGTCGTCCGAGTGATGGAAAATATACATATGATGCGCGGGCGATGTAATCATCCCAACGTTTCTTACGAATGAATGCCGACTCCCCCTAAGGTTTCTTTAATCTGGAATTAGATCGCGAGGGTGCGAAGATCCCCCGCGTACTGCGCGGGGAAACCATTGATGCGCGCGTCAGAGTGTACGAATTGGTGAACCGCCCTTTCAATGCCTGTGCAACTGGATATGCTCCTGAGCCGATGCGAAAAAAAGTAGAGATTAGATATCTATCGCGCGAGAATATCGATTTTATAATCGCGACTTATAGCAGTTGGAAAATTTTTGGAAAGATGCTCGATGGTCAGAGAATTTTGCTCTTCATTTCTATTGCATAGCATGGTAAACCCTTTCTGATGCTCCAATTCGACCGTGTAGCTATTTCCCTAGTCGAAGTCCTTCTCTCCGCCGAGTGCATCCTGTAAGAATAAATGCATTTACAAAGCAGATGAGCCAAGCAGAGCGAAATACGAGAACGATTATCAGCCGTGGAAAGGAGAGCAACTTCCGAACGACCCATCAACGCTGAACACCTGAGCAATAGACTTACTGACTCCCTTGTAATTCTATTATTCGATTACTCGCGTTATCTTCGTTAAGGATGCAAATGAACAAATGAGTGAATAATCAATGGTAGCCGCAATTAGATTATTACCGATTCGATCGAATCTTTGCATTCGCGAAACACGTCGAGGAGACGACGTCGAGCTATCGATGTATTATCAAGGGTAGTTTTTCGGAGGGCATCTCTTGCGGTTTGCAGATAGGCAACGTTGTCGATAACGGAAAATCCAGGGGTTAGTAGCGTACGACGATACCTATGACGGGTGCTTGTAGGGAGCATCGGTAAGGGAGGAATTCAGGGTGCAAAAGAGACGACTGCGGGGAAGGATTCTTCGATAAGTTACCAGAGGACTGCAGAATCATCGACGATATCGCTAGGCTCTCGTTTCAACCCTCCTAGTTTAGAGGGTAGCACCGACGAAAGTCTCAAACGGTTAGTCGATAGAGAAGGGATGTTAACCCCTCGACGGAGGAGACTGTAACACTGCGTATCGATAACATAAAGTGCGCGTTATTGAGAATGCCATCGAAAGATAATTCGAATAATCGTCGAAATAAATAAAAAGTTATACGCACATTTGCTTGGAGCAAAAGGAGGTCGTTAATTAATATTTTGTCCCTCATTTCTCTTTGGAAATATAAGAATCCGTATCAATCATCGTCCGTCCCATGCCACTGGCTGATTATCCGACCCGTCGACGCGTGGCTATCGCCCATCTACAAATTACACCTCACGCACATACCTAATTGCTAACAAACAATTTAATCGCAAGCAATTTACCCTGGATCAACTTCTTTGTCGAGTCATTTACCTGTAATGCTATGTGACAAGGGGATGCAAAGTAGAAAGTTAAAAAGAAATAAGTTTAATGTAGAATTGAGGAGAAGTATGAGATAATTTCTCACCCTACAGTCTTCATTAGATAGCAAAATACCGGAAAACATCCTGCTAGGATTAACGACTCCAGGAGCGACTGTCTAGTTTAGACAAGCTCATGGCAATCCGACTCGAGGCGTTTGCGAGGAATCGAAGATGAGATTGTCAATGCTGGTCGCGTAGTTTCAAAGTTACTACTTCTTGCTTCCTCTGCCATTGGGCGCTCTGCCCCCATTCCTGCACCCCTTTCGATCTCGCGATCGCACGCTCATGGTATAGAGCGGCCTTTCCGTGCTGACTGGAAAAGGGAGGCCACCAATTCTTCCATTCCTTTTTCCTCTCCGATCTCGCACTATATTCGCTTCGGTCCAACATTCGACGTGCCTGCCCGGTGCATATATGTACCTATGTACAGTGTGATGCGGTAACTTTGTACACGTGAGGTGTGCTCCAATCATTTTTCATGACAAAAAAATAACCGTCTTTTATGAAGTTTCACGATAAAAAAGAATATTATCCGAGACACACGCAGTATTTGAAAAGGAATGCAACATTTCAATCTCAAACTGCTCTATATAAATGCCCTTTCTCATCGTAAAAATTTGTTGACTGAGAGAAATAATTGTTGGTGCCAAAATAATATTTTCTTCAATCAAAAACGTAATATAATTTAAGGTTGAATCCATGATTTTCTTCGCGCAAGAAAATATTTGATAGGCACGAGTAATTGTTTTGTTTTTTGCGCAAACAAATTTCTTGTTCCCACGATGGCATTCTTGAATCAAGACTGTATATGTATATACTTTCATCAAGAATCTATATCCTAAAAAACTTATAACATCACGTGTTCTTCATTCGAGAAACATTTCTTTGACACTGACAATTATTTCTCTAAGAGTAGAAGGTGTTATGAATTAATGAAGTTATCGCACCTGCCCATTATACCCACGATTACACAGGTATATCAGTATCGAATACAACAGAAGCCAAATCACAAGACATCCTACGACTCGAGCGATCGGCCTCTCAGCAGCCGTCCAATGATAATGATCAAACCGGGAAGCGGAACCGCAGATCCGGAGCTCCGTGGATCCGTGCTTGCACCTATACGGCGCATGATAATGGGAGGGTCATTAGTAAACTATTATGCAGGAAACTATTATCGTGCGGATGAGCCGACGGACCGGCGCGGCGCGGGTGGACCCGATGCGACGAACGGAACCGCGGCGCCGCGTTACGGGAGCGTAATTTGAGGATTATGCCTGCTCGTATATTACCGTCCGAACAATGGCATGTCGCGTGTCACGTATAACTGACGTACAATCACGTACACGTAATCTGCGAGGATCTTCTGGAATCTCTGCGGCGGAATCCTCGGTCCCCCCTCCTTTGCAGCACCGAGAGTTTTCGCTTAAGCTTCGGGGGTAATGCGATATGATCCCGGGGGATTAACTTTACTAAAATTGGATGGTATTATTTAGTGCGACGTCGTGGCGACGGCTACCCCCGCCACCATCGACGCGGTGCACGCGTCGGAAGTTGCGGTTGGTTTTTTCGGTTTTCAGGATTTAAGAACTCGACGGGTGTATAGCGCCCTCTCGCCCCGGTTTAACGCGCTTCCACCGCCTCGCATCGACGAATGAATAAATCCGAGTTGGAACGACGGTGGAAGTCTGCGAGCGAGCGAAATTTTTATGGATACCTACCGGTATTAGTTGTACTCCGGGAGGAGGGAGAATCGACATCGTGGATGCTCGCCGGCTCTCGATCGCTGCGGGTAGTCCCCGTGCGGATTTATCGGAAAAATGGATAACGAAGAGTTGCGTCATTATGTAAGAGAAGTCAAACGGTAGATAAAAACATATACGGTAGCTTGACGGATTCTCGCACGTGAAGCTCAAAATTGAACGCGAGTACGCTTCGTGCTGACGTAAATGTCAAGGGGATCAGTTGGCAAGCGATCGTCCTCGCGAGACTTTTCGTCGAGTAACGCAACACGTATGGCTTATACGTAATACTTTCGTACGTACGCACATTGTTCCTTTCTTCCTCTCCCCCATAAAGCAGCAATACAGCCAGACGGTGAATCGCGTAACGCCTAAACAAAATTTCAACACGCCTCAGCTAATCCAATCAGCCGTTTCGGTGAATGAAACCATACCCCTACGTCGAACCGCTTTCATTAACGTCACCCGACCTTGGACGTTAGTACAAAAAGGTTTTCACTGTTGACGTCTCCTTCTGGAACGATAAATCTTCAGTATCGATGCTCGCGCGCGGCAATCGCGACCGCACGCCATCCGCGGCAAAGGCTACGAGAGGCAATTATCATTTATATTACCTAAGAAAGCCCATTTTGCCGAAAGATATCATGAATATTAAACGACCGCTCGAAGCGGTGCGCCACTTCATGCGGTCGATCCCCGACGAAGGAGGGGTGTGCGAGACGGCGTTACGTAGGTGGAGCGATCTAAGGACCGTACGTCTCGAGAGCTTTTTCTCTCAAAAATGAAAGTCAATCCCTACACAAATCCCTCGGTACAGAGCCCCTCTGCTCTCTCGCTATTCGAAAGAGAAACGTTGGTTGAAACTCCTCGCGCGGTACAATCGAGATACAGGATGTTCACCTTCAGTCTCCGAGAGTGGGTAGGTATTACAGTAAATCTAGATCCAATTTGTGCATGCGAATCCATAAGTTAAGTTGCTTGAGATGATTTATGGACCAATCGAAAGGAAAAAATCTCGCGAACAATATTCTGACGAGATAACAGAAAATTTGTGAATGCAAATTTGTTTATTTAACAAAAACGTGAAACAAATAAATTCACAAATTTCCTGTTCAGAAATCTCATCAGAATATTGTTCGCAAGATTTTTCCCTTTCGATTGGTCCATAAAATAATATCGTCTCAAGTAAATTAACCTGAGGCAAAAAATCTAAAATGACCGTTCTAAGAGCCTTTTTCGAGTTTGCCGCATATGCGAACCAATAATGATACCAGTTTGATCTTTAATTAATACACTGAAAAACAATTTTGCTTCATTCAACCATCGGTGAGTTTTAATACGGCAAAACTTACAATGTAATTGTGTTTCGAATAGATATTTACTTATTTCAACTTTAGTTTGGTTGCTTCAACTCTATTTATTTTTCCCTTATGGCATGGAAGCAATTGCACCGTGAGGTTCGCCGTATTCAACTGCACCGATAGTTGAATGAAATAAATTTGTTCAGTGCAGATGTGACCGCAGTGTCAACAGGGAAAGCCAACCGAGCCGCTAATTGGTTTGTGTATGCGCGCGAACACCCCGTGCAGCCGAGAAGAATGAGTCGTGAGAACCCCGAGAAAGAAAAAAATCCATTGTTTCGAGGCGAAGCCGCGCGCGCGCTCCTCGTTTCCTCCGCTTACCCTCGCGTGATCAAGACTGCCCCGCTTGATCCGCGTTCTCGAGCAATTCGGAAGTTGGCCGCACCGCGGTCACGTACGAGTCGTTCCACGAGCCGAGTGGGGTTTTGGAGTTCGACCACGTGATCATTTTTTCCCACCCTTCTCGACCCGTCGTCGCCGCGATATAATTAAATAAAGACGCGCGGAGAGGCAGAGGCGAGCCACCCTCCTCTGCCCCGGAGCACGCGACCTCGGGTATCACCGTCACCACCACCACCACCGGCGACTACGTCGTCGTCGCGTTCGCAGTTTCGAGAATCCGAGTTTTTCGCGTTCCCCCGGGGGCAAAAGCTTCTTCCTTTTTCGACTCTCCCCCCCCCCTCTCCTTCCCACTCGACTTTCTATCCCTCGCTGACTCGGCCCCCGTTTGCCGAAGCATCCACCGACGTCACTGGTCGCTGCACGTGTGTATACGTGTACATCCACGTGCGCGCACCCCCGTGTCGTGGGGGTGTACCTATCCCGACGTTTGCTCGTCGCCGCGCTACTTCTCGACCCCGGGCGATCTGCTGGAAGTAACTTGCTTTGACTTAAGTCTAAATGGAAGCGTCGAGAGAGACGGCGAGAGGGCGATGAAGAGGAGAAGACGACAGCGCGTGAACACACAGAGGGAGCATGCTGGAATGTATATGGCTGTAATAAAAAATTGTAAAGACCGAACACAGACCTATTGCCCCGGGCGAAAGCACGCATATAGTAGGTACATGGCTACGGCCTCCGCCCTCTCCAAAGTCCGTCGGCGCTCTTTTTAGCTCACCTTCGAGAAGGAAACGTTCCTTAAAAAATCTTCCCCCGACGAAAAACCGTCTCGGATTATAACGAGGAGGAGATTCGCACGTTTTCGCGCGATACCCTCTTTCCTCGCGTTTCTTTATTATACATAAACATTCCACTCGCCCCACTCGACTTCTCCCCCGAAAGCGGCGGCCGCGTCATTATGAATTCTCGGCCAGACTCTTTTTGCTCTCGCGCTACCCCCTTAACCGGCTTTCGGTATTCCGTTCCGAAATTAACTCGCAAAATCCGCGCGGGGGCCCTACCCCCGGCGCCGGTGTCGCGAAGTAGTCGCGTCGGCAAATATTTACACCCGACGTCGACGCGCACCGCGTGTAATCCCGGCTTAACGGTAGAACAACGAACACAGACTTTGGCGGCCCCGTAGAAATTGAACCGGTATACGCAGGTATTTTCTCGGTAAACCGATTAATGCGAGCGATCGCCCGCCCTCTGCGAGAGAGCGCGGCGCCGTCCGTCGCGCGCTCTGCTTGTGGGGAAATAAATACGGTCGGAAAGTCGGGGGGGGGGGGGGGCCGGCGCGAGCTTCAATTTCGCCAAACGATTTGCTATATTATGTGTTATCCAGTCTGCAATTGCCGTTCCGCGGATCTGTCTTCCGATAGCGAGCGCTATCGAGTGGGCGTCGTCGTCGTTGTCGTCTTGCCGCCAGGTCGCGCTATGACTCCTAGTAATACGATACGTTCGATCGAGGAATACGTGATTGCGGACGAGATGCTCGGATTCGCGTTCTCGTAAGCACGCGAGAGGGAGGGCGGATTTGAACGATCCCGCTGCAAAAAAGACGGCTGAAAAAATGGATACGCAAACTAATATCGGAGTCTGGCAATTTTTATCGAAGTCTACATTGGCTTAGGAACGATGTATATTTTTTATAACAATTTTAAAGCAGCCCGAGTACTCGATATTTCGTAAATTCCAATGTCGCTATTGAAGCTCCGTTCGCCGTGCATTATTTTTCATACAGAGAAGAAGAATTAGTAGGATCTACCTAAAATTACTTGCAGGGTCGTAAGTAATTATATATTTACACGAATTAAATCTTTTTTTCATTTATTCCACATGACTGTAAGAAAGAGATATTTGTTTAATATATTGAAAAATTTCATTTATAAAAAATTGTAGGCTTTCGCGGCCGTTCTCATTATAATTATAAGTATTACTACTCTCTTGGCTTCCGGGTGATAGCCGCACCAAAATTACTAATTTGCCGACGTCTCGCAAACATTGCAGTTTACTTCATCAGAGCTGACGACCTCCTGATACTCAGCAGGCCATCAGAAAATCATCAACCCTGGTGAATTGAACTGCAATATTTGGAAAACGTCGGCAGATTGGTAATATTGGACACGGCTGTCCCTCAGAAGGTAAGAGTAGTAATACTCCATAACTATTCTATAAACTTCTTTCATATAAACAAATAATTACTTATACGACCCCGTAGGTAATTTTCAGTAGATCCAACTAATTCTTCTTCTCTGTACACAGAGGCGAACAGAACGGGTGTATGTATATACATACGTAGATCTCTACGGTCCCACTCGCGAGTGTCCCGCCGGGACTACAGCCTCTCCGGTCCGATGACCGCTTCAAAATTTCCGGTTTTCTAATTCTCACCGTCCGTATACTCGCGCAGCTACGACGCCAGGTCGAACCCACCCCCACTACGCGTTCAACGGACCGCGGCGAGCTTTTAGCTTAAGAGCTCCCGCGAGGACAATAAACCACATTATAGAGGTTGGTACCTCGCATAAAACTAACTGGATAGCCGCTGCTAGGCTCGCCAAAAGTGAAAGCTCGGCGAATCGGCGAAAGCTCCGGCGGGCCTATCGCCCGGACGCCGTTTCGGGCACGATCCGCGCGGCGCGGTCGTTCTCGCACCGCAATTCAAGCCCCTTCCGATATCGCAGACGCCGCTCGTGGCATATATTCGCGGGCCACCCGAAAACATAATCGCGATGATAACGCGGCGTCCTCTCTCCCGTCCCCATAAATTTCTCCCACTTTTTCGACAACGCAGCGGCCTCTTTCACGCGCGTAACGAGCTGATTAAACTGCCCAATAAAGCGCGCGCGACTGGCTCGGCCGTGCTTTAAAGCCCGCGCCCGTGGTAGGTGCGCGCAACGTGGACGCAACCCCGGCAGCTTTTGTTTCTCCCTCCGCGGCGCCGAAGCTTTCGACGGCCGGGGTTGAATCGTTATTCGATAAATCGCGCACGCACCTTTACGGCGGCAGCGCGCCGTAAATTTCAGCGCCGCGTCCACCGCGGGGTATCTCTGTCGTTTGAATATCGATGGATGGACCCCAGGAGCCCCCCGGCGTGCCGTGTCTTTTCCGCCCTCTCCCGTCCGTCGCTTTTGCCGGTACCTTTTAAAACGGTAATCCCAGCTCCGCGCCACCCACCCCCTCGCCTTACACGCGCGCCCTTTCGCGTCGGGCCGCGGAGCGCGAACCTCGCTTTTTTTCAGGCTGTCGCGCGGAAGAGAGAGAGTATAACTCTTATCGCGCGATGTATCATGCACGCGTTGACCCGCGCGCACCGGAGGGCCGGAACTCGGTTGCCTTGTTTGCTCGTTACCTCCGGCCCGCGCCCTCCCGCGCTCGCCTACGAGTGTTTCGCGAGATTTATGTAGGCTGGAGGGGAATCGCGCCAAGTCCGCGGGGTGACAGTGTGCAGAGGGAGGAAGGATTAGTTTTACAAGTCCCGCGTACCTGTGTACCTACGTACGCGCGCGCCGGCCGGCCGAGCTCACGTCTCTCTCTCTCTCTCTCTCTCTCTCTCTCTCTCTCTCTCTCTCTCTCTCTCTCTCTCTCTCTCTCTCTCTCTCTCTCTCTCTCGCTCGTCCCGCGGTGGAAGAGGGCGAATCTTTATTGCGACCTCTTCTGTCGTTCTTGTCTATACGTACACACTCCCTTCCAAATTAGGGCTGTACTGCGGTTAACATAATTACTCGCGAGACGGCAACGGATAGAGTCAACGAGGGTGGTGTGCGTACATACAGCTGTAATTTGACGGAGTGTAAACCGAACGGAAAACCGTCTTAATACGAAATTTCGGAAAATTACGCACCTTCGTTGACATCCGGGGAGGTCTGCAGCCTACGCGAGCGAGTTCTTCTTTTCGCGAAAGAGTCAGGATCACGTACAGTGAGAGAAATAATTGACGGTGCCAAAAAAAAAAGAGTTTTTCTATGAAAAACATGATATAATTCCAGGATCAAGTCATGGTTTTCTTCATTCAAGAAAATATTTGATAGGCTCGAGTAATTATTTCTTTCGCGCAGAAAGAATTTCTTGTTCCAACGAAGGTACTCTTGTATCAAGAATAGATCATATGAGAAACTTACTCGTTAGGAAAGAAATTTAAATCACTATTATCTCATTATGCATGAACTTTTGGCTCCTATTTGCGTACTATTTTCTTGAAGATTATATTCTTATTTATAAAAATGTATTATGCCCATGTAGGCCAAAAGTTCATAAATAATGAGGTAATAGCGATTGAAATTTCTTTCCCGGCGAGTAAGTTTAGCCTCTCATAATATTATATATCGTTCAACCAAGAATCTGCATTCTTAAAAATGTGTAAGATCATGTGCTTTTAGTTCAAGATATATTTTTTTAATATTAGCAACTATTTCTCTCAGTGTATAATCAGTATGCGAGTACTTAACCGTTGCAGTCCATGATGCAGCTGTAGGAGATACAGCCAGCGTAATACGAGACCTCCACTACAATAGATAGACGTACATACATCACTTTATTTCACTCCTGTTTCAATTTACCAGCCGTAAAAGAGTTTCGGGCTCTTTCATCGTAAAAGTTTTTCTCGACGGCAGGAAGGAAATAAAAAGAAGCGGCTTTCCGTGATGGGAAGCCTCCCCCCAACGGCCTATACGCGGACTCCCCTCGACCATACCCTCGACTCGGGCGTCTAAACTCACCGATTTCATCCGACAAGAAGTCGAGGGCTGTATAGCGCCACGGCACTGTGTCGCGTGTCGTGTCAAGGAGAGTGGAGGGAGAGTTCGTTGCGATTTCAATTCCGCTGATCCCGTTCGTCAAGTGCGGTCGTCGCGGGATCGGGGGTAGTTTCGAGGCCTTCGCGAACGATTTCGGACACTTTTACCACCTTCGCGTTATTTCTCCGTTTTATCTCCCCCGCGACGGCGGTGTGGCAGCGGTGACGACTCTCGGCCACCGGTTGGCATTAAATTTTGATCGAACCGGACGTCGGTCGACGAACCGATACCGCGAGCTCGAAGGGTGACGAGGACTCTTCCTTCGCGGGTCTCCCGTCGTTTTCTTCGATGGGTCATTTCCTCATTTCACCCGCTTCTTTCCCCGCTCCGTCCGTCTTTCGAATGTATACGTTCTCGCACGTCGTTACGCGACTCGTGTTTCCGGCCGGTGTCGTGAGTGGAGTGCGAGATTTGTTCGCGAAAGTATCTAGTGAAAATTACATTGCGCGGAAGCTCTGAGCGCGAGATAATCGAGCTCCTACGTGCGAGGCCCACCTGAAATTCATCACAGTCGCTTGATTAGAGTTTATTTTGAATCGTTATACGTCAGATATTTACACTGATTCCATTTAATCCGAGGATAAATACCTAATGTCGATGAGCACGTGATCTTATCATACACAATATCAATCGCATAAAGAGTCTGGTCGAGAGAGGACCCGAAACACTGTACCGAGCGACGATTCCCGCGGGTCTCTTCTCAGGCGCGCACCTTTATCCCTCCAAGATCGCTGCGATTCCGATCGAGAACGAGCAATTACGGACTCCTGCATATAGCATGGCACGGGGATGGATTTAGCGATGGGTCAAAGAAAGCTATGCGTTTCGCGCGAGTGGAAAAACTCCGCCTATGACTAGCCGGGGTCGTGCGTGAGACGCGTTAATCGAAAGTTCACCGCGGCACATCGATACAGCGATTACGACTGCAATTGATCAAGAGTCCTTCCTCGTTTCTCTTCCGAACAATCGCACCGTTCCTTCCGTCTCGATCGGGACTCGACTTCTACTCCTATATTTCTGTAATCGTAAGAATTATAACGACAAAGAGTCACAGAATTACTCCCTCCGGAACGTTCGTACCGTCGAATCTCACGATCGGTCCGTCGTCGAAACGTAATTTCTCGGTTTCGCTTCGTCGGTCGCGCCCGACGGGAGGATGGGCGTGCGATCATCCCTCGCCGTCGACGCGACTCGACGTCGACGGCCGACGGAGTCCGTAATCCGCGGTATCCGCGAAAAAACTTTCGAAATATCCAATGTACATTGGCGAGCGAGACCCGAGGGACGAGAGTGGTTTGCCCCGCACGAGCCGAGTCGTCGGTTCGCTTCACGTGGGGTAGAGGCTCGTGAAACTCGGTATCCTCCAGCTGACGGTGGCCAGGAAAGAGACGAGAAAGTTGCTCGCCAAAATCGCCGGGCTCAGGTTCCTTCTGTCACCCCCGTGCATGGCCGCTGGCTTCTCCTCCTCTGCAATCGAAATTAGACACCCTTGAGGACCTTCGCCGGGAAGTTTCGCCGGGGACGAGTCGCGCGGCGGGACGTCGCGAGGGCCGCTGAATCGATTCTCTCCTCGCGGTATTTATATTTATGGGTCCCTGCGATGGGGTAGGGGCGAGGTAGGCTGAATGTGGTGTGCCACTTTTTTTTTAATAAAAAAGGAACGCGCTCGTCACCGCGTCGGTATCGATTAAAACTTCACTCGCCTTCGATCACGTGAACCATCACGTACGCCGGCTTGGCGTTGCTCGGCTTGCACGTGTAATTTCCCCCGTGCACCGGCTTCGTCTTCTCGACCACCAGGACGGAGCCGTTCTTCGTGTTCTCCACGTTGACCCCGGGCTCGGCGTCGTAGTTGATCATGCGACCCTGGCGGTACCAGAAGACGTAGACGGGCGGTTCGGTGGCCGACTTGAGCTGACACTCCAACCGGAGGCTGGAGCCTTGCTTGACGTGCAGATCCGGAGCGCCGGGTATCATCGCGTACGCCTCGATGATTCGGAGGCGTATGAAGTTCTGCTGAACCGGATGCGTGGCTACCTGCGGGAGTTAACGCGCGAACAAAATGAAACCGTGAAAAAATTCACCGCTCGATCTCGACTTCGCACTCAATCACGAGGCGCTTGACGGATCGGTGATTCAGCGGGAGCCGCGGTGAGCGCACGAATAATTCGAGACGCGACCGCTGCGCCGGTGAAATTCCGTAATACGAGCAGGCCTTTGGCAGCCGACGACCGCGAGATCTTTGCGCGAGCTGCGGGTTCTCGGGCGTTTACCCTCCGCGCGCTAGCGTCTATTTATCATACGCGGTATACGCTCTTCGGATAAAACTGACATTTTCCGGGGGCGTTGACCTTTGCGGCTTCCCACTGCCGCAGCGAGCGATGCTCTCGCGGTAAAGCGAGCTGAACGCTCGTAAAATGGAAATTTTATCAATAAATTGTTGAGCCCGGGACCTGACTTTCCAGAAGCTATACATTTGCATCGAATTGTTCATTCGATTCGAATCAGAGATAAACGCATCGTTCTAAACGTCGAAAAAATTCAATTCAAATTATGCTTCGCACTTTATCCGGGAATTATTAGACACGCGCGAAAGGAAAACCGAGTTTCTTCGCGGCACGACTTCCCGAGTGTAATTGCAGTAATTACACTCGTTACGAGCGCGCTGCTTTCAATACCTGACACTCGTAGACTCCGTCGTCCTCAAGGGTTACATAGCGTATGACGAGCGACCAGTCGGACGCCGAGGTCTTGATCATGAATCGAGTGTCCATCGAGTGCGTGGCGGTGCCCACGGTCAGCAAATATCTGTCCTTCCGTCGCACCCACGTGACCTGCAACACGCGAATGTTTCATCGAAGCGCGAATGGACGGACGAGGCTCTCGCGAGAAAATGAATAGCGGCGGCGCAAGAAAAAGAACGACAGCGAGCGAAACGGCGATGCGGAAAAACGGCTGAAACAGTGGAAAGTGAAAATGACGACCCGAGAGGCAAGAGAGCACTCGTACGGCGCGTCGCTGATTATTTCGCGCGTTCAATTAAAATTTCAATTGGCGGGCGCCGTCGCTTTTTCGCCGTACAATTTCTCTTGCTGAAAACGCGCGCGCTCGCGCGCAACCATGTGCATCCGCAGCACGCGAGGATAATGGCGGTCGCGCTCCGTATACACGGGAGTAAAACAATTAGACTATTTACGGCAAAAGCGCAAACGTTGTGCACGTACATAGGTCACGTGTGTAATGAGAGGCTTTGAGTCCTAATGAACATGCGTTACCGCAATTCGAGATGCCGCTGGCGGTGGAGCAGGCGCGCGTCCTAATTTTCGGTGCAACAAAATAGCAGTGTGCTCTCCCCCTCACCCCTATATCTCTCTCGCTCTCCCCCGGCCGTATTCACCTATTCCCCCGCCCGAACAGTATTCACCTATTCCTCCGCCCGCCGTCCTTCCTCCACTCTCGCGCCCTCGTAACCAACTCGTTCGACTGCACTCGAAAAGCCGGGGAAACTGCATTGTCACCGGCCAATTTATCCGAACGACGCATCGTCGATTCCGACGCTTTTTCGTTCCCGTCGCGCGGTACGGAACGTCGCGCCGGTCCGTCCTCCCTCCCACCCGGAAACCGCCGGTGGCTGTTATTTCCAGGCCGTGAAACATGTTTTCTTCCGGAAAACGAGGCTGATTGGCCCGGCGGACATGCTTACGAGGCGATATTTTCTCCCCGAGTCGTCGTGCGCGCATCTACGGCGAAATAGCGTGCGAGGGTGGAATTCTCCCGTGGTAACCGAGTGGCGGAAGCTTTCGAGGGCTTCGAAATTGGTCGCGGGAATGCTCGTTTAATCGTTAATCAAAACTACGCGGAGACATTCCAATTATGTCGAGAAGAACCCTTCTACTGGGATTTGAATAACGATCGAAAGAAAATCACGCCGGTGATGTATCGCTCGGCGATACGGGAAAATCGTGGGGAACGTAATGAAGGGAAAAAAGGAATCCGCGTCGAAACAGCCCCCGGAGTTTACGATACCGTGGGCGTCTCGCGGGCGTACGCGACTCCAACAGCGTCACCGCGGCGTCGTCGTTCTTCATTTCCTGTCGCCGCAAATCCTCCTCCCCCGGCGTGACGTCAAAGCTCGTTACATCGTCTCCCAAGTATACGCCGATATAATTAGGACGTTTTGTACGCAGGTAATATGTCTCGTGAAACCAATTCCCCGCAATATAACGTCCGCCTCGCCGCGGAGCTTGTAATCTGGGATAGCTCTAATCCCGGTCCCTGAAGAGAGACAGAGAGAGAGAGAGAGAGAGAGAGAGAGAGGTCCGTTCCGACCCCCGTGACGTCGAATCCAATATGACGTGCGCGCGTGTACAGCCCGAATTCGGGCAAAGTTTGCAGCCGGTATGCGAGTTTGCGTCAATCAACGCGAAGTTAGGGATTCGCTCGCCCGCGCGTCCCTCTGCAGCCGGGCTTTGGGCTCCGGGGCGCCCGCTGTCGGCTTGCGCATAACTTGGCACTCCCGAAGGAGCTCGCCGGGCGACGTCCGCGAAGTCGCGAGGTCGCTAACCCGTCGGCCGAATCTGCATCGGTGTCGGCGATTTCCTTCGACAATTCAAATGTTACACCGAGAGAAAACTGGGTAGAAAAATCAACCGCGATCGCAAGGTTGAATTTCCCTGGCAGCGCTACTACCATATTTATGATTCGACAGACTATGAATGCAGTCGAAATAACTTTTATCGCATAGTTGTAGCAACAATAAGGTCGTAGATTGTAATAGCCATGCGCCATTATTGAATTTGGTTTTAACATTAATTTTTTTATGGCAGATTCGAAAAATTTGGACATCATTATTTTCTCTGTATATTTTGTCATTTTTCATTTTACGCCTTATCAAAGCTGGAAAACGATATTTACAAATGCAGAGCTACGTCATACTTTAGTAAGACGCGCTTTCCCTCGCGCTTGTCGCTTGGCATAAGTGCGTCTATCTGCCTTTCCGTTGACGTCACAATCTAGCCGAGAGAAACGCACTTATACCTTTGCGAGTAATGATTTTTTCGAACCGTTTCTTTTTCGCGTGTTATCGAACTTATATACAGATTGCAAATTAAATTTAAAAGTACGAATGTTTTTATGCTAAAACCGAATTAACCACAAAAATAGATCAATGATATTACTGCACGGTAGTATCAACTATATTTAAACAAATATTGGGGAC
The DNA here is from genome assembly GCA_963678675.1 of Xiphydria camelus. Lineage (NCBI taxonomy): Eukaryota > Metazoa > Arthropoda > Insecta > Hymenoptera > Xiphydriidae > Xiphydria > Xiphydria camelus. The sequence goes on along the minus strand of OY783191.1, from coordinate 5,413,800 downwards.
ATTTATCAACCATATGCTGCAAGTTGATCTGGTTGCAGCAGTCCTGATCTCTTCCCGTGTAGAAATTGCTTGATCGGGCTCCTACAGGGCATGTCACACATTTTTAATTTGACCCTGTATAGGTACTATCAGGGCATCTACATCAGAATTATTGTGTCGGTAGCCTGACCAAGGGCCTAGTCAAGCATCGAAGTAATGCGTCATTCATGGCGTAGCCTTTAAAGGCCCCGACGAACATATTGGGACATATCCCATCGGGCACCTGCTAAGGTTCCCCATCATAGCGTCGTTAATATCAGGGAAGCTAATAGGTGCCCGATTACAGCCTTCAAAGATTTTCTACACGGGTTGTGTGTGTTACTCCAATCAGATTCTTCTCCGATTGTACCGCGGATAATCGACCCACGATTTTCAATTCCCACCATCCGCGAACCGAGTTTTATCTTCCATCCGCGCCCAGATTGAACGCGCGGTCATCGGGGAGCGGTTAGGCGCAACTGCGCCGCGGGATTCCCCGCGGAGCGGCCCATTAAATCGGGCGTTCCAGGGATTACGGGAGTAAGCGGGACTTTGTAGTCGCGGTACACGCGCGCGAGCTTAATTAGGAAACACGGCGGCTCTATCCCGTCCGACCCTCATTCTTAATCTCTCGAATGGGAATCGCCCGTGTATAGGAGCCGCGAGGGATTCTCTTCGACCGGCGGCGTCCGGCAATCGCGGAGAGGCTGGAAGGGCCACTTCCGGTATCTTATCGGGATCTTAACAAACCGCCGCGGAGGACCAGAGCGAGCCGCTTAGGCCATTACGATCGGGAAACGTCTCTCAATCTTCCCGGTATCCAGCGCATCGCGGCTTTTTCCAGAGCCACCCCTCGGGCTCTAACGAAGTTTCCTCTCTTCGCCGCTCCGCGCCACCACCTTTTTTTTCTCCCATTTCCTTTCATCCGAGCCCGCAAGAAAAGCGTACGACGTTCGCCGAACCGCTGTGCGGATGGCTGAGCATTCGAGAGAGCCGTCTCACCCTGATAATTACAAAACTTCATTCTACGACGTCCCCGATACGACCCTTTTGATCGTCCCTCGTTGGTACGGCGAGCGACGAGCGAACTCGAGTCCTCGATGGGGTGTAAGGTGGAGCGCGACGACGAAAAGTTTCGAACGGCGACGGAGACGACGTCGGGGAAGCTCGGTGGAGGGTGGTCGATTGCGGACGAGGACTAGACGGTAATGGTGCCGATCGGTAGAGTCTCCTGCATTTTTTTTCAACGCTACTAGCGGTAATTGAATTTTTAAGGGTGACTAACTCTCATGTCTCTCGATTCTACCTTCCCCGCGTGATATCCAATCACCAGACGACACTTGAAAGTCTGCGAGGTAAGGATTACGAAGCGCAACGATCCGCGTTGAAAGGAAGAAGTACTTCAGCTCCACGGTGCATACACGCTGCCAGTATTTAAGCTCCGGGTGATCCGCGATGTAAGTCTCTCTCCGCTGCGCGAACGAGGCAAGAAAGAGGCGTACAGCGGCGCGCCGATCACTCGCGTATTAGCGCGTACAAGACCGCCGAAGCTCTCCCTGGATGATAGCGACGGTGGAGCGTGGCTCTTCACGGGAGGTCGAACCCCTGAAAAGGTGGCAGCACCAGACTCTCGCCCGCTTCATTGGATCAATTGAATAAGAGTGCCACCGGCTTTACAGTCGGGGAGGACGGTCTCTCCTCTCTAAATTGACCTCGGTCGAGAATGAGATTGGTTTTTCGTAGGTGGGTATATACCCCGAAACCGTACTTGAGATCCCGATAGCTCCGGCTCGCGCTTAAAACCGCCCCTTCTCGACGGAGCTTACAGAAGGTCTTTAGGGCGGTTCCACCTGGTGTGCTTGGGATCTATCGTCTTTCCGCCGAGATCGGATTCTTTCCTTATTCCCTCCCCTCCTTTTCTTCCCTTCAACGCTCGCACACGTGCCGGATATATTATCCGACGCGACCACTTTCGCGTCCGCTCGAGCTCCCGTTCCCACATGCGGAAGTATTTACTCGCAGATCGTGCGACTGAATAGAATCGTGACATTAGGAGAACGTGGAGGATCATTGCTTTCGCACTACATTCGAAATCGTACTTTTTTTGGTACACCCGAGAAACGTCGCGAGATGAGGCGCATGTACACGGATACAGCGCCGAGAAAAATAATTTGATTAAAATGACGAAACGGATCTGGTTAAATATATTTGGTTACTTTAAACAAAATACTAGTAAGTTTAACCAAATATTTAGTTATTCTAACTAGATATCTAGTTAATCTAGCCAGAAAATGGTCAGTCTAACCAGACAGATGGAGGATCCATGGTCCACCAGACGGTTTAGTCATGGCCTCCGAGATTTTTGTTAAATTGACCAGGTTAATTTTCTAGAGAGACTTCGGCCGAGAGAGACGGTGATGTTTATCATTTAGAAAGTAAAATTCCTCGGTCGCTGAATACCGCGAGCATGCACTTAGAAAAATAATTAGAGGCTTGTTTTTTCGTTGCTTTCACTTTTCAGAAAGTTATCAGAAAGTTTAAGAAAGAAACAGGTAGAAATGTGCTACCAATTCTTGCACATCTTCAAGTGTATGTGTAAGAATTGGTAATATTGCCCTACATTTTCTTACACTTTATGATAGCTGTAGATATACTATAGCGTGGAGAAATGAGTGTAAAAAGTGTAAATAGTTGAGCCAAATATCAAGTTACTCCAACAAAATAATTAACCATTCCAACTAAACATTTAGTTACCCTAACCAAGAAGTGGTCACTAACCGAACAGATGGAAGATCCAAATTTCACCAAACAATTTGTTCATCGTCTTCGAGATTTTGGTTAAATTGACCAAGATATTTTTCTCAGTGTACCTCTAATAATAGTCTTCCAATTTCATTACACTTGCGTACGCGCCTATTATTATCGGAGAGAGAGAGAGAGAGAGAGAGAGAGAGAGAGAGAATCGTCATTTTATCCCACTCTACACGAGATCTAATTTCATCGCCATCCGAGCTGCAGCGTCGCGAACCGAAACGAAATGGTTTCCGATTGCAATTTCGCGCGGACTGTTTAATGGCGATGCAGCGGCAAGGGGCGGTACGTTCCCGGTGTCATCCCCCCGTTGCAATAAAAATTCGGAATGCTTCGTCGAAACAATGAGAGCGAGGCCAGCGGGGGCGTCTCGAAAAGCGACGGGGGTGGATGGGGGCCGAGCAGTCCCGCTGGCAGCACTTAATTTCCTGAAACGCTCCCGCGAGACGTCTGTTCGTACAGTTTCATTTCTTAACAATTCCATCCCTCCTCCATCATCCGTGCGTCAAGATTTTCTCCCATTGTGCTCGCTCATTTTACCGTTTATTTACCCGCAGCCAGGTGTGTTGGGGTATACGGGAAACATCCTTCCAGAGATCCCGCATTAAGGTTTTCGTTCAACAATGCTCCGCGGGATTCGTCCCACCCCGCGCGCCGCTTCCCATCCAGCCCGGGCACCCTCGCGTTAGGGGGGCACAATTTTGCAACTCAACAATTTCGGGCCTCGTAACCAGACTCCGTAGCAATAACCGTTATCATCGTTCCGCGGCTTTCCCCGCCGCCGCTTTCGTCAGCCTCTTGTGGCGGCTTTGACTCGGTAGTCAAAGCTGTGGAAGCTCTTCGAGCAGGAGTACGTCTTCCCGTCGTTTCGCTCCGCTCGTGGATTAATCCCGCGTTGGAACGTTTCATTTTTCCGTAGTCGTTATTATTCGGCAAAATCCCGCGACCAATTTTAGCCGCAGCTGGTCCTGGGGCGCGCGGGGAAGATCATTCGTTTCCACTATCATCGCCGACGTAAAAGATGGGAGAATTCGGCGCGCCTTGTTAAAGGGGAATAGGTTTAATTTCATTAAGGTTTAATTGAAGAGTACCTCGGGGACCGAGCAGCTTCCTCCTCTTCCTTACCCTGATAAAACCCGACGAGGATGAAGGATTAAATGGAATGTGTACGGTGTTCCTACTTGACCTCTCGACCGTGATTAGCAGTTTCCGCTGACGGCGATTAATCACCGCCCCACCGCGAGGCGTACTCCGTTCTCCCAAACATCGGAAATACCGCGACAATTAATTTTCTCCCAGTGTTTTTGGACTCGTCGCGCCTACCGTTACTCGCGTACAGAGCGCTTCCGTCCTTCGCATCGCCAACGCGACTTCGCGGTTCGCCGACGATGTTCAACGCGTAGGTGGCAGCGTCGAACGGGGAAAATTTCAATCGCGTTTCCCGAACAATCTCCGCCGTGAAAACGAAATTCGAAGATTCAACCGCGAGCTTTGCTCGCTCGAAAGGAGAAACGATTTGCCATTGTTTTTCAAAATCGATATCGCATCGCCCGCAGCACCTCTCGCGCCCGTTTCTCTCGCCCCTCTCGACCGCCCCCCTCTACACTCGCTCGCTTCCCTCCCCCGTTCTGGCGGCTCTGTTTCTCCACCACGCAAACCCTTCGTCGACCCTCGTAACGCAAGACGCAGATGAATTCATCTTTTATTCATGTTTCCCCGAATGTGGAAGGTTCCACTGCGTCGCTGGTGTGTTCTTTGGTACACCAACCGGGGTTTTCAGGTAAGAGTGCTTATATTTATGACGACTCGCGCGCTGTATATCCGCGGCTCAGACGCCCACTCTGTTCCTTATTTATACGGTCGCGATTTTTCACTTCTCCCCGCCGCGCGCCGCTTCGACACACCGTCGACCGGAGCTAAATCCCCGTCCTCTCTCGCAATTCCGGCGTGCCGTTTACGGGGGCTCTCGAAAAAGGAGGGAGCGAGATTCGCGAAGTATTATACATTAGATGAGATCTCCTCGGAGAGTCTGCGTGTGATTACTTCGAAAACACTTCACCGCGGATAAACCCATCGAGAAAAAGGTGCCAGTGGTCCGGTCCCGAAGTCGACAGACGAGCCGAATCGAATCTGCAGTTTTCCCCCGCCCCGGCAATCGTCATCTGCAGCTAAATCCTCGTCCTTTCGTAATGTCGACGTGCTGTATTTGGGGCCCCCGAAAAAGGAGGGGGTGGGATGCGCGGAATATTATTACATACATCAAATGGGATCTCGTCCGAGAGTCTGCGTGCCATTACTTCGAAAATACTTCACCGCGGCTGGACTCGTCGAGAAAAAGGTGCCAGTAGGTCCATCCCGAAGTCGACAGACGGGCCGAATCGAATCTGCAGTTTCCCCTTGTCCCGGCAATCGTCGTCAGCAGCCCGAACGGGGGTCCTTTTCAATTCTGCCTACGCTCTAAAATCCGGGCGAGAGTGAATTCAGCCGAGATAGCGAGAGGGCTCTATTTTACACCGTTGGACTTTTCTCCGCGATTCCGACTCGCGTCGTCCTCGAAGAATTCGACTGGTTCGCGGCGTGACCCAGATCCACCGTGCCCACCGAGCGCTGCACGCTCGAATCTTGCCACGTACCCCCGTCCACACCACGTCGACGGGGAACCGATATATGGTACGTGAACGACGCCACGTTCCGCCCCTCTCGAAATCTCTCTTCGCGCCGATATATCGGTTTAACGCCAAGCACTGTGCCCCGGTGCGAAATAAAGTATTCAAAAATATTCCCGCGCGCACGGAAGGACGACGAGGCAGGGCGAGAGCAGAGCGGAAGGCGTCGCGGTGAAAATACGAGATTCAAAATGCGAATCAATTGAAGCCTCGCCGTACCGCGGTCCCGCGCCGCCGGCTGTTGCGGGATAAAATTTCAGATTCCCATTCGGCGCCGGAGGCGGGGGAGGAGCGAGCGCTTCTTCCCGCGAATAATCAGCATAAATCTTGAAAAGTCGTAACAAACAGGCGGCCGAGCGGCATTCGGATCAGCCCATCGCGAGCAGACGTGTCCAAATTGGATTATCGATTTTCGAGGTGAGCCACTCTCGCGTGGGCATCGGAGGTGCGAGCGGGGGTGGAAGACTGGCGGGTGTAGCCGCGCGCGCGGTCGCCGCGGGGCGGTGGGACGCCGGGAAAGAGAGAGTGATAGACGCTTTTCGGAGAGGGGTGGGTATACGCACCCCGATCTGCCTGCTTCCCCCGCCCGCTTATACCCACGCAAGGTTGCACGTCCGGGATGTGTTGCCCCATCGCGCGTTATACCCGAAAAGCCCATTTGCCGCGGAAGCGCGTGAACGCTAACGCACCCTTTCTCTCGGCAGTCCCCGCAACCCCGCTCGCGGTATCTCTCGCGAGGAATTCATAAAGGAAGTGAGACTAAATCGAGTTGGAAGGTTCCTTCGAGATAAGAGTAACGAAGGGCGCGCGCGCGCGCGCACGCCCCCGCTGCAGGCCAAAAAGAAATAAAGGATAGCAGTGAGGAAAGGGGTGACCCCGAAGCGTGATCCGACGCGCGGCGAACGCGTGAAATCGAAACAATGCCTCGCGACTGTTTCGCGGACATCGTTCGCTTTTTGTTTAATTGTCGGTCGCGAGGGAAGGATAACGCGTCGAGCGAACGAACCCCAGGGTTGGGCGCGGATTTGCGCGAACAATAGTATCGCGCGCGTGTACGCGATGAATGATAAGAGGAGCGGGAGGGCGAGGGAACGCGCTTGGATCGGCAGGCGGTTCTATAGACGTCTACCTATTTATCTCGCGATAACGGGGTTCGCTCGTGTGCACCGAGGGGTGCTTAAATATGGGTACTCTCTCTTACGATGCCAGCCCCGGGATCGGTGATCTTGCAGGGCAGAATGGCGGTGCCGCCGGTTTGAGCGAAGACCTCTTGCTTGATCGGAACGTCCAGGGCCTCTTCATTTTTGTCCCTCGGTTCGTTTAACGACACGGTCAGATGATTGGTACTCGCGTCCCGCTGGTGCTTCGCTTGGCTCTCTGCGACGAGAAGAAATCACGAGGCGAATTACCGTCACTGCTCGAAGTAGCGAAGCAGAGCGAACCGGTACACTGTGTTCGAAGGATTTAGTTATAATTGACTTATTTCTCGCATTCCAGCAGGTCCACTCAAAATTTTGTGTTAACCAAGGGCCTTTTGTTACAGAGTTGCTTATATGTATAAAATGTTAATCGCGTTTAACATAAAGATTTACATACGAGAATGTTACTTTAACCGAATTACTGTGTCATTGTATAATAACTATTATTTTTAATTGAAATTACTTTGATGGTGTGTTATTTTTGCACACAATTATTATGTGAATTCAATCATAATATTACTGTGACTGACAGTAACGGAGATGACTGTGAAAATATGTAACTATGACATAATCATTTCGTCATTTTGACTATGACTATAAATCAAGAAGTGCTTTACAAATGTACGGAAATTGACGAAGTGCAGTCAACTTAAAAGAAATGTTAATTCGACATTCCAGATTAACTGCTGAATAAAGGCAACCATTTTCTTTTCAGTGAATTTAACTGTTTGTCTACTACTACCACCACATTCAGTTTGTCGAATTTGACACACACACACACACACACATATATATAGCTTAATTGACATATTTTTTATGTTGCTTTAGACACCAATTTTTACGTTAAACTTACATAAAAAAGATGTTAAATTGACTAATGAACATACATTTCCACACTTGTTTTTAATAAGAAATGAATTATATTATAAAAGTGTATAATCTGGCTTTAACGACACACTAAAAGTGTTAAAGTTAAAATTCTGGAATTAAAATAGACGTGTTTAGTTAAAATGATATACTCGAATATGCCACATTTTTAACATAAAACTTTTAATTTACGGTATTTTTGACACTCATTTTGCGGATTTCGAACGATGTATAACGTAAAGAAAGACCTGTTTTACTGAGCGCTCGGATATATGTAATTCCTGCCATACCCCTTATATATCCATCAGCTTCTCTTTTCTCAGTTCCGCGACGAGAGGAATCCGGAAGCATTTCCGTCCATTTCCCGTAGAGGGAACGAGGTTTGCGACGTCAAAGGCTTGGCGTGGGGAAAAGGAGAAGAGAGAGAGAGAGAGAGAAGTTGAGTACCACCGTCGCTGCACGCTTGGTGGAATGATTTGAAATTTATTTACTCGAGTATGAACCTTCAGAGGAATTTATACTCGCGCATCGAACAGGTGTCGCGTCCCGATGCAGACGTTTTTCGCGGAATTCTTCGCGGTGGAAATTCTTCAGGGGACGGCAAGAGGTCGTTTGGCCTACGCGTACGTAGGAGCGATCCTCGGGAGGGCGGAGGTGTCCCTTTTCAAATTAACGCGACCACCATTGCGACGATAACGTAGGTGGGTATAACTCGGTGTGTCTACATAGTTAAGTGAATAACTTAGACTCGACAATTACAAGGGTCTGGTCATGTTTAGTTCCACCCTCTTACGGGAACATTTACGTCTAAACTCTCGGGCCGGCACCTCTCACCCCCGGATCACTCGTCTTGCCTCTTCTCCTCCCCCGCTTCCACTCGCGAGCTCGAGAGAAGCGGCGAGCGAGTCTCCGACGGCAGACACGGCGGTGTCCGCCGTTGCGTTCACGCGCACGAAGGTGGGCGTGGTTGATTTTTCCCCGACAACCTCCAATTAAAAGATAATAAGGGTAATAGAGGCGCGTCTTCATTACCCCGTCCCACGGTTAACGAGCAAACACTTGACTATGCACGAAACTCTCTCTCCTACTTACAATTAATTAAATCCCCTCTCCCCCCAACGGACTCCGCTCGACCCGTAACCACCTCGTTATGTTCGCCCGGCCAAAATACACACCGCGCGTACTGCGGGGAATCCGGAAAATCGCGAAAAGTAGGTGGATAGGCGGGCTACCCACGGCGCGCCACTCACATTCCGGGGGATGCATATTTATACGCGCGCGGAGCTTTTATCGAGTTTCCGCATGCGGGTTACGCGTGAAAATTAGTTGGCGCAGCGGCGCTGCGTCCGTATGGGTATAATGGCGTGGGTGGGATTTTCCGCGTCGACTTCTTTTTATTCAATAAAATTGATGAACATCGGCACCCCACCCGCGCTTCTGCCCTTCGCCGCGGCATCAATACCGGTTACGAGCGTCCGCGCGCGCGCTCCCAGGTATTCTCTCGTTTCGGATTATCGTCCGCTTTTTACGAGGTCAGGACGCGCAGTGATACGCGGCTTTTCAACGGAGGCAGCTTTTTGATAACCCAATATATCGCGAAGCTCGCTCCGTCGCTCCCTCCGCCGCCGCTCCCGCCGGCCCCGTCTCAGTTTCGAATCTCATCCGCGAGGACGTATACGTGGGGACACATATAAGCTCATAAATCCGCGAGCCGCTTTATGAATTTCCCTTCCGTCGCGCGAAGAAATTTCAAATTACGCGGATCCATTATACCGCACTCGTCGGGTTGCGCGTACACCCGCGCGCGCTTGCGGTGTCTCGAACGTACTTTTCGCGCCGAAGACAGCTTGAAAAATTATGCAAAAGCGAGCGCGGCGGTGGTGGGAAACGGGGAGCGGAGGGAGGGAGGGAAGAATAACGGTCGCTTGGAAAAATGTGTTATCGCCGCGCCAACCGTCGCGAGAGTGGTACCCCAGAACTATCGTCTGGTCGGTTAATAACGAGAGAAAAGTTCCCGGGGGTTTGAATGGTACGATGTAGGAAATTACCAGTCGAGCCAATTAAGCGCTTTCTTGCCAGACACGAGAAGGCGAGGGAGCTCGAGACGCGTATGCATACGACTGTTGCACGCGAGAGGAATCTGGATTTTTATACGGAGAAAAAAAAACGTACGAACCACACAGTTTGACTAGCATAAACTACGATTTCGAGCCCAGGAAGCTTTATAGAATTATACAGTTAGTAGGTAGGGTAGAGTGGAGCTAAGAGTGCCATGGGGTACAAAGTAGCATTCGGCTAGTCTTAAAAAATATTTGATTACTTGATGATTGCGTCACATACTTATAGATAATATCCGTATGCGACGGCTATTAGAGAACCCTGATTGCGAATAAATGAAATATTTTATGTATGAAAATCTATTAAATGACATTTTTTGTCTCCGGCACTTGTAACACCATTCTACACTATTTTGCCTAGGGAACCGAAAGAAATTGTTGTGTAAATAGATTTTATATACCGTATGTCTGACGGCAAGCGCAACAGGAGCTGTGACCTGAAAATTTGACTTCGGCAGTGTTTGGAGGATGCTCGAGTCACTCATAAACGCTGCTCGCGCAGCGTAAGGGCAAAAAGTGTCAAAATGTCTGATTTCTCGATAGCTGTCAATTATTTCTTATTTGTGAGTGACTTGAGCACCCTCCAAACACTGCCGAAGTCAAATTTTAGGTTACAGCTCCTGTTGCGCTTGCCGTCAGACATACGGTATATATATATGGTTAACCCTTTAAGTTGTACTGGGAGAATAGGAAAACTAATACTAGGTATACAATATAAATGTAAATTCTAATACACATGAAAAAATAATATAAATAAGTAAGTATTTATAATTTTCAAAAATATGAAAACAATTTTTTCATGGCAAGAAATATTATATACATAAAAAGAGTTCATATAATGTGTTTTAAAATGTGTCCCAGTCTTCTGCCACTTAGGGCCGGTTTTACCAACAGGTATAAACGCGGTATAGCGCTATACTGAGAATAACCATAAGGCTTATTGCTGGTTATATTCTCAGTATAGCGCTATACCGCGTTTATACCGTGTTGGTAAAACCGACCCTTAAAGGGTTAAATTAGTACCTGTGTACAGTTGTAAATAATAAATACAAATATGTTCTCTGTACAAATTCTTGAAAATAAACTCGAGTATCAGTGCCACTGGATGAAACTGTAAAAATTGCTGATTTCTTTCTTTCCGTGTACCCTCTTTACACGATAGCTCTCTTTTCGGTAGAAAGGAGCGATTGTCTATTTTAGGATATCGATCTCCCAAAGAAAACGGAAGTAAATAGCTAATGTAAACCGAGTCTCCATATATTATAAATTGCTATTGATGCGGAAGGATTAATAGCAGTCGTCAACTCCCGTATATTCGCGGATCCGAATATAAGTGCACCTAGCGCGAATGAATAAATTATCGTCGTGCGAGACCTCGAGTCGCTTGTATAGCTGTATCCAGGGTATGAGCCCCGAGCGCATGATAGAGACATCGTATGGAGTAAAACTAGCTCGCGAGTAGAACCTACAGTTAAGTTAGAGGTACGTTCCACCGTGATACCGGTGTACGTTGATGGATGCATACATAATGCGCTACGTAGAGACGCGCGGCATATCTGTAATTGGGAGATACGGCGAGAAAGGCAACTCGAGGGTTTACAGATCCGCGTACAGGGTGTGCGCGACTTACCGGTGAAGTAAAGGTGCACCTCGAATCCGAGAGCCACCAGAATTAAGAGCACCCTCATTTCGGAGATTTTCCTCTGGTTTTCCGGCTCAGATTCTCATGCCGCGGGTCGTGTCTGTAAGAAGAAAGAAGTACTTCTTCATTTACTGCTGGTGTGCCATTAAATACCGATTCGAGAGTAGGATAGAAATTTCAGTCGATGGAAATAAATTTCATTCTACGCGTTAAAAAAATGTTGTATTTTTAACAGACTATTATATAAAGCTTTCTTCGAATACGTGATTAGAAAAATTAATACACCCCGGAATCATGGAAATTAATATATTTTATTACGAAAATGCCCTTCTAAATTTCATAACAGAGTACATATGTATATTAATTTTTATAATCATGTATTGGATGAAAGCTTTATATACAATTATATTAAATTTAATACAAATTTTTGTACAGTGTATACAGCGGATATACCAGAGTGATCATGTACGCGTGTAACTCGTAATATAACCTCATAGCATCGACTATTCAAGTTTTCATCCACATCGCAAATATTTTTTGGTCAGGAGATACGCTTGATTATCTAAAGTGCACGACACGAACGCCGAGGTTCGACATTTCTTGGTGACCAAACGGAACATCGCAGTCGAAGTAATCATTCCCCGAGTAGAAATGGAGCATCCATCGTCAGAGGGATGCATTTCAAAGGGTATCGCTCGTAACCCTGTCGAATTTCACAAAGTTCTCGTCTTTGGATTTACTCAGACGACACGGGTGCTTCTCGAGTAAATCGACCGAATGGAAGTGCGGTCCGAAGTGCCGAGTTCCGGCGCGCTGAATCCTCGTCGCGACGCCGGGTGGTGCGCCAGAATCTCCGACGTTTAAACCGGTGGAAAATTGGGAAAAGACGTTTCCACGCGTGTACATCGCGCGACGGAGCGCCCGATCGCGGCGGCACGGGGGTTGGAGTGCTCCTAAAGGTGCCGGTAAACACGCGGGGTTCGGCGAGTCCCGAGCAATGCTCGCCGATGTCAACGAGGCTTTAAGCGAAAGCTCGGCGAATGCCGCGTGTGTACACGGGTTGCTCGCTGTTTGCCGATGGCCAAATGTATTGTTCGCTTGGTTTCCGTTATCAAACAGGGTGGGTAGACACTCGGTACTCGGCGAACACCGAGCGACTGCTCGGCGAATCCCGAGTGTGTACACGGGTTGCTCGCTACTCGCCGATGGCCGAATGTCGTGCTCGTCCAAGTATTCGCCGTTCCCGTAGTTTGTCGGTCTTTCGTGGCACATCAAAGGAGACGAGCAGTCGTAAACACACCCCACTTCATTATAATCGCAAATCTAGAGTTAATCCCACCGTCGGTCACAATAACAAGGCAGGCGGTCTGTATCCTAACTACTAATGAGTTCGCAGTCCCCCACCTTTCCCGAGTCGGACGAATGGTAATGAACCGTTTCTCGCAATACCCATTCAAATAGATACTGCTATTGATGATACAGCATTGATTTTTTAAAAAGTTGGAGCATACGTGCAGAGAAATTGAACAGGTTGCAGTTTGTTTTGAGAAGAAAAAAAATCTTTGCAGTCGGCCGGGATTTTGGTTGAAGGACTTGATATAACAATTTTCTTCAGTTTCGTTCCTTTCGATCATATGCAGTGCGGGTCATTCCATACCAAATCGGACACTTTTTGGAGTAACATTTCGGATTTTGCTCAAATTTGGATATATTGTAGTCTTTGTCGATGTTTAACCGTATCTCGAAGAATTTTTCAAAATTTTGAAAATTGTTGGTTTTACAGCCACTTGAAAAATAACGCTGCTTTTTTTTCATTAAATTATAATTATCAAACCGGTTGTCGGCTGAGAATAATCTTTTGGGTACTAAAAGTGAAAGAGTTGAAAAACCAGAGAAAAATTGCATCGATCAAAAAAAAAAATTTTTTAATAATTTTATTTGCACTTGATTTAAACAAATGACGTATTTTCATAGCTGGCCACTTTTTAAAAATCTGAAAAAAAGCAAGCATATACTTTGATATCCTCTCCTTAACGACAAACAAACAAAAATAACGACACTTTAAAATTGACGACACAAAAATTAATTGAAGTTGACGCCGCGTCGGAATTGGCACGTCGGTCCCGCCACCAGCCAACGGTCGGTGGGTTTGACTGGCTTGGCGACACGCTAGCGGTGGGGCCGACGCGGCGAGGCCGACGCGGCGTCAACTTCAATTAATTTTTGTGTCGTCAATTTTAAAGTGTCGTTATTTTTGTTTATTTGTCGTTAAAGAGAGGATATCAAAGTATATGCTTGCTTTTTTTTCAGATTTTTAAAAAGTGGCCAGCTATGAAAATACGTCATTTGTTTAAATCAATTGCAAATAAAATTATTTAAAAAAGTTTTTTTTTGATCGATGCAATTTTTCTCTGATTTTTCAACTCTTTCACTTTTAGTACCCAGAAGATTATTCTCAGCCGACAACCAGTTTGATAATTATAATCCTCTTCAAGGAAAGATTGACGGGGCTGCAAGCTCAATAACAGCCTAGATTCATCGAAACATACCACTCGTCTCGCCATTGCGACGGATGGCGGGATTAACTCTAAATTTAATTATCGCGATAATAATGAACGGTAAGAACCGATATAGACGTCCGCTTAAGGTGCGATGGAACACTGCTATTATAAAAGTTGAAAAAATGTACTTGTAATATTACATCGATGCGTATGGGAATAACGTTCAGTTATAACTAAAGAAGCACTGTGTAAACGCTGCATCCGAAGTATTCGTTCAGGATGCTCTCTCGACTTTTGCAAATAACTCCCAAACTCACATGCATTTTAAGAACATTGAAGAAGTTTGCATTTATTTATAAGCCTCAGGTAAGAACCGACCTTCCGAGTTCAGACTACTCGGTCTTCGCCGGGTAGAGCTGTCCCTCGGTGGTCACCGAGCGGTCGCTCGGTATTCGCCAAAATCCGAATGTTCGGGCTCGACCTTAAAGCCTCGTTGACATCGGCGAGCATTGCTCGGGACTCGCCGAACCCCGCGTGTTTACCGGCACCTTAACGCGATATTAACCGTTCTCCACAAAGACAAAAACCGCCGAGTGTTTTTCCAGGGCGAGAGATATACCTTCTTACCGCCCTTTTTTTCCAGCCGAAGGACCGCAATCGATACACGCGGTCCGTCGAGGGGAGCCGCCTTTAGACCCCTTCCGCGACTGTCCCTTTACTCTCCCTTGCTCTCGCGCAACCCCTCGCCCGCGCTCTCGTCTGTCAAAGAAAAAAGAGGAGCCGGAAATGGGGGAATCGGGGTGGGCGAAGCACGGGTAGGTGCTCTAGGTGCTTCGTAGAAAAAACATTGCGGCCCTAAACACCGGGTCCTTTCCTCGAAAGGGACGCGCGAACGCCCCAAAGGAGATTTCCGGGAGGAAGAAAAGGTCGATCCCTGTTGATACGTTGGTATAAATATTCCGAAACCCGATCGTCCTTGGGATATGCGTTCGCGGCCGACGTCCCTTATGGAGATTACGGCAGGGTCACCCCGACTGGCTGTGACCCCCCACGTTTTCCCGCCGAACAGGTGACTCCACGCGTGGGACGTAAGTGAAGGCTTCGCGCGGTCGATGTAATAAGACGCGGCGAAAGAAAGAAGAAGGGGATGTGGGAGAGTAATATACCTACTCCCCGCGAAGTACTAAATTACTATCCATAACGGCGCTATAAAACGGTACCGATTACAGTAGGCTCTCGGATACTCGCCTCTATCTATTCCGGAGCCTATATCTGTACCTCTCTCTCAGAGCCAGACTATGCTAAGTCCATAGTCTTAACATAGGACTTAGCATAGTCTGGCTCTGAGGTACAGATATAGTCCCCCGGGAGTAGCTAACTATCGCGTATACGTAATTGCAAGCGATCCGAGATGTAAGAGAGTGGAATAGCGAAGAACGAGGGAATAATTTAAAAGTAACGCGAGCGGGGAAGAGACGGCTCGACAATTATGCAGAATGTAAAAGTGGAGCGGTTGTATCGTATCGCGAGAATAAAGGGCCGCCGGCACACAGAAGTTGTAGTCTAGCGCTTGCTTAAATAAAATAAAATTAAATTACATTTTACACGGAGTTTGTAACGAATGCGTTTCATTAGTGTTCTTAGTTACGTATTCCGCGAATAGCGTCGAGTAGACGGAAAGTTGGATGGCTTTGTTTTCAGCTTCGTAAAATACGACGACGCGTGCGCGGAACGAATACAGGGTGAATCATTGAATCTGCGAGGTAGCAAACAAGGTATACGATTTTGTGGAACTGTAGACGACGAGCGTTATCGTTGATTGGTCGTAGTGAGTAGGAGAAGTTAAGCAGGATTGGCAACTGCCAATGATGAAATTCTTCAATCAGATAAGTACGCCTGATTCTTACCAGATTTCACTTTAGGTCTGGTTCGAATCAGGAGTACCTACTTCAGTTTAAGAGTTTCATCGTTACAGTTGCCGATCCTGACTAACCCCTCCTACCCACCACGGCCTATCAACGATGACACTCTACGTTCCATAAATCGTATACACCACAATATTGCTATATCGCAGATCCAATAATTCACCCTGTATCACGTGAGGCTAAACCTACTCGCCAGGAAAGAAACTTCAATCACTATTATCTCATTATCTATGAGTTGTTCGCCTATATCGATATAAACCTTTATTATAGATAAAAACGTTATCGTCAAAAAAGTATTACGCAAATATCAGCCAAAATCTCATAGATAATGAAATAATAATGTTGAAGTTTTTTTCCTGGCGAATAAATCTCGCCTCATATGGTATACACGATATATATTTATGCGTGGGCGAGAAAGTACAGACGATATACACTCGCTCTCTCTCACTGTTCGCCCCTCCATGACGCGTTATAATTCCCATCCGGACCTCAAATTTGTGAGAGACAAGCGAGCCGGTAAAACAATTTCCTCGAATAAACAGTCATGCATTAAAGTCTGACGTTTTTGTACACTCTCCGTGTACCTATTTGAGGAGGTCAATGAGCGCGCCCAGGCCCAGGTTCAGTTCTCCGCCGGGTGAAATCGATGTAGCAGTTGCCCCGCGCTTCTCTAAAGTCTCTAATGGTATATTACTTTCTGGAATGTCACGCGATCTCTTTCCTTTTT
The DNA here is from genome assembly GCA_963678675.1 of Xiphydria camelus. Classification (NCBI taxonomy): domain Eukaryota; kingdom Metazoa; phylum Arthropoda; class Insecta; order Hymenoptera; family Xiphydriidae; genus Xiphydria; species Xiphydria camelus. Next base: position 5,397,327 of record OY783191.1, on the reverse strand, counting down.
CTCCCTCGCTCCGCGTTCGCCTCGCCTCGTCGTCCCGCGGGCGAGTTCAAATCTAAGAGATTTTCGCAGAGCTGAAACGTCGTGGACGGCTGCACGGGAAACCTTTCTCTCGTGCCGCGGCACGGCCGAAAATCGAAACGAGCCACACACATACATCTAGATTAAATTTATTTCCCGCTACATGCGGGACGTGAAATCGCGAGGATCGTCGGAACGAAAAGTGCATTCGGGTAATGAAGAAACAAGACGGACGTGTCCCTCCAATCGTATATAATAGGTCGACAAATCGAGCCACATTCATTGCCGCGTACCGCGACCTCCCGATGAATGAATCGCAAAAAGTGATGCATCCAACATTCCCGCTCTATCCCACAATAGCCTCGGGTCACGCTCCTGGCGAGCCGAACATTTGCACCGTTCCCCCGCGTGCATCTCTGTTCGGGAGCTCCGCGGAGGGAAGCTTTTATTGGAATTTTTCATCGCGTTGTGTGAATGATGAAATATGTAGTTTGCCACGGGCAAATTACAACGCAACGTACGATCCTCGAAAATTCGCCCGACCTCTGACTCTCCCGAATTCCATTCAAAATTCTCCTCTCATTTTTCCCCTCCCATTTTCGAAGTGCCTCGCCGCGGCTGTTAAATTCTCAAATACTTTTCAACCCCGCCGTAAATACAGGGCCGCCTCTCATCGCGCTTCGACTGGGTGTAAAAAGCCGGGGTTACGGATACTCGACCGCGCGTTGGTTTTATTTTCCGGTATCGCGCGCACGGTGCAAGGTACCGACCTACCAAATAACTTACGAGGAACGACGACTGCCCGCGCTATATACGAGTCTAATATATCTGGGAGCGCGATTCTCCGGGAAATTTCTCAACGCCTTCCGCCACCGCCGCCGCCGAACAACATTTCCACGGTTTTTCGCGGCCCAATTTCCGACCGACCGTTGCGGCGCCGAAAGGCACTAAATAACTATGATTACGGGCAAACTCCGGCCGCTCTCGTTGCGGTCGCGTCGGCGCGGCGCGCTGTGCCGTTGGTGATAGCTCCGCTCTATATTTACATACGGATATGAAACACTGCACGGAGTTTGTATAATCAGTACACGGCAGAGCGTGGCGAGAGAGTTAAAACCCTCGCTCTCGTGTAGAGCGCTGAAGGGTGGAAGACGCATAAGCGTCGCGAGGGATGGTGTTGGAAAATTAAGGCCATGTCGTTGCGGAGCAGTGTTCGCGTATTCCATTGGCATAAGTTTTGGTGGGATGCGCGGTATGTATGCTTACATATAACGACCGGGGGGGGGGGGGGGGGGTCTCGTTGTACATATATATCGAAGTAAATGAACCGTGGTAAATGGATTTGAACGTTTCAAGCGTTAGTTGAATGAGCATATACATGTGAAATGTTCCGCACGACTTAAGCCACTCAAAAAATAAATGTATACTAAAAAATGTCTAATAATCAAGTTATACGAAATAATTCTACTAAATTACGTACCAGTCCTCCCATAAATCATTCCGGAGTAAATGTATCTTTTTATTTTTAGTTTTGGAATTGAGAGCCAAGCTCTATCGATAGAACCTCTTCTTCTTCATGGCCGACAATTAAGAAGAAAATGTCGTGCAAAGTCAGATCATGGAACTCCCAGTTGTTTGAGAGATACAGCGTTTTTATAAAAAAAAAAAATTGAAAATTCGCTGTGCCTCTCGAATGACTTTAAGTTGCATAATGTAATTTTGCATAAAAAATTTTATCTTTACTTATCGAATATAGAGAGAAAAAAAAGTTACCGCGGATAGAGCTTGGCTCTCGATTTCAAAAATAAAAATAAAAAGGTACTCTCTTACGCCATGATTGGTGAAAGGGTTAGTCTCTAATTTAGCATAATTATTGTAATCGTATAAGTTGATTTTTATAAATTTCTTGGAATACTGAAATTTGTTAAGTAGCTGAAGTGACGCAAAATGCCCCATATATGAAGAAGCACCACGGGTAAAGTTTTCATCGAGTGTCAATATAAGCAGTAGTATTATTATACTGAATTTTAAATAAGACCTCACCTGACACACGCAATCCAGTTACTGGCTCGTCACTCCCACGAATAGTACCGACCGGAGCCATCCCTGAATCCCCCAACGGAAATCCGCTGTAAGCCGATTATAGAAGCGGTCTCCGATGACCTGAGAAACTCTGCGATGATTCCGGCGGCGAGGCACCAAGTCGATTCGCGGATACGGGCGATGAATTTCGAAGTAACCGAAATGGAAACGGGAAAATCGTGCGGTTCGCACGATGGGCTCAACGGAGACACGCTGACGACGTTTTAATAATGCTCGATGCCGATCGATGCACCGCCGACAATTAATCTGTTGAAACCTTTCGAACGACCGTCATCAGTTAGGTGGGATTACTTTAATCTCCGTTCCCGGGGGAGAGCGGGGGTTGGTTTTTCTGCGGTTTCCGCTCATCGACGCATGTTCGCGCGAGGATTATCGGCGTGTTGTTCGTCGGTGACGCTCGCGACTACTCCGGATTCGCGTGACGGAAGGCGAAGAGCGGAAGGATGGGCGACTGTTGCATCGATGAATTCGCAATTTAATCCTCTAAGGACGACGACTACATTTTCGTTACGTTTCAATCTGTTTACAATTACGACGGTGATTGGAGATTTTTGGCACGGCGCTGGTGTAACTCTTATTCGTTATGCTTAATTTCCAAATTTATGAAAAAAATCTTCTTTTCCTGATAAAACATCACTTACATATGTTAACACAATCTGATAATAATTTCTTTTCACAAATGTTATGCTGTGGAAAACTTCGTCCTTAGAGGGTTAACGACTAAACATGTATTGGTTTGTATACTGAGAAAAAAAATGTAGTAAATTTGACTAATTTAGCAGTCACGTACGGGGGAATGCAGATCTAGTTAATTGGACTAACAATTTGCTGGAACAGACTACAGCTTGTCTTCATCAAACGATTTTCAATCATTATAACTAAATTATTTAATTCATATAACCAAATCAGCGTTCTCACGCCCACGACCGCCAATTTAGTCAAACCTACTATTTTTTTGTCTCTGTAACATCGTTTAGTGTATAGAAAATAAAACCGTCAACGTAACGTACCGATCTCCCTATATCGTTATCATTTTCCCCTTTCCTTCGAGAGAAAGTTGATATTCCAACGATAAAGGATTGGACGACATTCAAAAAAATGTTACGCTTATCACAAAGAAGATGTAACAATGCACGAGCCACCGAACATCGACTTATGACTTACACGCGGATCACTCGGCTTACGATAAGGCGTAACGGCGAGAGAGGGACAACCGAAATGAGTTACCGACGTAATACACCCATTATACGGGATGTATGCCAGCAGTGGTACTACGAGGTAAATCCATTGGAGCGAGTTCGAGGACGGATTATCCCTCGGTTCGAAGCGGAAGAAGGCTTAGCATCGAGGAGAAACCTCGGGCGTGCGACCGATAGGTATGCCTGTATACAGGTAGTAGTCGGAAGATGACTCGAGAATGCGCAATGATTAATCGAACGCCACCGATTCGACGATAAGGGATAGCGAGCCGATGGCTAATGCCCCGCGGTACTCTCTTCGTAGCGAACGTCTGGAATTCCAGAATTTCGTACCGACTTCCGGTTATAGCGTGGGCTCGTGCGTCTGGAACTCGGGGTATATAATATCTATGGATACACCCATCCCTTGGACGCCCACAGTCACGAATGGTATTCGCGTTCGCGCCGTTCCACACCGCGCGGGACCACGAAACGACCCTGCTCGCGTGGGAAGGTCGACTTAAAATATTGATAACGTCCGAGGTTCTACCCCCGCCCCCCCCCCTCTTTTTTTTGTGAGACCGGCTAACCGGACGGCGAAATAACAAAAACGCTCCGCGCTTTTTATCGCCTCCGCGCGGTGGTGCCCGAGAAATTGTGACAAAAATGAAGCTTAAGTCCGCAACGAGGGTTTCAGCCGGGAGGATTAAGGGACGCTAATATGGAATTTAATATCCGCGCGGCGCAATTTGAAACGCTATCGTCGCGGCGAGTTCTCCATCGAGAGTGGGCGAAAAGTCGAGAGAGAGAGAGAGAGAGAGAGAGAGAGAGAGGGAGAGATTATCGATTGTATAATCACTTTCATCGGGACGATTCGATTATCCGCGCGTTAACGGGTCGAAGGTTAACGGTTAACGACGGGAAATTGGACGAACTCTCTTCGCGTCGCGCAATTTTTAGCCACGCAAAAAACAATCGCCGTACTGCGAACGAGTAAACGCATTCCGCGCGAGGGCGGAGGGACGACCGTCGGATCGTAATTCCGTGGAATTACGAGCTGTGTTTTAATAAACTTCCAGTGGCATAGGAGCGGGATGACGGAATTCAGCGTCGGCCGAGTAACGGGGCCGTAAAACCGTTATATTGCCTGCAAGTAGAACTTTCGCGTAGCCATTCTGTTTCGTCGAACTCGACGATTTACATAGTAAACGTTCGTCGCGTCGCTATAGCTAACGGGCGAACGCTCGGAGCACAGAGATACCGTTACAGACCCAGTTTTCGATCACTTGAGTTTTCATTTCAATTGATAACTTCAATAAACAAGTTAAAAAATATCTATTTCAATAATTCCGTTTAATTTCACACATGATCGAAAACTACACCCATGCATGATCGAATACTGCTTCCTCTAGTATGTTTTCATAAACACGTAATTAATTATTTAATTTGCAAGACTTACGTATATTTATTTGTGCCAAGTTCAACTCTAATAATCAATTTATCAATTGCAAAACAAAAAGTTTTTCATTTATTAATCTATCATACTTATATACCTAGTGAAAAGAATGCCGTGAAAACCTTAGCTGATCGAAACTGGATCGGTGACGGTACGTCACGCCTGCCGTTCAAGTACGCCAGGCGTGCATAGATGCGAGTGTACACGTCCCAATCGAGGGCGCACGGACGAAATCGGCGGACGATAGTTCGGCCCTCCGAATGCTGGAACCGGATTTTATTCGCGGAAGGTGCACCCCCGTCCTCGTCGCCTCGCTATCCTCCTTTTGTTCGCGAAATCGTCAGCAAAGCGCCGTCGAACGACATCGTGCAGCGTGGCTCTCGCGATCTACCCCCGAAGAGTCGTGAGGACAAGTTCGGGTCGAGAGGAACTCGACGTTCCACGATAAAATAATTGATAACCCGGCTCGTTTCGCGTCCGCGTGTCGCACTGGGTCACGTTCTCGCTCGGTGAGAGATCGTGGTCAAAGGGCAGTGCCCTCGAACTCGTCCGCTCTGCTGGTCGCGAAGCGAACGGGGCTCAAAGGCGAGGCACAGCGGTGTTATTACACTCGCGGAAGCGCGACCGCTTCAATCGGGGTTATCTCGTTAACCGGGAACTTTTCGCCCAAGTTTGAGGAGCGTCGCGTCGCGGGGGACATTTCGACCCGTGGTAAAGTTCCGCGTCGACGCCGCGCGCTGAGAATTCTCGAGTACCCATAGGCCGAAGCCAAAGCTTCACGGTACCTAACTGTACGCGTGCTCGGTTTCATCCGATTCGAATGAAAATCGACAGTCTGGAAGAGAAGTAAGGAGTTAAGTTCGGAAGGGTGAAACGACTTTGTCGCTGAGGTTTGTCTCGGGGGGTTAAATAACGTACGTGAGATATTTCCGGGCGACGGGATTTCCGGCGCGGACGTATCGCATCGATCGACACTTGAACGCCGCCACGTTCGCTCGTACTTGCGGTGCCGCGATGTGAATCGTTCGCAAAAGAGAGAGGCGAATCGGTGAAATTTGCCCCTCGTATAACCGCGAACGTCATTTCCCCCAACGTCCCTCTTCCGCTCGTAATACGTCGCCGCGCATCGGTTTCTCGATCTGGATCAAAGGAGGCACGCGATCGCCTTTTTATCACTCCTCGAAATCCGTGGCCGGAGGCGAGTCGCGCACGTAATTGCAGCGATTGCGCGTGGGTCTGCAGTCAATGGCGGGAAGGTTATAAAAAAAAGTACCTATACGAAAGTACGTGGTACACAAAAACCGAGCACTCTCGGAAGTTACGTCTTTCGACGTAACCGCGAGGGTAGCTATTATAAGAGCTGGATGTAACCTCAACAATCCATCGCCGTTGGACGGTCATTATAGATGGTATCAACGGGGTTACGGCTACTCCGTGTATACTTTCGAAGTTACGATCATCGCGGTAATATTTTGAAACGTGAATCCTGCTATGCACTCGTTCACTTGAGCGAGTCCGATAACGAGACGAACCACGAATATAGACCTTTGAAAAATCTTTTCCTCGCGCGCTGAAAGAAATAACTTGGTTAAAATGACAAAGTGCATTTGATTAAACGAGTCTAGTTATTCTAACCAAAAGACTAGTGAGTTGAATCAAATATACAGTCACTCCAAGGTTTAGTTATTGTAACTACATGTCTAATTATTCTAATCAGAAAATGATCAATTAACCAAACACAGATGAAGGATACACATTTCACCAAACGGTTGGCTCATGATCTCCAGAGAGGATTCTGATTAAACTAACTAGGTTATTTTTCTCAGTGCGTCGCTTCCCAATCGCCACAAATTCGTGGCTTACGTCCGATCGACCGGCGGCGCGTCCGGGACCATCCTTCGACGGTTCGCGAGAATAAATCAATACGAGTTGGCCCGCCAGTACTTTGTCACGCGGCGGTGTAACGGGTTTCGCCCTCGCACTCGTCGCGTTGTAACACAACCCCCGGTCGAAACGCTCGCGTGTAGTGTGTGTGGGGGGGGGGGGGGTATCCGCATTTAACCGAGCCCCGCGCGAGGTGCAGCGCTACGCTACTCTCGCCGATGGATAGTAGGGTGTCTCGGGAGAAATTTATTAATTTCCCGTCGACTTCCCGGCGCGGAACCGCCCTGCAATGGCGATCGGAAAAGCCGGCGCGAGTCTCGTACCTACATTAGGGTGAACGCGTACGGCAATCCTGTACACCTACACCGTTACGTTATTTGTGTACGAATGCCCATAGGTGCGATGTATCCACGCAATACCCTACATATACGGGGCGCGCGACCGAGAGGGGGCGGCTTCGAATGCGGGATCGAGGATGTGTTTTATTGCTCCTCTGATACGCGAAAATCTGGGTTGGGTGATGACGTCACACAATGGGGGGCTCCACACCGTTATTAATCATCCCCCCCCCCCCGCGCAGAGAAGCTCGGTCTGTTATGTATGCGAACCCCCGCCTTCCTCGCTTTCTCTCTCGCGCACCATTGTGAGCGGGCGCGTTGAAGCTATTTTTATCATAATCGAGAATCCCGCCCGATATCGCGCCAAGGGAAGGAAAGAGAGGTAGAGACAGAGTTTGAACCAGCCATACCAATCGACTAGATGCTCGTACGAGTTTCCGGTCACGCGATTCATCGCCCGATCGTATCCGATTACCGCTTTCTTTCACCCTCCACACGGTCATATCTACGTCTCGCGAGGAGACCGAGAGAGTCGACATACCCGAAACGCGCGGAGTCCGCGCCAAACTCGATTCCCCGACTCGGATCTTCGTCTAATCTCTCTCTCTCTCTCTCTCTCTTTCTCTCTCTCTCTCTCTCTCTCTCTCTTTCCCACGTGCTCTCTTTCTCTCGCCCTTTATTATCCACACACCCCGTCGACTGGTACACCGACGCCTCCGCGTTTTTAGTACGTTTCTCGCGTATTCCGGCCGAAAACCTGCCAATCACTGGTAGCCGGGATACGAACGGACGTGACCTGACGGATCTACCGACTTATTTGCCTGATCGTTACGGTCTGGGATGTACATATAGATATAGTCTTTGCGTAACGTGGGGGTTGCTTCGGGGTGCTTTAAGTGCGTATCGGCGATACGTTACTATAGCTACGATACATCTCTCTCGTTGCGATATATTCCGTTTCCACGATCTCTGTGATAAGTCAACTGAATTCTATCTCTCGAATAAAATCATAATGCAAGAATCCTTGAATAATTATATAATTAATGATCCACTGTAACGAGAGTGCACAATATGCGCCATTCTACTCTGTAAACAAATTTGTACTAAATTTAATATTATACAATTATAGATAAAGCTTTTATCCAATATGTGGTTATAAATATTAATATAATCTATTATAAAATTTTTTAAAGAAAATTTCGCAAAGAAATATATTAATTTTCATAATTACGAAGGATATACATATATTAATTTTTATAATCACTTATTGAAAAAAAGCTTTGTATAAAAGTATATTAAAATTACAAATTCCGTTTACAGTATAGTTACCCAACAATTCATCCCACAATCCTCGAGAAATAAACGTAACTACGGCGTAAAATGTAAAAATCACGTCGCGGAACCCCGGAGCTCATTTGCGGGACACGTTCCCGTCGGCCGGCCGGTTCTTCCCGAATTCCGGCCGGTGAAGCCGGTAGAGCCGGTGAATTAGCGCGGTCCCGAATCGACGCTCGGAACGGTTGCTCGCTTTGTCCCGCGTCCATGAATCTGCACGTGGTCGACGTACGTCGGAAGCGCTTGTCCGACGGAGGCGCCGGTCGACGTACATTTTATTATATATCCGCGTTACGCTCGGTTGGCGTCGCGCGAGCAGACGGATCGAATGGACCGATTCGATTGATGGCGGGACCAGTTGCAGCAGGGCTCGCGCGGTACCCGGAGCACAATATTAATGACGACCAATAAGCGACGTCGATCGGTCGGAAGAGGGAAGACGAATAGCGCGCGACGAACTGTTGAATCGCGCTCTTGTCCCATCCGTACGTTTATATTCTACATTGAGAGAAATAATTGCTAGCGTCGAAAAAATATTTCTTGAACCAAAAACATATACCTAATCTTAAAAATTTTTAAGAGAATACAGATTCTTGGTCAAATATTTCGTGCACGAAGAAAACTATAGGTAGCTTGATCGTGAAATTCTATCATGTTTTTGATCGAAGAAATACATTTTTCAGCACCAACAATGATTTATCTCTACGTGTACACGCCAAGAAAAACAATTAGGTTAAAATGAAAGAAATACATCTGGTTAAACACGTTTAGTTATATTAATATATTTTAACCAAAATATTGGTCAGTTGTTTAGTCATTCTAAGCAAAAAGTGGTGGGGGCAAAACCAAGCAGATGGAGGATCCATATTTCACCAAACAATTCGGCCAACATCCCCAAGATTTTGGTTAAATTAACGAAATTTCGTTCTCAATGTACACACAGGACTTTCCACGCGAACCCAACTGGTAAATATTTCACGAAAAAAAATAAGAGGGAAAAATCGTCAAACAGCGAGGTGTCGCGTTATCCCTCGCATATAGACTCGCCCGAGCAAACCGCAAAGTAACGAGGTTCCCGACACCCGTTTCCTCCCGCGGACGACTATCGATCGCGTATACGCGCCCGGACGCTACTTTGCGTTCTGCCGATTCACGATTGCCACCCACGTGCCGCCACCGTTACGATCGATCCTACGCGCGACAAGCGTGCGGCACACGCAGCTACACCTGCCAGCTCGACTGAACGCCCCCCCCCCCCCCTCTCCCCGTACGAATATACACGAGCCCGCGTATAGGCACGGCGTGACTTTGACAGTCAAATGGAGTCAGGCGGAAGAGGGTAGCCGGTTCCCGTGCAGTGGACGCCGCGGTGAATGGTCAGCGCGTTTGAGAAACGCAACGTCCACCTTCTCGCGTCACCCGTGACCCGTCACGTGTCGTAAGACGCGAAACGATCCCGACAGAGAGAGAGAGTGCTACACTTTGACTGCGTGCGAGGCGATCCGTCGAGGTCCGATAGCCGATCGTGCCTCGCAAAACCGCATTCGCCTTATGCCGTTCCGCTGCTACAGCCGGGCGGTCCGACCGCAGCCGGGCGTTACCACTGGCGCTCGACCACCGCTATCGAGTTTCTCGAGAGGAGCTCGATTGAAACTCCTCGCGCGCACGAGATCATGCCATTCCCGTTACTTTTATCGCACGCGGAGATGCACGAGGACGACGCTAAGTCATCCGCTCCACGAGCGCTACGTTGATACGAAGGACTTAGCAACTTGAGAGGGTCTCGATGTAAACGCGAAGCAACCGACGGGAAGTAACCGCGCAGTGTGCGGTAGCGGCGAGGATTAAGGTCGCGAGGCAAGGGGCGACGCGCGCGAGATGCTACGTCACATCCTGTCGTATCTGAAACTTGCAGAGACCTCGGCGGTGGAGCGCGCGCGCGCGAGGGCCTTGATGCCGGGGCGTCCTCTCGGCGGGAGTGCTGTCTGCAGGAGCAGGATCAGCAGAATCTGAGAGCGGGGGAGAGACGCGCGCGCGCGCGTGTATGTGTATGGATCAGGAATAGCGCCGGTGGAAGCTTCGCCCACGGGAAATAGAGGTTCGTACATTATGCAGTGTCAGGTCCTTAACTTACCGGAGGATGGAGCTTAGCCTAATAAATGAATGGCGCGGGTTTGAAAGCAGTCTCGCCACGTCACTGGCGATGGGGGTGTGCGAGACCCGCGATTCGCCGATGGTAATCCTTTCCCTTCGACTCGCGGATCGCGCGAGGACGTTTCGACCTCGGAAAAATATTACGCGGATAGCGAAACTGCGGGGAAATCGAACCTTCGTCGACGTACATATATATGTACGTGGGTAAGCGCCGATCCCGCGTCGAAACGATCCCGCCGTCCAATTCCGATAAACGAAACTCGCCTCTCCCGCGCGTATCCCGAATCCGCGGTATCGGGAAAGTCGAGCGTTCGCCGGGAATTTCACGACTTCCCTCGAACGTTCCTTCGTAAATATACATAGGGCGGTTTTTCCAACGGAAATACCGTCACTTCGGCGATGTGTTTACAGGACCGCGACGCGAAGAAAGTCCTCGCGCAGACGTGGTCGTGGGAACGTTTCCTCGAGAACTCACGTATGCGGTTCCCCGCGGTGTCTGCGGCGATCAGCCAATTCCGCGAAAGAACCCGGAACACAGCCGGGAATTATTACTCTCAAATTTCGCGAGACATCGCGGATCCACGTCTGCGGGAATTTTCCTCCGGCGTTTTTATCGCGCCGAAAAGTAGTCCGCGCGCGACTGCGACGTCGAAGCAGGTTTTACGGAGGGTGGGGGCGCGCGCACGGGGGAATCCGCACAAAAACGAGATAGCCGAGTCCGCTCCCGGCTCGTTGCGGAGAGAAGACGGAGGAGGAGGGGTCGTAGGACAATCCTCTCCGGCAGTCAAAGGGGATTAAGCTAATCCTAATATCTAATCGATGGGTTTCCGAGATGTCCCATTCGACGGGTCACGGGTTAGCGCGATGGCGAGGCGGTTTACCGTCGAGCCGAGAAATGGCCGCTGTGCGACCCGCGGACTTAACCTCCGCAATTTCGGAATTCCGTTTTCTCGCTCGGTGTACCCGCGCGAATTCCGCGCGCGTCGCGCGCTAATCTCGCGATTAATCGACTTCGCTCGATCGATCCGCCCTCGAACGCGTCTTGTCGCCCGCTCTCTTCTCTTCTCTCTGATTTTCCGTACGATTTTCTCTCTACTCGGCGCTTCTAACGAGGCGACACTCACGGGATCTTTTCATACGCGATTCGTAAGATCCAAGGGCGATAGCGACACGCGCGGATGTGTGCACGTTACGAGGATATAGGAGAGCAGGGGCGACAGACTACGCGAGAGGCATTTACGCCGACAATAATTAATAACGAGCTAAGCTCTCGAGCACCCTCGCGCTTGGAGGATCACTCGTGGTGGGCTCAAAGCGTCGTACGCCCCACTGGTAGTCGCGTATTCGACGATGGAAAGTATGCGATTAAGGGTCGTCTTCTTTATGAGCGCGTAAATAGAACGTGATGAGGCTCGAGCGTCACGCTCCTCTTCTAAGAAGAGACTGTTGGATTGCCCTGAGTAAATATTCATTTGATTTAAATTCGTTTTGATTCAATCTGCATAAATATGTGCATCTTCGGGCACCTGCAGTCACGAATTTCTCAAACTCCTTTAGAGATATCGATTGAATGACCACGATTTTCCTAATCGGAAGTAAAAATACGTGGAATAAGGTATTCGAGCGATCGATTCCAGAGATCTCGAAAGGGGTGTTGTGGTATTGACGATTTTATGGAAAAATAAATAAATAAAAAGCTCTTCATATTTATATTACGAGATGATTAAATTATTATTAGATCGAGCTCGACTTTTGTTTCGATCCAATGATAGTTTATTTTCCCACAAGTTCGCATTTAGGGTAAACGCATCAGGTAGTCCGCCTTAAGCCACTGTCCAGACATCCATAAAAAATATGTATGTAGCAGATTTTTGATCGAGTGTTCTCAGTAAATGGTATTTATCATGGGTGTTCCCAAGTTATTGAAGATTTGTTTTCCCAGCAATTGATTATTTTTACCACATTCAACCATTTACGTTATACGTACATACACTGAGAAAAAAAATTCTTTGGATCAAAGACATTTTATTCGGGTTGAAAGAAATATTTCTTTGTATAGCTCCGAAACTATATTTTTTTAGTCCAAAGAAATCTTTCATCGAAAGCAAATATTTCAATGGAAGATATATTTCTTTGGTCCGACAGAAACAGTTGTACAAATGAAGGAGCATTTATTTATTTTGAATCCTTGTACCTTCGATTCGAACTGTGATGTTATTTGGCAAAAGAAGTGCGTTTTTGAAACAAAGAAATATGTCTTCGGCGTAACAGAATATTTCTTACTAACTGAGATATCTATATTTGCCTCGAAAAAAGTTGTATTCAAGACAATTACTCGCGTCTTTTGCGGCAAGAAATAGGTCATCTAGTCGAAGAAATATGTCTTCGGCGTAACAGAATATTTCTTACTAACTGAGATATCTATATTTGCCTCGAAAAAAGTTGTATTCAAGACAATTACTTGCGTCTTTCGCGGCAAGAAATAGGTCATCTAGTCAAAGAAATATGTCTTCGGCATAACAGAATATTTCTTACTAACTGAGATATCTATATTTGCCTCGAAAAAAGTTGTATTTAAGACAATTACTGGCGTCTTTTGCGGCAAGAAATAGGTCATCTAGTTAAAGAAATATGTCTTCGGCGGAACAGAATATTTCTTCCTAACTGAGATATCTATATTTGCCTTGAAAAAAGTTGTATTCAAGACAATTACTCGCGTCTTTCGCGGCAAGAAATAGGTCATCTAGTCAAAGAAATATGTCTTCGGCGTAACAGAATATTTCTTCCTAACTGAGATATCTATATTTGCCTCGAAAAAAGTTGTATTCAAGACAATTACTCGCGTCTTTCGCGGCAAGAAATAGGTCCTGTAGTCAAAGAAATATGTCTTCGGCGTAACAGAATATTTCTTCCTAACTGAGATATCTATATTTGCCTCGAAAAAAGTTGTATTCAAGACAATTACTCGCGTCTTTCGCGGCAAGAAATAGGTCATCTAGTCAAAGAAATATGTCTTCGGCGTAACAGAGTATTTCTTACTAACTGAGATATCTATATTTACCTCGAAAAAAGTTGTATTGAAGACAATTACTCGCGTCTTTCGCGGCAAGAAATAGGTCATCTAGTCAAAGACATAATAATTTAAAGTAAAGAAATATTTCTTCAAGTTGAAAATATAATATTCCTTTGGTCCAAGTAAAATTGTCTCCGATCAGATGAACGCCGTATTTTGAAGAGAGAGCTAGATATTTCACTGGAAGTAAAACGCAACTGATAAATGCATGCGCAGATTGTTAAAAGCGCCGCTTGCCAATGGGTTGTGACTGCTGTGCGAAAAAAACTAATATTTACAAGAGACTAATGGGCCGGTCCTGGAAGCACTGTAGTACCAAGCCAACCAGCGGCAAGGCTGGAGCGAGTTCGCGACACCTCACCCACTTCCAAAAACCAGCTGATCAAAGCCCCAATTGATCCATAAAACGACAACTATTACACTTTTCAACGTTGCTCTTATAAATAGTAAAACATAAATTTGCATCCGAGAATATTCGCCACATAGCGGGCAAACGGGATATTAGCACAGCGATTTTATCTTTACCGACAGCGACCGATTTTACCCTCGGTGACGCGCGGTGTCCTAGTCCCTCTGACTTGCAATTATTCTGGGTCCTTTATACCCATTTTTAGCTTAGATTTAATTTCTAGTCATTCCTTCAGTCACACAAGCCTCTTACACTCGCTGAAGGAATTTTATAAGTATTGATCATAGAGAGTTCGAGTTTTCACGTTTTGATCTCACGCTCTGCCAGTAGCGATCAGTACCTAGGTAGTTAGGTTCGTGTTCACTTTCCCTCAATGTTACGTGTTAATTCATCTGTTGATTTAGAGAAACGATTTATTTCAAAGAAATACGTAATTCGTAATGACTATACTATACTTCTTTCAGTTAAAGAAAAACTGCGTTAGCATTAAAGACGTCAGAGTTATTGACGGAAAGACGTTTCTTGTTGATTTGAAAGAATATTTCTTTCGGGGAAAGACAAATATTCAATGAAGTCATTTCTTTCAAGTGAAAAATGCAGCTTTTTCAGATAAATAGTAAAATCATTGACTTGAGAAATGCGTTCTTCGAGTGGAATGAAGCAAATTATTAGAACGATTATTCTGCGTTCTTTGGTTCTAACAATTCATGTGTTGGTTTAAAGAAACAATTTGTTTCAAAGAAATACGTAATTCATAATAACTATACTATACTTCTTTCAGTTAAAGAAAAACTGCATTACCATTAAAGACGTCAGAATTATTAACGGAAAGCCGTTCTCTGTTGATTTGAAAGAATATTTCTTTCGGGGAAAGACAAATATTCAATGAAGTCATTTTTTTCAAGTGAAAAATGCAGTCTTTTCACATAAATAGTAAAATCATTGACTTGAAAGACGCGTTCTTCAAGTGGAATGAAGCAAATTATTACAACGATTATTCTGCGTTCTTTGATTCTAACAATTCATGTGTTGATTTAAAGAAACAATCTGTTTTAAGGAAATACGTAATTCACAATGACTATACCATACTTCTTTCAGTTAAAGAAAAACTACGTTAGCATTAAAGACGTCAGAATTATTGACGGAAAGGCGTTTTCTGTTGATGTGAAAGAATATTTCTTTCGGGGAAAGACAAATATTCGATGAAGTCATTTCTTTCACGTAAAAAATGTAGTGTTCCAGATAAATAGTAAAATCATTGACTTAAAGACGCGTTCTTCAAGTGAAATGAAGCAAATTATTACAACGATTATTCTGCGTTCTTTGATTCTAACAATTCATGTGTTGATTTAAAGAAACAATCTGTTTTAAGGAAATACGTAATTCACAATGACTATACCATACTTCTTTCAGTTAAAGAAAAACTACGTTAGCATTAAAGACGTCAGAATTATTGACGGAAAGGCGTTTTCTGTTGATGTGAAAGAATATTTCTTTCGGGGAAAGACAAATATTCGATGAAGTCATTTCTTTCACGTAAAAAATGTAGTGTTCCAGATAAATAGTAAAATCATTGACTTAAAGACGCGTTCTTCAAGTGAAATGAAGCAAATTATTACAACGATTATTCTGCGTTCTTTGGTTCTAACAATTCATATGTTGATTTAAAGAAACAATTTGTTTCAAAGAAATACGTAATTCACAATGACTATACTATACTTCTTTCAGTTAAAGAAAAACTGCGTTAGCATTAAAGACGTCGGAGTTATTGACGGAAAGACGTTTCTTGTTGATTTGAAAGAATATTTCTTTCGGGGAAAGACAAATATTCAATGAAGTCATTTCTTTCAAGTGAAAGATGCAGCTTTTTCAGATAAATAGTAAAATCATTGACTTGAGAAATGCGTTCTTCGAGTGGAATGAAGCAAATTATTAGAACGATTATTCTGCGTTCTTTGGTTCTAACAATTCATGTGTTGGTTTAAAGAAACAATTTGTTTCAAAGAAATACGTAATTCATAATAACTATACTATACTTCTTTCAGTTAAAGAAAAACTGCATTACCATTAAAGACGTCAGAATTATTAACGGAAAGACGTTTTCTGTTGATTTGAAAGAATATTTCTTTCGGGGAAAGACAAATATTCGATGAAGTCATTTCTTTCACGTAAAAAATGTAGTGTTCCAGATAAATAGTAAAATCATTGACTTAAAGACGCGTTCTTCAAGTGAAATGAAGCAAATTATTACAACGATTATTCTGCGTTCTTTGGTTCTAACAATTCATATGTTGATTTAAAGAAACAATTTGTTTCAAAGAAATACGTAATTCACAATGACTATACTATACTTCTTTCAGTTAAAGAAAAACTGCGTTAGCATTAAAGACGTCGGAGTTATTGACGGAAAGACGTTTCTTGTTGATTTGAAAGAATATTTCTTTCGGGGAAAGAAAAAAATTCGATAAAGTCATTTCTTTCAAGTGAAAACTGCAGTCTTTTCAAATAAATACTAATATCACTGACTTAAAGACGCGTTCTTTAAGTGGAAGAATTGAAAACCAAAGAATTCGATTTCTTTGATCCAAAGAATTTTTTTTCTCTGTGTATGACCACTGCTGCTTTTACCTTATCGATGCACAATTTTTCCGTGCACGGAGAGCTCACAATTTCATCGCCATCGTCTATCGAGTTTCAAAGCCTCCGCTGGCGTCGTTGCCGCTTAAATGTTTCCCAAACTCCGAGCTAATTATACCCCGGAGAGTAATTGGAACACGTGATTAAAATTGTCCGTGATAGCGGAACCTGGCGTCATGTATCGATTACGGGGGCCTATCCTCCCGACCCCGTATACCGGCATACCGCCGCGCCGCATTAACCCGACACGAAGACAGAACTTTGACCGTGGGATCCAATAACTTCTCGCCTCCGCCGACCGCGAAGCGACGCGACTTTCCGCATGCTGCGGCGACGCATTCGCGCGGCTGGGCTTTTCCGAACCTAGGTACTCACGCGCTGCATAGAAAACGGCAGGGGCGACGGACGAGAAGTGCGAATCTCGCTCTCGACCCTCTCACCACCACCACCACCACCACCATCACCGCCGTTACACCTTTGACGCCGCGGTTCTTCGGCGTCTTACGCGCACCTTTCGATAATACCACCCCCCCCCCCCCCTCCCTCCAACGAGAGTGGTGGTGTCGTTCAACCGAGGTGCTCCCGCCCTCACCTCGTTTGCTCGAATCATAACAAGACGTTTTCTAGGCCTCCTCGTGATTCTCGACTCTGTGCGAGAGACGGTCGCGACGATGAAAAGTAAA
Source organism: Xiphydria camelus (assembly GCA_963678675.1). Taxonomy (NCBI): domain Eukaryota; kingdom Metazoa; phylum Arthropoda; class Insecta; order Hymenoptera; family Xiphydriidae; genus Xiphydria; species Xiphydria camelus. The sequence continues at coordinate 5,380,059 of OY783191.1, read as the reverse complement.
GAGCGAGGGCACGCGGGAGGGACAATGTGACCGAGTTGTTAAAATTCAACGCTCGCGTTGCCGCGTTCTCGGGTCGAGAGCCCCCTCTCGTTTTTCGCGAGACGCTTCGAGCTGGGGATGCTCGCGAGGCGCGAGCTGGGCACGTAATCGATGGCAGAGGGGGGGATATTAAGTTTTAATTCGCGTGATTTGGTTCGCTATTACGAGAAGTAACGGTTGGGTGTACTCGGAAAATACGGTTATACGCGAAGAGATGAGTTTTCGGGAAGATATCTGGAAGATTATGGCGAAAAGATTACCATTTTTCGACCCCACCATCCTGCGCACCCGCGGTTTTCCGAAACTTCGATTTCGAGTGTAATCCTGTGGCGAGGCAAAGGCGTTCTAGTCGATTACGCGAAGGAAGCGAGTTTTGTACGCAGAAGGGGGGAAAAAGAAACGAACGTCGAGTATTACTAGGTGCTCATCTCTCCGACCTTTCTGCTTATTAAACGCAATATCCCTTTGCCGAGGGAACCTTCCTCTCGCTGCGAGCCCCAATTAAGGTTATATTCACGCGAAAAGCCGTTCCTTCTGGGATCCGCTTCCCGCGGTGAAATTAGTTTGGGAGAACTTTTCGGAACGGAGAACGATCCCGTTCGTCTTGGAGAGTCGTGCGTCCTTAAGAACAAAATGATCGAATGTATCGTAGAACGGGGTCAATAGAAACACATTTGGTAGTTTGCGACTCCGGTGCAAGAAAACGGTTAAGCTTTCTTTAAGTTAAAAATAAGGAAAAGTCCGGTCGACACTAATAGATGACGATGCATATATCGTTTCTGCAAAAATCGACCATTTTGACAGAACGAAAAAATAAAAACTTGCTGTTTCTTTTCACCCCATAATGTGGGGTGAACAGAAACACTGGTTTGTCTTCCTCATTTAGGGGTGTTTGACCACCTTGTTCCTTTAGATGCGGATTCTCTTGATATGGCGATATAGAACGGAATAATGTAGGATTTTATATTTTTTACTAGCTGCTCTGTAGGACACTCCGTTGGAAATGTCCCTTAAAGCCTTATCATCTGATGTCCCTTATGGAAAGGTGGAAGAGGAAGAATAAAGAAAAGAAGGTGGGAATGAAACATAATGGATGAGGTCACAGTCACTAAAAGGTTACTAAAAAGTTACCGAAGTCACCAAATTCACTAATTCAATTTCAATTCACCATCACTAATTTCTGGGATTTATCGATAAAACAGTTTTAATAGCGGTCCCATAGTCGGTCTGTAGGACCGACCATTTAAAGCTTACCACAAACTTAAGTTACTTGATACATTTTGATACATTCCATTGGAAATGTCCCTTAAAGCCTTATCCATCATTTCCTGAAAGTGATAAGTCTTACTTCGTGGGTCATGGTGGTAAGTTCGGGACATTTTACTGCAAGGAAGAAGTTTCTTTTTGAATAGAATATAAAATAATTCTAAAAAGTTAAAAAATTCAACGATATACCGCTATTATAAAATAATAAATGATATAAAGGAAAGCAGTGGGGTGTATGGAAACAGCTGGGCGAATAGAAAGAGCCTGTTTCTATTGACCCCAAATTATTTCCAAAAGTGAGTTTATCAACAGGAAAATTATATCTTGAATACCTGTTTAGAATTTAGAATTTTGGAGAGTGACTATGCTAACACGGTATACTAAGGTATACAAGGTATATAGTAAGGTATATTAATATATGGCCAAAGAAATATTTGCTAGCTATTACTCTATTTCTGTTTGAATGAAAGAGGTATTCTAATAATAAACATATATTTATTTGGCCTAATGAAATATTTCTTTCGCCATAATCAAGTACCTATACATTTATTAACTACAAATAAACTCTTATCTCAGTGTAAAAGTGCCGCGAATTAAAAAGTACCATTTGGCTGATCTTAAAATATAATTGCCCACCTGATAATTGCGTTACGTAAACTGAGAAAAAATGTTGCTTAATCGAAATGAACGTGCTTTTGGATAGTCCTAAGAGCACATTTATTCTGTTCAAAGGAATATCGATTTGATTCTAATAATATTTAATTAAATCAATAATATTTATATTCGTCCAATCGATATTCATTCTAATCGAATAAATGTGTTCTTAGGACTATTCAAAATCGCATTTATTTCGATCAAGTAAATTTGTTTCTCAGTGTAGAAATAGTTTCCGAAAGCGACATCTGCTGGAAAACTCTGATTGTGAATAAACAAAATAGTTTATTTATGAGAATCTGTTGAGTGGCACTTTTTACCTCCGAAACTTTTAGTGCCACTCTATATACCCCCTATCATAAATCTTACCATGACGAACCGCAAACTTCTACGGGCGTAAATCCGCTGAAGGAGATTTGAAAATCGTCTATACCAACTCTCCATAGCTCCACCCCCCCCCCCCTTCTCTCTCTCTCTCTCTCTCTCTCTCTCTCTCAGCCATATCCCCATCGGCGAGTTCGCCCGGATTGTTTTATGAGTCACGGGACGGTATGCAGCGGCATCGATAAATTGCAATTACGCGTTATCACTACTAGGGTGAGCGCGGGCGCCTCGCCCTCTCTCTCCCTCTTTCTCTCTCTTTCTCTTTCTCTCTCTTTCTCTCTCTCTCTCTCTCTCTCTCTCTCTCTCTTTCACTCTCTCTCACTCCTTCTCCCAAGTTACGCGGGTAGCGATAACGCAAATTGGCCATAAAATCCAAGCGATCCGCCGACCGACGCACGCACAGGACTCCTCGTTCCAGACTGCACGGAGGAGCCTCCCCGAGCAGTCGTTTGATCCTACATACACCGAGAGGGGTGACATTTTTTCTCTCTACATAACTTAACGCGCCTACACGTATCGACTCAGTATCGCCGTCCTGACAGAAGCAGCAGTCAGAGGCTGACTTCGACCCGAGGGATTAGAGAGAGGGGATGTCTCGTAGGATACTTTGAGACCAAACAAAGTCGTCCTTCCTACCTCGCCCCCGTATACATCAAGATCAAGCGCGCCGGGCTTTCGATACCCCCTGCTTCACGAATTATTACTTCGACGATTCGTATCGTCGAATGTATACGTATCTCGCGAAGGGAAGGAAAGATAGGATCGTGCCACCGCGTTTTCGAGCGAGATATATGGATACGTGCATTAGACACGGAGCTGCTCGTTCCATCGGAGTCGTAAAAAAATCGTCGAGCACTGGAATTGGCGCAGCGTATATCGCTGTACAGCCCAAGGCAAATGGGGCGGATTCACGATATCCGTTTTCTTTTTTTCCGGATATTAGGAGAGTCGTAAATACGTTTAACCTCGTTAAAACGTAGCAGCCCCGCGGGCGGAGGGTGGCGCGGCGGTATACGGAAACGCGGTAGAGAGCTGCCGAACTCGACATCGTTTTGGGGGAGCGAGGGAAACTTACCACTTTCTTTCTTCTCTCTTCCTCACGGAATACACCGCGATCTCCTCGCTCGCCCATGTCGTGAGCGCTTTCTTATACAAATTAGTTAAAAAATAATCGACGATTACCGCATTCTCGCATGCCACGCTCCGGATGTGCTCGTAAATATATTTCAACGTCTCGGGACGAAAGATGTCTAAAAACGCAAGTGCCGACTTTTGAAGCTCCGTTAAATTTACGACTTCGAGTAGCTCTCGAACGCGATTACGGAAAAAAACACCGACCCGGTGCTCGCGTTTCGTGCCGCTCGCACTCGTGAAAACGTCGAAAAGCCACCCTGTCAATCCAGGCACCGGCTTGGCCCCGTCGGCGGTTTGCTGATATCGAAATTCTGTCACCCCTCGAGCGCCCCCTCCTCCGCCAATTTTAATTTCGAAATTCCACGCAGTCACTCTCGTTACGCGCATCCGCCGGCGAGTACAGCGGTATAAGTCGGAGCCAGCGACCGCGGAGCCACGGCGCTGTCGAATCAGGGGGTGGATAAATGTTCGAATTCTTTTTGGTGAAACCTCCGGCGTGCAACACGGCGTTTCGTCCCTTCGTCCGCGGCCTGCTCCCCCCGACGCTTTCGCCACCCTCGCCGCGATTCGCCACAGTCTCGGCGACTGCCATTAAACGCATTCCGCTCGGGGCTACAGCGCGGTGGTAGCATCCCCAAAAAATTAGTCACGACATCTGCCACCTTCCAACTACGCAATTCGACCTCGAGACGCGCGGGTCGGGGCGAGCGAATCAGCCAATCAGCGTGTAATCTGTTTAGGTTACTTATTCGACACGCGTGACTAACCGCACACTGGGGGAGCCCCGTGCGGGCGCGCGAAGGAATATTTTATGAACGCGACAGATGCGCGCCATGGATAATCCCTTGAATATACAAGATCCTCCCTGAATATTTGATCCGCCGACGACGACGCGGCCGAGGTCCGCGGTCGTTACGGGTGAATCAGTGCATCGCGAGGCGCACGCCGGCCGAGCGTGCGGGGTGCATCGCGTGTGCGGCCTGAGCTCGCATTAAAAATGGATGAGCACCGCGAACGAATCGAGAGCATCGAATGTACAAATTCCGGACGTCTTTACAGGCTTTTTATGGTCGGGGATTGCAACTTTTTCAGTTTACGGCGCGCTCGGGGAGAGATTCCGAGGAATGCTCGAAAAAGGGGTGATTTACCTCCTGGTGTAAAGTCATGAAGAACGGTGCTTGAACTACCGTCGTTGCGAGAAACACGATCGACGTCAATAAAAGCACGGTAAAAAATTGCATTCGTTGGAGTGCGAAAACCGGGACTATATATATATACGTTGATTAAAAAACAGAAAAATCTGAACCACACACCACAAGAGCTCGTCGCACTTTCCCTCGCAACTCGGCATACGCGTTAGCGATACGCCCGCATATTCCACGAGCAATCTGCATCCTTATCGCGTTCTGATACGGGCGCGGATCGCGTTGCGGAGACCCGTATGCCGCTCGATGCACAAAAATGCGAGGAAAAAATGTTATAGAGGTTTCCGCGATAAAGTTACCTCGCCGCTGCGCGTCGTGCTCGTTTTGAGAGACGAAGAGTCAAACGAAAGCTGAAATGCAAATGGAGGTACTCTCGACGCGCTTTCATTGGACGCCGTATGATAGTGACGGTCGGAAAGTGTAGTTAGAAATGCGTTCCGTTGTAGACGAACATCCGGGATTCACGCGTAATGACTGGGTGCAAGCGCGGCTAATAGAGACTGCATTCGCGATGCAGGTATCACACTGTATCTACTTCGCAATGCGAAAACTGTGACGCCTGGGATAGACGCGCTTCGTCACATATCGTTACGTAAGTCCTGAAACTCGATGCGATGAAGTATCTATTCGAAGGGTGGGCACCCCGCCGCCGTTGTAACAAACCACGGCCGCGCGGCAACTCTCGTTGAAATTCGTTCCCGCGTAAATCGGAGCGGGAAGGGTTATATCGCGATGAGAGATATTCCGAGACATCTCGCGCTCCAATTTCAATGAAGCGTCGCGCGATTGCATAAATTACTCGAAACGTATTGCAACGTCGCGATTTAATGTTGCGTTATCATCGTTGTAATAATTTTGTTCGATACGGGAGCGTTTTATGCCAGTTTTTTTGTCAGTATTGAGTGTTATATATGTAATAATATAATTATTACATCATGGTATTTGCTTGAACGAATGTCCAACATTATCCCTCATAAGACGAATAAATTGCACGCAAAGTGGCGCTGTTTCTCCGCATATGCTCTATTCGCTCCGTGCGTACGAACACTGTTATACTGTAGTAAACGAGTGTGATTAAACACATGCATATCCGCAGCGCCATCTGTTTTGTAAATCGGAACTTTATTTAGGACATTTGCTCTGTACATTTATCGCCATACATTCCCACTGAAGTATGACATAACAGTGTTCGCACACTGAGAAAAAAATTTACTTGATCGAAATAAACGTGCCTTTGGATAGTCCCAAGAGCATATGTATTCGATTTAAATGAATATCGGTTGGGCGCAAATAGTAGATTATTGAATTAATTCGATGTTATTTGAATCAAATCGATATTCATTTAAATCGAATAAATACGCTCTTGGTACTATCCAAAGGCACGTTTATTTCGATCAAGTACATTTGTGTCTCAGTGTACGCTCGGAGCGAATAGATTCCGCGAAAAACACGACGATCGCTCGTACGAATCACCATCTATCGCGAGGAGCGATCGCACGCCTCGGCGGTAATCTCGCCGTGGCGAAATATCCAATGGGAACTGGGACATGGGACCGTTTGATTGCGCGTTGTAGCTCGCAAGAATCTGATAGCGAAGTTCGTCACGCCATCTGCCGTATCTCAGGGCCCTTCGCGTGGCGCGGCCCGTACGGATATAACGAACGAACGGACGCGCGTTACGAATTCCCCGTGACTTTCGAGAGATAACTATTTGCATAGCCAAGCCGGCGCGAAAATGCGAGCACCGGCTTATTTTAAAGGGGCCGACGGAGAGTACGGGCGATCGGGGTTGCCGCGGCGGCGTATACGGAAGGAGCGATGTGCGAGGCGGCGGGGGTGGCGGCTCGAGGATGAGGAGCAAGAGGTGCGGCTTTGGCTCGGGCGCAATTTTCAGACAATTTCAGGTAATAACTTTTGCATGTGAAATTGCAGTAATCCGTTTTCCCTCCAAATACATGTTATGCAAAGGGCTGCCGCGCCGACCTTAATGGCCGACACTCGGCGAGGTCGGACTTCCGGATGCTACTGCTCTACTCCCGCGCCGCGCTCCCTCGGCAGCCCTCGATTACGAGTACTTTTGCTCGTATCGCGTCATGAATGGGGAAGTAGTGTCTTTCGAGGGAAAACACCACCGTAACGGGTTCTCCGGTGAATTCGCTGGGTTTACTCGCGGGGGTGGTGTGGGGTGAAGCGGAACGAGCTTGAAAGCTTTGGTAAACATTGACAACGCGACAATCGGGGGCAAACTCGGAGTTGCGTTTCACTTTGTGCGCTTTTCCCTGTGTATCTGAATAATATTCACGGATTATTCCGGATTTCTCCATGGTTCAGTCAAATTCAGACTCGAATCCCACCCTACACTGAGAAAAAAAAAAGATTAAAAATTATCCCGTTAGAAGGATAATCTGAGTACGCGAAAGGTAAAATAGATCAAAAATTATCCTAAGGAAGGTTAAACTGTATACCCTGGAAGGATAATTTTTGATCTGTTTTACCTCTCGTACTCAGATTATCCTTCTAACAGAATAATTTTTAATCTTTTTTTTTTTCAGTGTAAAAAGCGTACGTATAGATCGTACCGCGGTAATAACCCCTCTGCCCCGCAACCACCTCTATAAATGACACGAGGACATCAGCATGCACCGAGCAAAATGCGCCCGCGGCGTCGAGTCCCCGGTCGAGATAAAAAGGGCGGCCGCGTTTTCAGGAAAAGCCATTAACGTAAGAGAGGGTTCCTCTCGCATCGAAGGAAGTTTTCGCGTCAAGTTTCTTCGCCGGTGAAACTTCTTTCTTTTCCATAATTTCACAGCGTCTATGCGCGCGCACGATATCGGGGTAGTCGAATGATTAGGGTGGCTCTGCAGCGCGAGAAACGTCCCAACTTCGACAGCGGGAATCGTTCTTGCCCCTGTACCGCTGATGCTCGCCTCCGTAAAAGAAAGAGAGTCGGCGTAGACCGCGGAAAGGAGCCGCGCGCACAGTCAATGAAAAATTCGAGGGAGCTTTTGTCGCGAATACTCGACGGAGGCTCCGGGAAGGGGTGGTCTCGTTGGTACCGCGATGTACGCTCGTTACCGCGCGTTTCCCACCTGTCGGACGACGAATCGAAGCTCGGGGTGCGAGTAGTTCACGGGTCCTTGGATCCGCGCCTTTATCCAGACAAGTGGATGCAAGTATCTCTTAACCCTCGAGCAGCCGTCGCCGCCGCCACCTCGTGGCACAGCGTCGGGTGTTAATGCGGGAAATCCTTGCTAAAGCCCATTTAACAGCTAAGATTACGGCTAATACACCCGATAAGGATTATGCCGGGCTCTCATAAAACGGAATACCTCGGAATAACGGCTCCGTGAGGGAATTGCCCCTGGTCTTTGAATAATTAAAGTTCTCGGCCGTAAGCAAAGCTCAAGGAAGAGGGAGTTCATCAAAGGTAGAGATACCTACGTCGCCCCCGATTCCGGCCCATTGAATTAAACGCCGCTGACTCGAAAGG